>CM046002.1:59445374-60045374 GCA_025175895.1 Wurfbainia villosa
ACGAGCCCGCCTTCGTGAGAGTTACTAGCCTCGTGGTCGAAGACGATGTGATCGAGAAGATCACAATCCGAATCAAAATTCAGATTAGAAATTGAGTCCCAATAACTCGCTTCTCCGGAGAGGTATTCGTCAACCGTTTGATGAATCCTTTGTACTCCACCTATGAGGATTACTGGAGATCGAATCTCCGATAAAGTAGCCACTGTCGGAGTTCAAACGTCATCCAAATGATGCCCGACACCTAAGAAATAAGCTGTCCAAAATGGATAGCTTGGTGGAGGATGTTGCACCGCCAAAGAGGATGGGGCCAACCTTGGTCGCGGAAGCCAAGGAGTCGCTAGAGGGTCATCCGGAGGATGGCCGAACAGACTAGGACAGCGACACAAAAGCTGGGTAGCAACAAGGTTGGGCGGCAACAAGGTTGGGCGCGACACAAGGAGAAGAGAGGAGAGGGTGGCCAAAAGTATCCATTAAAAAACCCTTAAGCCATATTTTTATAGAGAACACATTCTCCTAATGGTTATTGGTTCATAACCAAAACCCGTTAACCCTCTCCAATAACTTATGTTAAAATAAACCAAACCACGTTGGTCTATTTTAAGTTAAAACGAACTGAACCAACTTTGGTTCATTCGTTTAAAACAAACCAAACCCCTTTTGTTTATTCTCCACCATTGGATTAGAACCAAACCAATTTGGTTCATCCATCATATTTTCATAAGACACGGCCCATCCATGCTTCCATTGCGACTGAAACGATTTCATGCTCGATCCTTGTTTGGTCCAACCAGACCTAGTTTATCTTGGTCTGAGAATCTCATTCTCAAGCTCGTTTTAAATCCTTCGGATTAAGCTCATTGTGCGTGTGACCAAATAGGTTCTCAGTTTATGTTGGTCATCTATAATCAACCATTAATTATAGAACAATCATGAGTGGTACCTAGTAGTACATCATGATCCCTAATTAACCGAAAGATCAACGGTTGATCTAGAACTATTTATGAACCCCTTCAGCAGATATAATGAATCGTGCCCTGTTTCCTTCACACATCTTATACCCACTTGGTTCAGGACATGGTCTATAGTGTTAGTCCCCACTAGGTTGACTACGTCACATCTAGCCCAAGTATCATTTTCTCGTCCTAAGGATTCTAGATTCTTGCACATGTATCCAAAGTACCTTACTCTAAACATGTAATGCTTTGGCCAGACTTTAGTAACAATCGACGAGAGGCCATGGGTATACATCTCCTGCAAGGAGTGGTGAATCCTTTATAGGCTATTCAAACACCTTGATCACTTGACTTATACCCAATCATCCCGGGTCCACATCTCCTCAGAGATGCTTGCTTAAGATGTCAAAGCATAAGTCTTCATGACCAAGATGACTTGAATACCGCAAGTCAAAGAACATCACACTTAAGCTATAGTAAGAACTTCATTGACATATCCATATATGCAGAAAACCATATGAAGTCTTATAACTGGTCACTCCAATGAACTAGTTACCATAACTAGCATCCACGATTAACTCGGACATTACAATGTCTCGGCCCGGTGAGAATCAGCTGCTTGGATACACCAAGGAGTATACCTCGTGCTAGTCTCGACAGAATTGATGGTGTCCAAATCCATCAATTCATCGACTAGGGATAATTCCAATACATCACAATTACACATATAGATATACTCACTAGTTGTGATCCAATCACAAATTCTCTCATGCTGTGAATCGTATTACGGATATTCAGTAAATGAGTTTAAGATCCAATCAAATACATGAAAATATGTATACTTAAATAGTGAATCTTCATTTATCAAATAAATGGTACAACTATAAGACAATTGCCTAAGGACACCTCTCATATATTACTAACAAACTCCCACTTGGCCTAATGTCAATCACCATGGTATCCAATACCATAAGCTCTAACATGACCCTCAAACTTACTTTGAGGTAATGCCTTAGTTAAAGGATCCGCTAAGTTTCTTTCAGTGGAAATCTTCTCAATTTGTATTTTCTTCCTACTAATGATCTCTCTGATCAAATGATAGCGGCGAAGCACATGTTTAGATCATTGATGACACCACATCAAGTTCATAGACGAACTTCTTGATCCAAACCGCTTCCTTTGCTGCTTCCAAAGTTTTAATGTATTCTGCCTCTGTGGCAGAATCCTCTATAGTCTCTTGCTTGGAACCTTTCCAACTTTTTGCGCCTCCATTCAAGGTGAACACATGCCCAGACTGAGACCTGGAATCATCCTTGTCTGTCTGGAAGCTGGCATCCATATACCCGCTTATCACCATGTCCCCTTCTCCATATATTAGGAACACATCCTTAGTTCTTCTTAAGTACTTAAGGATCGTCTTAATAGTCGTCCATTGATCCATTTCTGGATCAGACTGGTATCTGCTCATGATACTCAGAGTATACGATACATCAGGCCTCGTACATAACATAGCATACATGATAGATCCTATTGCGGATGCATAGGAATCTTACTCATGCAAATCCTCTCATCTTAAATGCGCGGACACAAATAAAGGTGTATCCAATGCACGATGGGAAGGTAACCTTTCTTTGATTTTACATGCTAAACCTCTTTAGCACTCGGTCTATATACGTAGACTATGAAAGACCAAGCAACTGTTTAGATTTATCCCTATAGATTTTAATCCCCAGGATGTAGGTTGCTTCTCCCAGGTCTTTTATGGAGAATGTCTTGGACAACCAAATCTTAACTGACTGTAAGACTGAAACATCATTTCCTATAAGTAATATGTCATCGTCATATAATGCTAGTGTTGGGTTTCCGGCACCGCGGCGAGTGTGTGTTCGAACATATTTTGTAAACATGTGCACAGCGAAAGGAATAAAATAATAAATCTAATTTATTACAACACACACATCACACGCATGCATAGTACAACATGTGTAGACATAACCGTAAATTCAAATTTTTGCAATAAAAGAAAATTTACACTACGTATACCTGACGTATCACATGTAGCGGGAAAGGCATCAACCGGAACGATCCTCGCTAGAATCGTCTCTATCTGTATCCACGCCGAGTATCTTCGGGATGACTTCACTAAGTCACGAGCCTCGTCTTCGTACGGGTTACTATCCTCATGTTGAAGACGATGTGATCAAGAGAAGATCACGATCCGAATCAAAATTCGGATCCAAAACGAGTCCTCAAAAACTCGCTTCTCCGGAGAGGTATTCGTCAACTGTTTGACGAATCCTTCGTCCTCCACCTATGAGGATTACCGGAGATCAAATCCCTGGCAAGTATACCGCTGTCGGAGCTCCAAACATCGTCCAAACGACGCTCCGACGAGAAGGAAACAAGCTGTCCAGAAAACTGGACAGCTTTTGTAGAGGAATAAGGGCCGGGCAAAAGGGAAGGTTGAAGCTCACCTTATTGCCGAACCCAAGGGAGATCACCGGAGCTCCTCCGGCAGCAGCTCGACGCCGGCAAGAGGGAAGGATAGCACCTTCTAGACGCCGGCAAGGGAGCTAGGTGGTGGGCGGCGGCAATGGGGGTTGTTGGCGCTGACTTCACCAAGGAGAGGAGGGGGCGGCAACTATTAGGGTTGCAAGGCTTTGGATTAGGGCTTAACAAAACCCTTAAGCCCTATTTTATAGAGAACAAATTCTCTTAATGGTTATCGGATCATAACCAAAGGCCCGTTAACCCGCTCCATTAATTTAAGTTAAAATAAACCAAACCATGATGGTTTATTTTAAGTTAAAACGAACCGAACCAACTTTGGTTCATTCGTTTAAAACAAACCAAACCCTTTGGTTTATTCTCCTCCATTGGATTAGAACCAAACCAATTTGATTCATCCATCATGTCTTCATAAGACACGGCCCATCCACGCTTCCATTGCGACTGAAATGATTTCATGCTCGCTTCATGTTTGGTCCAACCAAATCTAGTTTCTCTCGGTCTGAGAATCTCATTCTCAAGCTCGTTTTAAATCCTTCGGATTAAGCTCATTGTGCGTGTGACCAAATAGGTTCTCGGTTTATGTTGGCCGTCTATAATTAACCATTTATTATAGAACGATCATGAGTGGCACCTAGTAGTACATCATGATCCCTAATTAACCGAAAAGATCAACGGTTGATCCAGAACTATTTCTGAAACCCTTTCAGCAGCTCGAATGAATCGTGTCTCATTCCCTTCACTCATCTTATACCTACTTGGTTCAGGACATGGCCTATAGTGTCAGTCCCCACTAGGCTGACTACGTCACACCTAGCCCAAGTATCATTTCCTCGTCCTACGGATTCTAGTTACTGCACATGTATCGAAGAGTACCTTACTCTAAACATGTAATGCTTTAGCCAAAGACTTTAGTAACAATCTGACGAGAGGCCATGGGTATACATCTCCTCGCAAGGAGTGGTGAATCCTTTATAGGCTATTCAAACACCTTCGATCACTTCGACTTATACCCAATCATCCCAGGTCCACATCTCCTTAGAGATGCTTGCTTAAGATGTCAAAGCATAAGTCTTTATGATCAAGATGACTTGAATACCACAAGTCAAAGGAACATCGCACTTAAGCTGCAGTAAAAACTTCATTGACATATCTATATATGCAGAGAACCATATGAAGTCTTACGGCTGGTTACTCCAATGAACTAGTTACCATAACTAGCATTCACGATTAACTCCGGACACAGTCTACTTTACATAAGCAGGACAACCTCATATCTTCAAGTAAGATAAATGAGGTTTCTTACTAGCCCATATCTCATATGGAGTAGTAGAGACTACCTTGGCCGGGACTCAGTTTAACAAGTAAACAGTTGTCTGAAGTGCATAGCCCCAAAAGGACTTGGGAAGATTCGCGTGATTCATCATTGACCTGACCATGTCCAACAAGGTCCAGTTTCGCCTCTCAGATACACCATTAAGTTGTGGTGTATACGGCAGAGTCCATTGAGACATTATACCATTGTCCCTCAGATAATCTAGAAATTCTTGACTCAAGTATTCACCACCTTGATCTGATCGAAGTATTTTAATACTCTTTCCAAGTTGTTTCTCTACTTCATTTCTGAATTCTTTGAACCTTTCAATGGCTTCAGACTTGTGTTTCATCAAGAACACATACCCAAACCGTGAGTGATCATCGGTGAAGGTAATGAAGTAGCTATAACCTCCTAAGGCTTGAGTTGACATAGGTCCACATACATCAGTATGTATTAGACCAAGCAACTCACCCACCGGTTCACCTTTTCTAGTAAAAGGTAACTTGGTCATCTTGCCTTTTAAGCATGATTCACATGTATCATATGAATCTAATTCAAACGATTCTAGAATTTCACATCGATGTAATTCGGACATGTGTTTCTTGCTCACATGGCCAAGACGACAATGCCACATGTAGGAGTCTAATTGATTATCTTTTCGAGCACACTTGTTGTTTGCTTCGATATTGAAAATTTCATTGGATATGTCCAACGTATAAAAACCATTGCTTAAAGTTCCAGTCCCATAAAGAACGTCATTCAAAGTTATGTAACAACAATTGTTATTAAAAGTTAAATTGTACCCATTTCTATTTAAACAAGAAATAGAAATGATGTTCTTTATCAATGAAGGAATATAAAAGCAATTGTCCAGTTCTAAGACAAGTCCTGTAGGGAGTTTCAATAAATACGTTAGATGTGGCAAAGAACCTTTGCTCCATTTCCAACACGTAAATTTGACTCTCCCTTGACGAGTCTTCTTCTATTCCTTAGCCCATTTATGTCATTACATATATGTGAGCCACACCCAATATCCAATACCCAAGTGTCTGAGGAAATAGAATGACAATCAATAACGAAAATATCTAAAGAAGATGGGTCATCTGATGCCTTATTCTTCTTTACGGACTCAAGATAAATCTTGTAGTTTCTTCACCAATGGCCCTCCTTGCCATAATGATGGCAAGTGCCCTTTTGAGCTGGTTCTGCCTTTTTAGCCTTTTTCTTCTTCCCCTTCTACTGTTCCTTTGACTCTTTCTTAGAACCTTTCTTCGAGGAATCAACTAATAGCACCGTCCCCTATTCATGCTTCTCAGAAGGCTCCACAGTCTTCAGCATGTTGAGCAGTACCACAGATGAACCTTCTTGCATCTCAGAGGTGAAGAGGAGCTTGGAGACTTCGAACCTTTCGAATCTCACTTGCTCATCAAACAACTCATAAAGATGAAGGACTATGGTAGGAGCATCCATATGCTCATGCTGCTTCCGCAGCTCGGGTACCATCGCGGCTAGCATGATGCAACTCACTTGCTCAAAATCACTCACATGTTTCTAATGGGCCAACAATTGGTCTGGTGTTGCATCATCACTAGGACGGGCGGGAAGAGACGCTTCGAGGACATACTCAAGCTTTTCTTCCTTGAGAATAATTCTCAAGTTTCTAAGCCATTCCAAGAAGTTCGGCTCAGTCAATTTATTCGAATTCAAAATAGAGAGCAAATTCAAAGACATTATGATCAAGTGATTAACCTATAAATACAAAATGAGCATATATGAGAAAGATGATTTAAAATGCATCCACATACATTTACAAAATCCCATTTATTTTTTAAATTCAGAAACCCTCAAAATCAATTCGGGAGATCGTAGGTCAATCTCCGAATGGGCTGATATCTAATATAGATAAGAACAACCTTGGAGTGAGTCCAACATGCCATTCTTAGCTATGATGGTGGGTATCAAGTATACCGATTACATATCACGTATATGTAACTATCACAATGTGCTATCAACTAATTGAATGTTTACACATACATTGGGTTGTTAACACATTAACAAGTATGCATCATATGCATAGCACCCAACTTCATCTCTCTTCACATCGACCTTGGAGTGAGTCCAACAAATCGATGCTCCAAGTTAGAGCCGACCCATTAATCGTGAAATAGTTTTAATATGGTTAGAGCGCATTCAACCAATTAGCCAGGCTTGGAGTGAGTCCAACAAGCCAAACTAACGATTGACCTCTGACTCTTACCATATTAGAGTTAAACTATTCCAATGATTTGAACATGTTCAAGTTCGAGTCGGGCTTGGAGTGAGTCCAACAACCCAAACAAGATATAGAACTCTGGTTCTAATCATATTAATGGAAGGTGTAGGCTTTAATATTGTATAAGAGTTTTAAAGTCTCATCTTCTTTGCATGCAAATAACTATTATCTACATGTCATGACCTACATGACATACATCTACATGTCACGACACGCATGGCATAATGATATGCATCTAATACAATTACATGGCATACAATTATGGCATGTACTTAATTTCCTTATATGTCATAACTATTTATGGAAATAAAATATGTTTAAGATTTGATTCCCAAAATTAAATCATGATTAAATTAGGAAACAAATTTCCAAATCTAATCATATATTTTATTTATGGAAAGTCTCAATTAAAGAAAGTCAAATTTAAATTAGGAAACAAATTTCTTAAATTGTTAAAACTATTTATGGAAATAAAATATATTTTATATTTGATTTCCCAAATCAAATCATAATTAAATTAGGAAACAAATTTCCAAATCTAATCAAATATTTTATTTATGTAAAGTGTTAATTTCCAAAAATACTTCTAACTTTCCAAAAGTAGAAGATTTCCATAAATACTTCTAGACTTTCCAAAATTAGAAAATTTTCATAAATACGTATAAACTTTCAAAAGTAAAAAATTTCCATAAATAAAATTACGACTATCGTAAAACAATTTTATGATTATGTCAAAACACAGCCTGGGCTCTGATACCACTGTTAGGTTTCTGGCACCGTGGTAAGTGTGTGTTCGAACATGTTTCGTAAACATGTACATAGTAGAAGAAATAAAAAGTAATAAATCTAATTTATTACATCACACACACCACACGCATGCATAGTACAACATGTGTAGACAAAACCGTAGTTTCAAATTTTACAATAAAAGGAAATTATTCTATGTATACCTGACGTATCACGTGTAGCGGGAAAGGCATCAATCGGAGCGACTCTTGCTAGAATCGCCTCTATCTGTATCCACATCGTGTATCGCCGGGATGACTTCACAAAGCCACGAGCCTCGTCTTCGTAGGAGTCACTAGCCTTGTGTCGAAGACGATGTGATTAAGAGAAGATCACAATCCGAATCAAAATTCGGATTAGAAATCGAGTCCCAATAACTCGCTTCTCCGGAGAGGTATTCGTCAACCGTTTGACGAATCCTTCATCCTTCACCTATGAGGATTACCGGAGATCGAATCCTCGGTAAAGTAGCCACCATCGGAGCTCAAAACATCATCCAAACGACGCTCCGACACGTAAGGAAACAAGCTGTCCAGAAAACTGGATAGCTTGGTGGAGGATGTTGCGCCGGCCAAAGAGGATGGCCGGCCAACCCTTGGTCGCCGGAACCAAGGTGAGTCGCCGGAGGGTCGCCGGAGGATGGCCGGCAGCAGGTTGGATGTCGGCAGCAGCTAGGACGATGACATAAAAGCTGGGTGGCAACAAGGTTGGGCGGTGGCAAGGAGAAGAGAGGGAGAGGGTGGCTAGGTTTTCCAACACCAAAAGTTTCCACGAAAAACGCTTAAGTCGTGTTTTTATAGATAACACATTCTCCTAACGGTTATTGGTTCATAACCAAAACCTGTTAACCCTCTCCAATAACTTAAGTTAAAATAAACCAAACCGCATTGGTATATTTTATGTTAAAACGAACCGAACCAACTTTTGGTTCATTCGTTTAAAACAAACCAAACCCCTTTGGTTTATTCTCCACCATTAGATTTGAACCAAACCAATTTGGTTCATCCATCATGTCTTCATAAGACACGGCCCATCTACGCTTCCATTGCAACTGAAACGATTTCATGCTTGATCCTTGTTTGGTCCAACCAAACCTAGTTTCTCTCGATCTGAGAATCTTATTCTCAAGCTCATTTTAAATCCTTCGGATTATGCTCGTTGTACGTGTGACCAAATAGGTTCTCGGTTTATGTTGGTCATCTATAATCAACTATTAATTATAGAATGATCATGAGTGGCACCTAGTAGTACATCATCATCCCCAATTAATCGAAAGATCAACGGTTGATCCAGAACTATTTCTGAAACCCTTCAGCAGCTACAATGAATCGTGCCCCGTTCCCTTCACGCATCTTATACCCACTTAGTTCAGGACATGGTCTATAGTGTCAGTCTCCACTAGGTTGACTACGTCACACCTAGCCCAAGTATTATTTCCTCGTCCTACGAATTCTAGTTACTGCACATGTATCCAAGAGTACCTTACTCTAAACATGTAATGCTTTGGCCAAAGACTTTAGTAACAATCCGACGAGAGACCATGGGTATACATCTCCTCGCAAGGAGTGGTGAATCCTTATAGGCTATTCAAACACCTTCGGCCACTTCTACTTATACCCAATCATCTTGGGTTCACATCTTCTCAGAGATTCTTGCTTAAGATGTCAAAGCATAAGTCTCCATGACCAAGATGACTTGAATACCGCAAGTCAAAGAAACATCGCACTTAAGCTACAGTAAGAACTTCATTGACATATCCATATATGCAGAGAACCATATGAAGTCTTATGGCTGATCACTCCAATGAACTAGTTACCATAACTAGCATCCACGATTAACTCCGGACATCACAATGCCTCTAGCCAATGAGAATCAGCTGCTTGGATACACCAAGGAGTATACTTTGGGCTAGTCTCGGCAGAATTGATGGTGTCCAAATCTATCAATTCATCGACTAGGGATAATTCTAATACATCACAATTACACATGTAGAGATACTCACTAGTTGTGATCCAATCACAAATTCTCTCATGCTGTGAATCGTATTACGGACATTCAGTAAATGAGTTTAAGATCCAATCAAATACATGAAAACATGTATACTCAAATAGTGAATCTTCATTTATCAAATAAATGGTACAACCATAAGGCGATTGCCTTAGGACACCTCTCATATATTACTAACAAGTATCTCTACATGTGTAATTATGATGTATTGGAATTATCCCTAGTCGATGAATTGATGCATTCGAACGTCATCAATTCTATTAAGACTAGCATGAGTTATACTCTTTGGTTTATCCAAGCAGTAGTTTCTCATTGGTTGGAGACATTGGGACGTCCGGAGTTAACCATGGATGCTAGTTATGGTAACTAGTACATTGGAGTGACCAACTGTAAGACTTTGTATGGTTCTCTGCATATATAGATATGTCAATGAAGTTCTTACTGCAGCTTAAGTATGATGTTCCTTTGACTTATGGTGTTCAAGTCATCTTGGTCATGGAGACTTATGCTTTGACATCTTAAGCGAGCATCTCCGATGAGATGTGGACCCGGGATGATTGGGTATAAGTCAAAGTGACCGAAGGTATTTGAATAGCCTACAAAGGATTCACCACTCTTTGCGAGGAGATGAATACCTTGTGGCCACTCGTTGGATTGTTACTAAAGTCTTTGGCCAAAGCATTACATGTTTAGAGTATGGTACTCTTGGATACATGTGTAGTAACTAGAATCTGAGGGATGAGGAAATGATACTTGGCCTAGGTGTGATGTAGTCTGCCAAGTGGAGATTGACACATAGACCATGTCATGAACCAAGTGGGTATATGATGAGTGAAGAGAACTGGGCACGATTCACTGTAGCTGCGAAAAGGTTTCAGAAGTTGTTTTGGGGTCAACCGTTGACTTTTTGATTAATTAGGGATTATAATATACTACTAGGTGCCACTCATGATCGTTTTATAATTAATGGTTAATTATAGACAACCAACATAAACCGGGAACCTATTTGGTCACGCGCTATGAGTGTTATCCGAAGGATTTAAAACGAGCTTGAGAATGGGATTCTCAGATCGAGAGTGACTTGGTTTTGTTGGACCAAACAAGGAGCGAGCATGAAATTATTGCAGTCACATCGGAAGCATGAATGGGCTAAGTCTTTTGAAGACATGATGGACCAAATTGCTTTGGTTCTAATCCAATGGTGCAAAATAAACCAAAGGGGTTTGGTTTGTTTTAAACGAATGAACAAAAATTAGTTTGGTTTATTTTAAATTAAAATAGACCAACACGATTTGGTTTATTTTAACTTAAATTAATGGAGTGGGTTAACAGGTTTTTTGTTGTGAACCAATAACTATTGAGAGAAGGTTTCTTGATGGTCAAGAAACACGTTCTCTATAAGTAAGAGGGTTGAGACAAATTTCATGGACGAGTTAAGGTTTGTGAAACCTTAGCTGCTTTCTCTTCTCTTCTCCTTGCTTGTGCGTCGCCCACCCTTGGTGTTGTCACCGCCCAAGTTTGCCCGCCCACTCCACATTCTCGGACGGCGGCTCTGCCGTCGACCCGGCCAGTGATCGCGCCACCTTGGTGTCGTCGGCCAATTTGATTGGCTGACACTTCTGGAAAACAAGTTTGTCAAACTTGTTTTGTGATCATCTCTCGATCACAACGTTTTCAACACTAGACTAGTATCTCTCGTCAAGGAAGGGCTCGTAGCTTGAGAAGCTATCCTGACGATACTCGGCGTGGACTCGGATAGAGGCGAAACTTGCGAGGGTCGCTAAGGTTGATGCCCTTCCCGCTACATGTTATTCGTCAGGTATACCTAGTGTAATTTCTTTTATTGCAAAATTTTAAATGTATGATTATGTCTACGTTGTTGTATCCTACATGCGTGTAGTGTGTGTGATGTAATAAATTAGTTATTACACATTTTTATTTGCTTCCATTGTGCATGTTTACGAAATATGTTTGAACACACTCCCACGTCGGTGCCCCAGAAATCCAACAGTGGTAGCAGAGCCAGGCTGTGTTCTGACATAATCGTAAAATTGTTTTGCGATGAATGTTTTGTTAATTGTAATTTTAGAAATTTTCTATTTTTGGAAAGTTTAGAAAAATTATGGAAATTTGAATTAGTTAAGAAATTCAAATTAGGAATTTCCTGATGTGATTCGGAAATTAGAATTTTGGAAATTTATTTCCTAAATTAAGTTTTAATTTTCTTAATTAATATTTTCTATAAATAAAGTATGTGATTAAATTTGGAAATTTATTTCCTAATTTAATAAATGAGATTTGATTTGAGAAATCAAATTACAAACATATTTTATTTCCAAAATTAATTATGACAATTTGGAAATTACTTGAACATATCATAATTGTATGTCATGTAATTGCATTAGATGCATATCATTATGACATGTGTGCCGTGACATATAGATGCATTAGTTGCACATATGTATGTCATGCATGTCATGTCATGTAGATAATAGTTATTTGCATGGAAAGTAGGACGAGACGTTAAAACCCTTACACAATATTAAAGCCTACACCTTCCATTAATATGGTTAAAATCGAAGTTCCGTTTCTTGTTTGGGTTGTTGGACTCTCTCCAAGCCCAGCTCGAACCTGAACATATTCAAACCATTGAAATAGTTTAATACTAATATGGTATGAGTCAGAGGTCAATCTTTAGTTTGGATTGTTGAACTCTCTCCAAGCCTGACTAAATGATTGAATGCGCTCTAACCATATTAAAATTATTTCTTGATTAATGGGTCAGCTTTAACTTGGAGCATCAGCTTGTTGGACTCTCTCCAAGGTCGATGTGAAGGGAGGTGAAGTTGGGTGCTATGTATATTATGCATACTTGTTAATGTGTTAACAACCCGATGTTTGTGCGAACATTCAATGAGTTGATAGAACAATGTGATAGTTACATATACATGATATGTAATTAGTATATTTGATACTTACTATCGTAGCTATGAACAACTTGTTGGACTCTCTCCAAGGTTGTTCTTATCTATGTTGGATATCAGCCCATTCGGAGATGGACTTATGATCTCCCAAAATGATTTTAAGGGTTTTTGAATTCAAAAAAATGAATGGGATTTATAAATGTATGTTGATGCATTTTAAATCATCTTTCCAATATATGCTCGATTTGTATTTCTAGGTTAATTGCTTGATCATGACGTCTTTAAACTTGCACTCTATTTTGGATTCAAATAAGTTGACTGGGCTGAACTTCTTGGACTGGCTTAGAAACCTGAGAATTGTTCTCAAGGCGAAAAAACTTGCGTATGCCCTCGAAGAGCCTCTTCCCAACCGTCATAAGGATAATGAAACTCCGGACCGATTGTTGGCCTATCAGAAACATGTGACTGATTCTGAACTGGCGAGTTGCATCATGTTAGCCGCGATGGTACCCGAGCTTCAAAAGCAGCATGAGCATATGGATGCTAATACCATAGTCTTTCATCTTCATGAGTTGTTTAATGAGCAAGCGAGATCCAAAAGATTCGAAGTCTCCAAGATCCTCTTCACCTCTAAGATGCAAGAAGGTTCATCTGTAGTGAAATTTGTGCTAAAGATGAATAGGTACATCAAGGGATTAGTTACACTCGGGTTTGTTATAGATCATGAATTAAATATTGACTTAATTCTACATTATTTGCTCAAGATTACTCACAGTTTGTGATGAACTACTGGATGAACAAACTTGAATCCACCATTCCTGAACTCCTCAACATGATGAAGACTGTGGAACCTTTTGTGAAACATGAGAATAAGATGGTGTTGTTAGTTGATTCCTCAAAAAAAGATTCTAAGAGAAAATCAAAGGAACAACATAAGGGGAAGAAGAAGGCTAAGAAGGCAGAACTAGCTCAAAAGAGCACTTGCCATTATTGTGGAAAGGAGGGCCATTGGCGAAGAAACGGCAAGATTTATATTAAGTCCGTGAAGAAGAAGAAGGCATCTGATGCCCCATCCTCATCAGGTATCTTTGTTATTGATTGTTATTCTATTTCCTTAGACACTTGGGTATTGGATACTGGGTGTGGCTCACATATATGTAATGACATATAGGGGCTAAGGAATAGAAGAAGGCTCGTCAAGGGAGAATCAAATTTGCGAGTTGGCAATGGAGCAAAGGTTGCAGTAGTCACCATCGGAACATATTTGTTGAAGCTCCCTACAGGACTTGTCTTAGAGCAGGATAATTGCTATTATGTTCCTTCGTTAATAAAGAACATTGTTTCTATTTCCTGCTTAAATAGAAATGGGTACCATTTGACTTTTAGTAACAATTATTGTTACATAACTTTGAATGGCGTTCTTTATGGGACTAAAACTTTATGTAATGGTATATATACGTTAGATGTATCCAGTGACATTTTCAATATCGAAGCGAGCAACAAGCGTGCTCGAAAAGATAATCAATTAGCTTCCTACATGTGGCATTGTTGTCTTAGTCATGTAAGCAAGAAATGCATGTCCGAATTACACTGATGTGGAATTCTGGAATCGTTTGAATTTGATTCATTCGATACATGTGAATCATGCTTAAAAGGCAAGATGACTAAGGTACCTTTTACTGGAAAAGGTGAACCAGTGGGAGAGTTGCTTGGTCTAATACATACTGATGTATGCGAACCTATATTAACTCATGTTCTAGGAGGTTATAGCTACTTCATTACCTTTATCGATGATCACTCATGATTTGAGTATGTGTTTTTGATGAAACTCGAGTCTGAAGTCTTTGAAATGTTCAAAGAATTCAGAAATGAAGTAGAGAAATAACTTGGCAAAAGTATTAAAATACTTAGATCTGATCGAGATGGTGAATACTTGAGTCAAGAGTTTCTGAATTATCTAAGGGACAATGGTATATTGTCTCAATGGACTCCGCTGTATACACCACAGCATAATGGTGTATCTGAGAGGTGAAACCGAACCTTGTTGGACATGGTTAGATCGATGATGAATCATGCGAATCTTCCCAAGTCATTTTGGGGCTATGCACTTCAGACAGTTATTTACTTGCTTAACAGAGTCCTAACCAAGGTAGTCTGTACTACTCCATATAAGATATGGAATAGTAAGAAACCTTATTTATCTTACTTGAAGATATGGGGTTGTCCTGCTTATATGAAGCGGATTGTATCAGACAAATTGGATGCTATGTCTGATAAATGTCTATTTATTGGATACCTAAGGAAATGAGGGGTTACAAATTCTATCATCCTGTGTAACAAAAGGTGTTTGTTTCAAGGCATGCTGTGTTTCTAGAGAAAGAGTTTCTCTTGCAAGAAAACAGTGGGAGTATCGTTGAACTTGAGGAGGTTCAAGAGACTCCAACAAACATTAATGAGATACCTAATCAAGCACCACAACCGATAACTCATAGTGATGAGCCAGCGACTGAACCTATTGTAACACCACATCTTCATAGATCTGGTAGAACATGAAGGGTGTGGAATCGAAGCTTCGCTTCGCACCTCGATCACTTGTGCATGGCGATCCCATCTATGTCCCCGAATTAAAAAAAATTAATCCAAGACAAAGACGGACTACCCAAGCAACCGATCCATCATCGTGCTATTCGATTAGAGTGGGTTCTTAAACAAACTTGTTGTTCAAGCAACCTAACTCTTTTTTTCGATTAGCCACGGAATAGATGATGTACAGATCACTGGTTTTTGTATTTATCTTCGGGGTCCAAGTAAATTAGCCACATGCAATTACATACATCATACAAAGAAATAAAAGGAAACAAAAACAAGAATTATACCTCTTGTTTACATCTTGGTCTTCTATCATATGTCCTATCCTCCTCTTGGACGTTGTGTGGGCAACAATCCTCCAAGAGATGAAGTGTCATAGATCACGTATCTTCCTTTCCTTATTCGCTCCAAACAAAGGAAGATAATAAGCTCCCTTCTTTTCCTATCTAGTTCCGGACACAAACCCTTTGGAGGAAGATCAAACCTCTTCCTCCTCTTTGTTGTTGCCGTCGGCCACCAAGGAGAGGGAGATGGATATGATGATGGGCGCCGGTCAAGAGCTCCAAGGGAAGAAAGCCTAACTCTTGCCGCCGGCCAAGGGAGAGGATGAAGGTGGTGCGCCGACAATGAAATGGGAGAAGGTGTGCCGCCAAACCAAGGAAGCAAAACCCTAGGTAGATTGCCGCCCAAACAAAGGAAGCAAAACCCTAGATAGGTTGCCGCCCAAACCAAGGAAGCAAAACCCTACAACCACCTCTAGCCTCCCAATCCTCTCACACCAAAAACCAAAACCCTTGAACCAAAATTCTGATCCCACGCCCAAGCCTAGGCCCTCCTTTTATAGAGTTAGGCTTAAGCCTCCTTTGAATCTCCACCGTCGGATCTAGGCTTTCATTCTCTACCATCGGATCTAGGCTTTCATGAGATTTTTAATAGGCTATAATAGGGACCATGAGGAGGAGTTGGATCTTAGCCACCCAATGGATCTAGCCCACATAAAGTCCGATCCATTAATGATAATCCATTCCACTAGAGGTTTATCATTGATCTACCTCACTATCCCCCATAAATAAATATGGCCTCCACATATTAATTGTACAAATATCTCCCCGTGTTTAAGATTTCGAATGTCCGTCAATTAATTAATCAACATCTAACTCCATGAGTAGTACCACTCAACTCATCATAATGCCTGACCAAGTCCACCTGCAGGGTTTACATGATGATCCTTATAAGCTCCTCAAGGGGACATCATCATCCTAATATATAGGACATAGTTTCCTCCTATAATCAACGGCATACCATGTAAATAATATAATTTTCTAACTTACCTAGCCTATTGATTTAATCTATAAATCTTGCCCATTGTTAAATCAAAGAAATAAATACTAAGTACATGTGCCCGTTATTATATCGGAGTTAAGAGCATGTACACCATAATATCTGAGGTCCGATTAAATTATGTAGTCAACAATAAATTGAATCATCTCTAAGTCGGTCCTGCTCAATACACACAAAGTGTACTAGTGTAATTCTATGGTCAAGACAAACCAATACCAAACCACACTACAAGCATACCAATGGTTTCTCCAAAACCATCTCAGTTGTGAGACTTTACTTATACTTTACAAGGAACTGATAACATGATCTCCCATGTGACACTAAACACCATGTTATCTACAATATAATGCATCAGACAATATGCATAATCATAAATATGCAAACAATGATCATGTGATTCTTATTTCAAAAATAAAGATGTTCATACAAAAGATAGACTTTTCAGTATACATCCCAACAATCTCTCACTTATACTAAAAGACTATCCTGTCCTCATACTGCCATACATCTGATTCTCATTCCCTCCACATGCCTATCAAAATCTCTCGCTGGAAGGGTCTTAGTGAAAGGATTTGCAAGGTTATCCTCTGATGCAATCTTGGCTACAATAATTTCTCCTCGCTTTACGATTTCTCGTATTAGGTGGTACTTGCGCTCTATGTGTTTACTTGCCTTATGGGCTCGTGGTTCCTTCGAGTTTGCAACTGCACCACTATTATCACAATAAATTGTGATAGTTCTGGGCAAACCAGGAATCACATCCAAGTCCATCAAGAAGTTCCTGAGCCATACAACTTCTTTGGCTGCCTCAGAGGCTGCTACATACTCAACTTCCATGGTAGAGTCTGCCACGTATTTATGCTTGATACTCCTCCATACAATGGCTCCACCTCCCAAAGTAAATACAAAACCTAAGGTAGACTTACTGTTATCCATATCTGATTGGAACTCGAAATCTGTGTAACCCACAGGGAGTAATTGATCTGCCTCGTATACCAGCATATAATCCCTAGTCCTTCGTCGGCCACCAAGGAGAGGGAGATGGAGATGATGATGGGCGCCGGTCAAGAGCTCCAAGGGAAGAAAGCCTAACTCTTGCCGCCGGCCAAGGGAGAGGATGAAGGTGGTGCGCCGGCAATGAGATGGGAGAAGGTGTGCCGCCAAACCAAGGAAGCAAAACCTTAGGTAGATTGTCGCCCAAACAAAGGAAGCAAAACCCTAGATAGGTTGCCGCCCAAACCAAGGAAGCAAAACCCTAGAACCACCTCTAGCCTCCCAAGCCTCTCACGCCAAAAACCAAAACCCTTGAACCAAAATTCTGATCCCACGCCCAAGCCTAGGCCCTCCTTTTATAGAGTTAGGCTTAAGCCTCCTTTGAATCTCCATCGTCGGATCTAGGCTTTCATTCTCTACTATCGGATCTAGGCTTTCATGAAGTTTTTAATAGGCTACAATAGGGACCATGAGGAGGAGTTGGATCTTGCCACCCAATGGATCTATCCTACATAAAGTCCGATCCATTAATGATAATTTATTCCATTAGAGGTTTATCATTGATCTACCTCACCATCCCCCATAAATAAATATGAGCTCCATATATTAATTGTACAAATATCTCCCCGTGTTTAAGATCTCTAATGTCCGTCAATTAATTAATTTACTGTCAATTAATTAATAAACATCTAACTCCATGAGTAGTACCACTCAACCTCATCATAATGCCAGACCAAGTCCACCTGCAGGGTTTACATGATGATCCTTATGAGCTCCTCAAGGAGACATCATCATCCTAATATATAGGACACGGTTTCCTCCTATAATCAATGGCACACCATGTAAATAATATAATTTCCCAACTTACCGAGCCTATTGATTTAATCTATAAATCTCGCCCATTGGTAAATCAAAGAAATAAATACTAAGTACATGTGCCCGTTATTATATTGGGGTTAAGAGCATGTACACCATAATATCCGAGGTCCGATTCAATTATATAGTCAACAATAAATTGAATCACCTCTAAGTCGGTCCTGCTCAATACACACAAAGTGTACTAGTGTAATTCTATGGTCAAGACAAACCAATACCAAACCACACTACAACCATACCAATGGTTTATCCAAAACCATCTCGGCTGTGAGCCTTTACTTATACTTTACAAGGAACTAATAACATGATCTCTCATGTGACACTACACACCATGTTATCTACAATGTAATGCATCGGACAATATGCATAATCATAAATATGCAAACAATGATCATGTGATTCTTATTTCAAAAATAAAGATGTTCATACAAAAGATAGACTTTTCAGTATACATCCCAACAATCTCCCACTTATACTAAAAGACTATTCTGTCCTCATACTACCATACATCTGATTCTCATTCCCTCCATATGCCTATCAAAAGCTCTCGCTGGAAGGGCCTTAGTGAAAGGATCTACAAGGTTATCCTCTGATGCAATCTTGGCTACAACAACTTCTCCTCGCTTTACGATTTCTCGTATTAGGTGGTACTTGCGCTCTATGTGTTTACTTACCTTATGGGCTCATGGTTCCTTCGAGTTTGCAACTGCACCACTGTTATCACAATAAATTATGATAGTTCTGGGCAAACCAGGAATCACATCCAAGTTCATCAAGAAGTTCCTGAGCCATACAACTTCTTTGGTTGCCTCAAAGGCTGTCACATACTCAACTTCCATGGTAGAGTCTACCACGCATTTATGCTTGACACTCCTCCATACAATGGCTCCACCTCCTAAAGTAAACACAAAACCTAAGGTAGACTTACTGTTATCCATATCTGATTGGAAGTCGTAATCTGTGTAACCCACAGGGAGTAATTGATCTTCCTGGTATACCAGCTTATAATCCCTAGTCCTTCTTAGGTACTTTAATATATGCTTTACCACAGACCAATGTCCTTGTCCTGGATTACTCTGATATCTGTTAACCATGCCCATAGTATAGCAGATATCCGACCTCATACATAACATAGCATACATGAGGCTTCCTACTGCCGAAGCATAAGGAACCGCCTTCATCTCCTCTATCTCCTTTGATGCTCTAAGATACATCTCTTTAGATAAAGGTACTCCATGCCTAAAATGTAGAAAACCTTTCTTGGAGTTCTGCATGCTAAAATGAGCCAAAATAGTGTCTATGTATGAAGCTTGAGACAAGCACAACATCCTTTTCCTACGATCCCTTATAACCTTGATCCCAAGGATGTGTCCCACTTCTCTCAAATCCTTCATATCAAACTATTTGGACAACCATACCCTTACGTCTGATAACACCTTGACATTGTTGCCAATTAACAAAATATCATCTACATATAGTACAAGAAATACCACTACGTTTTCGTCACATCCCTTGTATACACAAGACTCATCCGGACTTCGAATAAATCCATAAGACTGGATTACCTCATCAAAGCGGATGTTCCAAGACCTCAAAGCTTGCTTCAGTCCATAAATGGACCGATTAAGCTTGCACACAAGATGCTCTTTGCCCTTTGCAATGAACCCCTCTGGTTGCTCCATATAGATGTTTTCCTCTAGACTTCCATTAAGGAAAGTTATCTTGACATCCATCTGTCACACCTCATAATTTATATGAGCAGCAATACATAAGAGAATCTGGATAGACTTAAGCATGGCTATCGGCGAAAAAGTCTCCTCATAATCGATACCCTCTTTCTGAGTATGCCCTTTCGCAACAAGCCTTGCTTTGAAGGTCTCAACCTTCTCGTCTATTCCTCTCTTTCTTTTGTAGATTCACTTGCATTCAATGGTTTTTACACCATTGGGTGGTTCTACTAGCTCCCAGACCTGATTTGAATCCATAGATTCTATCTCAGAATTCATCACACTTTGCCAAAATACTGCATCTTTATCTTGGATTGCCTCTTCATATGTATAGGGACCAAATCAGAAGATTCTCCCAAGAACATAAATCTATCAGGCTGTCTAACAACCCTCCCACTACGATGAGGTATCACCTGTGTATCCTCTATGACACGTGGTC
Organism: Wurfbainia villosa; assembly: GCA_025175895.1. Lineage (NCBI taxonomy): Eukaryota > Viridiplantae > Streptophyta > Magnoliopsida > Zingiberales > Zingiberaceae > Wurfbainia > Wurfbainia villosa. The sequence goes on from CM046002.1 coordinate 59,466,108, forward strand.
AGTCACTTGTGGTATATTCTCTTGTACCAGTGGTACTGAAGTAGTGACTTCCCCTCTCAATTCCTCTAGAACAATCTTACTCATGGGCTTGTGGTTCATCACATAGTCTTCCTCTAAAAATCTGACATTCGTGCGAACGATCACCCTCTGATCTCTAGGACTATAGAACAAACCACCTTTCGTTCATCTAGGATAGCCTAAGAACATGCGCACTTCTGTACGAGGTTTCAACTTACCAGCATCTGCCTTCAGCACATGTGCTGGACTCCCCCAAATCTGAATATGTCTTAGACTAGGCTTTCGCCCAGTCCACAATTCTGTGGGAGTAGAAGATACTGATTTAGATGGTACCAAGTTCAAAATATACACTGTCATATCCAGAGCATACCCCCAGAATGAATCTGGCAACTCAGAATAACTCATCATCGATCTAACCATCTCCATAAGAGTCATATTCCTTTGCTCCGCTACACCATTCTACTGGGGTGTGTCAGGTGCAGACAATTGGGATTGAATCCCAGCCTCTGATAAGTAATTCCTAAACTCTCCCAAGAGGTACACACCACCACGATCAGATCATAGTGTATTGATACTTTGAACCTGTCAGCCTTGAATTCTTTGAACCTGTCAAAGCATTCAGACTTGCGGCGCATTAAGTAAATATATCCATATCTTGAATAATCGTCTATAAAAGAGATGAAATATTCAAAACCACCTCTAGCCTGGATAGACATAGGATCACACAAATCAGAATGAACCAATTCCAACACATCTTTGGCTCTATACCCCTTGGCCTTAAAAGGCCTCTTGGTCATTTTACCTTCCAAGCAAGATTCGCAGGTTGGGAAATCTTCCACCACTAATGAACCTAGATGTCCATCAGCTATCAACCTTTGAATTCTACTTTGGTTAATATGACCTAACCTTAGATGCCAAAGATATGTTTGGTTCATTTTCGAAGGTTCTTTTCTCTTTTTAGATTTAGAAGGTGAGTTATTTACTTTTATTTGCATCGTGGGAGCTTTTGGTTCAAGGGTATATAAATTTCCTATCAATGCACCAGAACAGATAATCTCCCTATTCCTTTTTATAACAACTCTGTCATTAAAACAAATAAAATATCCATCCAAACACAATTTAGAAATCGAAATCAAATTCTTTATAAATAAAGGTACATAAAGGCAATTTTTCAGAACCAAAGTTTTATTCCTATCAAAAGATAAAAAAATATCTCCCACTACAACAGCCGCCACTTCGTGGCATCACCCAAGTAAACGGTAATCTCCCCCTCAGCTAATTGTCTGGTTTCTTGGAACCCCTGCAAAGTATTGCAGACATGATCAGTGGCTCCCGTAACTACACACCAGGTGCCGGTAGAATACACCGTTAAATATGTTTCAACGACTAGACCAAAAGATATACCTTTGTTCTACTTTCGATTGGGGCAATCCTTCTTCCAATGTCCAGTCTGCTTACAAGTGAAGCACTTGCCTTTCGGCTTCTTCACTCCTCCCTGAGATCCTCCCGCCACCTTTGCTCCACCTTGTTTCTTCTTCTTCTTGCCTTTCAGCTTAGAAGTCGAAACATTTTGAGAAACCATGGCCTGAGCCTGAGCACTCTGACGAAAAAGCCCCTCTGTCGCCTGGAGTTTTGTCAGAAGCTCTGCCAATGAGTATAACCTTTTATTCATGTTGTAGTTCAAGAGAAACTGCTCAAAACTCCTTGGTAGAGACTGGAGTATGATATCCACCTGGGTTTCCCCATCGATCTCAGCTCCAAGGACTTCCAACTCATTCAAATGAGCCATCATCTTGAGAACATGATCCCTCATGGGTGTTCCCTCGATCTATTGGACTATCCGAGCCACAAAAACCGCTTTTTGCATTGTGGAAACCCCGGAAGTCAGCCACGGATCCGTGTGAAGATAAACAAAACTACATGTACATGTTTAAAACCTTAGATCTACTCTAGATCTACATGTTAAGAGCATTACCCTTGATGCGACGCCCTTCACTTATCCCGCTCGTCCAAACGGCTTGTCGAAACTCGAGAGTGTCAAGTGTACACTTCTCTATTGGTATCCACACAAGCAATAGGTGGAGAAAAGCAACCTAGAGTGTGCTAGCACCCCTTAGAGGCTCACGGCAAGATGAGGAAGAGAGAGCTTGAGGGAAGAGAGAAGGAAGAAGATGAAGTTACACAACTTAACTTCACACTTTCATAACCCACTATAAGGGGGTTACATGTATGCATGTAACTCCAAGAGCCAATGACTCTTGGTCTCCCTCATGAGGTGGCACCCCATAATGTGTCCATGATGATGTGGAGCATCATCATTGGTCGGCCCCATGCCAAGTCACCATGACATGACAATTTGTCAAGTCAAAATTGACCATTCATCTTCCCTCTCAAGTCAAGTCAAACTTGACCTCTTATCTCCCATGGTTGATCAAATCCAACCATTTGATTCAAGTCAATTTGATATAATGAATCTCAATTCATTAGTTTAAATTGACTCGATGAATCAAATCTAAATTAGACTCATTCAACACTTGAATCAACTTGAGTCCAACTCAATTAGTCTAATTTAGATTACTCTTAATCCAATTTGGTTCATCCCATGAACCTAATCCTCATGGTTCATAATATGAACCTAATCTCCATCTAATTTTCCTTTGTGTGTGACCCTATAGGTTCTTGTAACGTTGGCAATGCTCCTAAACCGATTTAGGAACATAAGCAATGAACGATATCTATCAACACATTATTGCTACCCAAGTTACAAGAATGTTGAGATCCAACATCACCTTTGTGACTACTAATTGTGACTCTCACAATATGTGATAATGTCCCTCTATCCTTGACATCTAGATTAACCAATTGAGGCATAGACCGTGTCATCCTTGGTACAATCTATATCTTGAATTCCAAGTAGACTCACTCTAATCAAATGAGTTCAATATCTCATATTGACTTATTTGGGCATGGTCATGCACTTAGTGATCTCACTCTATCAAAAATAACGATGTCACTCCCGTCATATAGGAGGGATAGATCCCTTCTACATCACTCACATCCCTCCGTACAATTTGTTACATACCCAGTAATCGCCTTTATAGTCCACCCATTTACGGGTGACGTTTGACGAAGCCAAAGTATGCAACTCCTTATGTAGGGAACTATGGTGACTTCAGGTCCAAGGACTAATAGTCACATGAGAAAGTATATGACACTCATATAACGATCCATGATACTTTCTCATGGTGGGTCATTCAGTATACATTCTCCAATGCATACCCATGTGTCAACTTGATATCACATATCCATGACTTGTGAGATCAAGTCATCGAGTTGACCTACATGCTAGTCTCGTTGCATTAACATTGTCCCTGAATATTAATACTAGACTAGGAATGATTAAGAGTAGTGTTCTCTATATCATCTCATTATTGATTCAACCAATCGATTGATATAGATAAGAACCTTCTACTCAAGGACATTATTATACTTAGTTATTTGGCACCAATACAAGTAAATATAATAACCATGCCTTTATAAATAGGAATATGATACAACAAAGTCCATACAACAATCATCACATGATTGACTCTAGGGCTTTCACTAACACGATCATGGTGGTCGTCATCAAGTTCCTCATGGCTTCCTACCTAGCAGCCCGATTCTGGTGCCCAAAAAGTTCCTTGAGATTGAGCATCATGTCATAAGCAGTAGGCATGACTTGATGCTGATGTTGCAATACATTTGACATAGAAGCCAAAATTTAACACCGCGCTATCTCAATAGCCTTTATCCACTTCTTATAACTCTCTTTCTCCTTTTCCCCAGAATCATCCACAGGCTTAGGAGGTTACTCTTCGAAAAGTACATACTTGTACTCCTCAGCAGTCAAGACAATATCAAGATTCCTTTTCCAATTAACAAAATTGGGTCCAGCAAGTTTATTCTCTTTTAGTATCACAGCAAGCGGGTTGAAAGTTATTTTTGAAAAACCTAAGAATCACATAGATCGAAACATTAGATTTCAAAAAATTATTGATTCCTCAAACAATAAAATTTTAAAATCAACCAACACCTCAAAACACCGAGAATATCGTATGCTACGATAGTGTGGACATATACGAATTTTACATTTGTAAGAGGAGGTTTTACCCATTAATTTTATTATCCTGTCAACCTAATTTTTTGACAAAAAAAATTAATAGTTGGTTCCTCTTCGGCCCTACAAATAAAAGCAGTGACTCCGATGGGGAGGAAACTCCTATTTGCATCTAAGTGTTCACCATTACTCGATACCAAGGCAATTATCTCGGATTATGTGCCTTCCGATGGGGAAGTACACACGCTCCTAAAGAATTTCCTATAACCATATTTGACCCTGTGATCTGCAAAACAAACTCATCCGATTGGGAGGAAGACACTCAAAGCCGACGCGCAAGTTTGTTTGCATCACATGTCAAATCGTAATGGAGGTCGTGGGAATTTATAAAAAATATCATTCTCCCACTTAGTAATTTAAAATTGAGAAATTTTCCTAGCACACGACATGCATATCAAACAAGAAGCAATAAATATGAAAAAAATATTTTTCAACTATTATGACTTTTGTTCTCCAATATGCCTCCTATCGTATTGTCATCTCGTCCGCTCCTCCCTACGCCTTGTACAAGCCATTCGGAGGTCCGAGCTAAGAAAAATAATTTTAATTTACATCCATCGATCTTATACTCTACGAAAGAGTGTACATAAAATATTGATCGAAAGTAAACTAAAATAAAAGAATGACTAAACAATGTCGTACTTAATTACAAAAATTAAATACTAGCCTCGTCAACCCCGAGGATTCAAATAATAATACAATTACACACATCCAATCACATAAACACACATTTGGCTATAATAGTTGGATCTTATGCCTGCAATCAAAAAGTTAGCCTACGCACATCCTACTATCATCCAACACATACAATATATGATAAGTGCATAAAAGTAATCGAATCCTAAACACACAAAATCAGAAATCGTGACTCTGATACCACTTGAAGGGTGTGGAACCGAAGCTTCGCTTGCACCTCGGTCACTTGTGCATGGCGATCCCATCTACCTCCCCGGATTAAAAAAAAATCCAAGATGAAGATGGATTACCCAAGCAACCGATCCATCATCGTACTATTCGATTAGAGTGGTTTCTTGAATAAACTTGTTGTTCAAGCAACCTAACTCTTTTCCTCGATTAGCCGCGGAATAGATGATGTATGGATCGGCGGATTTTGTGTTTATCTTTGGGGTCCAAGTAAATTAGCCACATGCAATTACATACATCATACAAAGAAATAAAAGGAAACCAAAACAAGAATTATACCTCTTGTTTACCTCTTGGTCTTTTATCGTATGTCCTATCCTTCTCTTGAACGTTGTGTGGGCAATGATCCTCTAAGAGATGAAGCCTCCTAGATCACTTATCTTCCTTTCCTTGTTCACTCTGAACAAAGGAAGATAATAAGCTCCCTTCTTCTCCTATCTAGTTCTAGACACAAACCCTTTGGAGGAAGATCAAACCTCTTCCTTCTCTTTGTTGTTGCCACCGGCCACCAAGGAGAGGGAGATGGAGATGATGATGGGCGCCGGCCAAGAGCTCCAAGGGAAGAAAGCCTAACTCTTGCCGCCGGCCAAGGGAGAGGATGAAGGTGGTGCGCCGGTAATGAGATGGGAGAAGGTGTGCCGCCCAAACCAAGGAAGCAAAACCCTAGGTAGGTTGCCGCCCAAACAAAGGAAGCAAAACCCTAGATAGGTTGCCGCCCAAACCAAGGAAGCAAAACCCTAGAACCACCTCTTGCCTCCCAAGGCTCTCACGCCAAAAACCAAAACCCTTAAACAAAAATTCTGATCCCACGCCCAAGCCTAGGCCCTCCTTTTATAGAGTTAGGCTTAAGCCTCCTTTGAATCTCCATCGTCGGATCTAGGCTTTTATTCTCCACCGTCGGATCTAGGCTTTCATAAGGTTTTTAATAGGCTACAATAGGGACCATGAGGAGGAGTTGGATCTTGGTCACCCAATGGATCTAGCTCACATAAAGTCTGATCCATTAATGATAATTCATTCAACTAGAGGTTTATTATTGATCTACCTCACCAAACCCCATAAATAAATATGGGCTCCATATCTCTCCGTGTTTAAGATCTCGAATGTCCGTCAATTAATTAATTTACTGACAATTAATTAATCAACATCTAACTCCATGAGTAGTACCGCTCAACCTCATCATCATGCTGGACCAAGTCTACCTGTAGGGTTTACATGATGATCCTTATGAGCTCCTCAAGGGGATATCATCATCCTAATATATAGGACACAGTTTCCTCCTATAATCAATGACACACCATATAAATAATATCATTTTCCAATTTACTGAGCCTATCGATTTAATCTATAAATCTCGCCCATTGGTAAATCAAAGAAATAAATACTAAGTACATGTGCCCATTATTATATCAGGATTAAGAGCATGTACACCATAATATCCGAGGTCCGATTCAATTATGTAGTCAGCAATAAATTGGATCACCTCTAAGTCGGTCCTGCTCAATACACACAAAGTGTACTAGTGTAATTCTATGGTCAAGACAAACCAATACCAAATCACTCTACAACCATACCAATGGTTTGTCTAAAATCATCTCGATTGTGAGCCTTTACTTATACTTTACAAGGAACTGATAACATGATCTCACTGTGACACTACATATAATGTTATCTACAATGTAATGTATCAGACAATATACATAACCATAAATATGCAAACAATGATAATGTGATTCTTATTTCAAAAATAAAGATGTTTATACAAAAGATAGACTTTTCAGTATACATCCCAATAGAACATGCAACATTCCTAAGAGATATGGATTTCTCGTAAGTGAATCTAATGATGTGTTACTCATTAATGATAAGAAGCCTACCAATTATGAAGAAGTACTTCTGAAAAGTTTAGAAAGAGACAAATGACTTGATGCCATGAAGTTGGAAATGAATTCCATGTATGAAAATCAAGTTTGGAACTTGGTGGACTCACCTGAAGACATTAAGCATATAGAGTGCAAGTGGGTTTTCAAGAAGAAAATCGACATGGATGGTAATGTGATTATCTATAAGGCTAGATCAGTGGCGAAATGCTATTGTCAAAAGCAATGTGTTGATTATGACGAGACCTATACACCAGTAGCTATGCTTAAAATCCATTTGGATGCTCACTACAACAAAAAAGGTAATACATAACACTTAAAAGAAATCGCTTTTTATAAAAAACATTGTTGTTTGTAGTTTAACAATGCTTTTAGTGTAAAACGTTGTCTTTTTTTTTTTAAATTAGCATAGACAACAGTTTTTACATAACCGTTGTGTATTAGTGTTTTTTTTTGAGTCAAAGACAATATTTTTTTAATGGCGTTGTCTTTGATCTGTTTTTATTAGTAAAAGACAACGTTTTATAAGAAGCGTTGTCTATGAGGATGTTTTTTTATTTTCTTCCACTTAGAAATTTTGAGGTATAATTTAGTTTTTGTATGTGCTTCTGTGCTTTGTAAAATAAAGATTATTTATTTAATGGTCAATTTTTTTTTAAATATTAAAAAAAACAATTTCCTCTGGACGAGGGAAAGCAAATCTCCATTTCTGCTAAAGGTTAGGTTTTTCATGATTTGAAGGATGCAGAAGTATTGTACAACGGTAGTTTCCTTGGATCATTTCACCGCCCCCCTCAAACGCCAAACCAACACCACCATTTCCATCATCACAATGCTCAGGTCTCTTCCATTTCTTCTAATCGTACAAACCAATACATTTAAAGAAAAATAGAGAAATTAGTACATGCTTTGCTTGGGTCAATGAAGTCGTAGAGCTACAAAGGATTATCGTCGGTGGCGACCACCGCCGACGCAGGACAACCCTCCACTGCAATGTCACCGATCTCTTCGACACTCACAGGCGGAGGTACGTAGGCACCTCCAAGGCCAAGGGTCAGGGCGAGGCGAGGGCAAGCTACCGATCCACATAGCATCGCAGAAAGAGTAGGCCATCTGCCCTTTTTTTTCTTTTTAATCTCCCTATTCTGAATCTTAATTTGTTTCAAATCAAATGCTTCTGCTCTCTCTTCTATATTCCCTATTCCTAAATTTTGGATTTTTCTTGCTTGTTCACTTCTTCATCTCTCCCATGGTTCATCGGAACGGGAACGATCGCAGTCGTGGACTCCTGCGTTTTCATTTCGGAACGGCTCTTCTTTTGTTTCGGAGCGGCCGGAACGCTGTCTTTTTTTTTCGCAGCTTCGTCAATTTTTTTTTTCCGTAGTCAGTGTCTTCTCAATGGAATGGTCTGAACCGGAAATTTAGAACGACGGAAGGCATTCCAATTTCAGAACGTCCGTTCCGAACGTTGTGCGTCCGTTCCAACGAACCCTGATCTCTCCTACCAAATTTTTGTCTTTAACCGCTCTTGTTTGTTTATGTGATATAGCTACGGAGGGAGAGGATCGCAGAGAGAATGAAAGCCTTGCAGGAGTTGCTGCCCAGCGCAAATAAGGTCTTCTTCTTCCTTACTTGTCCTCTATTTTTTCCTCTGAACCCTCTACTAGAGACACGATGTTGCCTAGCTTGGAAGTGGACAGTGTTCATGTTGCAATATTGCTTCATCATTTGTGATGCACTGATAAGTTGTCCAAAATGTTCTTCGATGCATTCTCTCCCTATCCCATCACCGATACATCCTCTCTATCTTCTGAAGTATTTACAACTACTCTAGAGACGAGAGTCCATTACATCTTTTAAGGGGTGCTTGACTTGTTGCTATTGTGACCTTCACTAATTGAAAAATTGAAGAAATGCCAACTATGTGCCATCAATATCTAAGAATAAAGCAGTTGATGTAACTGATTTTATTATTCACACCTACTGATGCAAAAGAACCAGTTGCTTCAGTGGATCTGCGCTTATCATGTTCTATTCCAGGCAGGTAGATTTCTTGGCTCAGCTCAAAATCTTCATGGCAGAGACTGAGTTAGTTGAAAATGTATACTCTATAAAAAATGAGGACAGATTATCTTTGCTTGAGCAGGTTTTCTGCTTCTCCTTTGCTAACTGTAGTAAATAATGTCGTTTAGTCATTTGGTTACCGAAATGACAATATCATTAAAAGTCTATGCAGCCTGAGCCTTCTAATAAAGATGGTTTGAGAGTCAACAGTGGAATTATATGCAAGTAAAAAGAGCTAATATTTGAGAGGATGCTGTTATGCACCACCCGGGGTAATATGTTCTTCAATCAGGCACCAAGGGAGCAGGTCATGGATCTCGTGTCTGGTGAAATGGTAAGAATAACCTTCCCCTGCATTCATTTTCTATGTTGGTCATATTCTTTGGTCGATACGTGATTTGATTTATTTTCTTAAGGATTTTGGAACAAAGTAATATGTTCTTGGCAAATAAAACTAATATTACCTTAAGCTCAGTCTTCTTTCCTCAAGTTTCTTTTTTCAGCTGCGCTTTATGTTACACGTTGGTACCATTTTTTTTTAATGATGTTCATTTTCTTTGTGCTTGTATTTTGTAGGTACACAAGACTGTTTTTGTAGTTTTCTTCTCTGGAGATCAGGCCAGGAGCAAAATACTGAAAATCTGTCAAGCTTTTGGTGCAAATTGCTATCCTATACCCAAAGAGAGCAATAAACAGAGGCAACTGGCAAGGATGACAAGTCAGAAATACTCATTTCATCATTTGATGCCATTTGCCTTAACTGACCATTTAGACTTTATTATGTGTAACAATTATGGCAAGGATGACAAGTCAGAAATATGCGCCGGTTGGAAATTTTCTTGGAATTTTATTATCTTATTCCATAATTCCTTCGCATCTCTATAGTCACCCAATCTAGACCAAATATGATTAGGTAACAAATCACTAAGTAATTTTATTACCTCGAGGTTTATCTTGAAGTCCTTGATTTGGTCTTGGGTCCACCTTGACTTCTCAATGGGCTTGTTGTCTTTGTCCATAGGCAACTCAAAATCATTTTCTACAATAATCATATAATCAAAGTCGATTTTGAGATATACCTCCATCCGTTTCTTCGGTTCACTGCCTTGCTGCTAATCCACGGTGAATCATGCCTCAATCTATCCACTAGATCTCTCCTTTGCACCAATCTAGGTGGAGGTAACCTCTTTACACAAGAATCACTCCTCTTACAATTATGATGTAAATAAACTCAAGTAAGAGGATGGAAAACCTTTAGGGCACTTTGGGAGAGTTTAGAGCATGAACATTAGCCTCCCAAAGGCCCTCACCCCTCCTCTTTATAGAGAAAGAGGGTTTCTTCCCATTGACACTGGTCCATCGAATTTCGGTGGATGGATGTTGTAGTCGGTCATCTTGTAGTGCTTGTGTCGGCGGTTAGTCCTCGACAAGCGACTTGGCTCCGATACCACTTGTAGGGGATCGATTGGTGTGTATGTGGCCGGCTAGAGGGGGGTGAATAGCCCTCAATCGTTCGATGGTGGAATTCGTTCGTTCTCGTTGCGTTGCTTTCCTACGATTGTTGTTAGCGCAGCGGAAACAATAGAAACAATAATAATACTAACAACAAATAAGCATACGCAAACACACACGATATACGTGGTTCGGAACCAAATGGTTCCTACTCCACGGGCAAGCTCACTGAGCTCTAGTTATGCACACGACACTAACTAAACTCCTTCTCGACTACACGTCGGAGGTGGAGAAACCTCTCACAAGCTATTACAACAAGTAATATATGAAATACAAGCAATACAAAGACAAATTACAACACTTGCTTTGAACCCTTTGCTTGTAGCTTGCTTTAGATGGCTCTTGAAGGTCTGGAATGCAACAACAATTCCCCTCCAATAGTTTCACAAAAGTCTTGGCGAAATTCTCCCTCTTGAGCTCCTTTTATAACCTGCATCAAGCTGATTTCCCGCCCAACAGTCGATTGCCAAAAGACCCCAGTCGACTGCCCCTGTAGTCGTTGTCTCACAACGGTCAGATCCACGTTGGATAAGTTTCAACGGATCACCTACTACCGATCGCCACCCATGGCAATCGGATCGTGACCTAGTAGTTGATCGCCCCTCGGCTCTGAGCGTTCAGGCTCACGACATTCCCATCACGATCATTGTCATCCTCGGCTTGATCATTGCCGACATCACGATCGCACCCATGGCAGTCGATTGCCAAGCACAAAACCGCAAGTCTAACACCAATCGAACCCTAGTCGACTTGGATCAGTCGAACCGGCACCTATGCCAATCGACTGCTGTCGAGCAAAACCTCAAACACCAAGTTGTTTGAGCATCCAACCATCGGGTAAACCCTCAAACATCAAGTTTGAGCCTCCGACACTCTGTCTTAGCCACTTGGCCAAGTCCACCTTATGCCTCATGAAGTTCTCCACCGAAGCTCTCTTCCCTCGGCCTACGTCCCTCGGATGTGCCAAGCGCACGGCTTCGCAATGTCATCATTCGCGTCTCATGCCCTCGAAGTATTCTTCCCTTGGGCCTCACTCCATTCGCTCTCCGTCCGACGGTCCCTCAGATGCACCAAGCGCACGGCTTCGCAGTGTCATCCTTCACCGACTCAAGGACCCCGAGCCTAGTGAACTTACCAAGTCCTCAAGACTTCCCACATACACTAAGCGCACGACTTCGCAATGCTTTGGATTTTCCCACATCAAGCTCCATGCTTGGATTTTCCATGCCAACCCCATGTTGGACTTTCCCACACCAAGCTCCGTGCTTGGATTTTCCATGCCAACTCCATGTTGGACTTTCCCATGACAATCCCATGTCATGAGTTTTGTTTATCATCAAAATACTATCAAGGTACTGCTCGAGTCAAACTCGAGTCAACCTGGGCTAATTGCACCAACATCTACTTCCTCCAGCTTCACTCCAATCTCCTCGTCCGGCGGTCCCTCAGATGCTCCAAGCACACGACTTTCGCAAAACTATCCTTCACCGACTCAAGGACCGAGTCATGAGAGGTGAAACTCGTCAATGCTCCATGTGTGAATTACTAAGTCCTGCAAGACTCCAACGCATATATCAAATCCAAACATCCTAACTTAAACCCTTTGCCACACACATCAAAACCCTATCACAGGTTGATTGCCCTAACAATCTCCCCCTTTTTGATGTGTGACAATCCGTTTAAGTTAGGTAATCATTTGATAAAAATATTAAGCTAAGAAAGCATGTAAATAAACATGATTATCAACTCTCCCCCTTAATACATGAAACCCCCCCTAAATGCAATTCTCCCCTTACTTAAACATGCATATTTCTCCCCCTTTGACACCATCAAAAATATTAAACAATGTTTATACAAGCATTGCATCAATTCTAGGGAACAAAAATTATCAAAACATGCTTTAAATCTGATAAAAGAAAGTTACTGGGCATATTATCAGTCGATCAGTCGACTGGTTTAGACTACCAATCGACTGACACTCTGATTTCGGATTTTTTGATTTTCAGGGTGAATTTTAAAAATGCATTAAAAATTCTACAAAATTCGAAAAATCATGAAATTTAGGGAACACATTTCTTTTAAGGTCCTTTATCAGTGAAAAATAGTTTTTCATGAAAAATACTTGTATTTCCAAGATTTTGCCAAAAATCCAAAAGCTTCAAAATCAACTAGGTTTTTGATCAAGTTTGTATCAATTTTAACACCTAGTTTTGCTTTAGATTGTTTCAAAACATAAACATACAGATTTTAAAGTAAGAAATTATTTTGAAAACATATGAAATATCCAACCATGATATTTGAGCAATATGTCTATGAATTAAACATAAGTCTTCTCCATGATTGTTCTATTATTGCTATTTTGATACTTTAAAATGACCATCTAAATGTCATAGGCATTAGTGGACCATTTGTATCATCCTATCAACTCACCCATACTAAGTTTTCAATCAAGGTAGCCTATGGTGAGTGTGAGATGTTCCTAAAGGTATTTGTATATACTTAACCATTAGTTTAATGCAATTTTACAAAAGGTTAAGTATCATCCTAGTATACCACATGATCATAAAGACATATATATATTGATTTCATATTATGATCATGAAACAAATGTATTAATCAAATTGTGATTATGCATTAGGTATAAAATCATGATAATAAGTCAATATCACCTAGAGCATGATTTGAACCCTAATGCCCATGACTATGTGTCAAATATCAAGATCATAAATCATGATTGCAAACATGTGTAACAATTACATTAACTATCATGATTTAAGCATTATTATCAATTTATGGGCACATTATTATCACCCAACACTATGCTAAAAATGTATAGGTCATGAGTATCACATAACACTAAGTGTTGAGCATGATTTAAACTATTTATGGTGCATTATCATCACCCAACATTATTTCAAAAATTATGTCCCGCCATCCTAAGTCAACCAAATAATATGATATAGGTAAAATTCACATGGTTGACTATCCTAGGGTTTTCCTAACCCTTAAGGATGGATTTAGGAACCCAAAATAAATTTTTTCTTATGGGGTTCACTAAAAATTTCTTAGGGATCCATTTTCTAGCTATTGTTTTCTTTTTATCTTGACCCCTAGCAATTAAGCATGTATAGGTCTTTTCATTTTTATTTTCCTTATATCCTAGGCCTTTCTTATTGAAGCTTGCTCTTTGGCTTCCTATGATCATATTAAGAGTGTTGGAGCCAATAGTGAATTTTTCTAGGGCCTTGGTTAAATGATCTACTTTCTCTCTTAAAGCCCTATTTTCCTCTATGCATGCATCATTAATATCAAATGGCATATAAAGATCATGTGAGCATGTATCATCATGACTAGAAGTAATATTATCATTAATAGTTAAGCATGTTTTTTCTAATTTTTCTTCTAAGTCCTTAATTTGATCTAGCATGCATTTATTTTTCCTTTTAGCCCTAAATAATTCCTTAGTAAGGCTAGAAATCATTGACATAATTTTCTTGGGAGGTAGATTCATAACCTCACTTACCAAATCCTCTTCCGATGATGAGGATGTAGAAGAAGCTCCCCCTTCACTTGAGCTCTCCTCACTTGAGCTTGCTTCTTCTTTTTCGGAGGAGGAGGTTGAGTCTAGGTCGTCTATTTCCATTAGGGCAAGGTTTGAGTAGACATGTTCTTCATCTTCGGATGATGATGATGATGATGATGATGATGAAGGATCATCCCATGTCCTTGCCTTGAGTGCTTTGGTCTTCCCTTTTTCTTTGGTCTTCTTCTCTTCCTCCTTGCTGCCCTTCTTCTTCTTCTTTTCTTTTTTCTTTCTCCTCTCCTCTTTGCTCTTGTTCAAGAGGGGACAATTGTCCCTTATGTGTCTCTCTCCTTGGCAATTATAGTAAATCACCTTCCCCCTTGGTCTTCTTCTCCTATCATTAGATTTATTAAATTTAAAACCTTTTAATGCATGCCTTACCTTTCTTACCATGTATGCTTCTTCCGTGCTATCCATGGAGGAGGAGGAGGATGCTTCATCGGAGGAGGAGGGAGTCTCCATCTTCTTCTTCCCCTTGTTGGCTAATAGTGCCACTCCCCTTGATGGTTGAGATTTTGGCTCTTCTACTACTCCTTCGAGCCTTGTTTCGTGGAGCTCCATGGTTGAGAAGAATTCCTCCAAGGTGCTAACTTCTAGGTTCTTGGAGATGTAAAAAGAGTCTGCCATTGAGCTCCATCTTGAGGACCGGGGAAAGGCATCTATAACCTTCATTACCATATCCCGGTTGGAGAGCTTTTCCCCTACACTTGTCAAACCAGTTAGAATTTCTTTAAACCTAGAGTGTAGGGATTTTACCTTCTCTCCCTTTTCAAGTTTGATATTGGATAGTTGGGAGAGAAGTACATCTCTCCTTGCTAGCTTGGCCTCGGAAGTGCCTTCATGAATCTCTATGAGTTTCTCCTACATCTCCTTGGCGCTAGCACATTCCCCTATCCGATTCACTTCTTGTTGGGGGAGTACGTTGTAGAGGTGGTGCTTTGCCTTGGAGTTCGCCAAGTACTCCTCCCTTTGCCTCTTGCTCCACCTTAATTTTTCCAATGGCTCCTCTTCTTCATCCCTAGGCATCTCGAAACTATTTTCCATAATTAATAGAATTTCGAAGTCGGTTTCGAAAAATACCTCCATTCGCTTCTTCCACCAAACAAATTTCTCCTCGAACTTCGGCGGATGAATATTAGAGCCGACCATCTCTTGATATAGTGCTTGTGGCGGCGGTTAGTCCTCAACAAGCATCTTGGCTCTTATACTACTTGTAGGGTCGATGGTGGCCGGCTAGAGGGGGGTGAATAGCCCTCAAACGTCGTACGGTGGAAGTCATTCGTTCGTTGCTCGTCTACAAACACTATTAGCGCAAGCGGAATATACTAATACAAACAATTAAAGACAAAGCAAAGAAAGAATAGAAACACAAACGCTAACACCGCAATGTAATGTGGTTCACGACCTCGCCGCTAATCCATGGTCCAATTCGTCGAAGGTGAATCATGCCTCAAGCTTTCACTATTCTCTCCTTTGCACCAAGCTAGGTGGAGGTAACCTCTTTACACAAGAATCACTCCTCTTACAATTATGATGTATATAATCTCAAGTAAGCGGATGGAAAACCTTTAGGGCACTTTGGGAGAAGTTATGAGTTGAAGCATTAGGCTCTCAAATACTCTCACCCCTTCTTTTTATAAAAGAAGAGGGTTTCTTCCCATTGACATAGGGTCAGTCAACTGATCCCGTAGCCATTGCCCAATAACGGCTTCTTCCACGTTGGATTCCATCCAACGGCTCCCACATCAGTTGACTGATCTTGTCATCAGTCGACTGATGGAGCTATCAGTTGAGTGTCGGAAGCGAACACTCCATTCTGTGCCCGAAACCCTTGCGACCAGTCGACTGATTCCTTCATCAGTCAACTGGTGGTCTCGTAGTCGACTATCAATCCATGGCAGTCGACTGTTGGCACATGAATCGGACTCGAACACTAGTTGAGTCACAGTCGACTTAGAGTAGTCGACTACCATTACATGGTAGTCGACTGGTGTTGGAAAATCCCATCCGACACTTAGGCAATTGGCCAAGTTCCACCTAAGCGCACTACCCCTTCCCGGGTTACATTCACTCACTCTCATCCCTTGGAGTCCCTCGCCTTTGAAGTTGTCTTCGTCCGGCCACGTCCCTCGGATGCGCCAAGCGCACGGCTCTGTAGTGTCATCCTTCGTATCTCGCTCTAAAGTCTACTTTCTCCGGCTTCACTCCAATCTCCTCATCCGACGGTCCCTTGGATGCTCCAAGCGCACGGCTTCCGCAAAGCTATCCTTCACCGACTCAAGGACCGAGTCATGAGAGGTGAAACTCGTCAATGCTCCATGTGCGAATTACTAAGTCCTGCAAGACTCCAACGCACATATCAAATCCAAACATCCTAGCTTAAACCCTTTTCCACACCCATCAAAATCCTATCACGGGTTGATTGCCCTAACACGTTCCATGGTGAGTTAAGTCGTCACCCCATAGCTTTCCGAAGGTTTCTGGCTCTTAGGCACTTACCTGCCCAAAGCGAGGGTCATTCCCTAGATCTAGCATAAAGTCTCAAAGGCGTGCTCGGCATTGAGAGAAATTGGTAGGTGTTTCCCCAGTAACCTAACTCGGTCTCAATGGGGAACCTAGCCATTTCCACCCACGACTACTGTTTTTTATCCCTTATAATCTTTTTTTTCTCTTCTCTCTTTTTTTCATTTCTTTTTCTTTTATTTTTTTTTTCGGCTCACTAGGATTTTGATTTTTCCGAATGGGCTTACACAATCCGAGCATCTCCAGTAACTAAAATGTTAAACCTAGAGTCACCTATGGATTCCAAAGTACTAGACTACTGAGGTGAATCATAACTGGGTATGTACTAGATTCTCCCTTTCAGAATGTTCGACATGTGTAAGTGCAAAAATAAAGCTAACCAGTGTAAGTCTAGAACATTCAATAGAGCGAATAAAATGAAATACCACAAGATAAATGGAGTTAAGCTACCTATGGGAGCAACTCATGCAAGCAACTTTCAAAAATACTACTGAGGTAGCTTATCAGACAACAAAAATTAAGTACTAAAAGAAACTCAACTACTCAGGCATGAATAAATGAATGAAAATACCAGAAAAGAAACTACTGGTAGAAATAAAGCAAAATAAACCTTGGGGTCTCCCCCCAGACTTAAATGAAAATATACCTCTAATATAGTGGACGATATGGAAAGTCTGGGAGTCTGGGCATCTCTGGATCCTGGGAGAACCTACTGTTGAGCCGCTGATGCTATATATACATGTGGTTGATCTGAGAGCTAGTGGATGCACGCGCTGCTCGGTTCCTCCTCCCTAGCCTATCAAGCTGTTGGGCATCCATGTGCATCAGATCTCCCTACGGCAGCGGCCTCATCCTCGACAATGAATAGCCTCCTCGAAGTATTATGCGGGCCTCATCAGAGAACTCCTCACCGCTTAGAAATGCTCCCGAATCTCGAACTCCGCTGCTGGTAGGCGCTCGCTTCCTCCCATCGCTGCCTGCCTCTGCGCTCTGCCGCCTGTAAATGTCGTCGAGGCACAATCGGAACTCCGAGAAATCATAGGCCGACATACCTGCATCCTGCTCAAAAGTAAAATAAGGTGGTGGTGCAGGTGTAGGCTCATGTTGGCATGGACTAGGTGGGCTCCTATGCATGTGTGGATTGGAGGGAGAGTGATACAAAGGTGGAGAGATGGGCGCTGACGTGGATGGTCCATCATGTGGAGGGGACTCCACTATCAGGTTCAAGCGCTAGTTAGTGCATATAGCGATGGTGGTATGATCCGGGTTGGGGAGCCTAAGGGTCGTCAGATTTTTCCTTACAAAGCTTAAGGAGTCTCCTTCTCTTACAATCATCTTCATGGTCATGCATACTCCTAGGTCGATCCTAGGGCTCCCCTCTATACTCTCTAATATTGTGTAATCGTACCCCATCCTATGGAAAATGTGGGTAAGTAGGCCTCCCACATTGATCTCTCCTCGTGCTGCATTGCCCATCTTCACTAAGTGTCTAATGAAGTGGGACTCTACATCGATGCTACTCCTTTCTTGTAGCATATCCTATAGGCAAAGCAACTCGCTAGCTCTAACTACACCGTTACTCTCCCCACGACCAAATATAGTACTGGCCATGATGCGGTGGAGGTATCGAAAGATGGGATTTTGGAGGCACGACGCTTTGGCCCTAGATGGGTCATAAGTGTGCTCCCCTATCAACTTAGTCCAAATCATACGAGAGTTGTACCCATTAGGGGTCCTTCTCTCTCCCCCACTTGGCAAGCCAATGCATGAGTTCCATTGGTGAAGGGTCCACTCATGCTCAATATTAAAAGGCCTAAAAGTTATCCTACCCTCCTCTCTTTCTCTACCCGTTAAAACTTCCGCCTCTAAAGAACTCAAAAATTCCAAAACTATCCTAGGGTAGGTTGGGTGCCTTATTCCCATAATCTCACCCCCACCCCATTTTTGCAAATAGGGTTTGCATATCACCCAACAACTCTAAAGATTCTAGCAAATCCTCATCTAAGTACCTAATAGCAGTAAGTTTACGAGTAGAGAGCATATTGTATCTATCTCTATGTTCATTATTGCAAAAAAGTAGAGTGGGTAGGGCGTTACCCTCCTCCGGAGCTTGAGGGGTGTTGGTTCTCCTTGTTCGTCACTCTAAGGCACCGGATCGGGGTGTTATGGCCTTGGTCCTCCTCATCCTTGCTCCTTTTGGCTTCTTTAGAGGTTAAAAATGCTTCTAGATGGTGGGGAAGACGAAATCACATGGCTAGGGCAAGAACTTTCGAAACACACGACGCAAATGGGGTGAAAACACACGGCTCGCCCCTTTTAACCTCGCGCGCCACGGCCGTGTGTAAACACACGGCCAGGCCGTGTGCGCCTCTGCTCAATTGGGCATGGCCGTGGGAAAACACACGACCATGCCATGTGTCCCATTTTTCTACCCATTTATGCACCACGGTCCGAATTTTCTCATATTCTTCGCCGTGTAGGCTAATATGGATTTTATTTTTGCCTAGCAAAGTTCTTTTCTATTCCTAACTCTAAATGTGATGGAAATCAAAACTAGAATCAAACAAATATATGCAATGCAATCAAAAAAGGAAATCTAAAACTAAACTTGGGTTGCCTCCCAAGAAGCACTTTGTTTAAGGTCGTTTAGCTCGATCGCACTCTACTATCAACTCGGCTCTGGTGGTTTAGTGAACCTCCATTCATCCATCTCGGGATCTTCATCTGGAGGTTCCGGCTTAATCCTGCTAAATGTGAAGCCATCGAGGTAGGAAGCTCTGTGCTCCGAAAGGCTGAAAATGATGACCTCCTCGTCTACCTCCAGGGAGATCTGGTGTGCCTTCACATCTATGCACGACCCTGCAGTCGCTAGAAAAGGTCTTCCCAGAATGATGGGATTCTGGGGATTTGGTCATGTGTCCAGTATGATGAAGCCCGTGGGTATTACGAAATCCTCAATCATCACAGGCACATGTGGTAGCAGGCCAACGGGCTCCTTGACTGAATCATCCCTTATACAAATACCAAGATTCACTGGTTGGAGCCCGCTCAGTCCAATCTTTAAATAGTATGCATAGGGCATCACACTGACTGATGACCCTAAATCACATAGCGCTTCGTCAAAGCTCTCCCCATAAATTGAATAGGGAATAACGAATTCACCAGGGTCCTCAAGCTATATTGGAATCTTCTCTTCAAACTCTACTTGGTCAGGTAGGGTGGAAACCATGGCTGCACACCCCTTGGCGAATTGGCTACTTTGCCCCACTCCTTCTTCTTTTCCTTGACTCGCCGGAGAGCTCTTCACAGGTTGCGACATGAATTGGGCTATTTGGGCCACTTGCGTCTCCAACATCTTGGTATGACTTGCAAGGCCGTCAATGGTGGCCTTCAAGTCTCTAAGTGATTCTTCGGACTTTTGATGTTGGCGACGAAATTCCTCATTGGCCTTAGTTTGGGTAGCGATGAAGTCCTCCATCATCAGTTCCAGTCTGGACTTCAGTGGTTGTTGCCCATTGCCCTGCTGCTATTTCCCATACCCCCCTGATGGTTGGGAGTTTCCTAAGTTATTCTTATAAGAGAAATTTGGGTGATTCCTCCACCCGGGATTATAAGTATTGGAGTACAGGTTGTGTGGCCTTTGGTCATAGTCCCCAATCGCGTCACAATGCTCAATCTGCTCGTCCGAAGTCTCCATCCCTCCAAAGTGGTCCTCTTGATATGCTGCCGCTCCCTCTCCAAAATCAATGGCTGTGCATGCAGATGAAAGATTCAAATATTCAAACCGTCTGCTGAGCACGTCCATCCTTGCTGAAAGGTGGTCCATGGAGTTGACAGTGTATCGTCCCGCTGCAGGTGTAGGTTGACCACGTTCAGAAGCCCATTGATGGTGGTTCTGGGTCACCTCTTCGATAAGCTCTTCCGCTTCCTCTATGGTCTTATTCATCAGTGCTCCTCCTGCGGCAGAATCTAGGGACATCTTCGTGGCGTAAGCGATCCCATTATAGAAAATGTGGATCCCCATCCACCTCTGCAGTCCGTGGTGGGGGCATTGGTAGAGTAGCCCCTTGTAGCGATCCCAAGCCTCGAATAGGGACTCCCCCTCCTTCTGGCGAAAGCTCGTGATAAGATAGCCATGTGAGTAGTCTTACTTGGTGGGAAGTATTTATTCAGAAATTGCTGCTCACATTGCTCCCATGTAGTGATGCTGCCAGAAGGTAAGGAGTGAAGCCATGCCTTAGCCTTATCCCGCAGTGAAAACGGGAACAGGCTCAGGCGGATCGCGTCAAAAGGGACTCCGTTCATTTTCATCATTGAGCAGATTTCAAGAAATGCCTCAAGGTACCGGTTTGGGTCTTCAGTCGTAGCTCCCCCGAATTGGCTCTGCTGGACCATATGTATAAGTGTCTGCTTCAGCTCAAAGTTATTTGAAATAGATGGTCGACTATATACTCGGCTAAATCCTCTAGCTAGGAGGCTGCGTAGTCCCACAGAGTCGGCTACCTATATTCACCTCGGATGCGACTTGATCCTCCATCTTTTCATTTATGCTCTCCGACGGTGAAAAGTTCGCTCAATTTCTAAGTTGATCAGAATTAGACCTTCCGACCCTAATCGTCTAAGCATACGACGAACCAAACCACAAAGTTAAGAGTGCTAATCTAATTCTAAAAGTAGAAAATAAATCAATCTAGCAAATAAAAATCTAAGATGCAATGAGTAAATAGGAAACTACTACTAAAAATAAAAACCAAATATAAATTTGGAAAATAAAACTAAAGAGAATAAAGTAAACTAGGAAGAAAATAAAGCAAACAAATAATCTAATCCTAAGTCCGATCCAATTTACCACGGTTTGATTTGATATCGAATCGATCAGTCCCCGGCAACAGTGCCAAAAACTTGATACACACGGATGCGACCTCAAATCTCGCGATGGATACCATCGAGGACTCAAAGCGCGCTCACACTCAAAGCCCTCAAGTGCACGGATGTCGTCAAGTAATAAAGATTATCGATCCCATAGGGACTGGGATTCGAATACCAATATACTTAGTTGTTATAATTGTTCAGATGTGATCTCTAAGAGGTTTTGGTTGGTGAGGGCTATCGGTGGACTCTACTCTGTACGGTGTCACACGGAGGAGGAAAGGAGTGTGCCTAGGTCTTCAAAGGTGATTCTAGGACTTCGATTTCACTCGCGTATCACAGAACAATATTGTCAATTGGCGTTGTCCAGACGTTTACCTATGGTTTTGTGGAAGGGACATCATACACTCTCCCGCAGAGCCGTCGCATTCACCGGGAGCTATCTTCGCCCACAAGGACGAGATAGACGGTACGAGGATGCCAAATCAATCCCTACGGTTGACCATTTCCGATTCCACCGCACCCTTTTCCTCGCAGTTGCAGGAGATCAGGTTTACCCCTAGGTTCCTTAATCAAATCTCTTAAAATTTGGATTTCGAGGGTTTTCATCCCTCATATCGCCTAAGCACAGCAGAAAGAAAGTCAAATATGCATAGATATAGTAAAGAACAACTACCAATTGTCAAATCAAACTTTTGGCCAGAATTTAACATGAACAAACATTGTTTATGTACACAAGCTACTCCCTAATCCTATAATCGAAAGTACTACTCCTTATATACGAAGAAAGAATCACAAAGCATGTTTAAGTTTGAATACAATAGGAATAAAGCACAGAAATAGAAATATACAATGCTTTCGTGATCTTCTCTCCGGCGTTGTATTGCAAGGTGTGGACCTCCGGCGGCGTTCCTCCTCCCCGTTGCGAGTTATCGAAGCTTTTTAGGGCTTTGGCGTTCCATCCTAGCCGTCATGCCTCCTCCTAGGGTTTGGGCAGAGCCATCCTTATATAGACATCGCCTCGGACCGCTGCAAAATCCAGAAAAAGCCCTAGTCGTGCAAATTTGTCGGGCCGCCACACGATCGTGTGTTTCCACATGGCCAGGCCATGTGCGGCCCTGGTGTGATGTTCTCTCCCATTGGACATGGCCGTGTGAATCCACACACCCTGGTCATGTCCCACTCTGCGTCTAGCTGCGAAATATCCTTCTTTTGCTCCGAAAACGCATCTTTTTCATCTAAAAAGCTAACCTACTCACAAAAGTACAACGAGTAGACCTTCGAACTAGAAAATAGGCAATGCGTGCAAGAATAGAGTAACATATGCATAAAACTAACACAAAATATAATAAGATGTGAGCGAAAACTGCTCCTAAAACCCTATATGTTTTGCTCACATCAGTAACAGGTAGAAGTCTTTGTGATGGCTTGGAGCTTCGCCAGCGGTCCATCCCATCTCCATTTTCTGAGCTCCCGTGGATTTTTGGTTTATGTTGTGGACTTATGTTTGTGTCCGAAGTTTTATGAACTGTTTGGTACTATGGATTTGTCAGTTGGTATGCACTTATGTTGGTTATGGATTTGTATGTCAGTATGTGTGGTTATGGGTATGTGGTTTTATGTTTTCTGCTGTGTTTGATATATATTTTGCTTATTATATTGTGGTTGTGGGCCTACGGGCTTTGTATTAACACGATATGTTGCCACGTACAGGGAAGATGTCGTCCGTTTGCTTTTCGGCACGATATACTCTCAGGGCGTGACAGAGGTCACCCAGCTTCTCTTTCGCTCGAAGATGCAGGAGGGTTCATCTGTAGTGCAATTTGCGCTAAAGATGAATAACTATATTGAGCAATTGGGATCATTAGGGTTTTTCATGAACCATGAATTAAGTATTGACTTAATTCTTCACAATCTGACTGGTAGCTATTCATAATTTGTGATGAATTATCAGATGAATAAGATTGAGTCCACAATTCCTGAATTGATCAATATGCTCAAAATAGTGGAGTCATCTGTTGCGAAAAAATAAAAGGCAGTGATGCTGGTTGACTCCTCAAAGAAAGGTTCTAAGAGGAAGTCAAAAACCAAAGCTAAAGGGAAGAAGAAGGAAAAGAAGGAAGAAATAACTTCCAAGGGCACCTGCCATCATTGTGGCATGGATGGTCATTGGAAGAGAAATTGCAAGCAGTATCTGGAGTCACTGAAGCAGAAAAAGGTATCTGATGCCCAATCTACTTCAGGTATATTTGTTATTGAATGTCATACTATTTCTTCTAGCACTTGGGTATTGGATACCGGGTGTGGCTCACATATATGTAATGACATACAGGGGCTTAGGAACAGAAGAAGACTGGTTAAGGGAGAAGTAGATCTAAGGGTTGGCAATAGAGCAAAAGTTGCTGCATTAGCCAAGGGTACTTATATGTTGTGACTTCTTACAAGACTAGTCTTAGAGTTGGATGATTGCTTTTATATTCCTGCATTAATAAAGAACATTGTTTCTATTTCATGTTTGAATAAGAAAGATTATCATTTGACGTTTAGTAATAATTATTGTTACATTACGTCAAATGGTGTTCTTTATGCTACTGGGATATTAAATAATGAAATCTACACATTAGATACATCCAATGAGATATTCAATATCGAATCAAATAACAAATGCGCTAAGTTAGATAATAAATTAACCTCGCAACTATGCCATTGTCGTCTTGGCTACATAAGCAATGAACGCATGTCCAAACTGCAGAGGCTTGGCATTTTGGAGTCTTATGAATCAGATTCGTTAGACACATGTGTTTCATGCTTAAAAGGAAAGATGACTAAACTACCTTTCAGAAGAAAGGGTAAACGAGCAATTGAGGTATTGGGCCTTATACATACCGATGTATGCGGACCAATGTCAACTCATGTCATAGTAGGTTATAGCTACTTCATTACCTTTATCAATGATTATTCACGATATGGGTATTTGTATCTGTTAAGATACAAGTCTGAAGTCTTTGAAAGGTTTAAAGATTTTAGAAAGGAAGTAGAGAAACAACTTGGGAAAAGTATTAAAGTACTTCGATCGGATCAAGGTGGTGAATACTTAAGCTAAGAGTTTCAAGATTATCTAAGGGACAATGGCATCTTGTCCCAAAGAACTCCACCTTACACGCCACAACATAATGGTGTGGCTGAAAGGCGAAATCGAACCTTATTGGACATAGTTTGGTCAATGATGCAGCATGCAAGTCTTCCAAATATCTTTTGGAGTTACGCACTCGAGACCGCTATTTACTTGTTAAATAAAGTCCCGACTATTGGTGCAGGAGCACTAGATAATCGAACCTGTATTTTGATTATGGCAAAGACACAAAGTTAAGTTTACATCATTATCTCACGAGCTAAATCAAGTGTGCAGAAAAGTGCTAAAGTTGGAGCTGAAGGCTAGCGACACCCGGAGGAAGCCGCGGTGGTCGGGCGACACTCGAGTGACTTCGGAGGGAGCCGAAGGAATCGAGTGGAAGGCCAGAAGCGAGAGCTACTATCGAGGTAAGCTCGTATGGGTGAGAGATTGTAAGGTCGTGTTCTCTTTACGGGGACGACCGTAGGCGGCGATCCGACTAAGACTTCCTGTGGAAGGTCTAGGTCGAGATCAGACGGTTAGAAACCGTCGTATTTATCATTTTCCAAGCTAACCTCTTCGCAGGAAGTGGCCAGCCGGGCAATGATCATTGCTTTGGGCGTTGAGCGATCGGTGATGCTCATCGATCGGATGAGTCATCGATCGTGATGGCGACGAATCAGCCTTTGTGCTAGGTCAAAACGGATAACGTTTGACGCGACCACATTCACGATAAATTTTGGACAATTTCGTAATCCGTTCCTAAAGATGAGGAGACAAATTCAGAGGCCAAAATCTATAAAAGGAGGGGAGGATTCCAACTCCAAATTACATAAAGTTTATTCATCAAGTGCTCCTACAACGCCAACGCTCCAACATCGTTATAACGCCGACGCGACGCCAAGTTCCGATCTTCTTCGTCGGCAGCAGAATCAAGTAATATTTTTGATATTGTATTCTTTGTTTTTCTTCATAACGAGGTGAGGTAGGCTTGTTGTCTCATCCTTGTATATTCGGTTTTGTGATCGTTATCTCCTACCTCCAACGAGGAGGAGATGTTATAGTGTTTTGCCCTCCGTACGCGGTCTAGGACCGATAGGGCCTTGGAGTAGCAACCGCTGGGTTGTGAAGCAAGTAAAATAAACGTGTTCATTTATTTTCCGCTGTGCTTACTCATTTACTTGTGTATCAACGAACGAATTCGAACGAAAGATTTACAATCGCTATTCACCCCCCCCCTCTAGCGACGCTTCTCGATCCAACAATTGGTATCAGAGCGGGGGCGCTAAGATTTAGTGAAACCACTGATCTAGCACGTTTTGGTTTTCTGTTCGTATTTTTCGATTTGTATTTTTTTTTGGGTCTTTTTTCTCCCGCACTACTAATCCAAGACGAAGTCTTGCTTCTTTGGTTGTGTGCTTGCAAGTTTTCTCTCTTGGAGTAGCCGACGGTAAAAGGGGCATAACTTTTCGCACAAGTGGACTCACATAACAATCTACCTACCAAATCGAAGCTCTCTGAGAGATCTACGTTTCTTATGAGGGTTTACCCTCGTAACAAGCTATTTCCAGCCCCAAAATCCAACGTCTAGTACCCTTTCGGGGACATCGAAGGTCGTAAGTTGTTAGTTTTTGTTAGTTTCTTCTTTTTCTCATTTAATTCTGTTTATTTCCTATTTATTTCCTGCATTACTAATCCAAGACCAAGTCTTGGAATTCCCTTTGGTTTTTATTCGTGTTTTGCAAGATACTTAATGGCTCACATTGAGGGGTATAGCACCACCCGACCTCCGTTCTTTAACGGAGATGATTTCCGTTATTGGAAAGGTCGGATGGAGTGTTTCTTGAAAACACAAGTCGAGACTTGGATAATAATCCAAACCGGCTTTGCTCTACCCACCAATGATCAAGGAGAGCCCTTGGATTTCAATAAGTGGACAAATACAACCAAGAGGCAAATCAATGCAAGAGCAACTCAAATATTACAATGTGGCTTGTCCAAGGAGGAGCTCAACTACTCCGGGTCCATTCATTAGTGCCAAAGACCTGGAACAAATTGATTGATCTACGAAGGGCGCTGATGCTAAGGTATGTAAAAGAGATTTACTTTTAAATAAATTGTACAATCTAAAGATGCAGATCACAAGACCGCCACCCAATTACAAATGAAATGCAATGGTAGATCCAATCGCCAATGGTCTTCACTCGATTAAAAGAAATGACAAGAACAAGATTATAGGTACAACTAGATGGGCTTTAAACTAGGACTACCTTGTGGGCATCCCTTGTCGATGTCTACAAGGTCTCTAAGGACCTTTCAAAGCTTAGGTTAGATAACCGAGTTTGAACTTCACGAGCAAACTAACGTGGTCCCCAAGAGAGGTATTGCTCTACTTACAGACATAGAAGCAAGCCACCTACTAGGCAAGTGAATAAACCAAACTCAAGATGAATCCTGAGTCCATCGATCAAGAGGTGGAAGCAATAGTGAACGCTGTAGAATAGTTCGAAAAGGAAGAAGGAAACCAAAGAGAACCAAAGACGAGCAAGGAAAGCCTTCCATGCAACTTGGGACAACAAAGAACACAAAGACATACGGCAAGACCGAGGAGTCCGAGAGTCAATCCGGCCAAGTCCAACTATAACACCGACTTCGAGGACTACTTCGAGAAGCAACTCAAAGCCGGATACGATTAAGAGAAAATTAGCGCTCACACTAACTCATACGCTTTACAATACAATTAAAATTTTAATAGGAAATTAACTAAGTCCGAGTCTAGGGTTGAGTCTACTTGAGGAGGTTGAAACCCTCAAGCAAGAGGTACCTAACCTCTTCAACTCTAGTCAAGTTCAAGAGGGAAACTCAACCCAATTGAAAAACTTGAGGAGGAGAATTCTCTCTTGAAAGACCGAGTTCAAGAGGTTGAGGCTAGGTTGGAAAAGTTCACGCTGGGATCTAAGAACCTTAATCGACTACTTGGAACCCAAAGAGTCGGTACAACAAAGTCGGAGTCGGATTTCACAAGTCAAAGACTATGAATAGGTCTTATATGTCTATCAAATCGTAGTCATCAAAGAGTCCAAGCATGGGTCCCAAAGGTTTTATTGAACTCACATATAAGGACTAATAAGGTTTGATTCCCAAGAGTTCATTATTCAATGTGACCATATTGGTTCAATGGTCCAGGGGAGCCACACTAAAATAGTATACCCGCTACTTAGCAAAACCATTGCACATTTTACTTTAATTTTAGAATGGCTAGATAGGGTAAATGGTTAGTCAACTCTAAATGACAACATAGATCGGGACGCCAAGATGATACGTTAGGGAAACAAAGACATCGTCAGGTATTCGAGCTAGATAAGGCGATCTAGCTTGGTGCACTTCGACTGGAACTAGCAAGCTACCTCATCCGTGATCCTAAACAAGGTCTCTAAGTAACCCTAAGTGACTTAGTGATATTATTTTGAATTTGGCTTTACAGCAAGTGGCCTGGTTCGATCAAAGAAGGCCCCTGCCTCGCCACGACAAAGAAGCCAGCTAAAAGTAGATCTGAAGGTTAAACAGATCTAACCCAAGGTTGACTATCTTTAATCAATTTAAAATGATCTCAAAAACATATAAGGTGAACAAATTATGAGACACATAGAATGGGTGAGATGTTAAGGATAAGAAATATACTTAAAACAATCTCTTCAAAATACTACTTATTTTCTCAACTATTGTACTTAACAACCTCAGTCTGCCCCTACATCTCTTATACTTCATATATTTGACTAAGGGGGAGAAAACTAACCCTAAGGGTTATATTATAAACCTTTAATTAAGGTTATAAACACTAGATTCATACGCACAATACAATTAACCAATCTATCTAACTATTGCTAAGTCTTAACTCATATTTGATTTATCTAGATGCATGCATATATTACATTGTTTTTTAAAACCCTATTTTATACAAAACCCCAAAAAATTGAAAAATTGAGGGAGAAAAGGGGGAGAAGAGCAAAAGCTTAAGGGGGTGTAACACAAAATTTGATTTTGAAATTAACACAAAATTTGATTTTGAAAACTAAACTCACCTAGGGTTAAGGGGGAGTTTTTGGGAAGTAGATTCATAGGTCTTATATGTCTATCTATACTAGTCATCTTTAATTTCCCAAGGTTTTATTGCACATAGATCAAAAGGGGAGATTAGGGCACACTAGATAACCATATTGTGTTTTGATTATGGCAAAGACACACTAAAATAAGTTATCGCTTATCTCAGCTAAATCAAGTGTGCGAAGTGCTAAAGTTGGACTCAAGGCTAGATAGGGAGGAAGTGCGGTTAGTCAAGGCGACACTCGAGTGACTTCGAGGGAGCCGGGGAATCGATAGTCGTTAGGGAATAAAGCTACTGTAAGCTCGGGTAGGGATCTGTAAGGTCGTGTCCTCTTTACGGGACGATCAGAAGCTACCGATCCGACTAAGACTTCCTAAAGGTCTAGGTCGAGATCGATGGTTAGAAAAAACCGATTTATCATTTTCCTAGCTAACCTCTTACTGCAGGAAGTGGTCGTTGTTCCGATCAAAGAAGGCCGATCGATGCTCATCAATCGACCGGGAGTCATCAAGATGGCGCTTAATCGATCTACTAGGTCAAAACGGATAATGTTTGACGCGGCCACATTCGCGATAAATTTTGGACAATTTCGTAATCCATTCCTAAAGATGAGGAGACAAATTCAGAGGCCAAAATCTATAAAAGGAGGGGAGGATTCCAACTCCAAATTACATCAAGTTTATTCATCATTTCTCAACGCTAACGCTCCAACATCGCCATAACGCCGACGCACGCCAAGTTCCGATCTTCTTCATATTTGGCAGAATCAAGTAATATTTTGATATTGTATTCTTTGTTTTTCTTCATAACGAGGTGAGGTAGGCTTGTTGCCTCATCCTTGTATATTCTAGGGTTTGTGATCGTGTCTCCTACCTCCAACGAGGAGGAGACGTTATACTGTTTTTTAAAACCCTATTTTATACCGATAGGAAACCAGTAGCAAATTGATTTATGGCAAGTAAAATAAAGTGTTCATTTATTTTCCACTGTGCTTACTCGCTTACTTGTGTATGATTTTGAAATTAACACAAAGATTTACGATCGCTATTCACCCCCTCTAGTGATGCTTTTGAACACCGACTAAGGCAATCTCTACTACTCCATAAGGCGATGTGGAAAAGTAGACTTCTCAATCTTATTATCTTATTTAATATGATTGTTTGCTTATGTGAAAAGGGAGATTGTTAGTGCGAGGCTAAGTCCGATAAGTGTCTATTTATTGGTTACCCTAAGGAAATGAGAGATTACTAATTTTATCATCCCTTGAAACAAAAGGTGTTTGTTTCAAGGTATGTTGAGAAAAGTGCTAAGGAGTTGACACTAAGGCTAGCACAGGAGAGCCGCGGTGGTCAAGGCTACTCATTGAGAGGGGAATAGAAGGAATGCCTAGTGGAAGAAGCGAGGCTGAGAGATACTTCGAAAGCTCGTAATGGGTGATAGATTGTAACCGGTCCTCTTTCAAGGGGGCGATCCATAGTAAGATCTAAGACTTCCATGGAAGGTCTAGGTCGAGATCGATGGTTAGAAAATCATCGTATTTATCATGTTTCCTAGCTAACCTCTTCTGTAAGGGTTTCACATCCATTGACAAGAACAAAGTATGCAAGCTTCAACGTTCCATTTATGGATTGAAACAAGCATCCAGGAGTTGGAATATCCATTTTGATGAGGCAATCAAACAGTTTGATTTCTCATAAAATCCTGAGGAACCCTGTGTGTATAAGAAGGTTAGTGGAGATAGGAAATGATATTCCTATTTTGTAAACAATCAAGGTCTGGTTGTCCAAAATATTCTCCATGAAAGACCTGGGAGAAGCAACCTATATTTTGGGGATTAAGATCTATAGAAATAGATCGAATCGGTTGTTTGGTCTTTCACCTACATACATAAATAGTTTAGCATGGAAGAATCCAAGAAAAGTTTTATTCCCATGAGGCATGAGATTCACCTTTCGAAGTCTATGTGCCCGCGCACTGAAGACGAGAGGATTCGCATGAGTCAGATCCCATATGCGTCAGCTATAGGATCGATCATGTATGTTATGTTATGTACGAGGCCCGATGTATCGTACTAGTACTTGAGAAGGACTAAGGATTTGTTCTTGGTATATAGAGGAGGTGATATGGTAGTAACCTAGTATTCTGATGTCAGTTTCCAGACATATAAGGATGATTCCAAATCTCAGTCTAGATACATATTCATCTTGAATGGAGGTGCAGTGAGTTAGAAGAGTTCCAAACAAGATACCATTGTTGATTCTACTACAGAGGCAGAGTACATTCCAGCTTCTAAAGCAGTAAAGGAGGCGGTCTGGATCAAGAAGTTCATTACTGAAGTTGGAGTAGTTTCGAGCATTGTTGAAGCATTACAGGTTTACTGTGACAACAATGGCATCATTGCACAAACGAAGGAACCACGGTCTCATCAGCGATCCAAACACGTACTACGCCATTACCATCTGATCAAAGAGATCATTGGTAGAAGAGACGTACAAATAGAAAAAGTTTCCACTAATAGAAATTTAGCAGATCCCTTGACAAAGCTTCTTCCCCAAGAAAAGTTCGAGAGGCATATAGAGGCCTATGGTATTAGATACCAAGGCGATTGGTTATAGGCCAAGTGGGAGTTTGATGTAATTGAGAGGTGTCCTAAGGCAATTGCCTTAGAAGTTATTAATAAAATTCACTATTTGAGTATACATTATCTATGTATTTGATTGGATCTTAAACTTATATACTGAAATCCACAATACGATGCATAACATGAGAGAAATTGTGATTGGATCACAATTAGTGGGTATCTCATGTGTAAATATACAAGTATTGAAACTATCCCTAGTCGATGAATTGATGAGATTGGACATCATCAATTCTGTGAGACTAGTACATGTTATGCTCCTTGGTTTATCCAAGCATTCGGTACTCACTGAATGGAGGCATAGGGATGCTGAGAGTGAACATGTAGATGCTAGTTATGGTAACTAGTTCATTGGTGTGACCTGCTATGAGACTTCATATGGTTCTATATGTCGTTGAAGATCTCATTGCAGCTTGAGTGCAAGCTTTCTTAGACTTGAGGTATTCAAGTCACCTTGATCATGGTGCCTTGTACTTTGACTTCTTCGCAGCCATCTACATAGTAGGTGTAACTCCGGGATGATTGGGTATAAGCCAAAGTGACCGAAGGTATTTGAATAGACTACAGAGGATTCACCACTCCTGGTAAAGGAGATGTATACCCTAGGCCTCTTGTCAAGATTGTTGCTCAGAAGTCTCTGGCCAGAGTAAGCATGTTAAGAGTGAAGAGTTTTGCTTATCGAGTCTGTGAGGGAAAACTTCGCTTCCCACTTCACCAGGGTTGCTTGTTCATGGCGATCCCATCGATGTCCCCGTATTAAAAAAAAAATTAATCCTAGACAAAAGGGATTGCTCAAACAACAAAGTCATCATCGTGTTATTCGTTTAGAGAGGTCACTTGAACAAACTCGTTGTTCAAGTGACCAACCTCTATTCTACGAGTAGTTACGGAATAGACGATGTCCGGATCGCCGGTTTTTGTGTTTATGTTTGGGATCCAAGTATTATTTAGCCACAAACAGATTTATATCATGCTCATAATTGGAAAAATAAAAACAAGTAAATAACAAAAGAGAATAGAGAATAGATATACCTCTCGATCTTCTAATGTATGACCTTCCTCCTTTCGGACGTCGTGTGGGCGACGATCTACCAAAAGTTGAAGCTCCTAGATCGCAAATCTTTCTTCCTTGATCTTCCAAAGCAAGAGGAAGAATAGAAACAAGGCTCTATTCCTTCTTTCAACCAACCAACAACCTCCAATGAAGGAGCATTGCCGCCGGCCAAGAAGGAGGAAGAAACTAAGGGTTGCCGGCCAAAAGCTTCAAGGTAAGACCCTAAACCTTTGTTCCATCGGCCAAGGAGAAGGAGAGGACCTGTTTTGGATGCCGGCCAAGGGCTGGAAGGAGCTCAATGGGCGCCGGCAGCTAGAGAAAGAAGAAGAAGGCAAGGAATTCTTTCCTTATTAGGTGCCGCCTAAGCCCAAACCCTAACTCCTATGCCTTGCCGCCAACCTCCAAAACCCTAGCTTCTCTTAAATTATTCTCCACGCCAACCCCTTGCCCTCCTTTTATAGATTTAGGGATAAGCCTCCTTTTAATCTCCACCATTGGTTCTAGGGATTTAATCTCAACCGTCGGATCTAGAGATTTAATCTCAACCGTCGGATCTTAGATATTTAATCTCTACCTTTGGATCTAGAGTTTTGTTTCTATCCATTGGATCTAAGCTTCATGAGGTGTTAATAGGCTATATTAGGGACCATGAGGAGGAGTTGGATCTTGGCCACCCATGGATCAAGCCCACATAAAGTCCGATCCATTAATGATAATACAATCCACTAAAGGATTATCATTGATCTACCTCACCAACCCCCATAAGTTAATATGGGCTCCATATATTATTTGTACATTTTCTCCCCATGTTTAAGATCTCGAATGTCCGTCGATTAATTAATTTACTGACCATTAATTAATCAACATCTAACTCCATGAGTAGTACCACTCATCCTTTTCATCATGCCGGACCAAGTCCACCTGCAGGGTTTACATGATGAACCTTATGAGCTCCTCAAGGGGACATCATCATCCTAATATATAGGACACGGTTTCCTCCTATAATCAACGGCACACCATATAAATAATATCATCTCCCAACTTACCGAGCCTATCGATTTAATCTATAAATCTCGCTCATTGGTAAATCAAAGAGATGAATACTAAGTATATATGCCCGTTATTATATCAGGATTAAGAGCATGTTCAAAATAATATCTGAGGTCCGATTTGATTATGTAGTCAGCAATAAATCGAATCACCTCTAAATCGGTCCTGCTCAATACACACAAAGTGCACTAGTGTGAGTTTATGGTCAAGACAAACCAATACCAAATCACACTACAACCATTCTGATGGTTTGTCCAAAGTCATCTCGGTTGTGAGCCTTTTACTTATACTTTTCAAGGAGTCGATAACATGATCTCCCGTGTGACACCACACACCATGTTATCTATAATGTAAAGTATTAGACAATATGCATAACCATAAAAATATGCAAACAATGATCATGTGATTCTTATTTCAAAATAAAGATGTTCATACAAAAGATAGACTTTTCAGTATACATCCCTACAATCTCCCACTTATACTAAAAGACTATGTTGTCCTCAAACTGCCATACATCTAATCCCCATTCCCTCCACATGCCTATCAAAAGCTATCGCCGGAAGGGCCTTAGTGAAAGGATCTGCTAGGTTATCCTCCGATGCAATCTTGGCCACAACAACTTCTCCTCTCTTTACGATTTCTCGTATCAGGTGGTACTTGCGCTCTATGTGCTTACTTGCCTTATGGGCTCGTGTTCCTTCGAGTTTGCAACTGCACAACTATTATCACAATAAATTGTGATAGTTTGGGCAAACCAGGAATCACATCCAAGTCCATCAGGAAGTTCCTGAGCCACACAGCTTCTTTGGCCGCCTCAGAGGCTGCCACATACTCAGCTTCCATTGTGGAGTCCGCCATGCATTTCTGCTTGACACTCTTCCATACAATGGCTCCACCTCCCAAAGTAAACACAAAACCTGAGCTAGACTTACTGTTATCCCTATCAGATTGGAAGTCGGAATCCGTGTAACCCACAGGGAGTAATTGGTCTGCCCGGTAAACCAGCATATAATCCCTAGTCCTTCTCAGGTACTTCAATATATGTTTTACCGCAGTCCAATATCCCTGTCCTGGATTACTCTGATATTTGCTGACCATGCCCACGACAAAGTAGATATCTGGTCTCGTACATAGCATCGCATACATGAGGCTTCCTTCTGCCGAAGCATAAGGAACCACCTTCATCTCCTCAGATTATCTAGGACACATCTCTTTAGATAAAGGAACTCCATGCCTGAAAGGTAGAAAACCCTTCTTGGAGTTCTGCATGCTAAAACGATCCATAATCATGTCTATGTATGAAGCTTGGGATAAGCACAACATCCTTTTTCTGCGGTCCCTTATAACCTTGATCCCAAGAATGTGTCCCACCTCTCCCAAGTCCTTCATATCAAACTGTTTGGACAACCATACCCTTACATCCGATAACACCTTGATATTGTTGTCAATCAACAAAATGTCATCTATGTATAGTACAAGAAATACCACTAAGTTTCTGTCACATCTCTTGTATACACAAGACTCATCCGGACTTTGAATAAATCCATAAGACTGGATTACCTCATCAAAGCGGATGTTCCAAGATCTCGAAGCTTGCTTCAATCCATAAATGGACCGATTAAGCTTACATACAAGATGCTCTTTGCCTTTAGCAATGAATCCCTCTGGTTGCTTCATATAGATGTTCTCCTCAAGACTTCCATTAAGGAAAGCTGTCTTTACATCCATCTGCCACACCTCATAATCCATATGAGCTGCTATGCATAAGAGAATCCGGATAGACTTAAGCATGGCTACCGACGAAAAGGTCTCCTCATAATCGATACCCTCTTTCTGAATATACCCCTTCGCAACAAGCCTCACTTTGAAGGTCTCAACCTTCCCATCTATTCCTCTCTTTCTCTTGTAGATCCACTTGCATACAATGGTTTTTACACCATCGGGTGGTTTTACTAGCTCCCAGACCTGATTTGAATCCATAGATTCAATCTCAGCATTCATTGCACTTTGCCAAGATACTACATCTTTATCTTGGATTGTCTCGTCATATGTCCAGGGATCAGGTTCATGTTCTCCAGGGACCAAATCAGAAGATTCTCCCAAGAACATGAATCTATCAGGCTATCTCACAACCCTCCCACTACGACGAGGTATCTCCTGTGTATCCTCTGCGACACGCAATGCAGTGACATGTGGTATATCCTCTTGTACCGGTGGTACTAAAGAAGTGACTTCCCCTTTTAATTCCTCCAGAACAATTTTACTCTTGGGATTGTGGCTCATCACATAGTCTTCCTCTAGAAATTTGGCATTCGTGCTAACGATCACCCTCTGATCTCTAGGACTATAAAACAAACCACCCTTCATTCCTCTAGGATAGCCAACGAACATGCATACTTCTGTACGAGGTTCCAACTTATCAAGATTCGCCTTCACATGTCTTTGGACTCCCCATATCCGAATATGTCTTAGACTAGGCTTTTCGCCACCCACAACTCTATGGGATTAGAAGGCACTGATTTAGATGGAACCAAGTTCAGAATGTACACCGTCGTATCTAGAGCATATCCCCAGAACGAATCTGGCAACTCAGAATAACTCATCATCGATCTAACCATCTCCATAAGAGTCTTATTCCTTCGCTCTGCTACACCGTTCTGCTGGGGTATGCCAAGTGAAGTCAATTGGGATTGAATCTCAGCCTCTGATAAGTAGTTCCTAAACTCTCCCAAGAGGTACTCACCACCACGATCAGATCGTAGTGTCTTGATACTTTTACCTTGATGTTTATCCACATCAGCCTTGAATTCTTTGAACTTGTCAAAGCATTCAGACTTGCAGCGCATCAGGTAAATGTATCCATATCTTGAGTAATCGTCTATAAAAGAGACGAAATACTCAAAACCACCTCTGGCTTGGATAGACATAGGACCACACAAATCAGAATAAACCAATTCTAACACATATTTGGCTCTATACCCCTTGGCCTTAAAAGGCCTCTTGGTCATCTTACCCTCCAAGCAAGATTCGCAGGTTGGGAGATCCTCCACCACTAATGAACCCAAAGGTCCATCATCTATCGACCTTTGAATTCTGCTTAGGTTAATGTGACCAAGCCTAAGATGTCAAAGATATGTTTGGTTCATCTTCGAAGGTTCTTTTCTCTTATTGGAATTTGAAGATGAGTTATTAATTTCAATATGCATCGTGGGAGGTTTTGGTTCAAGTGTGTACAAATTTCCTATCAATGCACCTGAACAGATAATGTCCCTATTCCTTTTTATAACAACTCTGTCATTAAAAGAAATAGAATATCCATCCATAAACAATTTAGAAACCAAAATTAAATTCTTTCTAAATAAGGGTACATAAAGGCAATTCTTAAGAACCAAAAGTTTATTTTTGTCAAAAGATAAATGAACATCTCCCACTGCAATAGCCGCCACCTTCGTGGCATTGCCCAAGTACACGGTAATCTCCCCCTCAGGCCCACTCGTGCTTCGAACCCTAGAAAGTATTGCAGACATGATCGCTGGTCTCGTATCTACACACCAGGTGCTGGTAGATAACACCGCTAAACATGTTTCAACGACTAGACCAAAAGATATACCTTTGTTCTTGCGGTTGGGGCAGTCCTTCTTCCAGTGTCCAGTCTGCTTACAAGTGAAGCATTTGCCTTTCGGCTTCTTCACTCCTCCCTGAGTACCTCCCGCCGCCTTCGCCCTAGTTTGTTTCTTCTTCTTCTTGCCTTTCGGCTTTGAAGTAGAAATCTTTTGGGTTACCATGGCATGTGCCCGAGCACTCTGACGAAATAGCCCCTCTACCGCCTGGAGTTCTGTCAGAAGTTCCGCCAACGAATACAACCTCTTGTTCATGTTGTAGTTCAGGCGAAACTGCTCAAAACTCCTAGGTAGAGACTGGAGTATGATATCGACCTGGGCTTCCCCATCGATCTCAACTCCAAGGACTTCCAACTCATTTAAATGAGCCATCATCTTGAGAACATGATCCCTCACGGGTGTTCCCTCGATCATGGTGGTCGTCATCAAGTTTCTCATGGCTTCTTGCCTCGCAGCCCGATTCTGGTGTCCGAAAAGCTCTTTGAGATTAAGCATCATGTCATAAGCTGTGGGCATGGCTTGATGCTGATGTTGCAGTACATTTGACATAGATGCCAAAATATAACACCGCGCCATCTCATCGGCCTTTACCCACTTCTTATAACTCTCTCTCTCCTTTTCCCCAAAATCTTTTGCAGGCTTAGGAGGGCACTCTTCGAGGAGTACATATTTGTATTTCTCAGTAGTCAATACAATGTCTAGATTCCTCTTCCAATCAACATAGTTGGGTCCAGTAAGTTTGTTCTCTTTCAGTATCACAGCAAGTGGGTTGAAAGTCATTTTGAAAGACAACCTAAGAATCACATAAATCAACACATTAGATTTCAAAAAATTATTGATTCCTCAAACAATAAAATTTTAAAATCAACCAACACCTCAAAACACTGAGAATATCGTATGCCACGATAGTGTGGACGTATATGAATTATACATTTGTAAGAGGAGATTTTACCCATTAATTTTACTATCTTGTCAACTTAACTTTTTGAAAAGTAAAATTAATAGTTGGTTCCTCTTTGGCCCTACAAATAAAAGCAGTGACTTTGATGGGGAGGATACTTATATTTGTATCTAAGTGTTCACCATTACTCGGTACCAAGGTAATTATCTCGGGTTATGTGCCTTCCGATGGGGAAGTACACATGCTCCTTGATAATTCCCTATAACCATATTTGACCTTGTGATCCTCAAACAAACTCATCTGATGGGGAGGAAGGCACTCAGAGCCGACGCGCAAGTTTGTTTGCATAACTTGTCAAATCGTAATGAGGTCGTGGGAATTTTTAAAAAAAATCCCTCTCCCACTTAGTAATTTGAAATCGAGGAATTTTCCTAGCCTACGACATGCATATCAAACAAAAAGCAATAAATATGAAAAATAAATTATTTTCAAACTATTATGGCTTTTGTCTTCAATATGTCTCCCGTCGCATCGTCATCTCATCCGCTCCTCCTACACCATGTACGAGCCATCCGGAGATCCGAGCCGAGACTAAAACCTATTTTAATTTACATCCATCGATCCTATACTCCACGAAGGAGTATACATGAAATCTAGATCAAAAGTAAAATAAAATAAAGAGTGGCTAAACAATGTCATATCTAATTTACAAAAAATCAAATACTAGCCTCGTCATCCCCGAGGATTCAACAAAATAAACATTTACACACATACAATCACATACACACATATGGCCATAATAGTCGGATCTTATGCATGCAACCAAAGAGTTAAACTACGCATATCCTACTATTATTCGGCACATATAATATATGAAAAGTGCATAAAAATTAACCGAATCCTAAACACACAAAATCGGAAACCTTGGCTCTGATACCAATTGAAGGGTTTTGCTTATCGAGTCTATGAGGGGAAACTTCGCTTCCTACTTCACCTCGGTTGCTTGTTCATGGCGATCCCATCGATGTCCCCGGATTAAAAAAAATTAATCCTAGTCAAAAGGGATTGCCCAAACAACCAAGTCATCGTCGTGCTATTCATTTAGAGAGGTCACTTGAACAAACTCGTTGTTTAAGCGACCAACCTCTATTCTACGAGTAGTCGCAGAATAGACGATGTCCGGATTGCCGATTTTTGTATTTATGTTCGAGATCCAAGTATTATTTAGCCACAAACAGATTTATATCATGCTCATAATTGGAAAAATAAATACAAGCAAATAACAAAAGAGAATAGAGAATAGATATACCTCTCGGTCTTCTAATGTATGACCTTCCTCCTTTCGGACGTCGTGTGGGCGATGATCTAACAAAAGTTGAAGCACCTAGATCGCAAATCTTCCTTCCTTGCTCTTCCAAAGAAAGAGGAAGAATAGAAACAAGGCTCTATTTCTCCTCAACCAACCAGCAACAACTCAATGAAGGAGCTTTGCCGTCGGCCAAGAAGGAGGAAGAAACTAAGGGTTGCCAGCCAAAAGCTTCAAGGTAAGACCCTAAACCTTTGTTCCACCAGCCAAGGAGAAGGAGAGGACTTGTTTTGGATGCCGGCCAAGGGCTGGAAGGAGCTCAATGGGCGCCGACAGCTAGAGGAAGAAGAAGAAGGCAAGGAATTCTTTCCTTATTAGGTGTCGCCTAAGCCCAAACCCTAGCTCCTATGCCTTGCCACCAACCTCCAAAACCCTAGCTTCTCTTGAATTATTCTCCACGCCAACCCCTTGCCATCCTTTTATAGAGTTAGGGATAAGCCTCCTTTTAATCTCCACCATTGGTTCTAGGGATTTAATCTCAACCGTCGGATCTAGAGATTTAATCTCAACCGTCGGATCTTAGATATTTAATCTCTACCTTTAGATCTAGAGTTTTGTTTCTATCCATTGGATCTAAGCTTCATGAGGTGTTAATAGGCTACATTAGGGACCATGAGGAGGAGTTGGATCTTGGCCACCCATGGATCAAGCCCACATAAAGTCCGATCCATTAATGATAATCCAATCCACTAAAGGATTATCATTGATCTACCTCACCAACCCCCATAAGTTAATATGGGCTCCATATATTATTTGTACATTTTCTCCCCGTGTTTAAGATCTCGAATGTCCGTCGATTAATTAATTTACTGACCATTAATTAATCGACATCTAACTCCATGAGTAGTACCACTCATCCTTTTCATCATGCCGGACCAAGTCCACCTGCAGGGTTTACATGATGAACCTTATGAGCTCCTCAAGGGGACATCATCATCCTAATATATAGGACACGGTTTCCTCCTATAATCAATGGCACACCATATAAATAATATCATCTCCCAACTTACCGAGCCTATCGATTTAATCTATAAATCTCGCTCATTGGTAAATTAAAGAGATGAATACTAAGTATATGTGCCCGTTATTATATCGGGATTAAGAGCATGTTCAAAATAATATCTGAGGTCCGATTTGATTATGTAGTCAGCAATAAATCGAATCACCTCTAAGTCGGTCCTGCTCAATACACACAATGTACACTAGTGTGATTTTATGGTCAAGACAAACCAATACCAAATCACACTACAACCATTCCGATGGTTTGTCCAAAGACATCTCGGTTGTGAGCCTTTTGCTTATACTTTTCAAGGAGCCGATAACATGATCTCTCGTGTGACACCACACACCATGTTATCTACAATGTAAAGTATTAGCCAATATGCATAACCATAAAAATATGCAAACAATGATCATGTGATTCTTATTTCAAAATAAAGATGTTTATACAAAAGATAGACTTTTCAGTATACATCCCTACAAAGAAGATGGTCTTCTTGGGAACATGTAAGAGTGACTTGAATCCACAGGGCAAGGAAATTAATTTGGGCTAGGTGTGACGTAGTCAGCATAGTGGGGACAAACACAGAGACCATGTCTTGAACCAAGTGGGTATAAGATGAGTGAAATGAACAAGGCACGAACAACTGAAGCTGCTGAAGGGTTCAGAAAATGTTCTGAAGTCGATTTAGACTTTCCGGTCAAGTAGGGGTCATGATATACTGCTAGGTACCACTCATGATCTATTCATAATTAAGGCATTAATTATGAATGGTCAACATAACCGGGAACCTATTGGGTCACACGCACTACGAGTGATCTCAAGATGTAAAACAAGTCTGAGAATGAGATTCTTGTTGAGAGAGGATATGTCTGGTTGGACCAGACCAAGGGGGGTGCGAAACGGAGGCTATGGAACCTCCTATGGCCTTGTCGGACTTAGCACGGCTATATCACACTTAAACGAAATCAAACGGATCATACAGATTCTCACACGATCGTACCTAACTTGTCACGGGTCGTGCCTGGCTCTGGCTGCAAATTTGTAAAGTCTGAGTTGCGCCCAGAGAGACACATGGCCAGGCCATGTTAATCCACACGACAATGTGAATTCACATGGCCAGGCCATGTGAATCCACACGGTCATATCACGTCTCCATCGATTTTGGAGATTTTCTCTTATGGAAATTTCCTGGGTTGTTCTTATCTTAATTATGGGATAATTATGGTAAGATATATTCCATTTAAGCCTCATAAGATGACCTAATCAAGAGATCTATAAAAGGATCCCTTGATAATCTTTGGAAAATGTTTTTGGTTTTAGGTTTCTCCCTCGATAGCCACTTTTGCTCCTTCCTCTCTCCTCTTCTATTGTCTCCGACGGTTGGCTAGCACCAATCGGAGACAAAGACTTGCTGCTCTAGGAGTTGTCTCAGGTGATCACAGCGTGAATACTGATAGAGGCAAGGCTCATTGGTCTTGCTAGTGGTTTCGACGAATTTAAAAGAATCCCGAAGGTATAACTTCTCCTTCTCCTTATGTGTTTTTCATGCAATTATGTCAAAGCAAGTTTTCCTGGCCCCCAGGGGATGTCTGGGGTGCAATAAAAATTATTTTTATTTGCTTTATTCCACTGCGCATGATCCTAGAATCTCCAACAACACCACATATTAATCCTCCTCTATCTGCATCAACAATAGTATACACGCTTGTCCATTACCCCACAGGTAATGATCTGACTAGCATAGTTTGTGAAAATCTCTAAGACTGTAATCTTTGATCTCCATAATAAATTTGACTACCTGACCCCTGCTTTCTGACTCAGTATCAGTCGGATCTCAAAGGTAATTTACCTTTTCGAAAGTAGGTACATGTCCAATAGACTCAACATGTCATTCTTGTGGTCAACTCAATCCACAGTTATAAATAGTGACTACACACTACATGTCATTTC
Organism: Wurfbainia villosa; assembly: GCA_025175895.1. NCBI lineage: Eukaryota > Viridiplantae > Streptophyta > Magnoliopsida > Zingiberales > Zingiberaceae > Wurfbainia > Wurfbainia villosa. Next base: position 59,508,439 of record CM046002.1, read on the forward strand.
CTATTATAAATAACTAAATGCCTAGCCAACAAAAGGATATGTGATAACAATTATCATACCTTAAACCTTGTAGCTCAGAGATGTCCCACTACAGTCAAATCCCAAAACTCACAAAACCAAAACCGAATAAAACAAAACTCGATGTCCAACTGAAATTAAATCTGAAAGTGGTCATCGCAACCTGGGCTCTAATACCAATAAAATTGGCATGCCCCGAGAGTTTATGTGTCCATCAATCGGACGGTACCCTCTAGTGACAATGTAAGATAAACACCGATACAAGGCCTACATAGCTGTCGACATCCATAAACCATATATCATAATGAAAGGACACTTCCAAATAATACAACCACAAAGACACAAAGATGTGCACCGATGCGACTCTAATACACTAACAAAATATGATCAAATCCAACATCCAAACCAAAAGCATAATAAAAACCAAATACAACACTTCACATATGTTGGTGTAGGGGCACTAGATAATCGAACCTTGGTTTTGATGATGGCAAAGATTCAAAGTTAAGCTATTTTGTTATCTCATGTGATATGCCAAGTGTGCAGGAAGTGTTTAAGCTAAGCCAAAGGTCGAGCGACACCCGGAGAATCTCAAGCCGAGAAACCGTGGTGGTCGGGTGACACCAGGAGAACCTCGGGGAGTCGAGGAACCTCAGTGGTGACCGAAAGCTAAGCGACATGTCAGGAGAACCAAAGGTAAGCTCCGTGTGTGGAGCGATAGTAAGGATGCGTCCTCGGTTAGAGGACAATCCTAGGCGTCGATCTGACCAAGGCTTCCAGAGGAATGCCGAAGTCGAGATCGAACAGTCAAAGGACTGTCACACTGCATGACATTATGCATCTATTGTACTAACCTTGTGTTGCAGGAATTCTCGGCGCAGAAGATCGATGTGTCGATTCGATCAAGGCGCTGATCGCTAAGAGGATCACGAATCGATATCGACGAATCAACCCAAAGGTAGAGATAGAGATTGATGTCGCCACCTCATGATAAGATAAGCCACCACCTCAAGATAAGATCCACAAGTTTTGGATCTGGATCGGGACAAATTCCAAGGCGCAAATCTATAAAAGGAAGGGAGGACTCAAACCCATATTCAAGAATCTCCCAAGTGCTCGTGCTCTCCTTTGTGCTACAACGCTACTCCGAACGTGCGTCGTCTTCTAATTAATTGTCGGTATTATTGTTATCTTTCTGTACTTAATTTGTATAAGGACCGGTAAGGTGGTTACCGGCCTTATAATCATTGTAATCATCTTATCTCTTACCTACAACGAGGAAGAGACTTTTAGTGGTTGCTCTTCGGAAGCGATCAAGGATTGCAGGGCCTTGGATTAACAGTCGGTGGGCTATGAACCAAGTAAAAAAGCTTTGTGTCTTTCTTGTGTTTGTCTTTCAGTTTTTTGCTGCATACTTGGTTTTAATCATCAAAAAAGAAAAGTTTTCACGAACGCTATTCACCCCCCCTCTAGCGGTGCGTTTCGATCCAACAAGTGGTATCAGAGCGGGGGCGTTTAGATTCGGTGCAACCATCGGTCGAGCATTTTCTTTTCTTTATTTTTATTTTTATTTTTAATTATCTCCTGCACTACTAATCCAAGACCAAGTCTTGGGACTTTTTGATTTGTGTTTTTTTTTTGCGAGTATTGGAAGATCGTTGACCGAGCTAACCATGGAAAAGTATCGCTCAAGGCCTAAAGGTAACAAAGTCAATTTAAATTTTAAATTCCATATTATTTGCTTCAAGTGCAAGGAGATAGAATACTATAAAAATAAGTGTCCTACTTGTAAGACTCGAACGGTGCAATCAGCGACAAAGGAGACAACATTGCCAGGAGTCCGGAAGAACAAGAAGCACATCAAGTGCTTCGGGTGCGGAAGATTCGGTCACTACAAGAATCGGTGTCCGGAAAAAAAGGTTAGTAAAATTAATAATTTTGAAAAGTTGAGTTTTAGAATAGTTGATAATTTAGATAAATTATGTAATTATTGTCAATTAATTAATACAATTAATAATTCAACTGATAAAAAATTAATTAATTCAGATTTAATTAGTTTAAATAATAATAATAATAATATCATGGAAGAAAATGATCAAATTATTCTAACATTTGATAAAATTAACCAAGAGATTAATCAAATATTTAGTTTAATCAATATAGATCTAGATCAAGTCAAGGATAAAACCAACCTAGGACTTAATTAGAATAATCAAAACATAGGACATAATCATCAAATCCTAGATCTGATTAATCTAGATAATTCTGAATTAAAAAATTATGTTTTGAAAAATTCAACCATAAAAAATTCGAAATTAACTTTAAAAAATTCCAAAGATAATCTAAATAATTCTAATAATAATTCTACCTTTAAAAACTCTAATAATTTTAATAATAATTCTACCTTTAAAAACTCTAACAATCTTATCTTAAATAATTCTAATAATAATTCTACCTTTAAAAACTCTAACAATCTTATCTTAAATAATTCTAGTAATAATTCTATCTTTAAAAACTCTAACAATCTTATCTTGAATAATTCTAGTAATAAAATTCTAATAATCTTATCTTGAATAATTCTGATAATTCTACCTTAAAAAATTCTAATAATTTTAATAATTCTATTTTTTAAAAATCTGATAATCTTATCTTAAAAAATTCTAATAATTCTACTTTTAAAAAGTCTAATAATCTTATCTTGAAAAAGTCTAATAATATTATTTTGAAAAATTCTAATTATCCTATCTTAAATAATTCACAATCTAACTTAATTAAAAATTCAAAATTAGATAATCAAACCAATAAAATTAATTATAATAGAGTACCATTTGATTATACACAAATTAATAATCTAGTAATTAAACCTTCAACTTTTAAAAATTCAACTAATAAATATGTAGACTTGGGTTACAAGTCTAAGCTAATCAAAAATCAAGACACTAAAATTTGTAAACTTAATTATAATAAAGTATCTTATAACTATGGAACAAATAAAAGTTTACCCAAGAAAACAACCATTTCTTTAAATTGATTGAATGTAGTTTGCTCATGCATACATATCATTATCATGCTTATTTTGTCATGTCATACATACTAGTTTTAAATTAACTCTCATAGAATGGTTAGAAAATAAATAATTAATTAATCTTGACAACATAGTATCAGGACGCGGTGAGATGATAGTACGTTAAGGAAACGAAGTCAAGTGTATCCGAGTTGGATAAGGAGTATCTAGCTTGGTGCATTTAACTAAGTGGAACTAACTGAAACTACCTCACCACATTCTAAACTAGTTAGACCAGGACATAACCCTAAGTGAATTAAGTGTGTAATTTTCTAAGTTGGCTTTGTCTAAGAAAGTGGTTGTTGTTCCGATCAAAGAAGGCTCCTGTGCCTCGCCACGACCTAGAAGCCCTCTTTTGAAATGTTCACTTAACTAACTAAAGGTTAAATTTGAATCTAACCCAAGGTTAATTAATTTCTAAGGCATTAAATTAAATTCATCTCACAATACCTATAAGGATAACTTGGTTGATCATGTAGAATGGGTGAGATGGTAAGGACAATAAATTGAAAATGGTTTTGAAAACGATTTCAAAATTTATATACACATAAATAGATTCTTAAAACTATTTTTATTGGTTGTCATGATTGTTGTGTATAGTTATACGTAGTTTTCAAAACAACTATGCTTCTTAAAATGATGGTTAGTTGACCAATACTGAACGTCTAAATCCTTAGGTCAACTTTAGACACCTAGACCCTCTAGACACTTAGGTGAGCCTTCCTTGTGGCCAACAAGGATGTCCTAAGAATTTGTCAAACAAAAGGGGAGTCCCTCTAGATAAGCCTTCCTTGTGGCTAACAAGGATGTTAGGTTAAGGGGGAGGTTCTAATTGGATAATCATCATAGAAGTTGTAAAAAAATATTTTTTAAAAAAAAAATTGCCAATACTTTCTAAATTTAAATCCTTCTTTTGATAATATGCCAAGGGGGAGAGGAGACTTAAGTTGGACAAACTTAGTATCTAGCTACCTCTAGTTTGGCATAAAACCCAATAGACATGAGGCTTTAAAATGTTTTTTTTTTAATTCTTTCTCAAAATTTTATAACAATGTTAAAGGTTAGGGGGTCACATCCTAACCTAGGATATATATTGTTGGTGCATGATCTAGAAACCTAAACTCTTAAGTATTAAAGGGAGTTGAACATATTAAATCAAATTGATTAGAATATTTAAAATTCTATTTCTTGGCAAATGTTAACTTTAACAATGCACCCATTATAAAGTTATTTTTGATATATGTCAAAGGGGGAGAGAGGATAAAGTTAAGAGGTTACTTATCTTTTTTTCAAAAAAGTAATTATTTTTCAAAACTCACCTAGGGTTAAGGGGGAGGTACCCTTAAGGGGGAGGTTTTGGAAAATAATTGTTCAATGCTTACTACTTATTTTCTCTTAACTTTGAATTGGTTTGTCATAGATCAAAAAGGGGGAGATTGTTAGTACAGGGGCATTAGATAATCGAACCTTAGTTTTGATGATGGCAAAGATTCAAAGTTAATCTATTTTGTTATCTCATGTGATATGCTAAGTGTGCAGGAAGTGTTTAAGCTAAGCCAAAGGTCGAGCGACACCCGGAGAATCTCAAGTCGAGAAACTGTGGTGGTCGGGCGACACCAGGAGAACCTCAGGGAGTCGAGGAACCTCGGTGGTGATCGAAAGCTAAGTGACAGGTCAGGAGGACCAAAGGTAAGCTCCGTGTGTGGAGCGGTGGTAAGGACGCGTCCTCGGTTAGAGGACAATCCTAGGCGTCGATCCGACCAAGGCTTTCGGAGGAATGCTAAAGTCGAGATTAGATAGTCAAAGGACTATCACACTGCACGGCATTATGCATCTATTGTGCTAATCTTATGTTGCAGGAATTCTCAAGTGCGCAATGATGGAGGTGTCGGTCGTCAATGCAATCGCTAAGAGGATCGATAATTGATGTCGACGAATCAGCCCAGTGCACAAGGTCAAAGAGATAGAGATTGATGTCGCCACCTTATGATAAGATAAGCCGCCACCTCAAGATATGATCCACGAGTTTTGGATCTGAATCGGGACAAATTCCAAGGTGCAAATCTATAAAAGGAGGGGAGGACTCAAACCCATATTCAAGAATCTCCCAAGTGCTCGTGCTCTCCTTTGTGCTACAACGCTACTCCGATCGTGCGTCGTCTTCTAATTAATTATCGATATTATTGTTATCTTTCTGTACTTAATTTGTATAAGGACCGGTAAGGTGGTTATCGGCCTTATAATCATTGTAATCATCTTTTTTTTTACCTTCAACGAGGAAGAGACTTTTAGTGGTTGCCCTTTGGAAGCGATCAAGGATCGCAGGGCCTTGGATTAGCAGTCAATGGGCTATGAACCAAGTAAAAAAGTTGTGTCTTTCTTGTGTTTGTCTTTCAGTTTTTTGTTGCATACTTGGTTTTAATCGTCGAAAAAGAAAAGTTTTCACGAACGCTATTCACCCCCCCTCTAGCGATTCATTTCGATCCAATAACATACATGAACTATAATCCAAAAACATCAGCGGAACAAATATGAACTAAAATCCAAATGCTCGGTGTGAGATGGGATCAGCGGGCAAAACTCCAAGCATCCTAAGAATCTTCTACCTGTTACCTGGGCGACAAGAAAACCCAAGATCTATAGTGGTGAGTATAAAACTCAGTGGTAAAGAATAGATAGTGCATGAACTAAATAAATGTAATGAGATCAATAGATATACAGTCTAAAGGTACAACAGATAAACACTAGTATAATATAACCAATGCGTATACTAAAAGATCAACTGAATAACATAAGGTACTGACATACCTAGAGCTTTGCAATGCTACAACTCATACAACCTGAATACATACACCATAGTATAACATATACAATATGGAAGAACAATACTACCTCTGTAATCAATAATCGCCTTACGGACATTCTATGATATACGCAATAATGAACCTGGTTGAACCTACTCAACATCATGACACTGGTCAAATGCGTACAACCATCCAATCAACTTGTACACTGGTATCCCACACACAACAGTATAGATAATGCAAATAACATGCAAGATGATGTAAAACCAAATGTAGCAAATATAGCACAAACAAATGCAGCAACACAACAAACATATATAGACTATATCTATATATACTAATCACACTCACACACATATATATACATAAATATGTATATGTATATATATGCAAATGCCCTCACACATGGCAATGCAAATGCATGGTCATGCTGTTGGTGCAATCGGCCCAGGTCACGATTGACCAGAACTCGAGCTTGACTCGAAAGATATTTTGATGTTCGACAAAAACATATGACAATGTGATTGTCATGGGAAATTCCAAGTCTTGGGTACTTGGCATGGAAAGTTCAAGTGGGACACTTGACATTTGGGAAAGTCCAAGCATGGGTCTTGGCAATGGAAAGTCCAATATGGGTTCACAAGGAAAGTCCAAGCATGGGTCTTGGCATGGAAAGTCCAACATGGGTTGGCAAGGGAAAGTCCAAGCTTGAGTCTTGGCATTTGAGAAGTCCAAGGGGTTTGATATTGGCGGCGTAAAGTCAAAGCGGGAGTCTTGGCAACATAACTCCAATGGTTGGCGGCGTAAAGTCCAAGCGGGGGTCTTGGCAGCGTAAGTCCAATATGCCTTGGCGGTGTAGACACCGTTAGCATGACATAGCCGATGGAAGCACCTAAAGGCTAGCGCATGGATGAACAAGTCATGGATGACTTGGAGGGATCCGAGAGGCGTGAGGCTGACGGAGGTGGCTAGAAGGCTTAGGTCTAGGCTAAGGGTGGTCTGGCAAGTATGGGGGAACCATACTTGGGTTAAAATCTCATGTTTGAGGTGTGCCAGTCGACTAGTGTCATATGACAGTCGACTGGTGTGAGTCAACTAGGGTTTGACTACGGGGAGTGCTCTAGCAGTCAACTGCTAAAGATTGGCAGTCGACTGATTGGTCGAGCAGTCGACTGATAATGTGATCAGTCGACTGGTGCTCGGTATTTCGAGCACAGAATGGAGTCTCACTCGACTGCTGGGGCTAGCAGTCGAGTGAAGGCTCGATCACTTGACTGATGGACATGATCAGTCGACTAATGTCCTATCCGTTGGAGTTTTCCAGCGTGGATTACACCGTTGTCTCACAGCAACAGTGTCATCAGTCGACTGATGGTTCCGACCAGTCGATTGATCGGCGATTTCTAGTCCAGGCAAAAGCTTTAAATGGAGCTTGTGGAGGAGATTTTGACCAAGGTTCTTTGAGGTGTTTTGGGGTGAGTTGCTGCTACAATTCAGGGTCTTCAAGTGTTACTCGATCAACCTAGCAAGCAAGCATTCAAAAGTTGGGTGTAAAGTTTTCTTTACTTGCATTTTAGTGTAGTTGCTTGTATTCTTATTGTATTACTTTTGTAATCACTTGTAAGGGGTTTCTCCACCTCCGGATTGTTCTGAGAAGGAGTTATTTGTGATTAGTGGTTGCGTGTGCATCACTAGAGCTCTTTAGAGCTCGATTCGTGGAGTAGGAATCATTCAGTTCCGAACCACGTTAAATACTTGTGTATTATGTTTGTCATATTTGTTATTGCTTTATTTTCGCTGCGTACTAACGAGATTTGTAGACAAATGCAATTGAATTCCATCAACGCATCCTATGACGCTATTCACCCCCCCCCTCTAGCGGTCAACATTTCCTCAACACATGCCTGCACACCCCACTCGCTACCACGACCCTAGTGTGGCATAAGTGGCACGACATGACAACTGTCCCAACTCAACAACAACCACTATTCCCGAGTAGCCGAGTGGGCAGTATGAATAAGTAGTGATAAGCTAAAGAGCTATAAGCTACACAACGGAGGTCTCTGCTGCTAGTCACTCCAACTGACACTACCCATGAGTGGTCGAGTGCCACATACACAGGACAACTACAGGCAACTCCAACTACCACTATCAATAGTGGACGAGTGCGACACAACAAATGAACTACCCTCACACTAGTTACTACTACCATGAGTAACCGTGGAGGCAGGATGATTGACGACCCTCTTAACCACATGGAAGACTAAGTCGCCAGCATGCGTGTAAATGGAATGAATGCACAACCACGCATACGTACATCCACAACACACTCTCTATCCCACAGAGAGTCGTACACAACTAACCATTGACCATTCTAGGACCTCCAGTCCGTAGCGACACACCGACGACAACCCACACTATTATGTACAAACATATGATCTGTAATAGTTATACATCGAAAGGTAAGATGATACAACCACCCACTCTACATTAAGGACATCACCCACCCTCAGATGATTATTCCTGATGACACAAGTCAAATCAACAACCATACTCGGGTACATACACATGGTTAAGCATCTAAATATCCACATACCATAGCATCGATAATTTATAACAACGATGAACGAAATATAATAACAACAATAGTATATCTCAAAGTCCAAAGACTAAGTATCAAGCATAGAATAACATGAGTGGAGTCAAGGTACGATATCACCCATATAGAAATTCATGCACTAAGAATAATCAACTACCTGACCAAGGTAGTAAATATTATTCACCTGATATGTAGCTCGTACTGATAGCTCGCGCGTCTGTGAACCCGCCTCATATCAAAGTCCTCACGCCGATTCCACCTCAACCAACTTCTTAATCTGCTTAAGAAATCCAATCTCCATTTAATCAAGCTTAGCCTCACTTGCACAACCTCTTATTCCAAGGTTTAAGTCTCAAATCTATCTCCATCGCCAAATTAGAAATAACTGTTGGTGCAATCGACCCAGGTCATGATTGACCAGACTCGAGTAGTGTTTTGATGTTTGACAATGTTTTGGGTAGATTGTTGGTGCAATCGACCCCGGTCATGATTGACCGGACTCGAGTTTGACTCGAGAGGTATTTTGATATTTGACGATGGTTTGACCATTGTTTGACTATATGGTTGACATGGAGTTGACCATATGCTGGAAAGTCCAAGTCATGGGTACTTGGCATGGAAAGTCCAAGCATGGGTCTTGGCAAGGGAAAGTCCAAGCTTGAGTCTTGGCAATTGGAAAGTCCAACATGGGTTGGCAAGGAAAGTCTAAGGGGTGATATTGGCGGCGTAAAGTCTAAGGGTGGAGTCTTGGCAACATAAGTCCAATAGTTGGTGGCGTAAAGTCCAAGTGGAAGTCTTGGCAGCGTAAGCCCAATGTGCCTTGGCAGTGTAGACCACGTTAGCATGACAATAGCTGATGGAACCACCTAAATGCTAGCGTATGGATGAACAAGTCACGGATAACTTGGAGGGATCCGATAGGCGTGAGACTGACAGATGTTGGTGCAATCGGCCCAGGTCACGATTAACCAGACTCTAGTTTGACTCGAGTGATGTTTTGATGTTTGACAAAGTGGTTTGACATAGTATGTTTAACATTGATGTTTGACATTGATGTCGGTTAATGTTTTGGGGAGATTGTTTATACAATCGACCCAGGTTATAATTGACCAGACTTGAGTTTGACTCGAGGGAGACTTTGATGGTTGACTAGGGTTGACCATGTGATTATGGGAAAGTCCAAGCATGAGTCTTGGCAAGGTAAAGTCCAAGTCGTGGGTACTTGGCATGGAAAGTCCAAGTGGGACACTTGGCATTTGGGAAAGTCCAAGTCTTGAGTACTTGGCACAAGGAAAGTCCAAGCATGGGTCTTGGCATGGAAAGTCCAACATGGGTTGGCAAGGGAAAGTCCAAGCTTGAGTCTTGGCATTTGAGAAGTCCAAGGGGTTTGATATTGGCGGCGTAAAGTCCAAGGGTGGAGTCTTGGCAACATAAGTCCAATGGTTGGTGGCGTAAAGTCCAAGCGGAGTCTTGGCGGCGTAAGTCCAATGTACCTTGACGGTGTAGACACCGTTAGCATGACATAGCCGATGGAAGCACTTGAAGGCTAGCGCGATGGATGAACAAGTCATTGTTGGGAATTGGATGCCCGCTAGAGGGGGGTGAATAGCGTTGACCGTACGTAGATGGAAATCGTTCGCGTGCTTGTCTACAATTTCGTTAGTACGCAGCGGAATAACAAGAATAACAATGATAACGAAACATACAACACGCAAACACAAAGATATAACGTGGTTCGGAACTGAAACGGTTCCTACTCCACGGATTGGGTTCGTACGAACCCTAGCGATGTCAATCACACACCACTATGATAAATACTCCTTCTCGACACAAGTCGGAGGTAGAGAAACCTCTTACAATAAGATTACAACAATAATCTAAATACAACAAGCAAATATAAGAGGAAATACAACAAGAGAAGTAAAGAACACTTTACAAAAACTCTTTAGAAGCTTGCTTGTTGATTGCCTTGGACTAGCACTTGAAAGCCCTGATTTGCAGCAGCAAATCGCTTCAAAACGTCCAAGAAAATCGGTTCCAAAAACCCTCCCGTCGAGCTCCTTTTATCCTTGCGCGCGACCTGGATTTCCGCCCATCAGTCGACTGCCATAAGTCATCAGTCGACTGATGCCACTGTTGTTGTGAGACAACGGCTCGATCCACGCTGGAAAAACTCCAACGGATCTCTTGGCGATCGCTGATCACGCGTAGTCAATCGCGATCGGCTACGATAGCATTCTTTCGACCGACAAACTAGCGATCGCCATCTCGCGATCGCCGTCGTCGACATCAGTCGACTGCTCCAATGAGCAGTCGACTGCCAGAGCAATTCCAGCTCTTAACCGGCAGTCGAACTTAAGTCGACTCACGGCAGTCGAACCGGCCATATTGCCAGTCGACTGCTAACCTCAAACATGAGGCTTTAACCCAAGTATGGTGCCTCCATACTTGCTAGACCACCCTTAGCCTAGACCTAAGCCTTCTAGCCACCTCCATTAGCCTCACGCCTCTAGGATCCCTCCAAGTCATCCATGACTTGTTCATCCATCGCGCTAGCCTCCAGGTGCTTCCCTCGGCTATGTCATGCTAACGGTGTCTACACCGCCAAGGCATATTGGACTTACGCCGCCAAGACCCCGCTTGGACTTTACGCCGCCAACCATTGGACTTATGCTGCCAAGACTCCCGCTTGGACTTTACGCAGCCAATATCAAACCCCTTGGACTTCTCATGCCAAGACTCAAGCTTGGACTTTCCCTTGCCAACCCATGTTGGACTTTTACATTGCCAAGACCCATGCTTGGACTTTTCTTTTGCCAACCCATGTTGGACTTCTCAAATACCAAGCCCATGCTTGGACTTTCCCTTGTCAACCCATGTTGGACTTTTACATTGCCAAGACCCATGCTTGGACTTTTCCTTTGCCAACTCATGTTGAACTTCTCAAATGCCAAGACCATGCTTGGACTTTCCCTTGCCAACCCATGTTGGACTTTTACATTGCCAAGACCCATGCTTGGACTTTTCATGTGCCAAGTGTCTCACTTGGACTTTACCAAATGCCAAGTGTTCCACTTGGACTTTCCATGCCAAGTACACAAGACTTGGACTTTCCCATGACAATTACATTGTCATATGTTTTTGTCGAAACATCAAAACATCACTCGAGTCAAACTCGAGTCCTGGTCAATCATGACCTGGGTCGATTGCACCAACAATCTCCCCCTTTTTGATGTTTGACAAAAACCAAACAAAAACATTTGAGTTAGACCACTAACTCAAATCCCTTACCAATTATCCCAAATTGGTAAACACTCTCCAAATGTTCTCCCCCAAACATTCTCCCCCTTTTTGACTAGCATCAAAAAGGTTTTCTCTCTAAGGAGGTCAATGTCTCATATCCCAATGAGATCTTACAATCTCCCCCTTGATCCAAAAATAAATACCTAGGATGTCTACCATCTTCCTAGTGATAATTCAAATATCACTCAAGAGAGACAATCCTATTTACTCTCCCAATTTCCAAATTGGATCTCTCAAAAGTCCCATCAATTTCCCAATTGATGTCATATTCTCCCAATAACTTCTCCTCTTCAAGGAGAAAAAACACCTCCATCATCCCAAGATGGATACCTCCCCCTAAAGGCTTGCTTCCCCTTGACCATTGCACCAACAATGTCCTTGGGAAGTCCCTAAGCCAATAGGAACTCTAAACCATCTAAATTAAGGTTAGAAATTCAATATTGAACTTTCCAACACCTTAAAATTGATACAAACCCTAAACACTTCTCCTAATCCATATCCAATGGATTTTCACCCTTTATAATGCTACCCAAGGCATATCCTAGGGTTAGGAGTGATTAGGGACCTTTTCCATGGCTGAACACGGGCTAAACAAACCTTGTTAACCCGAAATCAGACACAGCGATCGACTCTGATGTCGATCATTGCTACTCACATCGATCGACTTTGGAAATTCATAAATAATTATACGTAATTTGAAAAATCGTGAAAATTCATACGTATAATACTTATGACACACACAATGGGTGAAAAATATTTGAAAATTATTTTACCCATAAAATAGTGAGTTTGATACAAAACTCAAAATCATTGAAATTTTCAATGTTTTGGTCCTATTTTGTATCAACTCTATCAATGGTGATTGCTATCAAAAGATAGACTTCACCAAAGTTTTTCAAAATAATTTTAAAATGTTTTCAAAACCTTATTTTGGATCATATTCCTTGGGCTCTATGTACATGACTTGTACACATGCTCTCCCAATGATCCACGAATGAAACAAGATGAGTTTTAGTTCATCTAGATGCAAAAACTATGCACCTTGAACTCAACTCATATCCTAGCATCTCACATGTATCAAAGGTGTATAAATACACATACATGTCAATTGGATGTGAGATGTGGGTTTTGTTCATCCTAATCTAGAGTTTCATGCATTCTCTAAGGCAACCCTACTTGATTCCCTTATAAATGGGACTTCAAGTCATGTCATAGTCCTTAATTCAATTTCAACCAAATTGTCTTAAATGCATGAATGATTATGGCATTTGAAATGTTATAAATAAGCATATGCTCATAATCATGATGTCATGGCATAAGATGAAATCTAAAAACATATGACATTTGAAACCTTAATCCTAAACATGAACATGACATATAAAATCATAGAACTAGGCATGATGTCATGACATGGCATATGACAATCAAAGCATGACATATAAAATGTATGGGTATGGTAATACCTAATTTTTAATATTAATTGTCATTTGATATAGTTAGATATATTTTGCCATATTATCATTAATCTCCCTAGTGTGCCAACAACCCAAAATGGCACACTAACACTCTAAACCCTAATTGTGCCAATTTGATCATTTTATCAAGCTTCTCAAATAATATTGGCACATCCTAAAATCTTTTAGGATGATAATTCAAATCTATTTCCAAGGCATCCATAACCTTGAAAATAACCTAAAATGCCACCTTTGTCATGGTTGAGTTAACTACCCATCCATTTAAGGTTGGCACACCCTAACTCATCTAGCGTGAATCAATCACGCTCTTAGGAACCCAAAACCGATTTGAGCTCCTAGGGTTAATTAGGTATTCCTTAGGGATAACCTCCCTAGATACCTTCCTAATGACCCTCCTAGGCTTATTAGCCTTGGTCATTTGGGTCTTACCTAGGTTGACTCTAGGGGTAACTTCCCTTGCAATCTTCTTAGTGGCCACCCTAGGTTTCCTAGAAACCTTAGCCACTAGGCACAACCATTGGTCAACTCTAGGGATGACTTCCCTATTGACCTTAGTCTTCCTAGACCTAGTTTGTGTTCCATAATCAAATGGAACACTATGGTAAGCCACCTTAGGCTTAGGTTTGTGACCCAAACCTTGCTTGCCCTTGGTTGACTTTTGACTCTTAGGTCCTAGGTGTTGACTTTGACTTTTGGACCCTTGATTTTGACCACTAGACCCTTTAAATTGATTTTGTATCTTATTTAGGGTCTTTTCAAGTTTTTCAAGCCTTGACCTCAAGACTTGATTTTCCTTTTCTAATTGCCCAATTTTAGAATTTTGATTTAAATCTTGGGCATTGGACTTCCTAGGCATATGCCTAGTCCATTTAGGGTTTAGACCTAGGTGCTCTTGCACCTTTCTAATTGTCTCCCTAGGTAAAATTGATCTTGAGTTATTTGACCTAGGTTTGTCCTTAAATAAGTTATTTTTAGGAACATTAGTCCCAAATTTCTCCCTATTTCCTACATGGACTCTCTTAGCTCCTAAGCAAAAATATTTATTCCTATTAGCATGCTTTTCATAAATTGCAAGAGAATTAACGTTCCTAGCATGATTTTTAGCATTTAAATTAGAAGATGCATTACTAAAATGTACCTTAGGGTTAGCCTTAGCTCCCCCTACTTGTGATGCTTCTTCTTGGGTCTTTTTGCTCCCCCTAGGACATTGATTCCTATAATGTCCTTTTGAATTGCACTTGAAGCATATGATGTGCTCCTTGCCTTTAGATGTTGGGGAACCGACATCCTTGACTTTTGGTGCCGGTGGAGCTTTCCTAATCTTCTTTGGGCACTTGCTCTTGTAGTGCCCGGCTTCCCTACACTCAAAACATATGATATGATTTTTATTACAAATTGACATGTTTGAGTTACCTATGGTGGTGGAAGGTGTTGGAATTGAAACTTCTTCATCTTGACCGGATGTGGAAGCTTCTTCTTGATGCTCCGGTGTTGAGGAAACTCTAATCTCTGTTGGGGATTTGAGGCCGCTAGAGGGGGGGTGAATAGCGTAGATGACCGTACGTAGATGGAAATCGTTCGCGTGCTTGTCTACAATTCTTGTTAGCGCAGCGGAATAATAATAATAAAAGCAATACACGAAATACAATCACACACGAACACGATGATATAACGTGGTTCGGAACCGTAACGGTTCATACTCCACGGATCGGGCTCAAACGAGCCCTAGCGATGCCAAACACACACCACTATCAAATAACTCCTTCTCGACACAAGTCGGAGGTGGAGAAACCTCTTACAATAAGATTACAACAATAATCTAAATACAACAAGCAAATATAATAGGAAATACAACAAGAGAAGTAAAGAACACTTTACAAAAACTCTTTAGATCGCTTGCTTGTTGATCGCTTGAATCGTGGTTGAAGACCCTGATTTGCAGCAGCAAATCGCCTCAACGATCAAGAAAATCAGCGCTAAAACCCTCCTTCCGAGTGCCTTTATAACTTTGTGTCGGGCCGGATTTCGCTTCGATCATTGCCATAAGTCACCAGTCGATTGATGCCACTGTTGTCGTGAGACAACGGATCGATCCACGTTGGAAAAACTCCAACGGATCTCTTGGCGATCAGCCAACATTGGCGATCGACACGCCTGCCCGTATCATTTCCTGTCGGCTCGACGGAGCGTTCGTGCTCGACACTCGGCCGAAGTCGAGCCATCCTTAGCGGTCACAGCGGCTCATCGATCGCTGCTCCATGAGCGATCATTGCCCGAGCAATCCGGCTCTAACGGCGGTCGAACTCAAGTCGACTTACGGTGATCGGCGCCGTAATGCGGTCGACCGCCAACCTCAAGAATGAGGTTTTAACCAAGTATGGTGCCCCATACTTGCTAGACCACTCTTAGCCTAGACCTAAGCCTTCTAGCCACTCTCCATCAGCCTCACGCCTCGGATCCTCCAAGTCATCCATGACTTGTTCATCCATCGTGTCTACACCGCCAAGGCACATTGACTTACGCCGCCAAGACTCCGCTTGACTTTACGCCGCTAACCATTGACTTATGCCGCCAAGACTCCGCTGGACTTTACGCCAATATCAAACCCTTGACTTCTCAAATGCCAAGACTCAAGCTTGACTTTCCCTTGCCAAACCCATGTTGACTTTCCATGCCAAGACCATGCTCGCCAAGACCCATGCTTGACTTTTCATGCCAAGACCCATGCTTGACTTTCCTTGCCAACCCATGTTGGACTTTTCCATGCCAACCCATGTTGACTTTCCATTTGCCAAGACCCATGCTTGACTTTCCCATAATCACATGGTCAACCCTAGTCAACCATCAAAGTCAATTATAACCCGGCCGATTGTATAAACAATCTCCCCAACATATTAACCGACATCAATGTCCAACATCAATGTCAATCCATTTGTCAAATCCTTTGTCAAACATCAAAACATCACTGAGTCAAACTCAGTCCTCTCAATCGTGACTGGGCCGATTGCACCAACAATCTCCCCTTTGATGTTTGACAAAACTAATCAAATCATGAGTTAGAACACTAACTCAAATCCCTTACCAATTATCCCAAATTGTAAATACTCACCAAATGTTCTCCCCAAACATTCAAGTGAAATGTAAACCAAATGTTCTCCCAAACATTCTCCTCCTTTGACTAACATCAAAAAGGTTATCTCTCCAAAGAGGTCAATGTCTCATGTCCCAATGAGATTTTACAATCTCCCCCTTGA
Organism: Wurfbainia villosa; assembly: GCA_025175895.1. Classification (NCBI taxonomy): domain Eukaryota; kingdom Viridiplantae; phylum Streptophyta; class Magnoliopsida; order Zingiberales; family Zingiberaceae; genus Wurfbainia; species Wurfbainia villosa. Next base: position 59,524,956 of record CM046002.1, read on the forward strand.
TTTAAAAATATCTAGGATGTCTACCATCTTCCTAGTGATAAGTCTCATATCACTCAAGAGAGGCAATCCTATTCACTCTCCCAATTTCCAAATTGATCAAAATCATCAATTTTCCCAATTGATGATACTTTCCCAATAACTTCTCCTTTTCAAGGAGAAAACACATCCATCATCCCAAGATGGATACTCCCTAAAGGCTTGCTCCTTTGACCATTGCACCAACAATGTCCTTGGGGAGTCTCTAAGCCAATAGGAACTCTAAACCATCATAATTAAGGTTGGAAATTCAACATTGAACTTTCCACCACCTCAAATTGATACTTTGACCTAACACCTCTCCAAATCCATATCCAATGAATTTTCACCCTTCATAATGCTTCCCAAAGCATATCCTAGGGTTAGGAGTGGTTAGGACCTTTACCATGGCAAAATTGGCTAAACAAACCTTGTTAACCCGAATCAGACTGGCAATGACTCGACAAGAATCGCCGATCACATATCACCGATCGCCACCAATGGCAAGCTGATCGGTAATTTGAATTTTCAAATTTATCGTAATCGAATTTCAGAAAATCATAACTAATTATACGTATATCGAAAAATCACGAAATTTGATACGTATAATACTTATGACCAAAACAATGGGTGAAAAATGTTTGAAAAATATTTTACCCATAAAATTGTGAGTTTGATACAAAACTCAAAACCATTGAAATTTTCAATGTTTTGGCCCTATTTTGTATCAACTTCATCAATGGTGATTGCTATCAAAAGATAGACTTCACCAAGGTTTTCTAAATTGATTTTAAAATGATTTCAAAACCTTATTTTGGATCATATTCCTTGGGCTCTAAGTACATGACTTGTACACAAGCTTTTCCAATGATCCACCAATAAAATTAGATGAGTTTTGGTTCAACTAGATGCAAAAACTATGCACCTTGAACTCAACTCATATCCTAGCATCTCACATGTATCTAGGGTGTATAAATATACATACATGTCAATTGGATGTGAGATGTGGGTTTTGTTCTCCCTAAACTAGGGTTTCATGCATTTTTCTAAGGCAACCCTACTTGATTCTCTTATAAATGGGACTCCAAGTCATGCTATTGTCCTTAAATCAATTTCAATCAAATTATCTTAAATGCATGAGTGATTATGGCATTAGAGATGATATAGATAAACACATGCTCATAATCATGATGTCATGGCATAATATGAAATCTAAAAAACACATGACATTTAATCGTTAATCCTAAACATGAACATGACATATAAAATCATAGAAATAGGCATGATGTCATGACATGGCATATGACAATCAAAACATGGCATATAAAATATATAGGTATAGTAATACCAAAATTTTAATATTAATTGCCATTTGATATAGTTAGATATATTTTGCCATATTATCATTAATCTCCCTAGTGTGCCAACAACCCAAAATGACACACTAACACTCTAAACCTAAATTGTGCCAATTTGACCATTTTATCAAGCTTCTCAAATAATATTGGCACACCCTAAAATCTTTTAGGATGATAATTCAAATCTATTTCCAAGGTATCCATAACCTTGAAAACATCCTAAAGTGCCACCTTTACCATGATTGAGTTAACTACCCATCCAATCAAGGTTGGCACAGCCTAAACCCATCTAGCGTGAATCAATCACGCTCTTAGGAACCCAAAACCGATTTGAGCTCCTAGGGTTAATTAGGTATTCCTTAGGGATAACCTCCCTAGATACCTTCCTAATGACCCTCCTAGGCTTATTAGCCTTGGTCATTTGGGTCTTACCTAGGTTGACTCTAGGGGTAACTCCCCTTGCAACCTTCTTAGTGGCCACCCTAGGTTTCCTTGAAACCCTAGCCACTAGACACACCCTTTGGTCAACTCTAGGGATGACTTCCCTATTGACCTTGGTCTTCCTAGACCTAGTTAGTGTTCCATAATCTAATGGAACACTATGATAAGCTACCTTAGGCTTAGGTTTGTGACCCAAACCTTGCTTGCCCTTGGTTGACTTTTGACTCTTAGGTCCTTGGTGTTGACTTTGACTTTTGGACCTTGACTTTTGATCATTTGACCCTTTAAATTGATTTTGTATAATTTTAAGGGTCTTCTCCAATTTCTCAAGCCTTGACCTCAAGGCTTGGTTCTCTAATTCTAATTGCCCGATTTTAAAATTTTGATTTAGACCATGGGCATGAGACTTTCTAGGCATATGCCTAGTCCATTTAGGGTTAATACCTAGGTGCTCTTGCACCTTTCTAATGGTCTCCCTAGGTAAAATTGGTCTAGTGTTATTTGACCTAGGTTTATCCTTAGATGAATTATTTTTAGGGACATTAGTCCCAAATTTCTTCCTATTATCTAAGTGAATATTTTTAGCTCCTAAGCAATATTCATTCCTATTAGCATGCTTTTCATAAATTGCAAGAGAATTAAAATTATTTCTAGCATGCTTTTGCCTATTAAATCTAGAAGGTGCATTATTGAAATATACCTTAGGGTTTGCCTTGGAGGCTCCCCTACATATGATGCTCCTTCTTGCCCCTTCTTCTTCCCCTAGGGCATTGACTCGATAATGCCCTTCAATTGCACTTGAAGCATATGATGTGCTCCTTGCCTTTAGGTGTTGGGAACCGGCATCCTTGACTTTGGTGCGGTGGAGCCTTCTTAACCCCGCTTAGGACACTTACTCTTGTAGTGTCCTTGCTCCTACACTCAAAGCATATAATATGAATTTTATTATTATTTGAAATGCTCGAGTTACCTAGGTCCGTGGTAGGTGCCGGAGTTGAATTTTGAGCTTCTCATCTCGACCGGATGTCAAGGCACTTCGAGGTTGCCCCGGTGTAGATGGTCTCTCCCCCTCAATCACGGAGGTGGATGCTTCTCCCACCTCTTCTATTTTCTCTTCCGATCCGGAAGTTGACTCCTCACTTTCTTCCGATTCCTCACTTTCACTTGAGGATGAGCTCTCTTCTTCATCCTCCTTGTCTTCTTGGATTGAATGAGGTTCTTCATGGAATTTCGCCAAAATGTTCCATACCTCTTTGGCGTCTTTACAATCCACATAGTCACCTAGGCTACACAAGATGTCATTAGGTACTAAATCAAATATAAATTTGATTACCTTCTTATTTTTCTCGAATTGCGGAGTTGCTCTCACTCCATTTCTTCTTCTTGAGAAACCCTCCCTTTGGTCCCTTAGGATACTCAAATCCTTCCATCAAGGCGGACCATTCCTCAAGGTCTCTCATCATCAAAAACTCTTCAATTCTCGCCTTCCAAAAATTGAAACCTTCTCGTCCATAGAATGAATAAGGGACCGGTGTGTTGATGTCCCATCCTAATTGATCTTGAACTTCCATCTTTTACCCTCTAGCGTCTTGCTCCCGGTTGTTAATCCGTTAAAGAGCCACTGCTCGATACCACTTGTTGGGGATTTGAGGCCGCTAGAGGGGGTGAATAGTGAACACGTAGATGGAAATTATTCGCGTGCTTGTCTACAATTCTTGTTAGCGCAGCGGAATAATAATAATAAAAGCAATACACGAAATACAATCACACACGAACACGATGATATAACGTGGTTCGAAACCGTAACGGTTCCTACTCCACGGATCGGGCTCAAACGAGCCCTAGCGATGCCAAACACACACCACTATCAAATAACTCCTTCTCGACACAAGTCGGAGGTGGAGAAACCTCTTACAATAAGATTACAACAATAATCTAAATACAACAAGCAAATATAATAGGAAATACAACAAGAGAAGTAAAGAACACTTTACAAAAACTCTTTAGATCGCTTGCTTGTTGATCGCTTGAATCGTGGTTGAAGACCACGATTTGCAAAGAAATCGCCTCAAAACGCCCAAGAAAATCGCGCTAAAACCTCCTTCCGAGCCGCTTTATAACTCGTCGGGCCGATTTCGCCATCGCCGATCGCCATAAGTCACCATGATCGATGCCACTGTTGTCGTGAGACAACGGGTCGATCCCGCGCTCGACATTTCGACCCGATCATTGCCATCCTTAGCGATCGCCGAGCAATCCAGCCTTCTAACGGCGGTCACGAAGTCGACTTCGGCAATGAACCGACCATAATGCGGCATTGCCCGCCAACCTCAAGAATGAGGTTTTAACCCAAGTATGGTGCCCCCATACTTGCTAGACCACTCTTAGCCTAGACCTAAGCCTTCTAGCCACCTCCATCAGCCTCACGCCTCTCGGATCCCTCCAAGTCATCCATGACTTGTTCATCCATCGCGCTAACTTCCAGGTGGTTCCATCGGCTATGTCATGCTAACGGTGTCTACACCGCCAAGGCACATTGGACTTACGCCGCCAAGACTCCGCTAGGACTTTACGCCGCCAACCATTGGACTTATGCTGCCAAGACTCCCGCTTGGACTTTACGCTGCCAATATCAAACCCTTGGACTTCTCAAATGCCAAGACTCAAGCTTGGACTTTCCCTTGCCAACCCATGTTGGACTTTTCATGCCAAGACCATGCTTGGACTTTCCTTACCAACCAATGTTGGACTTTACATTGCCAAGACCCATGCTTGGACTTTTACATTGCCAAGACCCATGCTTAGACTTTTCCTTGCCAACCCATGTTGGACTTTTCCTTTGCCAACCCATGTTGGACTTTCCATTTGCCAAGACCCATGCTTGGACTTTCCCATAATCACATGGTCAATCCTAGTCAACCATCAAAGTCAATTATAACCTGGGTCGATTGTATAAACAATCTCCCCAACATATTAACCGACATCAATGTCCAACATCAATGTCAATCCATTTTGTCAAATCCCTTTGTCAAACATCAAAACATCACTCGAATCAAACTCGAGTCTGGTCAATCGTGACCTAGGTCGATTGCACCAACAATCTCCTCCTCAATCCTAGAAGTGGATGCTTCTTCCACTTCCTCCACCTCTTTCGATCCAGATGTCGATTCCCTATCAACCTCTGAATCCTCAAGCTCTTTGGATGAAGATGTACTTGCTTCTTTTTGAGCTTGAGAGGATGAGCACTCTTCTTCTTCTTCTTCTTCTTGGACCAATGATGAGTTTTCATGGAGCTTTTCCACTTGGCTCCACAACTCCTTAGCGTCCATATAGTCCCCTACCATACACACAATCCCATTAGGGACCAAATCAAGAATAAATTTTACTACCTTCATGTTTTTCTCAAAGGCTTGGAGTTGATCTTCACTCCACTTCTTCTTCTTGAGGAATCCTCCCTTTGGTCCTATTGGATAGCTAAAACCCTCCATCAAGATAGACCATTCTTCGAAGTCCCTCATCATTAGGAAGTCTTCAATTCTTGACTTCCATTGCTTAAACCCTTCTTGTCCATAGAAGGAGTAAGGGATTGGTGTGTTAATGTTCCATCCCAATTGTTCTTCCATCTTCACCCTCTAGCTTCTTTGTCCTAGCTCCGATTAGTTAGTCCGTAGAAGAGCCCCGCTCGATACCACTTGTTGAGAATCGATGCCCGCCAGAGGGGGTGAATAGCGCTGACCATACGTAGATGGAAATCGCTGTGTGCTTGTCTACACAATTTCGCAATGCGCAGCGGAATAACAAGAATAACAATGATAACGAAACATACAACACGCAAACACAAAGATATAATGTGGTTCGGAACCAAAACGGTTCCTACTCCACGGATTGGGTTCGTACGAACCCTAGCGATGCCAATCACACACCACTATGATAAATACTCCTTCTCGACACAAGTCGGAGGTGGAGAAACCTCTACAATAAGATTACAACAATAATCTAAATACAACAAGCAAATATAAGAGGAAATACAACAAGAGAAGTAAAGAACACTTTACAAAAACTCTTTAGAAGCTTGCTTGTTGATTTGCCTTGGACTAGCACTTGAAAGCCCTGATTGCAGCAAGAATCGCCTAAAACGCCCAAGAAAATCGTTCCAAAACCCTCCCGCCGAGCTCCTTTTATCCTGCGCGGCGACCGGATTTCCGCCCATCATCGATGCCATAAGTCATCACGATCGATGCCATCGTTGTCGTGGAGACAACGGCCGATCCACGGAAAAACTCTAACGGATCTCTTGGCGATCGCCAACATTCGATCACAAGACCTATACGATCGCCACGGCTACGAGCATTCTGCGGTCCACAGAACTAGCCCGATCACATCCTTGCGCCGATCGTCCGACATCCCGATCGCTCCACGAGCAAGCGATCGCTGAGCAATTCCAGCTCTTAACCGGCAGTTGAACTTAAGTCGACTCACGGCAGTCGAACCGGCCATATTGCCAGTCGACTGCTAACCTCAAACATGAGGCTTTAACCCAAGTATGGTGCCTCCATACTTGCTAGACCACCCTTAGCCTAGACCTAAGCCTTCTAGCCACCTCCATCAGCCTCACGCCTCTAGGATCCCTCCAAGTCATCCATGACTTGTTCATCCATCGCGCTAGCCTCCGTGTGCTTCCTCTATGTCATGCTAACGGTGTCTACACCGCCAAGGCATATTGGACTTACGCCGCCAAGACCCCGCTTGGACTTTACGCCGCCAACCATTGGACTTATGCTGCCAAGACTCCCGCTTGGACTTTACGCAGCCAATATCAAACCCCTTGGACTTCTCATGCCAAGACTCAAGCTTGGACTTTCCCTTGCCAACCCATGTTGGACTTTTACATTGCCAAGACCCATGCTTGGACTTTTCTTTTGCCAACCCATGTTGGACTTCTTAAATGCCAAGCCCATGCTTGGACTTTCCCTTGCCAACCCATGTTGGACTTTTACATTGCCAAGACCCATGCTTGGACTTTTCCTTTGCCAACTCATGTTGAACTTCTCAAATGCCAAGACCATGCTTGGACTTTCCCTTGCCAACCCATGTTGGACTTTTACATTGCCAAGACCCATGCTTGGACTTTTCATGTGCCAAGTGTCCCACTTGGACTTTACCAAATGCCAAGTGTTCCACTTGGACTTTCCATGCCAAGTACACAAGACTTGGACTTTCCCATGACAATTACATTGTCATATGTTTTTGTCGAAACATCAAAATATCACTCGAGTCAAACTCAAGTCCTGGTCAATCATGACTGGCCGACAGAACACATGGATGACTCGAGGGATCCGAGAGGCTGATGGAGGGAGGTGGCTTAGGTCTAGGCTAAGGGTGGTCTAGCAAGTATGGGGGAACCATACTTGGGTTAAAACCTCATTTTTGAGGTTGGCAGTCGACTGACATTATGGTCGGTTCGACTGCCATGAGTCGACTAGAGTTCGACTGTCGGTTTAGAGCAAAAATAGCTCTGGCAATCGACTGCTCATTGGAGTAGTCGACTGATGTCGAGCAATGACCGTCAAGACTAATGACGCTAGTTCACCGCGAGCAGTACGCAGAGCCGATCGGGCAATGATCACAATCGCAATGGATCGCCAAGAGATTCGCTGAGTTTTTCCAGTGGATCGACCCGTTGTCTCACGACAACAGCGGCATCACCGATCGGTGACGGCAATGATCGACGGCAGAATCCAAACCAATGCAGGTTAAAAAGAGGAGCTCGTGGAGGATTTCGACATTGGTTCTTTGGGAGCTTTAGTGAGGCGATTTGAAGGCGATTTGCAGGTACATTTCAGGGTCCTTCGAGCTCATCCAAGCTACCGACAAGCAAGCGCTCAAAACCCTAGTTTGTAAAGTGTTCTTTACATTTTCACTTGTATTTGCTTGTTTACTTTGTATTACTTATTGTAATCACTTATAAGAGTTTTCTCCACCTCCGACGTGTTATCAAGAAGGAGTTTATTGCTTAGTGGTATTTGTGGCATCGCTAGGGTTCGTACGAACCAAATCCGTGGAGTAGGAACCATTCGGTTCCGAACCATGTTATATCGTGCGTGTTGTGATTGTATCTTGTATTTGTATTTGTAATTATTTATTCCGCTGCGTACCAACAAGATTGTAGACAAGCAACGCGAACAATTTCCATTGACGTATAGCACGATGCTATTCACCCCCCCCCCCTCTAGCGGGCGCACATGTCCTAACAACGGAGGTGGCTAGAAGGCTTAGGTCTAGGCTAAGGGTGATCTAGCAAGTATGAGGGCATCATAGTTGGTGTTAGAACCTCATAGATGAGGTTATCACCGATCGACATTATGATGATCACCGATCGATGGGAGTCGATCAGAAAATGGCCCTCAAATGATCGGAGGCGATCGTGATGGCCGATCGATCAATGATCGCTATGTCGCAATGATCGATGGTCGATGTCGCGCCGTAGAAGGTTCCAGAGTCATCGTTAGGGCTCACGATGAGTGATGACTCGATCAGTCGACTGATGTGCATGATCAGTCAACTAATGGCCTATTCGTTAGAACGTATCCAACGTGGCTCGACCCATTGTGAGACAACTGTTGGGAATATTGGAACGGCTAGAGGGGGGGTGAATAGCGTAGATGAAATTCGATCGCGTTTGTGTCTACAATTTCGTTAGTGCGCAGCGGAAATAGAAATAATAAAAGCAATAACGAAATAGACAACAAGCTAACACAATGATATAACGTGGTTCGGAACCGCACGGTTCCTACTCCACGGATCGAACTCTAAAGAGCCCTAGTGATGCACACGCACTCACTAATGATAAACACTCATTCTCGACACAAGTCGGAGGCGGAGAAACCCCTTACAATAGATCTTACAACAGTAAGAACGAAATACAAGCAATATACAATGTAAATATGAAATACAAGTAAATAAAAGACTTTACAACACTTGTTTTGATTGCTTGAATGCTTGGTTGCTTGCTTGCACTTGGAGACCTGATTTGCACCAACAAATCGCCCCAATAGCCCTCAAGAACCGACTGCTTTTTCCTCCATCACGAGCTCCATATATAGCTTCAACCTGTGCTGGAAAAAGTCTATCAGTCGACTGATCGGGACCATCAGTCGACTGATGCCACTATTGTCATGAGACAACGGCTAGTTCCACGTTGGATAAGTCCAACGGAACTACCATCAGTCGACTGATTGTGACCATCACGATCCGATGGAGTCCTCACTCGACCACCGAGTCTCGACTCCCATTCGTCAATTTCTCGAGCACCATCGCCGATCACACGATCGATCGCCGACCGCCGATCGGCCGATCGACAACCTATGGCGCCGACCAGGCTATAACCCGCAAATAAACCTAGTTGACTAGTCCGGTCGATCGCCACATGGCACTGGCCGACCGCACACCTCAATCAATGTGAGGTTTTAACTCAAATATGGTTCCCCATACTTGCTAGACCACCCTTAGCCTAGACCTAAGCCTTCTAGTCACCTCCATCACCTTCACGCCTCGGATCCTCCAAGTCATCCATGACTTGTTCATCCATCGCGCTAGCCTTGTGTGCTTCCGTCGGCTATGTCATGCTAACGATGTCTACACCGCCAAGGCACATCGACTTCCAAGACTCCGCTGACTTTACGCCACCAACCATTGGACTTATGCTGCCAAGACTACCGCTTGGACTTTACGCCGCCAATATCAATCCCCTGGGACTTCAAATGCCAACCCAGGTTGGACTTTCCATGCCAAGACCATGCTTGGACTTTCCTTGCCAACTCATGTTGGACTTTTCATTTGCCAAGACCCATGCTTGGACTTTACATGCCAAGACCCATGCTTGACTTTCTCGACAATTATATTGTCATATGTTTGTCGAAACATCAAAACACATCAAAACATCACTCGAGCCAAACTCGAAGTTCGTCGATCGACTGGCCGATCGCACCAACAATCTCCTCCTTTTGATGTTTGATAAAAACCAAACAAATAATCGAGTTAGAATACTAACTCCAATCCTTTACCAATTATCCCAAATTGGTAAATACTCTCAAATGTTTTCCTAAACATTCTCCCCTTTCGACTAACAAGAAAAGTTGTCTTTCCCAAGAGGGTCAATGTCTCACGTCCCAACGAGATCTTACAATCTCCCCTTGGTCCAAAAATACTTAGGATGCCTACCATCTTCCTAGCGATAAGTCCAATATCACTCAAGAGAGACAATCCTATTTACTCTCCCAATTTCCAAATCGGGTCTCTCAAAAGTCCCATCAATTTCCCAATCGATGTCATATTCTCCCAATAGCTTCTCCTTTTCAAGGAGAAAACACATCCATCATTCCAAGATGGATACCTCCCTAAAGGCTTGCTTCCCTCACCATTGCACCAACAATGTCCTTGGAAGTAAGTCCCTAAGCCAATAGGAACTTTAAATCATCAAAATTAAGGTTAGAAATTCAACATTGAACTTTCCAACACCTTAAAATTGATACAAACCCCAAATACTTCTCCTAATTAATATCCAATGGATTTACACTTTATAATGCTTCTCAAAGCATATCCTAGGTTAGGAGTGATTAGGACCATAATCAGAAAATCGGGTTAAACAACCTTGTTTACTCCGAAATCAGTTACCAAATGAGTGATTCAGAAATCAATGATCGAACCTCCATCACCGATCGCTACCAGTAGCCGATCGTGAATCGAAAATCCCGATTTTCAATTATCGTAAATGAGTTTTGAAAATCATAACTAATTATACGTATATCGAAAAATCACGAAATTTGATACGTATAATACTTATGACTAATACAATGGGTGAAAAATATTTGAAAATTATTTTACCCATTAAATAGTGAAATTGGTACAAAGTTCAAAACCATTGAAATTTTCAATGTTTTGGCCCTACTTTGTATCAACTTCATCAATGGTGATTGCTATCAAAAGATAGACTTCACCAAGGTTTTTCAAAATGATTTTAAAATGTTTTCAAAACCTTATCTTGGATCATATTCCTTGGGCTCTATGTATGTGACTTGTACACGAGCTCTCCCAATGATCCACAATGGAATTGGATGAGTTTTAGTTTATCTAGATGCAAAAGCTATGCACCTTGAACTTAACTCATATCCTAGCATCTCACATGCATCTATGGTGTATAAATACACATACATGTCAATTAGATGTGAGATGTGGGTTTTATTCTCTCTAAACTAGGGTTTCATGCATTTTTCGAAAGCAACCCTACTTGATTCCCTTATAAATGGGACTCCAAGTCATGTCATAGTCCTTAAATCAATTTTAATCAAAATATCTTAAATGCATGAGCGATTATGGCATTAGAGATGATATAGATAAACACATGCTCATAATCATGATGTCATGACATAATATGAAATCTAAAAACACATGACATTTATCCTTAATCCCTAAGCATACTCATGACATATAAATGATAGAACATAAACATGATGTCATGTCATGGCATATGGCAAACAAATCATGGCAAGTAAAAAGTATAGGTATAAGTATACCTAAATTTTAATATTAATTGTCATTTGATATAATTAATTATATTTTGCCATATTAACCTAAACTTTCCCAAGTGTGCCAAAAACCCAAAATGGCACACTACAACCTCTAAACCTAAATTGTGTCAATTTAATCATTTTATCAAACTTCTCAAATAATATTGACACATCCTAAAATCTTTTAGGATTAAAGATCAAATGTATTTTCAAGGTAACCATAACCTTGAAAATATCCTAAAGTGCCACCTTTACAATGGTTGAGTTAACTACCTATCCAATCAAGGTTGGCACACCCTAACCCATCTAGCGTGAATCAATCACGCTCTTAGGAACCCAAAACCTATTTGAGCTCCTAGGGTTAATTAGGTATTCCTTAGGGATAACCTCCCTAGATACCTTCCTAATGACCCTTCTAGGCTTAGAAGCCTTGGTCATTTTGGTTTTGCCATGGTTAACTCTAGGGGTGACTCCCCTTGTAACCTTCTTAGTGGCCTCCCTAGGTTTCCTAGAAACCCTAGCCACTAGGCACATACCATGGTCAACTCTAGGAATAACTTCCCTATTGACCTTGGTCTTCCTAGACCTAGTTAGTGTTCCATAGTCAAATGGAACACTATGGTAAGTCACCTTAGGCTTAGGTTTGTTACCCAAACCTTGCTTGCCCTTGGTTAACTTTTGACTCTTAGGTCCTAGGTGTTGACTTTGACTTTTGGACCTAGAAGTTTGACTAATTGACCCTTGCATTTGATTTTGCATAACCTTAAGGGTGTTTTCGTTTTCAAGCCTTGATCTCAAGGCTTGATTTTCCTTTCTAATATCTCAATTTTGATTTTTCATTTTCTCTTGAGATATTTTTATTTCTAGGCATATGTCTAGATTTCTTAGCATTAAAGCCTAGATGTTCTCCTATTTTCTTAATGCTTTCCTTAGGTAATATATTTTTAGGGACATTAGTCCCAAATTTCTTCTTATTTCCTAAGTGAACACTCTTAGCTCCTAGGCAAATATATCTATTATTTCTAGCATGCTTTTCATGCACAATAGCAAGACTATTAAAATTATTCCTAGCATGCTTCTTATCCCTAGAAATTGAAGGTGCATTAATAAATTTTACCTTAGGGTTTGCCTTGGAGGCTCCGCCTACTTGTGTTGCTCCTTCTTGCCCTTTCTTCTTTCCCCTTGGACATTGACTCCGATAATGTCCTTTTGCATTGCATTTGAAGCATATGATGTGCTCCTTGCTCTTGATACTTGAGGAACCGGCGTCTGTTGACTTTAGTTGACTTTTAGGCGCTGGAGGAGCTTTCTTGACTTTCTTTGGGCACTTACTCTTATAATGCCCAAATTTCCTACACTCAAAACACATAATGTTATTTTTATTTTGAATTGAGGTGTTTGAGTTACCGATGGTGGTGGAGACCGGAATTGGACTTTGGGCTTCTTCATCTAGGATGTCGAAGCTTCTTCTTCTCGATGTTCGGTATGAAGGTTCTCTCCTCCTCAATCTCTTGAGGTGGATGCTTCTTCCACTTCCTCCACCTCTTCCGACCCGAAAGTTGACTCCTCACTTTCTTGTGAGGATGATGATGATTCTTCTTCGGTCTCCTCCTCTTCCAAGTCTTCTTGGACCGATTCGGGATTATCGTGGAACTTGATCAACTTGTTCAACAACTCCTTGGCATCCCTATAGCTTCCTAATCTGGACAAAATATCGTTAGGTATCAAATCAATCAACATTTTTGTTACCTTAACGGTTGTCTTGAATTTTTGCCGTTGCTCCTCGGTCCATCTCTTCATCATGAGGATTTCGCCATTTTCTCCTCTCGGAGCATCAAAACCTATAGTCACGGCAAACCAATTTTCTATATTCGTCATTAGAAAATATTCCATCCTACCTTTTCAATACGCAAAATGTTCGGTTGAAGGAAGGTGGGATGTTGACGTCTGCCACCCAATCTTTCCTCAAATTCCATATTCTTCCCTCTAGCTTCTTGACTGGATTGTTAATCCGTAGAAGAGCCGCCTCGATACCACTTGTTGGGAATATCGAGCGCTAGAGGGGGTGAATAGCATAGATGAAATTCGATCGTTTGTATCTACAGATTCTACAATTTCAGTGCGGAAATAGAAATAATAAAAGTGATAACGAAATAGACAACAAGCTAACATTAGTGATATAACGTGGTTCGGAACCGCACGGTTCCTACTCCACGGATCGAGCTCTAAAGAGCCCTAGTGATGCACACGCACTCACTAATGAAAAACACTTCTTCTCGACACAAGTCGGAGGCGGAGAAACCCCTTACAATAGATCTTACAACAGTAAGATCGAAATACAAGCAATATACAATGTAAATATGAAATACAAGTAAATAAAAGACTTTACAACACTTGTTTTGATTGCTTGAATGCTTGGTTGCTTGCTTGCACTTGGAGACCTGATTTGCACCAACAAATCGCCCCAATAGCCCTCAAGAACCGGCGCTTTTTCCTCCATCACGAGCTCATATATAGCTTCAACTGTGCCGGAAAAAGTCTATCACGATCGATCGGGACCATCGATCGATGCCACTGTTGTCGTGAGACAACGGCTAGTTCCACGTTGGATAAGTCCAACGGAACTACTATCAGTCGACTGATTGTGACCATCAGTCGACTGATGAAGTCCTCACTCGACCAGTCGAGTCTCGACTCCATTCTGTGGCCGAATTCTCGAGCACCAGTCGACTAATCACCGCGATCGATCGCTCGAGCCATCGATCAGCCCGACAACCTATGGCGATCATCGCTAAAGCCTATAACCCGCAATAAACCCTAGTTGATTCTTCGGTCCGGTCCGATCGCCACATGGCACCAGTCGACTGGCACACCTCAATCAAGAGGTTTTAACTCAAATATAGTTCCCCCATACTTGCTAGACCACCCTTAGCCTAGACCTAAGCCTTCTAGCCACCTCCATCAGCCTCACGCCTCTCGGATCCCTCCAAGTCATCCATGACGTGTTCATCCATCGCGCTAGCCTTCAGGTGCTTCCGTCGGCTATGTCATGCTAACGGTGTCTACACCGCCAAGGCACATTGGACTTACGCCGCCAAGACTCCGCTTGGACTTTACGCCGCCAACCATTGGACTTATCGCCAAGACTACATTGTTGGACTTTCCATGCAAGACCATGCTTGGACTTTCCTTGCAAGCTGTCGTATTTGGACTTTCCATGCAGTAGACCGTGCTTGGACTTTGGAACCATATGGGCGACCTAGACCAGTGCTTGGACTTTCCAGGTTCGGTGCACAATCTTTCCAAAGACAATTATATTTCCCATGACAATATGTTTTACATCGAAACATCAAAACACATGGAGTCGACTAAACATCACTCGAGTCACTGGCTGAGGTTGCGCAACAAACAAGGTCGGGGTTTTCTTCCTTGGGTGGACACCCAGGCCGGATCTCCTTCTTCTCCTTGGCAGTGGCAATCTTCTTGTATAAAGCGATCGTCAGGATGGTTATCGAGTCATTGCTATAGCGTAAAATCGGCGAGGTGAAATTGCGGCGGTCATATAAAGGCCGGTGGAAGGATTTTGTAGAATTGAAACATTTGAGGCGATTTGGAGGATTTGACTATCATCGATTGATGTCGCCGAGCATCTTACCGATTTAAGCGGATCAAAAGCTCATTGTAAAGTTTTCTTTACTTGCATTTTAGTGTACTTGTTTGTATTTACTTTGTATTACTATTGTAATCATTGTAAGAGGTTTTTTCACCTCCGACTTGTTGTCAAGAAGGAGTATTATTGCTTAGTGGTGTTGTTTACATCGCTAGGGCTCATTCGAGCCCAATCCGTAGAGTAGGAACCCTAAGATTCCGAACCACGTTATATCTTGTGTATTGTTTGCTTGTGTCGTGTTTTATTTTTATTATTCTATATTCCGCTGCGCTAACGACATTGTAGCAAGCACGCGATCGAAATCCATCAAGCGATGACGAAACGCTATTCACCTCCCCCCCTCTAGCGACGATCAATTCCCCAACAACAACAGCAACCCAATCTGATCCATAAATCACATAGGTAAATAAACAGTAATTCAATCAATGAATACTCCCATATAAACCAACTATATGCAAGTCCCCAATTAACACCAATCAAACATTCCACCTACTCCTATACTGCATCTCCATTCAACGAAAATACTCTTCCATTAGCAACAAACCCATCACTAGCCTAATTAAATCACAACGTAATCACATCTACACTTACCTAGCCTAGTGTCAACTACGAAGCTTCCTGATTCAAGATTGGAGTTGCAAAACTCATTCAGTTGCCGAATTATCAACAATAGCAACCCAATTTGATAATCCTGTAACCAGAAATCGGATCAACAACTGCTCTACCTTGCAGAGAGGATGATTAAGATTTCGCTGGCAAAAGTAGACAAAAGGAAACTAAACTCTACTTAGAATGTGCTGAAGAAGGGCGACAACAGTAACGATCGAACACAAGAATTGCATCGCATGTGCTGTGACTGTGATGCGCATGATTGGAATAACCAGGCGGTTGCGCGGGTTGAGATCTCTGACGACGCGGTGGCGGACGAAGAGAGCGACGATGAGCTGGCTTGAAAAATCACTGCAGTGCAGTAAAATGAAGAAGAGAAATCAAATCAGATTCGATGGAGAAAACAGATCGCTAGACAGAGCTCACGAATCGCCGACTGAGGGATTGTTGGCTTGCGCGACGGCGATGGAGGGGCTGCGACACCGTCCACTGGCCACTGAGCAACGGTCGTCATACCCAGGGGCGATGGAGTTGCGACTGCGATGAAGCGACGACACTTGTTTCTCTCTAATCGAAAGACGCGGCGATGAATGAAAAGAAAGGGGATCGGGATCGGGTGAGAGTCAAACGACGGAAGAAGAGAACAACGATGGTCGTGGAGGAAAGAATCGGGGATTAAATGTAAGAATAGGGTTTAGTTATTTAAACGTAGGAAACTTAAGCTCATTAAACTCATTAATTCCTCCTTACTAATAAATCAAATAGGCTTTCTCGAAGCCTATTAAATCTTTTCCCATAAATTGACCATACAAAATCCATTTAAATCCAGAAAATTTTCTAAAAATTCCAAAAAAATTCTATAGGAAAATTTCTTAATTAACAAGAGGCATTTATTATTATCATTTTATTTTTCGATATCTCACATGTATCTTCTCATATGTCAATCCTAACTCTTTTAATAATTTTTTTGTTTCATAATAAGAGTTTGGAATCACATTCGGTTTAGGAAATGCCTCTTGCAATAACTGAAGTAACATATCAAAAGATTTATTGCTCCAGTCATTTAACACCTTCACATGCATTAGCTTCGCTACAAAATTGAAAACTGAAAAATTAGTACAATTGGGATATAGTTCTTTTTTTGCTTCTTCCAACATTGAAGTATAACTCCGTCTACAATCATTTGCATTCGTGTTTAAATTTATATCATCTGATTGAGGCTCATTGTTGTTTAGATTTTCTGCATTCATAAATCATTAAATATGTTTTCAAAATCATCTTCGAAATCATCTACTTCAACATCAAAATCATTTCCATCTTGATTGACAATATTTATACTACTGGATGATGTAGAAGCTTCTCCATAAAAGTTTCAGACTTTATATAATCTATCGAATCCCCTCCTATAAAAATGTCCTCGCACATAATCTAATTCATATTGAAATAAATTGTCACACCGTCAATATAGACAACGAATTTTGGATGAATTCAGACTGATCATGTAATTTTCTGCCATATTCATAAACTGATTCAACCCATTTATATATTCAGGACTAATCCGATTCTAAATCGTTATTCAACTTTTATCCATATTTTTAAACCCTGGTTAAACATATATAAAATAATTACAATATTATAATTTTCAATAAAAGGAATTTAGCAACTTAAATTTAGTTATCCCATACAAAATAATTACAAAATTGATAATTTAAACCTCAAAGAACATAACCTACAATTTGCATTATAACTCTGTGTTTATCATCGAACATTATAATCTAAGAATAAGAAATCCCTAAACTTATCCTCTAATCGCAAAATAATCCTAAAATCATCATTTAATTGAAAACGTATCTTCAAATTTATCATCTAAGCAATAAGTTACTACTTGATTACCATGAATATATCCAAATTTAAATGATAAAAAAAATCCTAAATTCATCATCTAATCCCTAACATAACCCTAATTATATATAATCTACAATAACCTTAAACTCTAAATTTATCATTTAAGTATAACAAAACTTTAAATTTATCATCTAATCATAACAACAATATAAAAATATCCTAAATGTATTTTAAAATCTTGAAGAAAGAATTCGACCTAAGTCTTCTTATCGAAGGATGAGCTTGAGACGACGCCAAAAAAAAGCTAGAGCTGGAGACTGAAGCTGGAGAAGGAGGCCAGAGGGCGAAGGCCGGAGCTGGAGAAAGAGGTCGGAGGTCAGAGCTCTCGTCGGAGCCAGACAACCGGGAGAGAAGCACTGAGAAGAAGTCACACGCGAGTGGAAGCTAGGGCACCGGGCTTGTCGGCGAAGCTTGTCGCCGAAGAGTCACACAGAGCTTGTCGCTGGAGAGTAGAGAATTGCCGGAAGAGAGGAAGTCGCATGGAGAAAATGGGAGAATCGACGCGGGGGAGGGTTTTTTCACAAATATTAACGACGAAATATTTTTATTTGTCGCTAATATTTATTATCTTAGCAACGAATTTATAAATTTTTGTCGCAAAATAAAAAATGTCATAGTTTGCGACGAATATTTATTTATTTCGACGCTAAGTACCAATCGAGTGGCAAATTCGAATGCTATTATTGGCGACGAATTTATATATTTTCATCGCTAAAGCAAAAATGTCAGGTCACAGAATCGAGTTCACTCGATTGGTCAATCGACTGAATAGTTTGCGACGAATATTTATTTATTTCGTCGCTAAAGCAAAAATGTCAGTCCACAGAATCGAGTTCACTCGACTGGCCAATCGACTGAATAGTTTACAACGAATATTTATTTATTTGGTCGCTAAGTACCAGTCGAGTGGTCAATTCGACTGTTATTATTAGCGACGAATTTATTAATATCGTCGCTAAATATCATATATTAGCGACGAAATTTAAATTTCGTCACTAATACTCATTTAGAATATAGTCTAGCGATGAATATTTTTATTTCGTCGATAACATATTTTATATTTGCGACGAAAAAATAATATTTTGTCGTAAATTTAATATTGTTTACGACGATCAAATTATTCATCATTAATTCCTAATTTTAACGACGAATTAATAATTCATCGCTAATATTTCATCATTATTTTTTATTTTTCTTACAGTATAACTACTATGTCATCCCGTCCCGTGGAGACTGATATGGAATTCATCAATAGCATCGAAATGATAGTCTGCCTCCTCGTGTCTTTCACTTTTTAATAATCAAAACATAAAATTTAATAGATCGTTAGGTTTCATGAATATTATACAATATTTTGTAAATAATTTTTTTTAATATAAATAATTGTAAAATACATGGATTCATTTTTGAACAGTTCAATGAGCATAAAAGTAGCTGAACGTATGAGAAACTTAAAAATAAAAAAAGCAACCAACATGCTCTGGTTCAAAAAGGATGAAAAAATGCTGCACAACAACAGAAAAGAGAAGAAAGTTGTATTAATTATGCCACAACCTCATGATGATTACAATGCAGAAGCTTGATGAGATCATCCCTCTGTTGACATTCTTGCTCTCTCAGTTGATGTCAATGAGTGGGAAATCTCCAGCAGTACTTCCTTCTTCTTCTTCTTTCAGCGCTTCAATCCGATCAAGAGTTTCTTCCAACTCGCATCTTCTCTCAGCATCTTCCTCGCAGCAGTCGAGTCCAATTTGCAGCAGCTTGAGCATCTCCTCCTCGCCTTGCGTCGTGGCTTTCATCTTGCTGTCAAGAACCTTGCTTCGCCACTCTTCCCGATCCACTGACCTCACCCAGCTCGGCAGGTCCACTCCGGCCTTCTCCTTCTGCAACTCCGTGGAGGGCATTTTTCCTGTAGAGATCTCGAGAATCAGCATTCCCAAGCTCCAAATGTCGCTCTTCTTGTTTGTTTTCTCATGCTGCCTGTACTCGGGGCACTTGAACGCGGCCATGAACTGGGTGGCGTGTGACTGGTTCATCACCGGGAGGAAGGCGAAGTCGGTGAGCAGAGGCACAAAGGAGTCACTCAGGAGAACATTGGTAGACTTCAAGTCGCCATGGGGCACAAGCAGCATCTGCAGCTCTTCATAGATGTAATTTAGCCCCCTTGCCACTCCTTTCACAATCTTCAACCGAGTAGACCAATCAATCCTTTGAGTCTGAGCTAAACTTGGATCTGAGATCAAAAACTCAAGTTGGAACTTAATTTATACCCTTTTTTTTCTTTAAAAAAAAAACATTCGTTTGTTCCTTACTGTGAAGTAGATCAGCTAAGCTCCTTTTAGCGACAAAGCCAGTGACCAAGAGTTTTTCATCTTTCCTGTAATAATAAGCCACTAAAGGCAGCAAATTGGGGTGGGACAACCTTCCTAGCCTTCTCATATGCTCATCAAAGTCCTCTTTTCCCATCTTGTTCATATTCCTGAACCTTTTGACCACCATGAAGGCGCCATTTGTCAAGGAGGCCTTGTAGGACGTGACGAAACTTCCGGTTCCCAGCACCTCTGCAGAAGACTTGAGCAAGTCCTGGAGATCGAATCTTCCCATGTCCTCCCTCACAAAGATCAACCTCCCTTGCTCCGGCTCCTTTATGGCTTTCCTCCTGGCATTGCTACCGGTGCTACTGGTATTAGAGTGTGCTGATCCCTCTTCCATCCTCTCTTCTTTGCTTCTTTTAGTCTCGGGGTTCTTCTGTGTCGGGAGGTCACAGTTCTTGGTCGATCGACGACGTGTCGTGATTCCGACAACGATAATGACTAGGAGCAGACCGATGGCTATTTCTAAGAGGAGCACAAGGTGTGAAGAATGAGATGAGGAAGAAGATGGAGATGATGTTGATGAGCATGAAACTTGCAAAGGTTCACCGCATAGTCCTTTGTTTCCTACATTAAATATCAAATAATATAATGCAAATTATGTAAAAATGATAGGATTCATCCTTTTTGTCAAATATTTTAAATTTTTAAAAAATCAATTATATAATTTTAATATATATACTTAAAGATATGTAGGAGCGTGACCTGCGAATAAACTTGCATCCATTTTACGGAGGTTCTCCGGAATGTTGCCCTCCAAGTTATTGCTGGACAAGTTCACCATCTTCAACTCCTTGGAACGGAACTCCGGGATGGCGCCGCTGAACTCGTTGCCGTCCAGCCCCAGCTCAAGTAGCTTCGGCAGCCCAGCCACCGACGCTGGAATCGACCCTGTGAATTGGTTGCGCGAGATGTAGAGCTTCTTGAGCCATCCCATGCCGGAGAATGCCGCGTCGGGAAGCAATCCGGAGAACTTATTCGCCGACAGGTACACGGCTTTCAAGCTGGTTAGCTTCCCGAACTCCGGCATGGTGCCGGTGAAGCCGTTGTTCATGACGCTGAAGGAGCGAAGCCGCGGGAGGGCAGCGAGGGGCCCGACGTCTATGACGCCGGAGAGGCTCATGTTCTCAAGCCGCAGCCCGGCGACGCTGCCGTCGTCGTCGCAGATGACGCCGGCCCACTTGGTGACGTTTCCGACGCAGGGGTCGGAATCGGGGAGCCATGCGGCGAGGGCCGCGGAGGTGTCGGTGATGGTTGCCTTGAAGGTGAGGAGGACGTCGGCGTCAGGGGAAGGGAGGGCGCGGTGGGCGAGGACGAGGAGGAGAACGACGAGGATGGGCTGCGGCCGCCGACCATGACCTTCCATGGTGTCGGCGACCGTACTTCCGTGGGCCTGCGCGAATGGGAGCGATGGAGTGGTGCTGCAATTGGGAGGCGGGGAGAGGAAGGCAGGATGGGATTTGAGCGGGGAGACGCGTTTTCAGGCGATGGTGGCGTCGAGCGAGTAGGAAAGTCAACAATTAGAGGTCCGTGAATCTTTTTCTTTTCTTTTTAATTAAAAAAAAACTTTAAGGGGAAAAAAATATTCCAAAAGAAAAAAGAAAAATAAACTTTCTCAGTCCGCGTGGCCTAAATTTCTACCCAGTCCCACCCAATCCCATCCAGTATCCATCCATTCACTAGATTGCATCCGACTCCAGATCCCAACGCCCGTAACGGTGAACCTATGCCCCATGCCGACTGATACAACCCTAATCAAATATTTCTACCCAGTCCCACTCAATCCCATCCAGTCGTTTCGCTTGCCGGAGGCCGACTTCCATGCTCCGCTCACCAGAACTCGATCGGCACCTGATCACTGACGAATCTCAACCGCTTTCGCTCGCCGTATCCCAGAACAATGTTGATCTGATTGAGGTTTTTTTTTTTTTTTATACAATTTTATCTACCGTATAAAAATTTAGAATCGTCAATATAATGATCTCCATCGATTTATTTCACGGTAATTATGAAAAAGATAAATCACTTAAGACGATCTTAACGTAGTGACTAAAACACATAAATATCATCCAAATTAAAAAAAAACGATTTAAATTTTCTTCAAAATTGATTATACTATATCCACAAATATCATTATATTTTAACTACCGTACTATCCTTACTATCCTCGCAGACTACACAACTTCATCTTGGATCATTATAATGTAACCTTCTTTTGCACAATTTCATCTTCGATTATTATAACGTAATCTGTGTGCTCGTTACAATATAATTATGACACCTAAAATCAATAGTCTCTTTCAAGAAGCAAGTCATTCCGATGGCATGGACAAGAAAATTCACAAAATCATCTACAAATTAATTGAAGTGTCTTAGTTGCAGTGGCTAGCATAGAAATATAATATTGTAGGAGGTGTTGGATTCTAGCCTTCCTTAGCGACAATTGATCAATAAATTCTGTTGACTGAGATACTAGGCCCGACCCAGGTAGGCTCTTATCAACTTGTGGTATTGTACCTCCAAAAATTTCTTCGAGGGTTTCTGATGAGGGGTCACTTCGATGGTGGGACCAGTCACATTAAAAAGTTTATCCATCATAGTTTTGTCACGCGACGATGCGATAAAGCGAGAGGTTCTTGCGAGAATGAGTAGGATTTGATTCCGGATGAGGTCTAAAATCCCCGACTTGGATGGACCCCTCCATGCCTTGTCCGCGTGTCGAGGACTTTGTCCCGTGATTTACCTCCTTCGTCGATTACAGGGCCCGAGTGGCGGAGTGCTAGTTGGACAGATTCTCAACTTTTGCAGAGTGTTGGTTGCAGTCGCCTCTACGAAACAAAAGTGTTTTCATATTTGTATTCGTAATCAATGCTACATATACAGAAGTCTTAATTTTTTTTTTTAAATTGACATTAGGTATCAGGCCTTTGGCCCGACTAATTTTGAGGATAGACGATTTGATTCTATAAAAAATTTTCACCAGATATCTGGATAAATTAGGAAGCACTCATAGTGGGCAATCCAACAGTTCAACATCTATAGATTATCATCTCATTTGATTTTTTTTTTTCACAAATACACTGAGGATAGATCTTTGATTTTTTTTATTAATAGATCAAGATTAATTGAATATTTGATGCTAAAAGAAATCAATAAATATCAATCAATTTTCGATAGTGAAAAATTTGAATGGATCAACTTTGATCAAACAATTAACACTAAAAAAAAAAACAGATAGATTGAGTACTAAATAGTTGGGGATGAAAATTCTAACCGATTAAGGTTAATCAAATATTTGATAAAAATAAATTTTTGGAGATAAAGTATCTTGGCAAGATGATGAAGTCTCGTAGGTAAGGTGTCTTGGCAGGGAGTCTCATAAGTATTACTTTTTGGCATGAAAATCTAAGATGAGAATAACTTGCATTTGGTTTTGGATAGACCCTCACTTATGCAACAACTGAAGGGATGAAGCTTCGTTTCTCGTTTCACTTCGATCGCTTGTGCATGACGATCCTATTTACGTCTCCGGATTAAAAAAAATAATCCTTGACGAAGACGGATTACCCAAGCAACCGATCCATCATCGTGTTATTCGATTCGAGTGGTCTCTTGAACAAACTTATTGTTCAAGCAACCTATCTTTTTTCCTCGATTAGCCGCAGAATATATGATGTATGGATCACCGATTTTTGTGTTTATCTTCGGAGTCCAAGTAAATTAGCCACATACAATTATAAACAAATTGCAAAGAAACAAAAAGAAATCAAAATAAGAATTATACCTCTTGTATACCTCTTGATCTTCTATTATATGACCTTTTCTCCTCTTGAACGTTGTGTGGGCAACGATCCTCCAAGAGTTGAAACCTCCTAGATCGCGTATATTTCTTTCCTTGTTCGCTCTGAACAAAGGAAGATAATCAAAGACTTCTTCTCCTATCTAGTGCCGACCACCAAGCCATCAAACTTGTTGTTGCCACCATCCAAGGAGAGGATGAAGGAGATGGTGTGGGCGTCGACCAAGAGCTCCAAGGGAAGAACCCTAACCCTTGTCGCTGGCCAAGACTTGAGGGAAGAAGAGATATGGTGTGGGCGCCGACCAAGAGGGAAAGAAGAAGAGGTTTGTTGCCACAGGCCACTAGAAAGGAAGACAAGGAAATCCTAGGAAAAAAAAAAACTCTAATTCCTTGTGCCAACCAAGCCTCTCAATGCCAACTCCAAACCCTAGCCTCTCTTAGAATATTGCCGCCCAACTCCAAAAATCTAATCTCCAAAAGATATCCCACACCCAAGCCTTGGACCCTTATTTATAGATTTCGCCCAAGCCTCATTTTAATCGTGTCTATTGGATCTAGGTTTCATGAGGGTTTTAATAGGCTACAATAGGGACTATGAGGAGGAGTTGGATCTTAGCCACCCAATGGATCTAGCCTATATAAAGTCTGATCCATTAATGATAATCCATTCCACTAGAGGATTATTATTGATCTACCTCACCAACCCCCATAAATAAAATATGGACTCTATATATTAATTGTACAAATATCTCCCCGTGTTTAAGATATTGAATGTCTGTCAATTAATTAATTTACTGATAATTAATTAATTAACATCTAACTCCATGAGTAGTACCATTCAACCTCATCATCATGCCGGACCAAGTCCACCTGTATGGTTTACATGATGATCCTTATGAGCTATTCAAGGGGACATCATTATCCTAATATATAAGACACGGTTTCCTCCTATAATCAACGACACACCATGTAAATAATATCATTTCCCAATTTACCAAGCCTATCGATTTAATCTATAAATCTCGCCCATTGGTAAATCAAAGAAATAAATACTAAGCACATGTGTCCGTTATTATATCGGGGTTAAGAGCATGTACACCATAATATCTGAGGTCCGATTCAATTATGTAGTCAGCAATAAATTGAATCACCTCTAAGTCGGTCCTGCTCAATACACACAAAGTGTACTAGTGTAATTCTATGGTCAAAATAAATCAATACCAAATTACACTACAACCATACCAATGGTTTGTCCAAAACTATCTCGGTTGTGAGTTTCTACTTATACTCTACAAGGAACTGATAACATGATCTTCTGTGTGACATCACCCACCTTGTTATCTACAATGTAATGTATCAGACAATATGCATAACCATAAATATGCAAACAATGATCATGTGATTCTTATTTCAAAAATAAAGATGTTCATACAAAAGATATACTTTTCAGTATACATCCAACAATCTCCCACTTATACTAAAAGACTATGCCATCCTCATACTGCCATACATCTGATTGTCATTCCCTCCACATGCCTATCAAAAGCTCTCGCTGGAAGGGCCTTAGTGAAAGGATCTGCCAGGTTATCTTCTGATGCAATCTTGGCTACACCAACTTCTCCTCGCTTTACGATCTCTCGTATCAGGTGGTACTTGCGCTCTATGTGTTTACTTGCCTTATGGGCTCGTGGTTCTTTCGAGTTTGCAACTGCACCACTATTATCACAATAAATTGTGATAGTTATGGGCAAACCAGGAATCACATCCAAGTCCATCAAGAAGTTTCTGAGCCATACAACTTCTTTGGTGCCTCAGAGGCTGCCACATACTCAGCTTCCATGGTGGAGTCCATCACTCATTTCTGCTTGACACTCCTCCATATAATGGCTCCACCTCCCAAAGTAAACACAAAACCCAAGGTAGACTTACTGTTATCCCTATTTGATTAGAAGTCGGAATCTGTGTAACCCACAGGGAGTAATTGATCTGCCTGGTATACCAGCATATAATCCCTAGTCCTTCTCAGATACTTCAATATATGCTTTACCACAGTCTAATATTCCTGTCCTGGATTACTCTGATATCTGATAATCATGCCCACGGTAAAGCAGATATCCGACCTCGTACATAACATAACATACATGAAGCTTCCTACTGCCGAAGCATAAGGAACCGCCTTCATCTCCTCTATCTCCTTTGATGTTCTAGGACACATCTCTTTAGATAAAGGTACTTCATGCCTAAAAGGTAGAAAACCTTTTTTGGAGTTCTGCATGCTAAAATGAGCCAAAATAGTGTCTATGTATGAAGCTTGAGATAAGCACAACATCCTTTTCCTGCAATCCCTTATAACCTTGATCCCAAGGATGTGTCCCACTTCTCCCAAGTCCTTCATATCAAACTGTTTGGACAACCATACTCTTACGTCTGATAACACTTTGACATTGTTATCAATCAACAAAATGTCATTTACGTATAGTACAAGAAATACCACTACATTTCCGTCACATCTCTTGTATACATAAGACTCATCCGGACTTTGAATAAATTCATAAGACTGGATTACCTCATCAAAGCGGATGTTCCAAGACCTCGAAGCTTGCTTCAATCCATAAATGGACCGATTAAGCTTGCACACAAGATACTCTTTTCCCTTTGCAATGAATTCCTCTGGTTGCTCCATATAGATGTTTTCCTCAAGACTTCCATTAAGGAAAGATGTCTTGACATCCATCTGCCACACCTCATAATCCATATGAGCAGCAATACATAAGAGAATCTGGATAGACTTAAGCATGGCTACCGACGAAAAGGTCTCCTCATAATCGATACCCTCTTTCTGAGTATACCCTTTCGCAACAAGCCTCGCTTTGAAGGTCTCAACCTTCCCGTCTATTCCTCTCTTTCTTTTGTAGATCCACTTGCATCCAATGGTTTTTACAACATTGGGTGGTTCTACTAGCTCCCAGAACTGATTTGAATCCATAGATTCTATCTCAGAATTCATTTCACTTTGCCAAGATACCGCATCTTTATCTTGGATTGCCTCGTCATATGTCCAGGGATTAGGTTCATGTTCGCAAGGGACCAAATCAGAAGATTCTCCTAAGAACATAAATTTATTAGGTTGTCTAACAACCCTCCCACTACGATGAGGTATCACCTATGTATCCTCTGTGACACGCGGTGCAGTCACTTGTGGTATATCCTCTTGTACCGGTGGTACTGAAGTAGTGACTTCCCCTCTCAATTCCTCCAGAACAATCTTACTCATGAGCTTGTGGTTCATCACACAGTCTTCCTCTAAAAATCTAGCGTTCATGCTAACGATCACCCTCTGATCTCTAGGACTATAGAACAAACCACCTTTCGTTCTTCTAGGATAGCCTACGAACATGCACACTTCTGTACGAAGTTCCAACTTACCAGCATCTGCCTTCAGCACATGTGTTGGACTCCCCCAAATTCGAATATGTCTTAGACTAGGCTTTCGCCCAGTCCACAATTCTGTGGGAGTAGAAGGCACTGATTTAGATGGTACCAAGTTCAGAATATACATTGTCGTATCCAGAGCAAACCCCTAGAACGAATCTGGTAACTCAGAATAACTCATCATCGATCTAACCATCTTCATAAGAGTCCTAGTCCTTCGCTCCACTACACCATTTTGCTGGGATGTGCCAGGTGCAGACAATTGGGATTGAATCCCATCCTCTGATAAGTAATTCCTAAACTCTCCCAAGAGGTACTCACCACCATGATCAGATTGTAGTGTCTTGATACTTTTACCTTGACATTTCTCCACATCAGCCTTGAATTCTTTGAACCTGTCAAAGCATTCAGAATTGCGGCACATCAAGTAAATGTATCCATATCTTGAATAATCGTTTATAAAAAAGACAAAATATTCAAAACCACCTCTAGCCTGGATAGACATAGGACCACACAAATCAGAATGAACCAATTCCAATACATCTTTGGCTCTACACCCCTTCGCCTTAAAAGGCCTCTTGGTCATTTTACCTTCCAAGCAAGATTCGCAGGTTGGGAAATCTTCCACCACTAATGAACCCAAAGGTCCATCAGCTATCAACCTTTGAATTCTACTCAGGTTAATATGACCTAACCTTAGATACCAAAGATATGTTTGGTTCATTTTCGAAGGTTCTTTTCTCTTATTAGATTTAGAAGATGAGTTATTTACTTCTATTTGCATCGTGGGAGCTTTTGGTTCAAGGGTATATAAATTTCCTATCAATGCACCAGAATAGATAATCTCCCTATTCCTTTTTATAACAACTCTGTCATTAAAAGAAATAGAATATCCATCCAAAAATAATTTAGAAATCGAAATCAAATTCTTTCTAAATAAAGGTACATAAAGGTAATTTTTCAGGACCAAAGTTTTATTCCTATCAAAAGATAAATAAACATCTCCCACTGCAATAGCCGCCACCTTCGTAACATCGCCCAAGTAAACGGTAATCTCCCCCTCAGCTAGTCGTCTGGTTTCCTGGAACCCCTGCAAAGTATTGCCGACATGATTAGTGGCTCCCGTATCTACACACCAGGTGTCGGTAGATAACACCGCTAAACATGTTTCAATGACTAGACCAAAAGATATACCTTTGTTCTTCTTCCGGTTGGGGCAGTCCTTCTTCCAATGTCCAGTCTGCTTGAAAGTGAAGCACTTGCCTTTCGGCTTCTTCACTCCTCCCTGAGATCCTCCCGCCACCTTTGCTCCACCTTGTTTCTTCTTCTTCTTGCCTTTTGGATTAGAAGTAGAAACCTTCTGAGCAACCATGGCCTAAGCTTGAGCACTCTGACGAAAAAGTCCCTCTGCCCCCTGAAGTTCTATCAGAAGCTCCGCCAACGAATACAACCTCCTGTTCATGTTGTAGTTCAGGCGAAACTGCTCAAAACTCCTAGGTAGAGATTGGAGAATGATATCGACCTGGGTTTCCCCATCGATCTCAGCTCCAAGGACTTCCAGCTTATTCAAATGAGTCATCATCTTGAGAACATGATCCCTCACGGGTATTCCCTCAACCATGGTGGTCGTCATCAAGTTCCTTATGGCTTCCTACCTAGCAGCCCGATTCTAGTGTCCGAAAAGATCCTTGAGATTGAGCATCATGTCATAAGTTACGTATTGCTTGAATGGTATCCGATCGCGATGAGATACATTAGTGGTATTGTGGGCACTATTCACCAATGTGGTTATAACTAGATGTCATCGATTGTATCTCTCTTTCTCCTTTTCCCTAGAATCATCCACAGGCTTAGGAGGACACTCTTCAAAGAGTACATACTTGTATTTCTCAGCAGTCAAGACAATATCTAGATTCCTTTTCCAATCAACATAATTGGGTCTAGTAAGTTTATTTTCTTTTAGTATCACAGCAAGTGGGTTGAAAGTCATTTTTGAAAAAACCTAAGAATCACATAGATCAAAATATTAGATTTTAAAAATTTATTGATTTCTCAAACAATAAAATTTTAAAAATCAACCAACACCTCAAAACACCGAGAATATCGTATGCCACGATAATGTGGACGTATACGAATTCTACATTTGTAAGAGGAGGTTTTATCCATTAATTTTATTATCCTATCAACCTTACTTTTTGACAAATAAAATTAATAGTTGGTTCCTCTTCGACCCTACAAATAAAAGCAGTGACTCTGATGGGGAGGATACTTATATTTGCATCTAAGTGTTCACCATTATCCGGTACTAAGATAATTATCTCGGATT
The DNA here is from genome assembly GCA_025175895.1 of Wurfbainia villosa. Classification (NCBI taxonomy): domain Eukaryota; kingdom Viridiplantae; phylum Streptophyta; class Magnoliopsida; order Zingiberales; family Zingiberaceae; genus Wurfbainia; species Wurfbainia villosa. Next base: position 59,554,449 of record CM046002.1, read on the forward strand.
ATGTGCCTTCCGATGGGGAAGTACACATGCTCCTAAATAATTTCCTATAATCATATTTGACCTAGTGATCCACAAAACAAACTCATCTGATGGGGAGGAAGGCACTCAGAGTCGACGTGCAAGTTTATTTGCATCATATGTCAAATTGTAATGGAGGCCATGGAAATTTAAAAAAAAAATCTCTCTCCCACTTAGTAATTTAAAATGAGGAATTTTCCTAGCACATAACATGCATATCAAACAAGAAGCAATAAATATGAAAAAAATATTTTCCAACTATTATGGCTTTTGTTTTCCAATATGCCTCCCGTCATGTCACCACCTCGTCCGCTCCTTCATACACCATGTACAAGTCATCCGGAGATTCGAGTCGAGAATAATTATTTTAATTTACATCCATCGATCCTATACTCCACAAAGGAGTGTACATGATATCTAGATCGAAAGGAAACTAAAATAAAAGAGTGGCTAAATAATGCCGTACTTAATTATAAAAATTAAATACCAGCCTCGTCAACCCCGAGGATTCAAATAATATTAGAATTACACACATCCAATCACATACACACACATATAGCCATAATAGTTCAATCTTATGCTTGCAACCAAAAATTTAGCCTACGTACATCCTACTATTATCCGACACATACAATATATGATAAGTGCATAAAAGTAACTGAATCATAAACACACAAAACTGGAAACCGTGACTCTGATACCATTTGAAGGGATGAAGCTTGTACATGGCGATCCTATCTACGTCCCCGGATTAAAAAAAATTAATCTTGTTGGATCGAGCGGATCGCTAGAGGGGGGGTGAATAGCGATAAAAACTTTCGTTCATTTCGTTCGTTAAAACACAAGAAGACACAGCGGAAGATAAAATTAAACAAAAGAGACAATATAATTTTTTTACTTGGTTCGTAGCCTTCGGCTAACTCCGCCCATGATAAGTTAACCTTGTCGTGGCCGGTCCCAAGCCCGGATAAAGGAGGAGGGTTGCGTTAGGTTGCCAGCCAGCGTTAAACTAAGGTAAATGTTCAATGAATGAATCAATCAAACTATTGTGCTAATGCTAGGTTGTTCCCCGGAAGGAACGCGTTACAGGGTCCGACTGTAATATCTCGGCAAGGACCGCTACATTTTCAAAACTCGGGTGTAGTGAAAAATATGCTAGAGTTCACGTTGCAGGGTCTGACTGCAACGTATAGGCAAGGACCGTTATATCTCCATGAGAACTTGGGTGTAGTGTTAAATAAGCAAGAGTTCTCACACCATAGGTTGGGTAAGAACAAATATTATAGAAAAATTAGTAGTCTAAGATTTGGTACATGGAACATAGAAACCCTCATTGGTAAAACAATGGAGATAGTAGATACGATGATTAGAAGAAAAATTAATATTGTATGTGTACAAGAGACAAAATGGGTTGGTGAGAAGGCAAAGATGATAGAGAACTCGGATTTTAAGTTATGGTATACAGGCAAGAGTAAAACAAGAAATGAAGTGGGTATTATTGTTGATAGTTCGTTAAAGGATGAAGTTGTAGGAGTAATTAGAAAGGGGGATAGAATTATAGCTCTCAAAATAGTAGTGGAGAAAGAAACTATAAACGTAATTAGTGTATATGCACCTCAAATAGGATTAGATGAAAATACCAAATTAAGGTTTTGGGAGGACTTGGATGAAGTATTACAAAATATTCCATCAAATGAGATGATTTTTGTCAAGTCTCGAAAAAAAAATAAAAATAAAATAAATAAATATAAATATAAATATAATAATAATAATAACAATACTAAAATGATAATACACGGGCGAAAATCATCGAAAAAGGGGGATAAATTTCGGGGTCTATTTACACCCGAAATAATCACAGTTGAGAGGATGAAGGGGAAAAACCCTAAAACCCATTTAAACCGGCCGAACCCCTATTTATTTCCGTTTCTTTTTTTTTCTTTTTCCCTTCACTTTTCGTTCGCGCAACCCACCTTCCGCCCGCGAGCCGCCGCAGACGACGAAAGGCGATCGTCGAATCCCTGCCGCCGGAGTCGACGCCAAGCTGCCGGAGCTCCACCGACCCTCCTCCTTCCTCTTCCCGGTAAGTAAATCTCTGGTAGGGCTGGCGAGGGCGAGATTTTGCTCGGATTTTTGGGATTCAATCGGCGGGATTGAGGTCGAGATTTGGGTTCTTGATCGTGTTCAAGCACTGAGTCTTGTTCTTTTCGTCTAGATTGGGTTCTAGCAGAGCTAGTGGGTGAATTTCCGAGACTTAGGGATTGGACCAAGCTGTGGGAATCGGTTGAGCCTTGCTACCCTTCGGATTAGAGGATGCGAAGAACAGGGGGATCACGGGAAGGGGTTTAGGGATTTCATCTTTTGGTTGTGAAGGGAGTTCTTGAGGGGGGAAGCGTTCGGACGATTAATTTAGGGTTTCCAGTAGGTTAGGGATTCTTCCGGCTGATATGTAATAACAGATAATATACATGATGGGGGTAATTATGAAATAGGAAATGCTGAGTTATGCATATGAGGTTTAAACACCTAGTTAATAGTCAGATAAATATTTAATAGATGAAATGAGCAGTTAGTTTGAAAGGAATTAGCATGCTAGGTGGATGTAAATTGGTGTGTACTTGAGCATTATGGCAGTAGATGTTTTTCGTTATATTGGTTATCAGTTAACATGCTTAGTTAATATTTCATAAGATTTTTCTGAATACTGTAAATGATATGTAATATGTGATAACTATCATCTACCTGCGTATGAGGTCAGATGCTAAATATATATAGATATATGGGGTTTAACTATCATCTACCTGTGTATGAGGTTGAATGTTATATGTACCTGTGTGTAACTACCATCTACCTGTGTATGAGGTTAGATGCTATATATAGATATTTATATATGTTCACCCATGATGTGCTATGTTATCATTTTTCTTTAGCTAATTGTTCATCAAATCTTTCTAGTGCCTCGATGTTATGTGGATAAGTTATACTATCAACTACCTGTGGGTATGGTTAGATGCTAAATATATATATGAGTGTAATTATCATCTACCTGTGTATGAGGTTAGATGCTATATGTATATGGGTGTAATTACCATCTACCTGTGTATGAGGTTAGATGCTATATATATATATATACATGGATATAAATGTTCACCCATGATGTTCCATGTTATCCTTTTGTGACGGAGCATGATAGTGAATGACAGAAATTCTTTATTTAAGCTAACTGTATGCACATGAGCCTTAGTGGTGCCTGGACGGGTTGGGCTCCCCGGGTTGAGCTCCGGGGAGGGCCCACCCAATTTGACAGATTGACTGATGACTGATGACTGATGACTGATTCCCTTAGTTTCTTTCTAGAGGTATCTCCGGATTGCACAAGAAATTAAGGTATTTGACTGGCTCAGCATTTTAAATGCATAATGTGAGGTACCACGAGGGTTTATGTTTAGGCACAGTTAGCATAACAGAAATACATGATGGGGTTCGCTGTACTTGTCATAATGATATGATGTTAAAAGCATTGGTTAGGTTTCATATGGACTTACAGAAAGTATAACCGAAAATGTATGTTGAGCTACAGTATTTACATTTATAGTTGTAGAGATATATGTTTTCTTTTGAATTTTTCTTCTCCCTGTGTTATATCTCTGTCATTGATCTACTTACTGGGCTGTGAACTCATGATGTCACATAACAATTTCAGGTAGGGAAGAGGATACCCAGATTGAGATACAAGAAGCGGAGGTGGTGTAACTGAGGAGATGATGATGAGCATGGCACACATTGTCCGGGGTATCTACGAAACAGGGTTTCCAGATTGAGGGGAGATGATTTGATGTTCTATTTTTTTTCTTCAGGTTCTGAGAGTTAAGTGTGTAGTTGAGACTGCTAAACTGGATGGAATAAAAATAAATTTCTACCGGGCATTTTGATCTTGGGTATAATGGGTAATAATGATGTGTGACTAGGGATTTAGTATGTGCATACTGGGTTAGGTCCTTTCAATTTTAATAGGAGGTGATTTAAATGGGCATGTCAGAGTGAAAAATGATGAATATGAGAGGGTGCATGGGGGTTATGGGTTTGGAACAAGAAATGAAGAAGGTAAAACTATATTGGATTTTGCAATAACATATGATCTTATACTAGCTAATACATTTTTTAAGAAAAGAGAAGAACACTTAGTCACGTTCAAAAGTGGAAATAATAAATCACAAATTGACTTTCTTATGGTTAGGAAGAGAGATAGAAAGATTTGTAAAGATTGTAAGGTTATTCCTGGAGAAAGTTTAACTACTCAACATAGGTTAGTAGTATTAGATATACACCTCAAACATAGTATTAATAGAAGGAAAATATACACGACCCCTAGAATTAAGTGGTGGAAGTTAAAGGATGAGAAACTAAATATATTCAAAGAGAAGGTAGGAGTACAAGTATTAGATGATATATACAGTGACCCTAATACGACGTGGGATAAGATGGTATCAAAATTGAAAATAGTAGCTAAGAGTGTACTCGGTGAGTCAAAGGGACATGCACCACCAAGTAAAGAATCTTGGTGGTGGAATGAAAAAGTGCAAGAGAAAGTCAAGGAAAAACGAATAGCATATAAGAAATTAAATATTTGTAAAAATGAGGAAAATTTGAAAAAATATACAATAGCCAAGAAAGAAGCTAAGAAAGCAGTGAATGAAGCTAAGACTAAAACTTTTGAACGGTTATATCGAAAATTAGATACAAGAGAAGGGGAAAGAGACATTTATAGAATAGCTAGAGTGAGAGAGAGGAAGACAAAAGATCTTAATCAAATAAGATGTATTAAAGATGAATGCAATATGGTACTAGTAAATGATGAAGAAATAAAAGAGCGGTGGAAGAGATATTTTTATCAACTTTTTAATGAAGGTTTAGGATACCAACTTAATTTAGGTAATTTAAGTAGGTCAAATGAATATAGAAATTTAAATTTTTATCGTAGAATTCAAATTTCAGAAGTAGAACAAGCTTTAAATGGAATGCAAAATGAAAAAGTCGTTGGACCAGATGATATTCCGATAGTGGTATGGAAGTGTCTAGGGAAACAAGGTATTGAATGACTTACAAAATTATTTAACATGATATTAAAAATAAAAAGGATGCCTGATCAATGGAGGGTAAGTATCCTAATTCCCTTATATAAGAATAAGGGAGACATACAAACTTGTGAAAACTATAGAGGTATTAAACTAATGAGTCATACCATGAAACTTTGAGAAAAAGTAATAGAAAAAAGATTAAGGAAGGAGACCATGGTTCTCGAAAATCAATTTGGATTCATGCCAGGAAGGTCAATAATAGAAGCTATACATTTTCTCAGACAACTAATTGAAAAGTATAGAGATCAAAAGCAGGATCTACATATGGTATTCATTGATTTAGAAAAAGCTTATGATAGAGTTCCAAGAGAAATAATATGGAGAATTTTAGAAAAAAGAGATGTTAGTGTAACATATATTGAACTAATTAAGGATATATATAAGGAAGTAACAACCAGAGTGAAGACTTCAGGTGGATTAACTGAAGCATTTCCAATAAAGATAGGGTTACATCAAGGATCAACTTTAAGTCTCTATCTTTTTACACTAATCACGGATGAACTCACTGGACACATTCAAGACACATTATCGTGGTGCATGTTGTTTGCAGATGATATTATTTTAGTAGATGAGACACATAAAGGAGTAAATGCTAAACTAGAATCTTGGCGTGAAACACTAGAAGTGAAAGGTTTTAAGCTTAGTAGAGTAAAGACAGAATATATGAAATTTAAATTTAGCAATATTAGACATAATGAGACAAGTGTTAAGATAGGAGATGATGAGTTATCTGGAATTGAGAGCTTTAAATATTTAGGATCATTTTTGCAAGATGATAGAGGGATTGAGAGAGATGTCTTACATAGAATACAAGCAGAATGGTTGAAATAGAGGAAAACATCGGATATTTTATGTGATCATAAAGTGTCTCTAAAACTTAAAGGGAAGTTCTACAAAACGACAATTAGACTTGCTATGCTATATGGAGCTAAATGTTGGGCTACAACTCGAGCATATGAGCAAAAGATGAGAGTTGCAGAGATGAGGATGTTAAGATGGATGTGCGGACATACGAGGATGGACAGAATAAGAAATGAGAGCATTAGAGAAAAAGTTGGTGTTGCATCTATTGAAGGAAAGCTCCGAGAGACACGTTTAAGGTGGTACGGACATGTACTTAGACGACCAATAAATGCTCCAATTAGGCGATGTGAAACGATACCAAATATACATATCAAACGAGGAAGAGGAAGATCAAAAAAGACTTGGTTAGCAACAATAAAACAAGATAAAATTTATTTAAATATAGATGATGATATAGTAGGGGATAGAGTCCAATGGTGTAGAAGGATCCATATAGCCGACCCTACCTAGTGGGATAAGGCTTTGTTGTTGTTGTTTCGTAGCCTTCGACTATAACTCCAAGGCCCTAGTGGTCCTTGACTATGCACGGAGGGCAAATCACTAACGAAGTCCTTCTCATTGGAGGTAGGAGTTAATCGGATACAAAAATCACGAAAAGCACGAGGTAGAGAGACACTCCCCCTGTCCTCTTTATAATGAAAACTTTAGAAGACAAGTAGAATGAAATACAATAAACACTTTTGTTACTGACTACTTAGAAGGTTGGAGGTTGAAGCTCTAGTCGTCGTCTCGGTAGCGCTTCATCGTAGGGATGTCGGAGAGTTGTAGCTTATCGGAAGCACTTTGAGGCATTTTTAATTGATGAAAAACCCTAAGAGAAGTCCTCCTTTTATAGCCTTTGAGTCCCTTCTCGAAAGGATCTTCAGCCAATCAAATTTGAGCACCAAGCCCCTTGAAATGAGGTGATAAGGCTTGACTCCTCGAAGCTGATCCTTGACCATCAGTCAACTGATGGCCATCATCAGTCAATTGATGGCAGCTCCAGTCAAGTTGCAACACTAAGCAGTCGACTGGTTTCAAGCAGTCGAGTGGCTCTTGTGGGCAGTCGATTAATGCTAGCCGAAATCAAAAGTTAGCTTAACAAAAACATAATTTTGACGGACACCGACCGTTTGATCTCGACCTAGACCATCCATGGGATGTCTTTGGTCGCATCTATGCTTAAGACCATCCCCGTAAGGAGGATACAACCTCACTTACGCTCACCCACACGAGCTTACCTCGATACTTACTTTGTAGTTCTTGCTTTTGGCCTTCCACTCGATTCCTTCGGCTCCCTCCGAAGTCACTTGAGTGTCGCCCGACCACCGCGGCTTCCTCCGGGTGTCGCTAGCCTTCAGCTCCATCTTTAGCACTTTTCTACACACTCGATTTAGCTCGTGAGATAACAATATGAGCTTAACTTTGTATCGTTTGCTATAATTAAAACTCAGGTTCGACTTAGGTGCCTACTGCACCAACAATCTCTCCCTTTTTGATCTATGGCAAACACATATACAAAGTTAAGAAAATAATATGCATGAAGAATAGTATGCACGAAGAATAATGAAGATTAAGTAGGCGTAGTAGAGATTTTCTTCCAGGTCTCCCCCTTGAGGAAACCTCCCCCTTGACCGAGGGTGAGTCTTGAAAGAAGATCTTAATCTTCCCCCTTAATGTTTGCTATTTAGGAAGACTTTAAGTAATTAAAAATTACTTAAAGTTGGCCTTAGTAAGAAAAATTTAAGTTAAGAAGACTTCTTAACTTGGCCCTTTCTCCCTTTTTAAAATAGTTAAGTTTAAGTAAATTTGCAAAAGTTAAAGTTAAAGTTAAAGTTAAGTAAAAGAAGACATTTACTCAACTTTTGGTCATGAGAATAAGTATTAAGTTAAGTTTATAAAAAAAAATGATCCCTTAACTTTGGCCTTTTTCTCCCCCTTTTGCCATATATTGAAAAGAGTGAAGGGTTTTAAAAAAGAAGAAAATATAGGTATTATGTTTAAGTTTCAAGTCCAAGCATGTTCCATATTATTTTAAAAATAATATACTGAAAATAAGCTCATCTATTGAATGTTCGACTCTTATTTGACTTGATTGATATAAAAGATCAACAAGTTCTGGTCAGAGTTGGTTAATATATATGATTATACTCCGTAGTTCATGCCGATACACTAGCTCTACATCTGGAACCAGGAGTAAGGTCCTAACATCTCACGCCCATCTACGTGGCTAAGTACACAAACATATTAGTCCTATGTGTTGTGAGATATGGTGGCTCCTTAAATCTACAGGTGCATGATGTCTAAGATATGTCTTATGCTAGTTCCATGAAAATGAAAAGTAAAAAATAGTAATAAGAAAATATAATTTGTAAATTCCTATTCTACTACTCACATGCCCAATTTTCATCTTAATAGACTAAATTAATAGACTGAATTCGACTTCGGGTAGGGGTTTAGTAAATAGGTCTGCCAAGTTGGACTTCGATTCGACGTATTCGAGTTGTATGGCTCCGTTGGCCACATGTTCTCGAATGAAATGGTGTTTGACCTCTATATGTTTAGTTCTAAAGTGACATATTGGATTCTTAGTTAGGTTAATTGAGCTAATGTTATCTACGTGAATTTTAGTGTTCGTAAAGTCTAACTTAAAATCTTAGAGAGTGTGCTTCATCCAAAGAAGCTGAGTGACACACTCACCCATCGCGATGTATTCGGCTTTGGTGGTAGATAAGGCAACACAGTGTTGCTTCCTACTGCACCAACTCACTAGACTCAAGCCGAGAAGTTGACAACAACCACTCGTACTCTTTCTATTGAGCTTACTACCGGCATAGTCCGAGTCAGAGTAGTCAGTTAGTTCAAACTCGGTAGATCTAGGGTACCAAATACCGACATTAAGTGTACCCTTTAGATATCTAAGGATACGCTTGACTAGAGTTAGGTGAGACTCCTTGGCACAGGTTTGGAACCTTGCGCACATACTTACTACAAATAAGATATCAGGTCGGCTTGCAGTTAAGTAAAGGAGACTCCCTATCACACACCTATAGTATCTTAAGTCAATTGAATTTCCGATTACATCTTCTTATATATTTACATTCGTTGCCATTGGGGTATTAATAATTTTAGCGTCTTGTATTCCAAAGCGTTTAATTAATTCCCTAGTATATTTGCATTGGTGTAGGTATATTCCATCTTTAGTTTGTTTAATTTGTAGACCTAAGAAGAAACTCAACTCACCTACTAAATTCATTTCAAATTCACTTTCCATAAGTGAAATGAATTCGTTTAGTAGGATCGAGTTGGTGGTTTCGAAGATGATATCATCTACGTAGATTTGGGCTATGAATATGTCTTTACCTACGGTTTTTACGAAAAGGGTTGGGTCAACTAAACCTTGGTTAAATCCTTTAGACTTAAGATAAATCGAAAGCCTCTCGTACCAAGCTCAAGGAGCTTGTTTGAGTCCATAGAAAGCTTTCTTTAATCTAAGGACATGGTCGGGTTTATCTAGACTTTCGAAACCGGGGGGTTGGCTAACATAAACCTCTTCCTTAATATATCCATTTAAGAATGCTGACTTTACATCCATTTGAAACAACTTAAATCCTCGATGTGCAACATATACTAATAACATTCAAATGGACTCTAATCTAGCTACTGGGGCATAAGTCTCATCGTAATCTAAACCTTCGACTTGACTAAATCCTTTAGCGACTAATCTAGCTTTATTTCTAACTACTTCACCTTTATCATCAAGTTTATTTCTAAACACCCACCTTGTTTCAACGATTGTTTTATCTTTAGGCGGTGGTACTAATTCCCATACTTCGTTCCTAGTGAACTGAGCTAGCTCTTCTTATATTACAATAATCCAATTGGGATCAAGAAGAGCTTGGTCAATAGTTTTGGGTTCAATTTTGGAAATCAAGGAGATTTGACTAAGGTTCCGGTATGAGGCTCTAGTTCGAAATCCTAGGCTTGGATCACCTATCACTTGGTCGATAGGATGATTCGTTTGAGTCCTAGTTTGATTTGGGTTAGAGTCATCTATCACTGTGTCGATAAGATGACTAGTTTGAGTCCTAGTTCAATTTGGGTTAGAGTCATCTATCACTTGGTCGATAGAATGACTTGGTTGACTTAGGTTAGGATTAATACTAGACTTGAGCTCCGGATCGGAGTTGAGTCTGGTATGAATCAGCTCGCAAATTGGGGTTGCCGGGGGTTTTGTCGGTTCGTGTCCTTCATCAAACACTACATTGATAGTCTCCTGAACTCTAAGGGTGTCATGGTTATATACTCTATAAGCTCTACTCGTAGTCGAGTATCCTAGAAAGATTTCGGTCAAGATTTTGGATGTAAATTTCCCTAGGTAATCCTTAGTGTTTAGGATATGTACCTTACACCCAAATACCCTAAAGTACTTAATGTTAGGTATTTTATGTGATAAATCTCGTACGAGGTCTTAAAGTGCCTCTTTACCATAAGGATCCTATTTTGGACATAACACGACGTACTAATGGCTTCCGCCCAAAATCTATCGGGTAGGTTATACTCGTTTAACATTGTCCTAGCGGCTTCTTGTAGGGTTCTATTTTTACGTTCTACTAGGCCATTCTATTGTGGAGTTCTAGGGAATGAGAACTCATGGTGGTATCCATTTAGGTTGCAGAATTCTGTAAACCTATGGTTCTCGAATTCACCACCATGATCACTCCTAAGTCTTTTGATTTTAAGGTTTTGTTGATTTTCTATTAGTTTAAATAGGTTGATTAATTGATCTAGGGTATCACTTTTGTGTTTGATGAACCTAACCCAAGTAAATCTAGAATAGTCGTCAATTATGACTAAGCAGAATTGACTCCCATTAAGTGACTTAGCTCCGTGTGAATCAAATAGATCCATGTGTAGGAGCTCAAGAACACTTTTGGTTCGTTCTTGATTAGTTAGTTGATGTTGTGTCCTAGATTGTTTACCTTGTTGACAAGCATTACATATTTTATTATCCAAGTTATTGAGGTTAGGCAAACCTCTGACTAATTCACTCTGACTCATCTTGTGGATGAGTCTTGGGTGTGAGTGACCGAGTCGTCAGTGCCACAACCAAGATTCCTCTTGCCGTGTCATAAGACACTTGGTTGAGAAGTTAGTTAAATTAATAGTATAAATATTGTTATTTCTGGTTCCTTTAAGAATTATTTTAGAAGTTTAATTTGTATTAATTATGCATTCATTTTCTAGAAATATGACCTTATAGTTATTATCACACAATTGGCTTACACTAAGTAAATTATATTGAAAATTTTCTACCAATAAGATATTTTGAATAATAAAGTTAGCGTTGAGCTCAATATCACCTGATCCGATGATTTTGAGCTTTCCATTGTTTTCGAAGGCTACCGATCCTTGTCGTTTGAATCGAAGCTTCAAAAACTTGAGTTGATCCCCAGTCATGTGTCCGGAGCAACCACTGTCCAACATCCATTGATCCTACACGCAAGGTAGTTGGATCGGATATTGGAATTATTAAAGGTTGGTTGAAAATTATTAACCTAAATCATCTCACCCATGTCTACATGATCAAGCATGTTAACCTTATATGTTCTTGTGATATGACTTCCAATTTTACTTGATTTAAATTTAATGATTTGAACACTTGTCAACCTTGCGTTAGATTCAGATTTGACCTTAGGCTCATCAAGTCACCTTTTCAAGATCATGACTTCCAGGTCGTGGCGAGGCACAGAGGCCTTCTTTGATCGGAGAAACGACCACTTCCTTAGACAAAGCCATTTTCAAGAAAATAGAGACTTGACTCACCTAAGACCACTTTCTGGTCTAACTAGTCTAGGATATGGCGAGGTAGATTCAGCTAGTTCTACTCGATCAAGTGCACCGAACTAGATACGCCTTATCTAGCCCGAATACACAAGACTCTGCTTTCCTAGCGTATTATCATCTCGCCATGTCCTGGTACTATGTTACCAAGTATTGACGAGTTATAGTCCTATCTAACCATTCTAAAAAGAAAAACCAAAATAAATAAAGAACCTAAGCATGCAATTTCTAAGTTAAAGCACAAACAAGTTTTGTACAGGCTCCCCCTGGACCGTTGAATCGGTTCGGTCTCTCCACATAGTGGATTTGGTCCTTGGGAACCCAGTACTGGTTCGATCCTAAGTTTGAAATCAAAGAGGTCTTAGGGACTCATTCTTGGACATGTTTTTTATGTCGACTTACAATCGACATATACAACTTGTTGGTCGTATTTGAGCTAAACCCTAGTTCGGCCTTGTTGTACATGACCCTTTGCGATCCAAGTAGGAAGTCAAGTCCTTTGGATCCCAAAGTAAACCTTTCCAACATGTTCCTAAGATCTTCGACTTGACTCTTCAAGAGTGAGTTCTCAACTTCGAGCTTTTCAACCCGAGTTGAGTCCTCCTCTCGAACTCGACTAGTCAAAGAGGTTAGGGAGACCTCGTGTTTGAGAAGTTTAACCTCCTCAACCAGGGTCTCGACCTTGGACTCGGACTTAGCTAATTTCCTAGTTAAGAATTTAATTGCACTGTAAAGCATACTAATAAGAGATCGACTTACCTTGAGTGTATCTTTTGAACCAGATGTGGATCTGTGGCTTGTCTTGAATAGAGCTTCACAGTCTGATTTGTCTTCGATTTCAAACTCGTGCTCCGGTTGATGTGAGAAAAACATATAGGGTTTTAGGAGTAGTTTTCGCTCATATCTTGTTACATTTTGTGTTAGTTTCATGCATATGTTACTATATTCTTGCACGCATTGCCTATTTTCTGGTTCGGAGGTCTGCTCATTGTACTTTTTTGTGCAAGTTATATTTTCTGGTGAAAAAGATACATTTTTGGAGCAAAAGAAGGACTTTCGCAGCTAGACGCAGAGTGGGACACAGCCAGGGCGTGTGGATTCACACGACCGTGTCCAATGGGCAAAGAACAACACCCCAAGGCCCACACGGCCTGGCCGTGTGGAGGCCCAACATATTTGCACGACTAGGGCTTTTTTCAGATTTTATAGCGGTCCAAGGCGATGTCTATATAAGGATGGCTTCACCCAAACCCTAGGGAGGAGGCACGACGGCTAGGACGGCATGCCGAAGCCCTAAAAAGCTTCGGTAACTTGCAGCGGGGAGGAGGAACACCGTCGGAGGTCCACAACTTGCAATACAACGCCGGAGAGAAGATCACGAAGCATCGTATATCTCTATTTCTGCATTTTATTTCTATTGTATTCGAACCTAAACATGTTTTGTGATTCTTCCTTCGTATTTATGGAGTAGTACTTTTGATTCTAGGATTAGAGAATAGCTTGTGTACATAAACAATGTTGGTTCATATTAAATTCTGGCCAAAAGTTTGATTTGACAATTGGTAGTTGCTCTCTATTATATCTTCGTGAGTTTGGCTTTCTTTCCACTGTGCTTAGGCGATACGAGGTGGTGACAACCCTCGCAATCTAAATTTAGGAGGTTTGATCCAAGGAACCTAGGGGTAAACCTGACCTCCCGTAATTGCGGGGAGTAGGGAGTGGTGGAATCGGAAACGATCCACCGCAAGGATTGATTTGGCATCCTCGTACCCTCTATCTCGTCTTTTTGGGCGGAGGTAGCTCTCGGTGAATGCGACGGCTCTACGGGAGAGTGTATGATGTCCCTTCCCCAAATCCGTAGGTAGACGTTTAGACGACGCCAATTGACAACATTGTTCTGTGGTACACAAGAGAAACCGAAGCCCTAGAATCGCCTTTTAAGACCCCGGCACACTCTTTTCTTCCTCCGTGTGACACCGTACAGAGTAGGGTCCACCGATAGTCCTCACCAACTGACTCTCTCATAGATTTCGTTCGAACAATCACAACCACTTAGTGTATTGGTATTCGAATCCTAGTCTCTGTGGGATCGATAAATCTTTATTACTTGATGATATCCGTGCACTTGCGGGCATTGAGCGCGAGCTCACACTTTGATTCCATGACGATATCCATCGCGAGATTTGAAGTCGTGCCCGCACATCATTTAGCGTCGTTATGTCGGGGCTATTCGATTCGATATCAATCGAATAGTAGGTGGATTGGATCGGACTTAGGATTAGATTATTTTCTTGCTTTATTTTTCTTTTAGTTTAATCTTATCTGCTTAGTTCTATTTTCCATATTTAGATTTAGTTTTTATTTTCAGTAGTAGTTTCCTATTTACTTATTGCACATTAGATTTTTATTTGCTAGATTTATTTATTTTCTTCTTTTAGTATTAGGGTAGCACTCTTGCTTTTGTGGTCTGGTTCGTCGTATGCTTAGAAGACTAGGGTCGGAAGGCCTAATTCCGATCGACGTAGAGATTAAGCGAACCTTTCACCGTCGGAGAAGCGATCTGAAAGATGGAAGATCAAGCTGCATCCGAGGTGAACATAGGAAGCCGACCTCTGTAGGACTACGTAGCTCCTAGCGCTAGAGGATTCAGGCCAAGCATAGCTGGACCATCTATTTGAACAAATAACTTTGGTGACAGACACTTATACATATGGTCCAAGTGAGCCAATTCGGGAGCGATTGAAGACCCGAACCGGCATCTTGAGGTTTTTCTCAAAATTTTCTCAACTATGAAACTGAACGGAGTCCCTTCTGACGCGATCCGCCTGAGCCTGTTCCCGTTTTCACTGGGGGATAAGGCTAAGGCTTGGCTTCACTCTCTACCCTTTGGCAGTATCACCACATGGGAGCGTCGGCGTGGTTTATGAATAAATACTTCCCACCAAGTAAGACTGCTCACATGCGCCACCTTATCACGAGCTTTCGCCAGAAGGAGGGGGAGTCCTTGTTTGAAGCATGGGATCGCTACAATGGGCTACTTTACCAATGCCCACACCACGGATTGGAGAGGTGGCTGGTGATCCATATTTTCTATAATGGGATCGCTTACGCCACAAAGATGTCCCTAGATTCTGTCGCAGGAGGAGCTCTAATGAACAAGACTATAGAGGAGGCAGAGGAGATTATTGAAGAGGTGGCCCAAAACCACCATCAATGGGCTTACGAACGTAGTCAACCCACGCCTGCGATAGGACGATACATTGTCAACTCCATGGACAACCTTTCGGCAAGGATGGACGCGCTCAGCAGACGGTTTGAATCTTTGAATCCTTCATCTACATGTGCAGCCATTGACTTTGGAGAAGGAGCGGCAACGTATTATGAGGACCACTATGGATGGCAGGGGACCTCAGACGAGCAGATTGAGCATTGTGACACGATTGGGGACTATGATCAAAGGCCCCACAACCTATACTCTAATACCTACAATCCCGGATGGAGGAGTCACCCGAATTTCTCCTACAAAAATAACTCGGGAAACCTTCAACCATCAGGAGAATGCAGCAATAGTAGGGCAATGGGCAGTGACCACAAAAGTCCAGACTAGAACAGATGATGGAGGACTTCATCGCTACCCAAACTAATGCCAATGAGGAATTCCGTCGCCAGCATCAAAAGTCTAAAGAAGCACTGAGAGACTTGAAGACTACCGTTGATGGCCTTGCAAGTCATACCCGGATGTTGGAGACACAAGTGACCCAAATAGCCCAATCCGTGTCACAACCTGTGAAGAACTCTCCGGTGAGCCAAGGAAAGGAGGAAGGAGTAGGGCAAAGTAGCCAATTCGCAAAGGGGTGTGCAACCATGATTTCCACCCTACCTAACCAAGCTGAGTTTGAAGAGAAGATTCCAATACAACTTGAGGACCCTGGTGAATTCGTTATTCCCTGCTCGATTTATGGGGAGAGCTTCGGCGAAGCACTATGCGACTTGGGGTCATCAGTCAGTGTGATGCCCTACACATTTTCTGAAGATGGGACTAAGCGGGCTCCAACCAGCGAATCTTGGTATTCGTATGGGGGATGATTCAGTGAAGGAGCTCGTTGGCCTGCTACCACATGTTCCTATGATGATTGAGGATTTCGTGATACCCACGGACTTCATCATACCGGACACAGGATCGAATCCCCAGAATCCCATCATTCTGGGAAGGCCTTTTCTATCAACTGCAGGGGTGTGCATAGATGTGAAGGCACACCAGATCTCCCTGGAGGTAGACGGGGAGATCATCCTTTTCAGACTTTCGGAGCACAGAGCTCCCTACTTTGATGGCTTCACCATTAGCAGATTGAAGCCGGAACCTCTAGATGCAGATCCCGAGACAGATGAATGGAGGTTCACTGAACCACCAGAGCCGAGTTGATAGAAGAGTGCAGTCGAGCTAAATGACCTTAAACAAAGCGCTTCTTGGGAGGCAACCCAAGTTTAGTTTTAGATTTCCCTTTTCTATTGCATTGTATACATTTGTTTGATTTTAGTTTTGATTTCCATCACATTTAGAGTTAGGAATAGAAAAGAACTTTGCTAGGCAAAAGTGAGACCCATATTAGTCTACATGGGGAAGTATATGAACAAATTCGGGCCATGGTGCATAAAAGGGGCGAAAAATGGGGGCACATGGCCTGGCCGTGTGTTTTCCCACGACCGTGCCCGATTGACCAGAGGTGCACACGGCCTGGCCGTGTGTTTTCACACGGCCGTGGCATGCGAGGTTAAAAGGGGCGAGCCGTATGTTTTCACCCCATTTGTGTCGTGTGCTTCAAAAGTTCTTGCCCTAGTCATGTGATTTTGCTTTCCCCTTCCTATACAAGCATTTCTAACCTCTAAAGAAGCCAAAAGGAGCAAGGATGAGGAGAACCAAGACCGTAGCATCTCGATCCGGTGCCTCGGAGCGACGAACAAGAAGAGCCGACACTCCTCAAGCTCCAGAAGAGGGTAACGCTTTACCCCCTCTACTTTTTCACAATAATGAACATAGAGATAGGTACAATATGCTCTCTACTCGTAAACTTACTGCTACTACGTACATAGATGAGGATTTGCTAGAATCTTTAGGGTTGTTAGGTGATATGCAAACCCTATTTGAAAAAATGGGGTGGGATGAGATTATAGGAATAAGGCACCTAACCTACCCTAGGATAGTTTTGGAATTTTTGAGTTCTGTAGAGGCGAAAGTTTTAACGGGTAGAGAGAGCGAGGAGGGTAGGATAACCTTTAGGCTTTTTAACATAGAGCATGAGTGTACCCTTCACCAATGGAACTCATGCTTTGGCTTACCAAGTGGGGGAGAGAGAAGAACCCCTATTGGGTTCAACTCTCAGGAATGTTGGACCGAGTTGACGGGGGAGCACGCTTATGACCCTTCTAGGGCCAAAGCATCGCGCCTCCAAAACCCTGTCTTTCGATACCTTCACTGCGTCATGGCCAGTACTATATTTGGTCGTGGGGAGAGTGAAGGGTGTAGTAAGAGCTAGCGAGCTGTTTTGCTTATGAGATATGCTACAAGAAAGAAGTAGCATCGATGTGGGGTCCCACTTCATTAGACACTTAGTGAAGATGGGCAAAATAGCACGCGGGGAGATCAATGTGGGAGGCATACTTACCCATATTTGCTATAGGATGGGGTACGATTACACAACATTGGAGAGTATAGAGGGGAGCCCTAGGATCGACCTAGGAGTATGCATGACCATGAAGATGATTGTAAGAGAAAGAGACTCCTTATGCTTTGTAAGAAAAAAATCTTACAACCCTTAGGCTCCCCGATCCGGATCATACCACCATCGCTATACGCGCCAATTGGCGCTTAGACCTGATAGTGGAGTCCCCTCCACATAAGGTACCATCCACATCAGCGCCCATCTCTCCACCTTTGTATCACTCTCCCTTCAGTCCACAGATGCATAGGAGCCCACCTAGTCCACACCGACATGAGCCTACACCTGCACCACCATCTTTTTCTACTTTTGAACAGGATGCAGGTACATCAGCATATGATTTCTCACAGTTCTGATCGCGCCTCTACGACATTTACACTGAGCAGCAAACGCAGAAGCAACGATGGGAGGAGCAGAGCGCCTACTAGCAGGCGGAGTTCCAGGGATTCTGGGAGTATTTTCAGCGGACTGAGGAGTTCTATGATCAAGCTCGCATATACTTCTAGGAGGAGGCTGCTCGTTGCCAGGATGAGGCAGATTACCGCAGGGAGATGCGGCAGCATATGCACGTCCAGCAGGCACAGTGGGCTAGGGAGGAGGAGCACTGAGAAGCCACTGCATCCACCAGTTCCCAGATCGACCACATGTATATGTGGCATCAGCGGCTCAGCAGCAGGTTCTCCCAGGATCCAAAGATGCCCAGGCTCCCAGACTTTTCACCTCGTCTACCATATTAGAGGTATATTTTTGTTTAAGTCTGGGGCGGGAGACCCCAAAATCTATTTTGTTTTGTTTCCTAGCAGTAGTTTCTTTTCTGGTATTTTTATTCATTTGTTCATGCATGCATGAGTTGTTTAGTTCCTTCAGTACTTAATTTTGGTGTCTGAAAAGCTACCTCAGTAGTATTTTTGAAAGTTGCTTGGATGAGTTGTTCCCATAGGTAGCTTAACTCTATTTATCTTGTGGTATTTTATTCTATTCGCTCTATTGAATGTTCTAGACCTGCACTGGTTAGCTTTATTTTTGCACTTACACATATTGAACATTCTGAAAGGGAAAATCTAGTACAAGCCCTATAGATGTACCCACTAACCAAGGAATTGAACTCCAGACCTCTAGAGATAGCCAAGCCCTATAGATGTACCCACTAACCATAAGCCCAATAGGATTGTATGATTAAGGAAGGGGGGGGAACTATAGATAAATGGGACTAAGGGTAAATGAAGAGGCATAGAAAAGAAAAGAGGAACTTCTCTTCCTCCCCCCTTTATAAAGAAGAGGGAAGATTGAAATTGTTTACTTCCTCTCTTCTTCTCTTCCTCTTCTCACCGAAATTCTAAGGCTTCCCTCTCCATTTCCCTCTTTTGGCCGAGCCTCATCCAAGCAAGAAAGCTAGGGCTAGGTTGGTTCTTTAGGTTGTCTTCTCCACCAAAAGCAACGCGAAGGATGTAAGTATCCCTCACCTGCATACGAGTAGCTTCGGTTGACGTTTTATAAAAGAAATCTATATTGTTATATTCGGCCAAGATATGATCTAGGGTTTCCATGAAGTTGTATGCCATGCTTTTGTAATTGGATGATGATGTTAGGGCTTAAAACGGATTAGATCAAAAGTTAACCCTAGGAAACCCTATGAACCATTCGGCCAACATGGGTTTTGTTGGTGTTTTATTGAAGTTATATCTTGTTTTTGCTTGCAAGTGATGATGTTAGCATGTTATAGGGATTAGGATAAAGATCTAACTCTAGAGGCCTCCATGACCCATTCGGCCAAGTCATGAACTAGGGTCTCAAAGGAGCTCTATGCTATGTTTATGCTATGTTTTATAACTAGATTATGATGTTAGGGTTTAAAGTGGGTTAGAACAAAAGCTAACCCTAATGAACACTATAGTTCTATTCGGCCAAACCCTACTTTTAGGGTTTCAATGAAGTTCCATGCCACATTATGGGAACTAGATGATGATTTTAGGGTTTAAAGTGGGTTAGAACAAAAGCTAACCCTAATGAACACTATAGTTCTATTCGGCCAAACCCCACTATAGGGTTTCAATGGAGTTTCATACTATGTTTTGTAACTATATGATGAGGTTAAGTTTTAAAAGGGGATTAGGTCAAAAGTTAAACCTAAAGGCCCTACATGGACCATTCGGCCACCTTTGGATTCTTAGGTTACAATGAAGTTCATACCATGAATTTTATGGAATTTGTATGCATATGTATGTTACTTGAATTAGGTTAAAGGTCTAAACCCTAAAAAGCCTATAAGGGCCATTCGGCCACCTTTGACCTCTTTAGGGTACAATGAAGTTCATACCATGAATTGTATGCTATGTTGATGAAATAAGTTATGTTGTTATGAAATGAAGCATGCCATGCTATGTTAATGAAATAAGTTATGTTGTTATGAAATGAAGCATGCCATGCTATGTTAATGAAATAAGTTATGTTGTTATGAAATAAAGTATGCCATGCTATGTTAATGAAATAAGTTATGTTGTTATGAAATAAAGTATGCCATGCTATGTTAATGAAATAGCATATGTTGTTATGAAATGAAGTATGCCATGCTATGTAAATGAAATGAAGCCTGATGTGTATGAAATGAATTATGCCATGTTATGAAAATGAAATGAAGCATGATGTGTATGAAATGAAGTATGCTATGCTATGTTAATGAAGTGAAGCATGAGGTGTATGAAATGAAGTATGCTATGCTATGTTAATGAAATGAAGCATGATGTGTTATGAAGCAGTATGCTATGCTATGTTAATAAGACATGTAGTAAAGTAAGCATATAAGTATTTTACCTTACATGCATGGCTTGTACCAAGACCTTAACAAGGTCCAAGAAGGATGGGCTCCTAAGATGCCCTAGGTCGATGGAATAAGACTGGGCCTAGGATGGGCTTCTATGTATGATTGCCCCTAGGTCGATGGAATAAGACTTGGTCCTAGTACGGGATGGGCTCCAAGATGCCTTAGGTCGATGGAGTAAGACTCGGGCCTAGGATGGGCTTCTACGCTATGACGATTGCCCCTAGGTCGATGGAATAAGACTCGGGCCTAGAAACCTATTAGGTTCGAGACTTGCTACCTCGGGCCTATTTAGGGATGCGCGCTATGATAATGAAGAAGTGGTACAATGCCGGGCCCAAATATGTTGAGATTTATATTTACGTACCTAATATATATATGTTTTCAAAAGCATCTTGCATATGTATGTCATGATTGTTAAGTTACATGTTATGTTAAATAATATGCCATGATTGTTAAGTTACATGTTATGTTAAATAATATGCCATGATTGTTAAGTTACATGTTATGTTAAATAATATGCCATGATTGTTAAGTTACATGTTATGTTAAATAATATGTCATGATTGTTAAGTTACATGTTATGTTAAATAATATGCCATGATTGTTAAGTTACATGTTATGTTAAATAATATGCCATGATTGTTAAGTTACATGTTATGTTAAATAATATGCCATGATTGTTAAGTTACATGTTATGTTAAATAATATGTCATGATTGTTAAGTTACATGTTATGTTAAATAATATGCCATGATTGTTAAGTTACATGTTATGTTAAATGATATGCCATGATTGTTAAGTTACATGTTATGTTAAACGGTATGCCATGATTGTTAAGTTATATGTTATGAAGGTTATGTTTTATGATATGTTATGAATGTCTACATGCTTACGTTAGATACGTTATGAAGTTATGCTTTATGATATGTTATGAATGTTTACATGCTTACGTTAGATGCGTTATGAAAGTTATGCTTTACGATAGGCTATGAATGTTTACATGTTTACGTTAGATACATTACAAGTTATGTTTGATGATACGATGATCCATGCTATATTTCACTTACGTTACTTATGCTACATATTAAGTTGATGACACCAAGTATGTTACATGTTATATTGCTTCTATGTTGTGAATGCTGCATGCCATGATTAATGATGATGTATGGTTTTAGTGAGTAGGACAGGATCTTACTAAGCCTATGTGCTTATAGTTTATCTTTCCCTCGTACTGCAGATAAGGGTAAGGGATGGATAAACTAAAGGGAGCAGCAGGAGGGGCCAATGTGTGTGGTAGTGGCATGGTGGAGAAGATCCGTTAGGTCTAAACATGTTTACCTATGATGAAGATGTCTATCCATGTCCTCACTTATGTCTCCTTATGATGATGATGTTATGAATTTACTAAGCACTAAGTATCTGCATATATGATGCATGCTCTATGTTAAGAAGAAGAAGTAAGAAGAAGTATCTATCCATGCTATGAAGCATACTCTATGCTAAGAAGAAGAAGTATGTATATATATATGTATATATGTGTTAATGCATGTTTATGTTTAAAAGAAAAACAAAAAAAAAAAGTATTAAGAAGTATGTCTAAAGTCTTCCGCTGTGAGAATTAAGAAGTATGTATAAAGTCTTCCGCTGTATGTAATGTATGTACGGTCGCGTCACGCGCCGCCTCTCCGGATATTTAGGGTCTCGGAAGGGCGGGCGTGACACCTCAGTAGTATTTTTGAAAGTTGCTTGGATGAGTTGTTCCCATAGGTAGCTCAACTCTATTTATCTTGTGGTATTTTATTCTATTCGCTCTATTGAATGTTCTAGACCTGCACTGGTTAGCTTTATTTTTGCACTTACACATATTGAACATTCTGAAAAAGAAAATCTAGTACATACCTAGTTATGATTCACTTCAATAGTCTAGTACTTTGGAATCCATAGGTGACTCTAGGTTTAGCATTTTAGTTACTGGAGATGCTCGGACTGTGTAAGCCCATTCGGAAAAATCAAAATCCCTGTGAGATGAAAAATAAAAAAAGAGAGAGAGAGAAAAAGGAAAAAAAAGAGATTATGAGGGATATAAAACAGTTGTCGTGGGTGGAAATGGCTAGGTGCCCCTTTGAGATCGAGTTAGGTTACTGGGGAAATACCTCCCAATTTCTCTCAATTCTCAGCATGCATTTGAGACTTTATACTAGATCTAGGGAACGACTCTCGCTTTGGGCAGGCAAGTGCCTAAGAGTCGGAAACCTTAGGAAAGCTATGGGGTGACGACTTAACTCACCATGGAACGGGCATCTCCTAAGAATGATTCGCCTAGCACGAACATGAGGAGCTAACTTAGTGAATTTTTAGAATATATCTATTTTTCTTTGATTTCTAATACCACCTGATAAATTTAGTTAGCATGCTAATTATGGAACAATATCTTTTTAAAATTTATTGGCACTGAGGTTTGCTTGAGGACAAGCAAAGATTTAAGTCTGGGGGAAGTGATGTGAGCAAAACATATAGGGTTTTTGGAGTAGTTTTCGCTCACATCTTGTTACATTTTGTGTTAGTTTCATGCATATGTTACTATATTCTTGCACGCATTGCCTATTTTGTGGTTCGGAGGTTTGGTCGTTGTACTTTTGTGTGCAGGTTAGCTTTTCTAGTGAAAAAGATGCATTTTCAGAGCAAAAGAAGGACTTTCGTAGCTAGACACAAAGTGGGACACGACCAGGGCGTGTGGATTCACACGACCGTGTCCAATGGGAGAAGAATAGCACCCCAGGGCCGCACACGGCCTGACCGTGTGGTGGTCCGACAGATTTGCGCGACTAGGGCTTTTTCCAAATTTTGCAGTGGTCCAAGGCGATGTCTATATAAGGATGGCTCCGCCCAAACCCTAGGGAGGAGGCACAAAGGCTAGGACGGCACGCCGAAGCCCTAAAAAGCTTTGGTAACTCACAGCGGGGAGGAGGAATGCCGCCGGAGGTCCACAACTTGCAATACAACGTCGGAGAGAAGATCATGAAGCATCGTATATCTCTATTTCTGTGCTTTATTTCTATTGTATTTGAACCTAAACATATTTTGTGATTCTTCCTTCGTATTTATGGAGTAGTACTTTTGATTCTAGGATTAGGGAGTAGCTTGTGTACATAAACAATGTTAGTTCATATTAAATTCTGGCCAAAAGTTTGATTTGACAATTGGTAGTTGCTCTCTATTATATCTTCGTGAGTTTGACTTTCTTTCCGCTGTGCTTAGGCGATACGAGGTGATGACAGCCCTTGCAATCTAAATTTAGGAGGTTTGATCCAAGGAACCTAGGGGTAAACTGTAGGGATCCATCGAGATAAACAAAAAAAATTCACAGCGGAAAAATTAGGATCCCTCCAGAGATCCAAGCGAAAAATCATAAACGTTTCGTATCCTTCTTTTGCTAGATATCATCTAGAGGAAGAAGTATACCTTCGATGTGACATCCTTCGCTTATCCCGCTCATCCAAGACTTGGTCAGATCACAATACGGTTAGGGTAACCATATCTCTAAGGTATCCACACACACACGATATTGGAGAGAAGAGGTGAACCTTTAGGTTGTGCTAGCAACCACACCAAGGTCTCTCTTCGTTCACTCTATTCTCGGCTTCAAGAGAAAAGCAATATGAGATTAATCAAAATTATTCTCATTTACCATGTTGAAATAAAAAAACACAAATAATGCACATTAATGAGACAATAAATGCACTTCCACTCTTCCTTATTCTCCACGTTGAAAGAAAGGAAGCCAATTAATGCTCATTAAATGCATATTAATGAGCTTTTAAATCCCATTTAAAAAACCCTATTTTATTAATTCGTGTAAACCATGATTAATCACAATTAATCATTAATCCGTGTAAACCATGATTAATCATAATTAATCATTTTAGCCTTCTTCTCTTGGTTCGACTTGAGTCTAACTCAACATAAACCAATTTGAGTCCAACTTAAATTTAGCCAAGTAATGAGTCTTACTCATTCTAGTTAATCAAATTAACTAATAATTCATTTAGTCAAACTAAAATGATTTCATCTCCAAAATAATATGTTCTTTGTGTGTGACCCTATAGGCTCTCATAACGTTGGCAATGTATCCAAAAATCATTTTAGATACATAAGCAATGAGCGGCATCTAACAATAAATCATTGCTACCCAAGTGATGAGAATGTCGAGATCTGACAACCTCTTCCGTGACTATTATCATATGACGGTGTCCTTCTATCCTTGATATCTCAGATCGATTAATGAGGCATAGACCATGTTACCCTCTTACCGATCTTTATGTTTCTTGATCCCCAAGTAGACTCACTCAAACAAATGAGCTCAATATCTCATATTGACTCATTTGAGCATGACCATGCATTTCATGGTCCTACTTTATCAAGAGGCTAAAGATATCACTCCCGTCATATGGGAGGGATAGATCCCATCTACATCACTCACATCCCTCCGCATAATTTGTTACATATCCAGTGACCGCCTTTATAGTCCACCCTATTACGGGTGACATTTGACGATACCAAAATACATAACTCTTTATGTAGGGAACCATAGTGACTTCATGTCTAAGGACTATTCATACCAATAGTCACATGAGAAAGTATATGACACTCATATAACGATCCATGATACTTTCTCATGGCGGGTCAATTCAGTATATATAGTCTCCAATATATATATACTCATGTGTCAATGTGATATCACATATCCATGACTTGTGAGATCAAGTCATCCATTGACCTACATGCTAGTCTCAATGTATCAATATAGCCCTTGTCTATTAATACAATACTCCACTAGGAATATTTAAGAATAGTGTTCCCTACAGCTTCTCATAATCAATTCTACCAATTGATATACTGTAAATAAGAACCTACTATTCAAGGACATTATTATATTTATTTAGCTGACACATACATAAAGAAATATAATAATCAATCTTTGCCTTTATTAATATAAGAATATAATACAAAAGTCTCCCTCACCAATCATCTCATAATTGACACTAAGGGCTCATACTAACAATCTCCCACTAGCACTAGTGCCAATCACTGTAATCTTTAAGACCCAGTGACCTAGTGTGACCATCATGCTTCCTCTGTGCCAAAGCCTTGGTCAAGGGATTTGCAATGTTAGCATTAGTGTCTACTCTACATATCTGAACATCTCCTCTATCGATGATCTCTCGAATGAGGTGATACCGCCGCAGTATGTGTTTGATCCTCTGATGAGAGCGAGGTTCCTTAGCCTGAGCAATAGCCCCATTGTTGTCACAATAGAGGTCTATAGGGTCCGTTATGCTAGGAACCACCCCAAGTTCAGTGATGAACTTTCGGATCCAAACAGCCTCCTTTGCTGCAGAAGACGCAACAATATTCTCGGCTTCTGTTGTAGAATCTGCAACTGTATCCTGCTTCGAACTCTTCCAGCTCACAACGCCACCATTCAAGCAAAATACATACCCTGATTGCGATCTGGAGTCATCCTTGTCAGTTTGGAAGCTTGCATCACTGTAACCCTTTATAGCTAGCTCCTCATCGCCTCCAAATATCAAGAAATATTCTTTCGTCCTTCATAAGTACTTAAGAATATTCTTGACAGTTGTCCAGTGACTTTCACCTGGATCTGACTGGTACCTACTCGTCATGCTCAAAGCATACGAGACATCAGGGCGAGTACAAATCATGGCGTACATGATAGATCCTATAGCAGATGCATAAGGAATCTGATCCATGCGATCTCTCTCCTCCTTAGAAGAGAGAGATTGAGTCTTCGAAAGACTCACACCATGTGACATTAGCAAAAATCCCTTCTTGGAATTCTGCATGGCAAAACGCTTAAGCACCTTGTCAACATATGTACCCTGACTCAGGCCAAACAATCTCTTAGATCTATCTCTATAGATCTTGATGCCTAGAATATAGGCTGCTTCACCTAAGTCTTTCATTGAAAAATAATTCCCAAGCCAAGTCTTCACAGACTGCAGCATAGGGATATCATTTCCAATGAGCAGTATGTCATCTACATACAATATGAGGAAAACAATTGAGCTCCCACTAACCTTCTTGTAGATACAAGGTTCATCTTCGTTCTTAATGAAACCAAACATTTTGATCGCATTATTGAAATGAAAATTCCAGCTTCTAGAAGCTTGCTTTAAACCATAAATGGACCTATGCAACTTACAGACCTTTCCAACTTCCTTTGGATCAACAAAACCCTTAGGTTGTGTCATATACACATCCTTGAGTAGATTTCCATTAAGAAATGCTGTTTTGACATCCATCTGACAGATCTCGTAGTCATAGTAAGCTGTAATAGCAAGCATGATCTGAATGGATTTGAGCATCGCAACTGGAGAAAAGGTTTCATCATAGTTAATACCATGAATCTTCTTGAATCCTTTTGCTACCAATCTCTTTTTATAGGTATGCACATTACCCTCCATGTCAGTCTTTCTCCTAAAGACCCACTTACACCCAATGGGTTTGACCCCTTTAGGTGGATCAACCAAAGTCCATACTTGGTTAGTGTACATGGATTCCATTTCGGATCTCATGGCCTCGAGCCATTTCTCAGAATCTGGGGTCATTACAGCTTCCTGATAGGATGTTGGCTCATCAAGCATGATACCATCATTGTCATCCAAGAGAAAAGAATATCTCTCAGGTTGATGACGTATCCTATCAGACCTGCGCAGAGCTTGGTCTACCTGAACAGGTTGTACCACCACTCCTTGTGATGACTGTTCTTGTTCCATTAAGGTATCAGTGCTATTTTGTGTATCTTGAACTTCTTCAAGATCAATTTTACTCCCACTAGCTTTTCTAGAAATAAATTCCCTTTCTAGAAAAACACCATTTCTGGCAACAAATACTTTGCCTTGTGTGGGGTTGTAAAAGTAATATCCCTTAGTTTCCTTGGGATATCCAACAAAATAGCATCTATCTGATTTGGGGCCTAGTTTATCTGAAACTTGACGTCGTACGTAAGCCTCACAACCCCAAATCTTCATAAAAGACATCTTGGGACTCTTCCCAGTCCATATCTCATATGGTGTCTTTACGACTGCCTTAGAAGGAACACGGTTAAGTGTGAGAGCGGCGGTCTCTAGAGCATATCCCCAGAAGGAAGGAGGAAGTTCTGTATGACTCATCATTGATCGTACCATATCTAATAGAGTACGATTTCTCCTCTCGGATACACCATTCCATTGTGGTGTTCCAGGTGGGGTGAGTTGAGATCTTATCCCACACTCAACTAGATAGTCACAAAACTCTTGGCTAAGGTATTCACCACCTCGATCTGATCGAAGCATCTTAATACTCTTTCCAAGTTGGTTTTGTACTTCATTCTTGAATTCTTTGAACTTTTCAAAGGATTCAGATTTGTGTCTCATAAGATACACATATCCATATCTACTGAAATCATCAGTAAATATAATAAAGTACTGATAACCTCCTCTGGCTGCGACTTTGAAAGGGCCACAAACATCAGTATGTATGAGGCCTAACAAATCCATTGCACGTTCGCCTTGTCCACTAAATGGAGTTTTAGTCATCTTGCCTAGAAGACAAGATTCACATACCTCATATGATTCAAAATCAAATGAGTCCAGTAATCCATCCTTATGGAGCTGGGCTATGCGACTCTCATTTATGTGACCCAAGTGACAATGCCAAAGATATGTTTGATTCAAATCATTAGATTTGAATCGTTTGGTATTTATGTTATAGACTGGGTTTTCAAGGTCTAGAACATAGATTCCATTGCAATATGATAGAACATTTCATTTAAATATACAGAACAACACTTGTCCTTAATTATAAATGAAAAACCTTTCTTGTCCAAACAAGACACAGACATAATGTTCTTAGTTATTGCAGGTACCAAATAACACTCTTCAAGTTCTAGAATTAAACCACTGGGTAATGATAAGGAATATGTTCCTATAGCTATAGCAGCAACTCTTGCGCCATTGCCAACACGTAGGTCCACTTCTCCTTTTGTCAAAGATCTACTTTTTCTCAAGCCCTGCACATTAGTACAAATGTGAGAAGCACAACCGGTATCCAATACCCATGAGGAAGAAATAGATAGATTGACTTCTATAACATGTATACCTGAAGTGGAAGTCTCACTTCCCTTCTTCTTCTGAACTTCCTCGAGGTACTTTTTGCAGTTCCTCTTCCAATGTCCAACTTCCTTGCAGTGGAAGCAAGTCCCTTCCTTGGCCACCCCACCTTTAGTCTTCAATGCTTTATCCTTATCTTTATTCTGGGTCTTACCCTTGCCTTTAGACTTTTTCTTACCCTTGCCCTTTTTAACCATAAGTATATCACTAGTACCAGGTTGCATCTTCTTAAGATTGCTCTCAGCAATTCTCAACATGCTTAAGAGCTCAGGCAATGGTTTGTAAATTTCACCCATGTAATAATTCATGACAAATTGACTAAAGCCTCTAGGCAACGAATGAAGAATAAGGTCAGTGGCCAACTCTTGGCCTAAAGGAAACCCCAATCTCTCAAGGTTCTCAACATACCAAATCATCTTGAGTACGTGAGTTCCTACGGGTGTTCCTTCTTGCATTTTGCACGAAAATAATGCCTTAGATACCTCAGATCTCTCATGCCTCGCTTGCCCTTGATATAGTTGCTTCAAGTGTGCAACCATATCAAAGGCATCCATGTTCTCATGTTGCTTCTGAAGCTCAGAGTTAATGGTTGCAAGCATAAGGCATGATGCATCTAATGCATCATCTTGATGCTTCTTGTAAGCATCCTTATCTGCACGAGTAGCATTATTGGTGGGTGGTTTAGGAATGGATTGCTCTAGGACATAGAGTTTCCGCTCCTGTTTGAGAACTATTCTCAAATTCCTGTACCAATCTATAAAGTTTGCTCCATTGAGCTTGTCCTTCTCAAGGACTGATCGCAGAGAGAGGGTATTTGACGTATTTGAAGACATAGTAATCTACAACAGAAATAATATGCATAAATGAGTATTATATCTGAAATCATTTAATTAGTCCTTTAATTAAATAAGACTCCCACTGAATCATTTAGCTTCAATAAGGGCTAGTCATACCAGTTCTATTGAGCTTCAAGTTCATGTGAGACAAGATCCACATCATACCTCAGCTTAAGTTAGCTTTGGCTAATCACCCAAGATTTAGTATGATTAGGTAGGTAAAATTTTACCAATTTCATTGTATGCAACTCTTGGAATAAAGGATCAAGATCCACATTATACATCATCTTTAGTTAGCTTTGGCTAATTGCCCAAGACTTAGTATAAATGTTCTCTTATCCGTGTCTCCTAACTATTAGGAAATGCCTCTAAGTATTTCTCAATCTAATTGAGACACTTAGTGAAGTGTCATCCAAAGTTTGATAGCGGGACATCACGATTGTCCTCTCGCACTCTACCAAGATAAAATGCGTTGCTTTGCTTTGGCAAACACAACAACAAATGATCGAGATAGTTTATGAGTACCAAACTTTGGTAGGCATATTCATTTGACTTAATTTTAAGATAACAAATTATCTAGCATGCATCACAAACAAACAACATATATCACATATACGCTAAACGTGATATGATTATAGCCCTTATTCTACGATTTCTCAAGCCAATGAGAAGATCAATTGGTTACCCTAGGGATAGAATTTTCTCCAAGCGCTTCCTTTGGTCAGCATGTGTCGTCAGCATTGTCCTTGTTAAATCAACCTTCAATGGACTTTCCATTGCTTCTTTATTTTGTACATTACAAAATGAGAACACTCGAGTTACATTCGAGTCTAAATCTATTTTACAACTAGAAAATAGAAGTGAAGGCATGACACACAGACGTGTAATGAATTACAACACCCACATATATATGACGGCACACAGGCCCTATTATGAATTACAACACATAACCACAATCACATTGGGTCCTAGGCCATAACCATGCACCATACACAAATCATTCACAATGATTTAATAAATTATTTTATTTATCAGTTTTATTATGAGCGATTTTTAAGCCGCTATGCCGATAAGTCGCAACACCACCGTCCTGCTGGCCAGCGGTTTGCCGAGTCGGTTAGCGGGTGGGGGTGAGGCGCGCCCTTCGCGAAAATTTTTCTGCTAACTCATCTTATGAGTTGCTGCCCATTTTGTCCATCTCTATGAACCCGAGACCTCCAGATGGCCAGGTGTGTTCGGCATCGTCCGACTTGAATCAACCCACTTGGTAGATCATCTGCTTGGCTGAATCAACTCGGACACAGGCGGAGTCGACACCATTTGACTTGATTTAGCCACTTGGCAGACTATCTACTTGGATAAATCAACTCGGACACACTATTCTCATGTTTATATCACATAAAACATCTAAAAAAATGTGTACGATTTTTTACAAGTGGCTCTGATACCACTGTAGGGATCCATCACGATAAACAAAAAAAAATTCGCAGCGAAAAAATTAGGATCCCTCTAGAGATCCAAGCGAAAAATCATAAATATTTCGTATCCTACTTTTGCTAGATCTCATCTAGAGGAAGAAGTATACCTTCGATGCGACGCCCTTCACTTATCCTGCTCGTCCAAGACTTGGTCGGATCACAATACGATTAGGGTAACCGTATCTCCAAGGTATCCACACACACATGATATTGGAGAGAAGAGGTGAACCTTTTGGTTGTGCTAGCAACCACACCAAGGTGTCTCTTCGTTCACTCTATTCTCAGCTTCAAGAGAAAAGCAATATGAGATTAATCAAAATTATTCTCATTTACCACGTTGAAATCAAAAAACACAAATAATGCACATTAATGAGACATTAAATGTACTTCCACTCTTCCTTATTCTCCACGTTGAAAGAAAGGAAGCCAATTAATGCTCATTAAATGCATATTAATGAGCTTTTAAATCCCATTTAAAAAACCCCATTTTATTAATTAGTGAAAACCATGATTAATCATAATTAATCATTAATCCATGTAAACCATGATTAATCATAATTAATCATTTTAGTCTTCTTCTCTTGGTTTGACTTGAGTCTAACTCAACATAAACCAATTTGAGTCCAACTCAAATTTAGCCAAGTAATGAGTCTTACTCATTCTAGTTAATCAAATTAACTAATAATTCATTTAGTCAAACTAAAATTATTTCATCTCCAAAATAATATGTTCTTTGTGTGTGACCCTATAGGCTCTCATAACGTTGGCAATGTATCAAAAAACCATTTTAGATACATAAGCAATGAGCGGCATCTAGCAATACATTATTGCTAACCAAGTGATGAGAATGTCGAGATCCGACAACCTCTTCCGTGACTATTATCATATGACGGTGTCCTTCTATCCTTGATATCTTAGATCGATCAATGAGGCATAGACCGTGTCACCCTCTTACCGATCTTTATATTTCTTGATCCCCAAGTAGACTCACTCAAAAAAATGAGCTCAATATCTCATATTGACTC
The DNA here is from genome assembly GCA_025175895.1 of Wurfbainia villosa. Taxonomy (NCBI): domain Eukaryota; kingdom Viridiplantae; phylum Streptophyta; class Magnoliopsida; order Zingiberales; family Zingiberaceae; genus Wurfbainia; species Wurfbainia villosa. Next base: position 59,586,339 of record CM046002.1, read on the forward strand.
ATTTGAGCATGACCATGCATTTCGTGATCCTACTTTATCAAGAGGCTAAAGATATCACTCCCATCATATGGGAGGGATATATCCCATCTACATCACTCACATCCCTCCGCATAATTTGTTACATATCCAGTGACCGCCTTTATAGTCAACCCTGTTACAGATGACATTTGACGATACGAAAATACATAACTCTTTATGTAGGGAACCATAGTGACTTCAGGTCTAAGGACTTTTCATACCAATAGTCACATGAGAAAGTATATGACACTCATATAATGATCCATGATACTTTCTCATGGAGGGTCAATTCAGTATATAAAGTCTCCAATATATATACCCATGTGTCAATGTGATATCACATATCCATGACTTGTGAGATCAAGTCATCCATTGACCTACATGCTAGTCTCAATGTATCAATATAGCCCTTGTCTATTAATACAATACTCCACTAGGAATATTTAAGAATAGTGTTCTCTACAATTTCTCATAATCAATTCTACCAATTGATATACTATAGATAAGAACCTACTATTCAAGGACATTATTATATTTATTTAGCTGGCACACACATAAAGAAATATAATAATCAATCTTTGCCTTTATTAATATAAGAATATAATACAAAAGTCTCCCTCACCAATCATCTCATAATTGACACTAAGGACTCATACTAACATAAACATGACCTCTCATAACTGTAGGGAGAAGGGAACGGTGGAATCAGAAACGATCCACCGCAAGGATTGATTTGGCATCCTCGTACCCTCTATCCCATCTTTTTGGGCGGAGGTAGCTCCCGGTGATTGTGGTGGCTCTGCCGGAGAGTATATGATGTCCCTTCCCCAAAACCGTAGGTAGACGTTTAGACGACACCAATTGACAACATTATTCTGTGGTACACAAGCGAAACCGAAGTCCTTGAATCGCCTTTTAAGACCCCGGCACACTCTTTTCCTCCTCCGTGTGACACCGTACAGAGTAGGGTCCACCGATAGTCCTCACCAACCGACTCTCTCAGAGATTTCATTTGAACAATCACAACCTCTTAGTGTATTGGTATTCAAATCCCAGTCCCTGTGGGATCGATAAATCTTTATTACTTGACAACATCCGTGCACTTGCGAGCATTGAGCATGAGCACGCACTTTGAATCCACGACGATATCCGTCGCGAGATTTGAAGTCGCGCCCGTGCGCATCACCAGTTCCGACTTCGTCTCCGATTCAACCGGTTTAGCCATGAAGACGTGATCATCATCTTCTTCCTCAGATGCTTCTTCCCACATAGCGTTGAGTGCCTTCTTGTGTTTCGGTGCTTTAATCTTGAGCTTCGGACATTCAGACATGATATGTCCAAACCTGTTGCATTCGTAACACCTAACATTAGAACTTTTAGGCTTACCTTCATTGGGTCGAGTGACGGTTCACTTTCGGCCCTTGACCATCCTTCGAACTAGGTTGACTAGTTCAGCCTCCATTTCCGAGTCGACCTCCGAATCAGACTCATCTTCTTCCTCCTTCAGGGGTGGCTTGCTCGTGGTTTTCTTCTTCGAACATGCAAAAAGTTCTATACCCTTTTCGGGTTCCGAGTTAGACTGTTCATGGAGTTTGAAATCTGAAAACAACTCATCTAATCTAAGTTTTGAAAGATCCTTGGAGACCTTGTAGGCATCGACCATGGATGCCCACAAGGTGGTCCTAGGAAAAGAGTTTAGTACATACCTGATAAGGTCGCGGTTTTCAACCTTTTGTTTGATTGCGTGTAGGTTGTTGACGATATCTTGAATGCGAGCGTGAAGTTGCATCGCCGTCTCATGTTCCTGCATTTTTAGATTATATAACCTATTGAACAAGAGATCGTACTTACATACCTTGGCTTCATCGGTCCCTTCGTGTAATTCGACCAACTTTTTCCATAAGTCTTTGGCACTGATGAATGGGTCGACGCGATTGAGCTTCTCCTTGGACAATCCGCATTGAAGGATTTGAGTCGCCTTAGTGTCAGCTTCGACTTATCTTTTTGTAGCATTGGTCCATTGGTCATAATCCAAAGATTCACTCACTTCGTTAGACGGAAGTGTGAATCCCGTTTGGATTATGATCCACATCTCGATTTGCGTCTTAAGGAAGCACTCCATCCGACCCTTCCAATAACGGAAGTCATCTCCATTGTAAAACGGAGGTCAGACGGTGCTAAAACCCTCGAGATGGTCCATTGATACAAAAAAAACAAGAGAGTGAAGAATAAAAACCTAGCAACGGCACAAACGACCGAAATGTACCAAGACTCGCGTCTTGGATAAGTAGTGTGGGAGAAAAAAAACTAAATGAATGAAAGAAAACAAATTCAAAATAAACAGAATTAAAAAGAAAAAAAATCTGTAAAATAGCTAGATTGGTGGTTTCACCAAATCTTAGCACCCCGACTCTGATACTAATTGTTGGATCGAGCGGATCGCTAGACGGGGGGGGGGGGGTGAATAATGATAAAAACTTTTGTTCATTTCGTTCATTAAAACACGAGTAGACACAGCAGAAGATAAAATTAAACAAAAGAGACAATAGAATTTTTTACTTGGTTCGTAGCCTTCGGCTACTACTCCAAGGCCCTAGTGGTCATTGACCACAAACGGAGGGAAAATCACTAACGAACTCCTCCTCGTTGGAGGTAGGAGTTAATTGAATACAAAAACCACGAAAAGCACGAGGTAGAAGGACACTCCCCCTCTCCTTTTTATAATGAAAACTTTAGAAGACAAGTAGAATGAAATACAATAAACACTTTTGTTACCAACGACTTTGAAGGTTGGAGGTTGAAGCTCTATTCGTCATCTCGGCAGCGCTTCATCGTAGGGATGTCGGAGAGTCGTAGCTGATCGGAAGCACTTGGAGGCATTTTTAATTGATGAAAAACCCTAAGAGAAGCCCTCCTTTTATATCCTTTGAGTCCCTTCTCGAAAGGATCTTCAGCCAATCAAATTTATGTTGGACTATCCGAGCCGCAAAAACCGCTTTTTGCGTTGTGGAAACCCCGGAAGTCAGCCAAGGATCCGTGCGAAGATAAACAAAAACTACATGGACATGTTTAAAAACCTCAGATCTACTCTAGATCTACATGTTAAGAGTTTTACCCTTGATGTGACGCCCTTCGCTTATCCCGCTCGTCCAAACGGCTTGCCAGAACTCGAGAGTGTTAAGTGTACACTCCTCTATTGGTATCCACACAAGCAATAGGTGGAGAAAAGCAACCTAGAGTGTTCTAGCACCCCTTAGAGGCTCACGGCAAGATGAGGAAGAGAGAGCTTGAAGGAAGAGAGGAGGAAGAAGATGAAGTTACACAACTTAACTTCACACTCTCATAACCCATCAATAGTGGTCGACCACTATAAGGGGGTTACATGCATGCATGTAACTCCAAGAGCCAATGTCTCTTGGTCTCCCTCATGAGGTGACACCCCATGATGTGTCCATGATGATGTGGAACATCATCATTGGCCGACCCCATGCCAAGTCACCATGACATGGCAATTGGTCAAGTTAAAATTGACCATTCATCTTCCCTCTCAAGTCAAGTCAAACTTGACCTATTATCTCCCATGGTTGATCAAATCCAACCATTTGATTCAAGTCAATTTGATTTAATGAATCTCAATTCATTAGTTTAAATTGACTCGATGAATCAAATCTAAATTAGACTGATTCAACACTTGAATCAACTTGAGTCCAACTCAATTAGTCTAATTTGGATTACTCTTAATCCAATTTGGTTCATCCCATGAACCTAATCCTCATGGTTCATCATATGAACCTAATCTCCATCTAATTTCCCTTTGTGTGTGACCCTATAGGTTCTTGTAATGTTAGCAATGCTCCTAAATTGATTTAGAAACATAAGCAATGAGCGGTATTTAGCAACACATCATTGCTACCCAAGTTACAAGAATGTTGAGATCCAACATCACCTTTGTGACTACTAATTGTGACTCTCACAATATGTGACAATGTCCCTCTATCCTTGACATCTAGATTGACCAACTGAGACATAGACTGTGTCATCCTCGGTACAATCTATATCTTGAACTCCAAGTAGACTCACTCTAATCAAATGGGCTCAATATCTCATATTGACTCATTTGGGCATGGCCATGCACTTAGTGGTCTCACTCTATCAAGAATAACGATGTCACTCCCATCATATAGGAGGGATAGATCTCATCTACATCACTCACATCCCTCCGCATAATTTGTTACATACCCAGTAATCGCCTTTATAGTCCACCCATTTACGGGTGACATTTGACGAAGCCAAAGTATGCAACTCCTTATGTAGGGAACCATAGTGACTTCAGGTCCAAGGACTAATAGTCATACTAATAGTCACATGAGAAAGTATATGACACTCATATAATGATCCATGATACTTTCTCATGGTGGGTCATTCAGTATATATTCTCCAATGCATACCCATGTGTCAACTTGATATCTCATATCCATGACTTGTGAGATCAAGTCATCGAGTTGACCTACATGTTAATACTTGACTAAGAATGATTAAGAGTAGTGTTCTCTATATCATCTCATTATCGATTCAACCAATCGATTGATATAGATAAGAACCTTCTACTCAAGGATGTTATCATACTTAGTTATTTGGCACCAATACAAGTAAGTACAATAACCATAAAGAAATGCCTTTATAAATAGGAATATGATATAACAAAGTCCATACAACAATCATCACATGATTGACTCTAGGGCTTTCACTAACAATCTCCCACTAGCACTAGCGCCAATCACTGTAGTATCTAATACTTAATGACCTAGTGTAACCATCATGCTTTTTCTGTGCCAAAGCCTTGGTCAAGGTATCTGCAACATTAGCCTATGTGGGTACTCTGCAAATTTTCACATCTCCTCTATTGATAATCTCTCGAATGAGATAGAAGCGTCGTAGTATGTATTGTTGGATCGAGAAGCGTCGCTAGAGGGGGGGGTGAATAGCGATCGTAAATCTTTTCTTTTTCGTTCGTTCGATACGCAAAGTAAGCACAGCGGAAAATAAATGAACACGTTTATTTTACTTGGTTCACAACCCAGCGGTTGCTACTCCAAGGCCCTATCGGTCCTAGACCGCGTACGGAGGGCAAAGCACTAAAACGTCTCCTCCTCGTTGGAGGTAGGAGACAACGATTACAAAAACCGAATATACGAGGATGAGGCAACAAGCCTACCTCACCTCGTTATGAAGATAAAAATACAAAATATAATATCAAAAATATTACTTGAATCTGCAGACGAATAAGATCAAATCTTGTCGTCGCGTCGGCGTTATGACGGTGTTGAAGCGTTGGCGTTGTAGGAGCACTTGATGAATAATTGATGTGATTTTGAGATGAATCCTCCCCTCCTTTTATAGACTTTAGCCTCTGAATTTGTCTCCTATTTCTTTGGAACGGATCATGAATTTTTCCAAATATTATCGCGAAGTGGCGCGTCAAGCGTTATCCGTTTTGACCTAGCGCAAAGCGATAATCGTCGCCATCACGATCGTGATGCCTCATCATCGATCGTGATGACGATCGTGATGCATCTCATCGATCCAGCGATAACGATCGCGCCAATGTCGAATGATGCTAGCCTGGCCACTTCCCTGCAGTAAGAGATTAGCTCGGAAAATGATAAATACGACGGTTTCTAACCGTCCGATCTCGACCTAGACCTTCCACAGGAAGTCTTAGTCGAATCGTCGCCTACGGTCGTCCCCGTAAAGAGGACACGACCTTACAATCTCTCACTCACACGAGCTTACCTCGATAGTAGCTCTCGCTTCCGGCCTTCCACTCGATTCCTTCGGCTCCCTCCGAATTCACTCAAGTGTCGCCCGACCACCACGGCTTCCTCCGGGTGTCGCTAGCCTTCAGCTCCAGCTTTAGTACTTTTCTGCACACTTGATTTAGCTCGTGAGATAACAATATAAACTTAACTTTGTGTCTTTGCCATAATCAAAACATAGGTTCGATTATCTAGTGCCCCTGCACCAACATGTGTTTGGTCCGCTGGTGTGAGCGAGGTTCCTTAGCCTGTGCAATTGCTCCATTGTTGTCACAATAGAGCTCTATAGGATCTGCTATGCTAGGAACAACCCCAAGCTCAGTAATGAACTTGTGTATCCAAATTGCCTCCTTTGCTGCCTCTGATACAACAATATACTCGGCCTCTGTTGTAGAATCAACAATTGTGTCCTACTTCGAACTCTTCCTGCTCACAGCGCCACCATTCAAGCAAAACACAAACCCTGACTACGATCTATAATCATCCTAGTCAGTTTGGAAGCTGACATCGCTGTAACCATTTACAGCTAGCTCCTCATTGCCTCCAAATATCAAGAAATATTCTTTAGTCCTTCTCAAGTACTTAAGAATATTCTTGACTGCTATCCAGTGACGCTCACCTGGATCTGACTGGTATCTACTCGTCATTGTCAAAGCATACGAGACATCAGGACGAGTACATAGCATAGCGTACATGATAGATCCTATGGCCGATGCATAAGGGATCTTATCCATGCGGTCTCTCTCCTTTCTAGAAGAGGGACTTTGAGTTTTCGAAAGACTCACACCATGTGACATCCGCAGAAGTCCCTTCTTGGAATTCTGCATGGCAAACCATAGTAATACCATATCAATATATGTACTCTGACTTAGGCCAAGCAATCTCTTAGATCTATCTCTATAGATCTTGATGCCTAGAATACAGGCTGCTTCACCTAAGTCTTTCATTGAGAAGCACGTCCCCAGCCAAGTCTTCACAGACTATAGTGAAGGGATGTCATTCCCAATGAGTAGTATGCCATCCACATACAATACAAGGAAGACAACTGTGTTTTCATTAACCCTCTTGTAGACACAGGGTTCATCTTCATTCTTGATGAAACAAAACTGTTTGATTGCATCATCGAATCGAAGATTCCAGCTCCGAGAAGCTTGCTTTAGCCCATAAATGGAACTTTGCAGCTTGCGTACTTTCCCAATATACTGTGGATCTACAAAACCATCAGGCTGTGTCATGTACACATCCTCGAGCAAGTTTCCATTCAGAAATACAGTTTTGACATCCATATGCCAGATCTCATAATCATGGTATGCTGCAATAGCAAGCATGATCCGAATGGACTTAAACATCGCCACTAGAGAAAAGATTTCATCATAGTCAATACCATGAATTTTCTTGAAACCTTTAGCCACCAATCGACCCTTATAGGTATGCGTAAGTCCATCCATGTCAGTCTTTTTCTTAAAGACCCACTTACACCCAATGGGTTTGATGCCTTCAAGTGGATCAACCAAAGTCCATACTTGGTTGGTGTACATGGATTCCATCTCGGATCTCATGGCCTCTAGCTATTTCTCAGAATCTGGGCTCATCACAGCTTCCTGATAGGAGGTAGGCTCATTCTCAATGAGCATAACGTCATCATGGTCAGACAAGAGAAATGAGTATCTCTCAGGCTGACGACGTACCCTATCAGACCTGCGAAGAGGTAGGTCTACCTAAACAGGTTGTTGTTCCACAACTCTTTGTGCAACAATCTCATCACCCACAACACTTTGTGGTTCCTGTTCAACCTCCATCAAGGCCTCAGTGCTATGGTCTTTATCTTGAATTTCTTCAAGATCAAACATACTCCCACTAGTTTTTCTAGAAACAAAATCCCTTTCTAGAAATACCTAGTCTTTGCCACAAATACTTTGTGCTGACTGGGAATGTAGAAGTAATATCCCTTCGTTTCCTTGGGATATCCAACAAAATAACACTTATCGAATTTGGGTCCCAGTTTGTCTGAGACTTGACGTTGAACTTAAGCCTCACAACCCCAAATCCTCATTAAAGACATCTTGGGATTTTTCCCTGTCCATATCGTATATGGTGTCTTTATCACAGCCTTAGATGGTACATGGTTAAGTGTGAGGCTCTCTGTGGTTCAGAGCATATCCCCAAAAGGATATAGGAAGATCTGTGTGACTCATCATAGATCGTACCATATCTAATAGGGTACGATTCCTCCTTTCAGATACACCATTCCACTGTGGTGTTCTAGGAGGAGTGAGTTGGGATAGAATCCCACACTCAGCTAGATAGTCACGAAACTCATGGCTAAGGTATTCACCACCTCGATCTGATCGAAGTATCTTAATACTCTTGTCAAGCTGATTTTGTACTTCATTCTTGAATTCTTTGAACTTTTCAAAGGATTCTGACTTATGTGTTATCAGATACACATAACCATATCTACTGAAGTCATCAGTAAATGTAATGAAGTACCTATAACCACCTCTAGCAGCAACATTGAAAGGGCCACATACATCACTATGTATAAGTCCTAACAAGTCTATTACTCTTTCGCTATGTCCACTAAAGGGAGTCTTGGTCATCTTGCCTAGAAGACAAGACTCACATGTCTCATATGATTTAAAATCAAATGAGTCCAGCAACCCATCCTTATGGAGCTGGGATAAGCGACTCTCATTTATGTGACCTAAGCGACAATGCCAGAGATAGGTTTGGTTCAACTCATTTGACTTGAACCTTTTGGTACTTATGTTATAGATAGGGCTCTCTAAGTCTAGAATGTAGAGTCCGTTCATCAGAGGTGCACTACAATAAAACATATCATTTAAATAAACTGAACATCATTTGTTCTTTATTATAAACGAAAAGCCTTTCTTGTCTAAACAAGAAACTAAAATTATGTTCTTAGTCAAAGCAGACACATAACAACATTCATCTAGTTCTAGTACAAGCCCAGAGGGCAGAGATAGAAAATAAGTTCCTACAGCAACTGCAGCAATCCTTGCTCCATTATCTACTCGTAGGTCCACCTCGCCCTTCGTCAATGCCCTGCTATTTCTCAGTGCCTGCATATTTGTACAAATGTGAGATGCACATCCGGTATCTAATACCCATGATGAAGAAATAGATAGATTGACTTCTATAACATTTATACCTGAAGTAGAAGTCTCACTTCTCTTCTTCTTAAGATCTTCCAGGTATGCTTTGCAGTTATGCTTCCAGTGTCTAGCTTCCTTACAGTGGAAGCAAGTCCCTTCCTTGGCCACCCCTCCTTTCGGTTTCAGTGTCTTGCCTTTGCCCTTGGCTTGGGACTTTCCCTTACCTTTAGGCTTGCCCTTGTCTTTCTTCTTTTGCACCATCAAAATGGAGTCAGGTTTTCCCTTCTTAAGGTTGAGCTCAACAATTCTCAACATGCTAAGCATCTCAGGCAGTGACTTATCAATTTCATTCATGTTGTAATTCATGGCAAATTGATTGTAGCTTTGTGGCAAAGATTGCAAGATTAAGTCAGTGGCTAGCTCTTGGCCTAGTGGGAATCCCAACCTCTGTAGGTTTTCTATGGACCTACGGGAGTCCCATCTTGCATCTTGGACTGAAACATTGCCTTAGAGATCTCATATCTCTCGTGCCTTGCTTGTCCTTGATATAGTTGACGAAGATGTTCAACCATATCAAAAGCATTCATGAACTCGTGTTGCTTCTGAAGCTCAGAGTTCATGGTCGTGAGCATGAGACATGACATATCTAATGCATCATCTTGATGCTTCTTGTAAGCATCTCGGTTAGTTCGCAAGGCAGTGGCAGGAGGTGCCTCCGGAATGGGCTGCTCTAGGACGTACAGTTTTCTTTCTTGTGTGAGAACGATTCTATTCTATCATCAGAAATTAGCTCCATTGAGCTTGTCCTTCTCAAGGACAGAACGCAGGGAGAGAGTGTTCGTGTTTGTCGACATGGTAATCTACAACATACACAATGCAGAAAATTAATATCATATTCCATTTATCATTTAATTAGGCCTTTAATCAAATGATACTTCCACTGAATTATAGGACTTTTGTAGAATCGAGTCATGGATGTGGTCAAACCACATTACTAGATTCATACAAACTAGCTATAATTCTCACGGGACAAGATCCACATCATACTATGCCTTGAGTTAACTTTGGCTAAATCGCCCAAGACTTAGTATGATCGGTAGGTAACAAATTACCGATTACATCTCTATGCAACTCTTGTTTATAGGATCAATATCCATATTTACAAAAGACCTTGAGTTAGCTTTGGCTAAATCGCCCAAGATTTAGTGTAAATGCGATCTTATCCTATCTTTCCAACGGTTGGAATATGCCTATAGTTTTACTTGATCCAATTGAGTTAACTAGTTTTACTCAATCTAATTGAGCTTATTCTCACCCAAGCCGTGATAGGCGAGACCAAGATTGTCCCTCCGCACCCTACCAAGATAATATGCGTTGCTCTGCTTTGACAGATTCAACAACAACAAATGATCGAGGTAGTGATGGGTATCAAAACTTGATAGGCATTTTCGAGTTGATTCGATTAAGATCTAATCTAATCGTGAATGTGTATCATATATGCATTAAGGTCTTTATTACCCTACAAACAAGCAAAATATACTAGCATGCATCATATACATACAAGTAAAAATCCTAGCATGCATCATATACATACAAGCAAAATTTACTAGCATGCATCACATACATACAAGCGAAAACAAATATATATATATATATATATATATATATATATATATATATATATATATATATTGTGATGAGGTCATGGCTCTACTACAATCTTCTCAAGCCAATGAGAAGATCGGACGATCAACCTAGGGTTAGCGGCTTCTCCAAGTGCCTCCTTTGACCACCATGTGTCGTCGGCACCCTCCTCGTAACTCCATCTACTAGTGGACCTTCCACCGCTCCATTTTGTACATTACAAACATGAAACTCGAGTTACATTCGAGTCTAAAACTATTTACAACTGGAATATTAAAAGAAGAGGCACAACGCACAGGTCGTATACCATATACAACATGCACAACCACAAAAATGGCACGCAAGCCGTATTATGAATTACAACACATTTATCCAATCACATTAGGGTTTGTGGGACATGGCCATCACAATATTATACATAATTCTAAATTATGTATTTTACAGAAATTTCTATAATTTTTTCTTTTTTTTTTTTTCAATTTTTATGAGTCACATCTCCGTAACGGTCCCGCTAAGTGATTTCCGAGCGCGATCGCGAGACAATGCCCCATTCGGGGTTAAGGGCAGCGCCCCTACTCACAAAATGAACTTTGTGAGTGTCTCATCTTGATCTTACAGTGACTTAATTCGCTGTCCCAAAAACCTAAAGCGAGAATTCGCCGTTCTGGAGAGTTTTTCTCGGTGGTTGAAGCCTACAAGTGTTCCAACACTTGTTGCTTCGACTCTTCGAGAAAAATACCCAAAAAAATATATAAAAATAGGAAATTTATAGAAACTTACAGATCTGTAATTTTTATATCTAATACAAAAACTACAAAACTAAAATACTGTTGGACTATTCGAGCTGTAAAAACTGCTTTTTGTATTGCGGAAACCCCGGAAGTCGGCCACGGATCCGTGCGAAGATAAACAAAAACTATATGTACATGTTTAAAAACCTTAGATATACTCTAGATCTACATGTTAAGAGTTTTACCCTTGATGCAACGCTCTTTGCTTATCCCGCTCGTCCAAACGGCTTTCCGAAACTCGAGAGTGTCAAGTGTGCACTCCTCTATTGGTATCCACACAAGCAATAGGTGGAGAAAAGCAACCTAGAGTGTGCTAGCACCCCTTAGAGGCTCACAACAAGATGAGGAAGAGAGAGCTTGAGAGAAGAGAGGAGGAAGAAGATGAAGTTACACAACTTAACTTCACACTCTCATAACCCATCAATAGCGGCCGGCCACTATAAGGGGGTTACATGCTTGCATGTAACTCCAAGAGCCAATGGCTCTTGGTCTCCCTCATGAGGTGGCACCCCATGATGTGTCCATGATTATGTGGAACATCATCATTGGCCAACCCCATGCCAAGTCACCATGACATGGCTATTGGTCAAGTCAAAATTGACCATTCATCTTCCCTCTCAAGTCAAGTCAAACTTGACCTCTTATCTCCCATGGTTGATCAAATCCAACCATTTGATTCAAGGCAATTTGTTTTAATAAATCTCAATTCATTAGTTTAAATTGACTCGATGAATCAAATCTAAATTAGACTCATTCAACACTTGAATCAACTTGAGTCCAACTCAATTAGTCTAATTTGGATTACTCTTAATCCAATTTGGTTCATCCCATGAACCTAATCCTCATGGTTCATCATATGAACCTAATCTCCATCTAATTGCCCTTTGAGTGTGACCCTATAGGTTCTTGTAACATTGGCAATGCTTCTAAATCGATTTAGGAATATAAGCAATGAGCGGTATCTAGCAACACATCATTTCTACCCAAGTTACAAGAATGTTGAGATCCAACATCACCTTTGTGACTACTAATTGTGACTCTCACAATATGTCACAATGTCCCTCTATCCTTGACATCTAGATTGACCAACTGAGGCATACACCGTGTCATCCTTGGTACAATCTATATTTTGAACTCCAAGTAGACTCAGTCTAATCAAATGAGCTCAATATCTCATATTGACTCATTTGGGCAAGGCCATGCACTTAGTGGTCTCACTCTATCAAGAATAACGATGTCACTCCCATCATATAGGAGGGATAGATCCCATCTACATCACTCACATCCCTCCGCATAATTTGTTACATACCCAGTAATCGGCTTTATAGTCCACCCATTTACGGGTGACGTTTGACGAAGCCAAAGTATACAACTTCTTATGTAGGGAACCATGGTGATTTCAGGTCCAAGGACTAATAGTCATACTAATAGTCACATGAGAAAGTATATGAAACTCATATAATGATCCATTATACTTTCTCATGGCGGGTCATTCAGTATACATTCTCCAATGCATACCCATGTGTCAACTCTATATCTCATATCCATGACTTGTGAGATCAAGTCATCGAGTTGACCTACATGCTAGTCTCTTCGCATTAACATTGTCCCTGAATGTTAATACTTGACTAGGAATGATTAAGAGTAGTGTTCTCTATATCATCTCATTATCGATTCAACCAATTGATTGATATAGATAAGAACCTTCTACTCAAGGACGTTATCATACTTAGTTATTTGGCACCAATACAAATAAGTATAATAACCATAAAGAAATTCCTTTATAAATATGAATATGATACAACAAAGTCCATTCAACAATCATCACATGATTGGCTCTAGGACTTTCACTAACAATTTAGGCACCAAGCCTTTTGAAATGAGGTGATAAGGCTTGACTCCTCGAAGCTAATCCTTGACCATCAGTCGACTGATGGCCATCATTAGTCGACTGATGGCTGCTCCAGTCGAGTGGAAACACTAAGCAGTCGACTGGTTTCAAGCAGTCGAGTGGCTCTTGTGGGCAATTGACTAATGCTAGATGAAATCAAAAGTTAGCTTAACAAAAACATAATTTTGACGGCCACCGACCATCTGATCTCGACCTAGACCATCCATGGGATGTCTTTGGTCATACCTACACTTAAGACCATCCCCGTAAGAAGGATACGACCTCACTTACGCTCACCCACACGAGCTTACCTCGATACTTACTTTGTAGCTCTTGCTTTCATCCTTCCACTTGATTCTTTTAGCTCCCTCCGAAGTCACTCGAGTGTTGCCCGACCACCGCGGCTTCCTCCAGGTGTCGCTAACCTTTAGCTCCAGCTTTAGCACTTTTTTGCACACTCGATTTAGCTCGTGAGATAACAATATGAGCTTAACTTTGTATCATTTTCTATAATCAAAACTCAGGTTTGACTTAGGTGCCTACTGCACCAACAAATCCTTGATGAAGATGGATTACCCAAAGCAACCGATCCATCATCGTGCTATTCGATTCGAGTGGTCTCTTGAACAATCTTGTTGTTCAAGCAACCTAACTCTTTTCCTCGATTAGCCGCGGAATAGATGATGTACGGATCGCCGATTTTTGTGTTTATCTTCGGGGTCCAAGTAAATTAGCCATATACAATTATAAACAAATTGCAAAGGAACAAAAGGAAACCAAAACAAGAATTATACCTCTTGTATACCTCTTGATGTTCTATTGTATGATCTTTCCTCCTCTTGAATGTTGTGTGGGCAATGATCCTCCAAGAGTTGAAACCTCATAGATCGCGTATCTTCCTTTCCTTGTTCGCTCCGAACAAAGGAAGATAATCAAAGACTTCTTCTCCTATCTAGTGCCGACCACCAAGCCACCAAACTTGTTGTTTCCGCCGACCAAAGAGAGGATGAAGGAGATTGTGTGGGCGCCGACCAAGAGCTCAAAGGGAAGAACCCTAACCCTTGCCGTCGGCCAAGACTTGAGGGAAGAAGAGATATGGTGTGGGTGCCGGCCAAGAGGGAAAGAAGAAGAGGTTTGTTGCCGCCGGCCACTAGAGAGGAAGACATGGAAACCCTAGGAAAAAAACTCTAATTCCTTGCGCCGCCCAAGCCTCTCAATGCCAACTCCAAACCCTAGCCTCTCCTAGAATCTTGCCTGTTGGTGCAGTGGGCACCAAAGTCGAACCGGTATTTTGATTATGGCAAAAGGCTCAATAGTTAAGGGTATATTTGTTATCTTACGAGCTCAATTAAGTGTGCAGAAATGCTAAAGTTGAGCGGAAGGTCTGCGACACCCGGTGGGAACCGAGGTGGTCGGGCAACGCCAGAGGGACTTCGGAGGAAGCCGAGGTACTCGGGTGAAGACCGGAAGCGAGGCTACAAGGTAAGCTCGTGTGAAAGCGAAGCAAGGTCGTTAGCGTGAGATCCCACCCAATACCTCCAATGGAAGGTCTAGGTCGAGATCGGATGGTTAGAACCATCGCACTTTATATTTTAAGCTAACTTGTATCAGAGTCCAAAACCCTTTGACTACCAAGCTAGTCAAGTTCCAGCCTCGAGAAGAGCTCGAATTTCAAGGGGGTGAATTTGGACTTGACTCGTGTTTTGGTACAAAGGGTGATGTGGCATCAAGGTGGACATCCAAACCATCACCAAGCTTCCTTGTGGTGGACGCCCAAAATAAGGTGAGTTGGCACAAGATGGTTGGCTCCCATGATGTGGCATTGTTGAATGGCTCCAACAAGTTGGCGCCAAGGAGGTTGGAGGTGGCACAAGGTGGTTGGATGAAACACCTCATCCTCAAGTTGGCGCCCAAGGAGGTTGGAGGTGGCACAAGGTGGTTGGATGAAACACCTCATCCTCAAGTTGGCGCCAAGGAGGTTGGAGGTGGCACAAGGTGGTTGGATGAAACACCTCATCCTTGAGTTGGCGCACAAGGAGGTTGGAGGTGGCACAAGGTGGTTGGATGAAACACCTCATCCTTGAGTTGGCGCAAAGGATGTGGATGAACAAGTCTTGGGGGATAAGAACCTCACCTGACACTACCTATGTCTAAATTCATAGATCAATATCCATAAATAGACATGTTCAAGCCAAGCAAATAACAAGAATTCAAGAGCTCTCAACACGCCGGCCGTAACGCCGCTACTACTACTCACATTTGCTACGACGAAGTGCCGACAACGAAAGCTACATCTTCTACTTATAAGAGTTGTCGGTATATTTATTTAAGTTCTACTTCTTTAAATTGTCTTTGTGCTTTAATCGTAACAAGGAAAGGAGTGTCCTTTGCCTTGATTTCTTTTGTAATCGTTCTACTTCCAACGAAGAGGAGTGGTTTTAGTGAATTGCCCTCCGTGACGTGATCAAGGATCACTAGGCCGTGGATTAGCAATCGAAAGATTGTGAACCACGAAAAATATCTTGTCTACTTTATATTTCACGCGGCATTCTCTACTTGCTTTTTACTTATTGCAAAAGTTTTTAACGACATCAGATCGCTTATTCACCCCTCTAGCTTACACTTTCGATCCAACAATTGGTATCAGAGTCGGCGCTAAGATTCGTGAAACCACCAATCTAGCTTTGTTTTTCTTTTTACAGATTATTTATTTATTTATTTCTGTTTTCGTATAATTATTTCACTTGCCTTATCTTCTCCTACATATAGAATTGCATTAGAGGCTTTAGGATCCGGATAAGGTTGTCCTTGGGTTAGATCCCGAGTAAGGTTGTCCTCCGAACTTCAACGACATTCGCATTTGATTGTTTATTTCTTTTGCAAGTTACATTTTATATATCTTTTTACTTCAAGACTACTAATCCAAGACGAAAGTCTTGGAATATTCTTTCGTGTGTGTTTTGCAAGACTCTTTCGTGCTCTTCTTCTTGTTTTTAAATGGCCCATCTCAAGGGTTTAGCACTTGACCCGCTTTACAACGGTAATGACTTTCAAGTTATTGGAAGGGTCGGATGGAATGCTTTCTTAAAACCCAAATCGAGATGTGGATCGTAATCCAAACCGGTTTCACACTTCCTATTAATGAAGATGGTGAATCTTTGGGTTACGATCAATGGTCAAATTCCATGAAAAACAAGTAGAAGCCGATGCCAAGGCAACTCAAATCTTGCAATGTGGGTTGTCCAAGGAAGAGCTCAACCGCGTCGGCCCCTTCATTAGTGCAAAGGACTTATGGACCAAGCTAGTGGAACTACACGAAGGCACCGACGACACGAAGGTATGTAAAAGAGATTTACTTTTAAATAAATTGTATAACTTGAAAATGCAGGAAAACGAGACCGCAACTCAACTACATGCTCAGATCCAAGACATCGCAACCAACTCCATGCCATCGGACAAAAGGTCGAGAATCGCGACCTTATCGGTATTCTCTTAACTCGCTTTCCTAGGACCACCTTGTGGGCATCCATGGTCGATGCCTACAAGGTCTCCAAGGACCTTTCTAAAATTAGGTTAGACGAATTGTTTTCGAACTTGAATTACATGAGCAAACTAACGTGGTCCGTGCCGAGAAGAGTATTATGCGTTAGTGTTCCAAGAAGAAGAAGCCCGCAAGCAAGCCACCCCAAGGAAGAAGACGAGTCCGAATCGAAGTAGACTCGAATAGAATCCGAACTAGTCAATCTAGTTCTAAGATGATCAAGAGACGAAACGACCAACAACTCAAGGTGCCTAAACCTAATTCAAATACTTCTAATTTTAGATGCTATGAGTGCAAAGTTCGGCACATCAAGTCCGAGTGCCCAAAGCTAAAGAATAACGCATCAAAGACAAGAAAGCGCTAAACGCTACTTGGGAGGAGTTGTCGGAGGAAGAAGACGATATCCAAGCTCTAATGGCCAAGCCGACCGAGCACGACTCAAAACAAGAAGAGTCCGAGTCCGAACTGGCGATGAGCTTCCATTCAAGATAAGCCACGGATCCGTATCCGGTTCAAAAGAATCATTAAGGGTAAGTCGGTCGTTACTTAATACTTTGTATGGTGCAATTAAATTTTTAAATAAGAAACTAGCTAAGTCCGAGTCCAAGGTCGAGACCCTAATTGAGGAGGTTAACCTTCTCAAACATGAGGTCTCCTAACCTCTTCGACTACTCGATTCAAGAGGAGGACTCAACCTGCTGAAAAGCTTGAAGTTGAGAACTCGCTTGAAAACACAAGTCAAGACCTTAGGAACACGTTGGATAGGTTCACTTTGGGATCAAATGGACTTGACCTCTTACTTGGATCACAAAGGGCCGTGTACAACAAGGCCGGACTCGGGTTTAACTCAAATACAACCAATAAGTCATATATGTCTATAGTAAACCAACATAAGAAAAATGTCCAAGCATGGGTCCCTAAGACCACTTTGATTTCAACTTTAGGATCTAACATGTATTGGGTTCCCAAGGACCAAATTCACTATGTGAATAGACCCACTCGATTCAATGGTCCAGGGAGCCAATACAAAATGTATTTTTGTTAAGTCTTAGAAATTGCATGCTTAGTTTTTCCTTTATTTTTAGAATGGTTAGATAGGACTCATAACCAACTAAAATCTCACAAAAGATTGAGCCTCGGGAGCCTCTTTCAAAAATAAACCAACTAAAATCCTATTTAAAAGATTGAGCCTCGGGAGCCTCTTTTCAAAAATAACTAGTTAGACCAAGACGTAGTCTCAAGTAAGTCGAGTTATCAATTTCTTGAAATTAGCTTTGTCTAAGGAAGTGGTCGTTGTTCCGATCAAAGAAGGCCTCTGTGCCTCGCCACGACTGAAGCTAATCTCTTGAAAAGATTACTTGATGAGCTTAGACTAAATCAATCTAACCTAATGTTGGTTAATTTAAATTCATTAAAATTAATCAAGTAAAATTGAAAGTCATCTCACAATAACACATAGGAATAACATGTTTTGATCATGTAGATATTGGTGAGATGATTTAGGTTTAAAACTTACAAACAACCCTTTAGTAATTCCAATATCCGATCCAACTACCTTATGTGTAGGATCAATGGATGTTGAGCTGGTTGCTCCCGGCTACACGACCGGGATCAACTCAAATTTTCGGTTACGATTCAAACGACAAGGATCGGTAGCCTTGGAATAACGGCAAGCTCAAAATCATCGGATCGTGATATTGAGCTCAACTCTAACTTTACAATTCAAAATGTCTTATTAGTAGAAAACTTTCAATATAATTTACTTAGTGTAAGCCAATTGTGTGATAACAATTATAAGGTCATATTTCTAGAAAATGAATGCGTAATCAAAATAAATGCAACATCTAAAATAATACTTAAAGGAACTAGGAGTAGCAACATCTACACAATAAATTTACCCAACTCCTCAACCAAGTGTCTTATGACACAGCAAGAGGAATCTTGGTTATGACACCGAAGACTCGGACACTCGCACCCAAGACTCGTCCACAAGATGAGTCAAAGTGGCTTGGTTATAGGTTTGCCTAAACTAAACAACTTGGATAATAAAATATGTAATGCTTGTCAACAAGGTAAACAATCTAGGACACAACATCAATTAACTAATCAAGAACGAACCAAAAGTGTTCTTGAGCTCCTACACATGGATCTATTTGATTCACATGGAGCTAAGTCACTCAATGGTAGTCAATTTTGCTTAGTCATAATTGACGACTATTCTAGATTTACTTGGGTTAGGTTTATCAAACATAAAAATGATACCCTAGACAAACTAATCAATCTTTGTAGGTTAATCGAAAATCAAAAGAACCTTAAGATTAAAAGACTTAGAAGCGATCATGGTGGTGAATTCGAAAACCACAGGTTTACAGATTTCTGTAACCTAAACGGATACCACCATGAGTTTTCATGTCCTAGAACCCCACAACAAAATGGGTTAGTCGAACGGAAAAATAGAACCCTACAAGAAGCCGCTAGGACAATGTTAAACGAGTATAACCTACCCGATAGATTTTGGGCAAGAGGCCGTTAGTACGGCTTGCTATGTCCAAAATAGGATCCTTATGGTAAAGAGGCACCAAAAGACCTCAGACGAGATTTATCACGATAAAATACCGAACATCAAGTACTTTAGGTATTTGGATGCAAGGTACATATCTTAAACACTAAGGATTACCTAGGGAAATTCAAATCCAAAACCTCCATCGAACCTTTCTAGGATACTCAACCACCATTAGAGCTTATAGGGTATACAATCACGACACTCTTAGAGTCGAAGAAACCATTAATATAGTTTTCGACGAAGGACACGAACCCGTTCAATCCTTAACAAAACCAACTAGCAAATCAACTTATAGCGAACCCGACTCAGATCTTGAACTTGAATCTCGTCCTAACCCAAGTCATCCTATCGACCAAGTGATAGATGACTCTAACCCAAGTCAAACTAGAACTCACCCAAGTCATCCTATCGACCAAGTGATAGATGACCCTAACCCGAGTCACACTAAGACTCAAACAAATCATCCTATCAATCAAGTTATAGGTGATCCAAATTTAGGGGTTCGAACTAGAGCTTCATATCGAAACCTTAGTCAAATCTCGTTAATTTCCAAAATCGAACCCAAAACTATTGAACAAGCACTTCTTGATCCCGACTGGATTATTGCTATGCAAGAAGAGCTAGCTCAATTCACTAGAAATGAAGTCTGGGAATTAGTACCACCACCTAAAGAAAAATCAATTATTGGAACAAGGTGGGTATTTCGAAATAAACTTGATGATAAAGGTGAAGTAGTTAGAAATAAAGCTAGGTTAGTCGCAAAAGGGTTTAGTCAAGTCGAAGGTTTAGATTACGATGAGACCTACGCCTGAGCAGACTAGAGTCCATCCGAATGTTGTTAGCATATGCCGCACATCGAGGTTTTAAATTGTTTCAAATGGATGTCAAGTCAGCATTTTTGAATGGATACATTAAAGAAGAAGTTTACGCTACCAACCTCCCGGATTCGAAAATCTAGATAAACCTGACCATGTCCTTAGACTTAAGAAAGCCCTATATGGACTCAAACAAGCCCCAAGAGCTTGGTACGAAAGGCTTTCGATCTATCTTAAGTCCAAAGGATTCAACCAAGGTTTAGTCGACCCAACCTTATTCGTAAAAACCGTAGGAAAAGAAATCTTTATAGCCCAAATCTATGTAGATGATATAATTTTTGGAACTACCAACTCGATCCTGCTAAACGAATTCATCTCACTTATGGAAAGTGAATTTGAAATGAATTTAGTAGGAGAGTTAAGTTTCTTCTTAGGTTTACAAATTAAACAAACTAAAGATGGAATATATTTACATCAACAAAAATATACTAAGGACTTAATAAATCGATTTGGAATGCAAGATGCTAAAATAATCAATACACCTATGGCAACTAATGTTAATATAAACGAAGATGTAGAAGGAAAACCTGTTGACCTAAAATACTATAGGAGCGCAATAGGAAGTCTCCTATACTTAACCGCGAGCCGACCCGACATTTTATTCGCAGAAGTATGTGCGCAAGGTTACAAACCTGTGCAAGGAGTCTCACCTAACCCTAGTCAAGCGTATCCTTAGATATCTAAAGGGCACGCTAAACGAGGTATTTGGTACCCTAGATCTACCGAGTTTAATCTAATCGGCTACTCCGACTCGACTATGCGGTAGTAAACTCGATAGAAAGAGCACGAGTGGTTGTTGTCAAATCCTCCGAGTCTAGTAAGTTGGTGCGAGGAAGCGATTGCGCTGCCTTATCTACCACCGGCCGAATACGTTGCGATGGGTGAGTGTGTCTCTCACCTCTGTGGATGAAGCACACTCTCCAAGACTTTAGCTTAATCTTTAACAACATTAAAACCTACATAGATAACATTAGTTCAATTAACTTAACTAAAAATCCAATATGTCATTCTAGGACAAAACATATAGAAGTTAAACACCACTTCATTAGGGAACATGTAACTAATGGAACTATACAACTAGAGTATGTTGAGTCCAAATCAAACCTAGCGGACATCTTCACCAAACCACTACCCGAAGCCGAATTTAGTTTATTAAGACGAAAGTTAGGTATGTGCGTAATAGAGTAGGATTTAAATTTTTCTATATATGTACTCTACTTTTTCTTCTTTTTATGAAATTAGCCTAAGTCTTACCTTAGAAATCATATACCTATAGATTTAAGGAGCCAACACATCTCACAACACATAGGACTAATGTGTTTGTGTACTTAGCCACGTAGACGGGCGTGAGATGTTAGGACCTTACTCCTGATTCCAGATGTAGATTCAGTGCATCGACATGAACCATGGAGTATAATTATTTAAAATTAATCAACTCCTTCAAGACTTATTGATCATTCTATATCAATCAAGTCCAACCGGAGTTGTACATTTTAGATGAACATATTTTCAAGCTTATTATTATTTAAAAAAAAAAATATATTTATATTGGGAACTTGCTTGGACTTACAAACCTTAAAATATATTTACAAACTTTTTGAGTTAAGGCAAAAGGGGGAGAAAGTCACAAAAGTAAGGAAGAAAGTAAACAAAATTATTACCTTTTATATTAAGTAATTCCGTTTACTTAAGCAACTATTAAGGGGGAGTAAAAATTATTTTTCAAGAACTCACCTTCGGTCAAGGGGGAGGTTACCTCAAAGGGGAGAACTTGAAACAATAATATTTCTCACTCATGCTTAATCTTTATGCTAGCTCACTCATGCTTAATCTTTATGCTAGCTCATTCATACTTAATCATTATGCTAGCTCATTCATTTTTAATCATTATGCTAGCTCATTCATATTTAATCATTATGCTAGCTCATTCATATTTAATCTTTATGCTAGCTCATTCATGCTTAATCATTATGCTAGCTTACTGTTATGCTTAATTTTTCCTTAACTTTTGTGCCTTGCCATGAATCAAAGGGGGAGATTGTTGGTGCAAAGGCACCAAAGTCGAACCCAGATTTTGATTATGGCAAAAGGCTCAATAGTTAAGGGTATATTTGTTATCTTACGAGCTCAATTAAGTGTGCGTAAATGCTAAAGTTGAGCGGAAGGTTCATGACACCCGTGGGAACCGAGGTGGTCGGGCAACGCCAGAGGGACTTTGAGGAAGCCGAGGTACTGGGTGAAGACCTAAGCGAGGCTACAAGGTAAGCTCGTGAAAGCGGCAAGGTCGTTAGCGAGATCCGACCCAATACCTCCAATGGAAGGTCTAGGTCGAGATCAGATGGTTAGAACCATCGACTTTATATTTTAAGCTAACTTGTATCAGAGTCCAAAACCCTTTGACTATAGCCAACTGCTAGTAGTCAAGTTCCCTCGAGAAGAGCTCGAATTTCAAGGGGGTGAATTTGACTTGACTCGTGTTTTGGTACAAAGGGTGATGTGGCATCAAGGTGGACATCCAAACCATCACCAAGCTTCCTTGTGGTGGACGCCAAAAATAAGGTGAGTTGGCACAAGATGGTTGGCTCCAATGATGTGGCACAATTTGAATGGCTCCAACAAGTTGGCGCCCAAGGAGGTTGGAGGTGGCACAAGGTGGTTGGATGAAACACCTCATCCTCAAGTTGGCGCCCAAGGAGGTTGGAGGTGGCACAAGGTGGTTGGTTGAAACACCTCATCCTTGAGTTGGCGCACAAGAAGGTTGGAGGTGGCACAAGGTGGTTGGATGAAACACCTCATCCTCAAGTTGGCGCCCAAGGAGGTTGGAGGTGGCACAAGGTGGTTGGATGAAACACCTCATCCTTGAGTTGGCGCAAAGGATGTGGATGAACAAGTCTTGGGGGATAAGAACCTCACCTTGGACACTACCTATGTCTAAATTCATAGATCAATATCCATAAATAGACATGTTCAAGCCAAGCAAATCACAAGAATTCAAGAGCTCTCAACACGCCGTCGTAACGCCGCTACTACTACTCACATTTGCTACGACGAAGTCACAATAACGAAAGCTACATCTTCTACTTATAAGAGTTGTCGGTATATTTATTTAAGTTCTACTTCTTTAAATTGTCTTTGTGCTTTAATCGTAACAAGGAAAGGGGGAGTGTCCCTTTGCCTTGATTTCTTTTTGTAATCGTTGCTCCTACTTCCAACGAAGAGGAGTGGTTTTAGTGAATTGCCCTCCGTACGTGATCAAGGATCACTAGGGCCGTGGATTAGCAATCGAAAGATTGTGAACCACGTAAAAATATCTTGTCTACTTTATATTTCCGCTGTGCATTCTCTACTTGCTTTTTACTTATTGCAAAAGTTTTTAACGACACCGTATCGCTATTCACCCCCCCCCCCCTCTAGCGACACTTTCGATCCAACATTGCCGCCCAACTCTAAAAACCTAATCTCCAAAAGATATCCCACGCCCAAGCATTGGACCCTTATTTATAGATTTCGCCCAAGCCTCCTTTTAACAGTGTCCGTTGGATCTAGGTTTCATGAGGGTTTTAATAGGCTACAATAGGGACCATGAGGAGGAGTTGAATCTTAGCCATCCAATGGATCTATCCCACATAAAGTCCGATCCATTAATGATAATCCATTCCACTAGAGGATTATCATTGATCTACCTCACCAACCCCATAAATAAATATGGGCTCCATATATTAATTGTACAAATATCTCCCCATATTTAAGATATCGAATGTCCGTCAATTAATTAATTTACTGACAATTAATTAATCAACATCTAACTCCATGAGTAGTAGCACTTAACCTCATCATCATCCCGGACCAAGTCCACCTGTAGGGTTTACATGATGATCTTTATGAGCTCCTCAAGGGGACATCATCATCCTAATATATAGGACACTGTTTCCTTCTATAATCAACGACACACCATGTAAATAATATCATTTCCCAGCTTACCGAGCCTATCGATTTAATCTATAAATCTCGTCCATTGGTAAATCAAAGAAATAAATACTAAGCACATGTGCCCGTTATTATATCAGGATTAAGAGCATGTACACCATAATATCTGAGGTCCGATTCAATTATGTAGTTAGCAATAAATTGAATCACCTCTAAGTCGGTCCTGCTCAATACACACAAAGTGTACTAGTGTAATTCTATGGTCAAGACAAATCAATACCAAATTGCACTACAACCATACCAATGGTTTGTCCAAAACCATCTCGGTTGTGAGCCTCTACTTATACTCTACAAGGAACTGATAACATGATCTTCCATGTGACACCACACACCATGTTATCTACAATGTAATGTATCAGACAATATGTATAACCATAAATATGCAAATAATGATCATGTGATTCTTATTTAAAAAATAAAGATGTTCATACAAAAGATAGACTTTTAAATATACATCCCAGCAACAATTAGGTTTTAGAGTTGGTCATAATTGATAATTCAATAGATTAAAGATTGAATTCAATCAATTGATTAGTATGTCAACTAGCCAGCTGACTTAGGCTAGTTTGTCAATAATAAAATATTTCTATTTATGGTTTAATTGATTAAATAGTAAATTAAATTAAGGTTAATCAATTAGGCAGCTAATTGACTGTCCAACAAGGAGTTAGAAAAAGACCTTTGATTTAACAAGAGTTGGTAGACACTATCAAATGTTCTATGAGTTATACTAATCACTTAATTAAGAGGAGATAATATCAATTAAATAGTCAACTAAAAATATATATAATAGACTAAAATCCAATTAACAGACACAAGGCTATAGTAGTTTTAAATGATAATTGACTAGATAAGTAGCTATTAATTTTCTGATACAAAATAGCAAGTAGTTGAATAATATGAAGACTATAACAAAGGAACTCTTTTGCAAGGTTAATACAAGCTCATGAAGACTAGTAAACATGAAAGAAATCAAGTGAGAGCAACTTTTACTACAAAAAATAATTCATTTTGTGATAAATTTTAAATATAAATTTGTGTAAAAAAAAATTGGAACAAAAATATTTTCGTTGTAAATAAGTTGTCGCAAAATTTTATGATGATAAATCTAAATTCATTGTAAATTTTACTAAAAAAATATTGTCGCAAAAATCATTACCAATTAGTGACTAATTTTTCAACAAAAATATTTTTCGTCGTAAATATTTGTGATGAAATTTTTTTCAATGCAAATGTTTGCAACGAAATTTAATTATTTTTGTTACAAATATTTGCTATGGAATTTAATTTCATAGCAAATATTTGAAGTAAATTTTAATTTTTATTCCAAAATATTTGCGATGAAAATTTTTTTAGTCATAAAATCAGCGATGAAAAATAATTTTCGTCACAAAATCTCAATTCTCGTGTCACAACAATAAGCGCCATGGCGTGGCGAGAAATTTGATTTTTGCGATGAAAATTATTTTCTTCACAGATTTTGCGATAAATATGCAAATCTATGACAAAAAAATTTCATCACAAAGCTTAGATTTCTCGTATCGACCACAGTGACCAACTGTTGTGGCGCCAAAAAATCGAGATTTTGTGACGAATTTTTTTTTTGTTGCAAAATCTGCGATAAAAAAAAATTGTCACAAAACTCAAATTTCTCACAAACTGTTGGTGCAGTAGGCACCTAAGTCGAACCTGAGTTTTGATTATAGCAAACGATACAAAGTTAAGCTCATATTGTTATCTCACGAGCTAAATCGAGTGTGTAGAAAAGTACTAAAGCTGGAGCTGAAGGCTAGCGACACCCGGAGGAAGCCGCGGTGGTCGGGCGACACTCGAGTGACTTCGGAGGGAGCCGAAGGAATCGAGTGGAAGGCCAGAAGCAAAAGTGACACAGTAAGTATCGAGGTAAGCTCGTGTGTGTGTGAGAGTAAGAGGGGTCGTATCCTCCTTACGGGGATGATCTTAAGCGTAGATCCGACCAAAGACATCCTATAGATTGTCCAGGTCAGGATCGGACGGTCGACAGCCGTCGAAATAATGTTTTTGTTAAGCTAACTTTGACTTGCATATAGCATCACCAATCGCTAGCTTGAGGACTCGATCGCCCATATCGACTACTGCATGGCCAAGATTCGATGCTACCATTAGTCGACTGATGATGGCCATCAGTCGACTGATGGTCAAGGATGAGCTTCGAGGAGTCAAGGCTTATCACCTCATTTCAAGGGGATTGGTGCTCAAATCTCATTGGTTGAAGTTCCTCTCGAGAAGGAGCTTAAAGGCTATAAAAGGAGGGTCTCTCCTAGGGTTTTCTCATCAATTCCAAGTTCCCAAAAGCCTCGCGCGTTAAAACTCTCCGACGGCGCTTGCTTCTTCGACGCTCTAAGTTTAAGTGTTTATATTTTTCGCTGGTATAAGTTTCAATTTAGTTTATTTCTTTTCATATATTGTCTCGGAATTTTTATGGTAACGAGGAGAGGGGGAGTGTCCCTCTACCTCAAGCTTTTGTGATTTCTTGTATTCGATCAACTCCTACCTCCAACGAGGAGGAGTTCATTTAGTGTTTTTCCCTCCGTGCATGGTCAAGGACCACTAGGGCCTTGGAGTAGTAGCTGAAGGCTATGAACCAACTAAAAAATTCACTTGTCTCATTTATTTGTCATTTATCTTTCCGCTACGTTTAATTGTCTACTCGAACGAATTCGTACGAAAAGTTTTATCGCTATTCACCCCCCTCTAGCGATCCGCTCGATCCAACAATTGGTATCAGAGCCGGGGGTGCTAAGATTTGGTGAAACCACCAATTTAACTTTCTACGATTTTTTTTTGTTTATTTCGAATTTTTTTTCCTTTCCTTTTCATTCGTGTAGTTTTTCTTCTCCCACACTACTAATCCAAGACGCGAGTCTTGGGACATTTCTATCGCTTGTGTTTTTAGGTTTCTTCCGCTTCATCCTCTTGTCTTTTTTTGTTTCAATGGCCCATCTTGAGGGTTTTAGCACCGTCCGACCTCCGTTTTACAACGGAGATGACTTTCATTATTGGAAGGATCGGATGGAATGCTTTCTTAAAACCCAAATCGAGATGTGGATCATAATCCAAATGGGATTCACACTTCCGACTAACGAAGTGGGTGAATCCTTGGATTATGACCAATGGACCAATGCGACAAAAAGACAAGTTGAAGCCGATGCCAAGGTAACTCAAATCCTCTAATGCGGCTTGTCCAAGGAGGAGATTAATCGCGTCAGCCCCTTCATCAGCGCAAAGGACCTTTGGACAAAACTAGTGGAGCTACACGAAGGGACCGATGAAGCCAAGGTATGTAAGCGCGATCTCCTATTCAATAAGTTATATAATCTAAAAATGCAGGAACACGAGATGGCGATGCAACTTCACGCTCGCGTTCAAGATATTGTCAATAACCTACATGCGATCGGACAAAAGGTCGAAAACCGTGACCTTATTAGGTATGTACTTAAACTCATTTCCTAGGACTACCTTGTGGGCATCCATGGTCGATGCCTACAAGGTCTCCAAGGATCTTTCAAAACTTAGATTAGATGAGTTGTTTTTTGATTTCTAACTTCATGAGCAGTCTAACTCGGAACCTGAGAAGGGTATAGCATTTTTTGCAGGTTCGAGGAAGAAAACTGTGAGCAAGCCACCCCCGAAGGAAGAGGAAGATGAGTCTGATTCGGAGGTCAACCCGGAAATGGAGGCCGAACTAGTCAACCTAGTTCAGAGGATAGTCAAGGGCCGAAAGCAAACTGTCACTCGACCCAATGAAGGTAAGCCTAAAAGTTCTAATATTAGGTGTTACAAATGCAACAGGTTTGGACACATCAAGTCCGAATGTCCGAAGCTCAAGAGCAAAGCATCGAAACACAAAAAGGCACTCAATGCTACATGGGAAGAAGCGTCTGAGGAAGAAGACGATGATCACGTCCTCATGGCTAAACCGGTTGAATCGGAGATGGAGTCGGAATCGAAACATGAATCTGAAACTGAAGACGAATCGGACTGCGAAGCGCTATTCAAGACAAGCCACGGATACACATCCGATTCAAAAGATACACTCAAGGTAAGTTGATCCCTTATTAGTACACTTTATAGTGCAATTAAATTCTTAACTAGGAAATTAGCTAAGTCCGAGTCCAAGGTTGAGACCCTGGTTGAGGAAGTTAAACTCCTCAAACAAGAGGTCTCCCTAACCTCTTCGACTAGTCGAATTCGAGAGGAGGACTCAACTCGGGTTGAAAAGCTCGAAGTTGAGAACTTACTCTTGAAGAGTCAAGTCGAAGATCTTAGGAACATGTTGGAAAGGTTTACTTTGGGATCCAAAGGAGTTGACCTCCTACTTGGATCGCAAAGGGCCATGTACAACAAGGCCAGACTAGGGTTTAGCTCAAATACGACCAACAAGTCGTATATGTCGATGGTAAGTCAACATAAAAAACGTGTCCAAGCATGGGTCCCTAAGACCACTTTGATTTCAATCTTAGGGTTGAACCAGTACTGGGTTCCCATGGACCAAATCCACTATATGGAGAGATCGAACTGATTCAACGATCCAGGGGGAGCCAGTACAAAACTTATTTGTGTTTTAACTTAGAAATTGCATGCTTAGGCTAGTTATTTATATTGATTTTTTTAGAATGGTTAGATAGGACTATATCTCGTCAATACTTGGTAACATAGTACCAGGACGTAGTGAGATGATAGTACGCTAGGAAAGTGGAGTCTTGTGTATTCAGGCTAGATAAGGCCTATCTAGTTCGATGCACTTGACCGAACGGAACTAGTTGAAGCTACCTCGCCGTATCCTAGACTAGTTAGACCAGGAAGTGGTCTTAGGTAAGTCAAGTCTCTATTTTCTTGAAAATGGCTTTGTCTAAGGAAGTGGTCATTTTTACGATCAAAGAAGGCCTCTGTGCCTCGCCACGACCTGGAAGCCATGATCTTGAAAAGGTGACTTGATGAGCCTAAGGTCAAATCCGAATCTAACACAAGGTTGACAAGTGTTCAAATCATTAAATTTAAATCAAGTAAAATTGGAAGTTATCTCACAAGAACATATAGGGTTAACATGTTTGATCATGTAGACATGAGTGAGATGATTTAGGTTAATAATTTTCAACCAATCTTTAATAAATCCAATATCCGATCCAACTATCTTGCGTGTAGGATCAATGGATGTTGGACAGTGGTTGCTCCCGACACATGACCGAGGATCAACTCAAGTTTTCGAAGCTTCGATTCAAACGACAAGGATCAGTAGCCTTCGGAAACAACGACAAGCTTAAAATCATCGGACCAGGTGACATTGAGCTCAACTCTAACTTTACTATTCAAAATGTCTTATTGGTAGAAAATTTTCAATATAATTTACTTAGTGTAAGTCAATTGTGTGATAATAACTATAAGGTCATATTTCTAGAAAATGAATGCGTAATTAATACAAATGAAACTTCTAAAATAATCCTTAAGGGAACAAGAAATAATAATATTTATACTATTAATTTAACTAACTCCTCAACCAAGTGTCTTATGACACGGCAAGAGGAATCATGGTTGTGGCACCGACGACTCGGTCACTCACACCCAAGACTCATCCACAAGATGAGTCAGAGTGACTTAGTCAGAGGTTTGCCTAACCTCAATAACTTGGATAATAAAATATGTAATGCTTGTCAACAAGGTAAATAATCTAGGACACAACATCAACTAACTAATCAAGAATGAACCAAAAGTGTTCTTGAGCTCCTACACATGGATCTATTTGATTCACACGGAGCTAAGTCACTTAATGGGAGTAAATTTTGCTTAGTCATAATTGACGACTATTCTAGATTTACTTGGGTTAGATTCATCAAACATAAAAGTGATACCCTAGATCAATTAATCAACCTATTTAAACTAATAGAAAATCAACAAAACCTTAAAATCAAAAAGCTTAGGACTGATCATGGTGGTGAATTCGAGAACGACAAGTTTAACTCAGAACCTAAATGGATATCACCATGAATTCTCTTTCCCTAGAACCCCACAACAGAATGGCCTAGTAGAATGTAAAAATAGAACCCTACAAGAAGCCTCTAAGACAATGTTAAGCGAGTATAACCTACCCGATAGGTTTTGGGTGGAAGCCGTGAGTATGACATGCTATGTCCAAAATAGGATCCTTATGGTAAAGAGTCACCTTAAGACCTCATACGAGATTTATCACGATAAAATACCTAACATCAAGTACTTTAGGGTATTTGGGTGTAAGGTACATATCCTAAACACTAAGGATTACCTAGGGAAATTTACATCCAAAACCTCGACCGGAATCTTTCTAGGATACTCGACTACAAGTAGAGCTTATAGAGTATATAACCATGACACCCTTAGAGTCGAGGAGACTATAATGTAGTGTTTGATGAAGGACACGAACCTACAAAACCCTTAGCAACCTCAAGTAGCGAACCGATTCATACCAGACTCTACTCTGATCCAGAGATCAAGTCTAGTATTAATCCTAACCTAAGTCAACCAAGTCATTCTATCGACCAAATGGTAGATGACACTAACCAAACTAGGACTCAAACGAGTCATCCTATTGACCAAGTGGTAGATGACTCAAACCCAAATCAAACTATGACTCAAACGAATCATTCTATCGACCAAGTGATAGGTGATCTAAGCCTAGGAGTTCGAACTAGAACCTCATATAGAAACCTTAGTCAAATCTCCTTGATTTCCAAAATTGGACCCAAAACTATTGACCAAGCTCTTCTTGATCCCGATTGGATTATTACAATGCAAGAAGAGCGCTCAATTCACTAGGAAGGAAGTATGGGAATTAGTGCCACCACCTAAAGATAAAATAATCGTTGGAACAAGGTGGGTGTTTAGAAATAAACTTGATGATAAAGGTGAAGTAGTTAGAAATAAAGCTAGATTAGTCGCTAAAGGGTTTAGTCAAGTTAAAGGTTTAGATTACGATGAGACCTATGGCCCAGTAGCTAGATTAGAGTCCATTCGAATGTTATTAGTGAAGGTTTTGCCCGGAAGCTCTGATACCACTTGAAGGTAGGAAACTTCGCTTCCCACTTCAATTCGGTCGCTTGTTCATGGCGAACCCTTCTACGTCCCTGAATAAAAAAAATTTATCCTTGACAAGAGGAATTGCCCAAGCAACCTTGTCATCGTCGTGCTATTCGATTAGAGTAGTCACTTGAACAAACTTGTTGTTCAAGCGACCAACCTCTATTCTACGAATAGCCACGGAATAGACGATGTACGGATCGCCGGCTTTTGTGTTTATGTTCGGGGTCCAAGTATATTTAGCCATAAAATAGAATATACCATGCATATATAATTGAAAAAAAATTACAAATATGTTACATATGAAGGAAGATAAGTGTTATACCTCTCGATCTTCTATTGTATGACCTTCCTCCTTTCGGATGTCGTGTGGGCGACGATCTAACAAAAGTTGAAGCTCCTAGATCACCAATATTCCTTCCTTGCTCATTCCGAGCAAGAGGAAGAATACAAACAAGACCCTTCTGTTGGAATGTATACTGAAAGCCTAGCTCTTTTTGTATGAACATTTTATTTTGGAATAAGAATCACATGATCATTGTTTGCACTTTATATATTTATTATATGTGTGCATATTGTCTAATATTTTACATTGTAGATAACATGGTGCTTGGTGTGGCACAGAAGATCATGTTATCAGTCCCTTGTAGAATATAAGTAGAGGCTCACAACCAAGATGGTTTTGGACAAACCATTGGCATGGTTGTAGTGTAGCTTGGTATTGTTTTGTCTTGAACATAGAGTTACACTAGTACACTTAGGTGCATTGAGCAGGACCGACATAGAGGTGATTCAATTAATTGCTGACTACATAATTGAATCGGACCTCGGATATTATGTTGTACATGCTCTTAATCCCGATATAATAATGGGCACATGTACTTAGTATTTATTTCTTTGATTTACCAGAGGGTGAAATTTAGATGGATTAAATCAATATGCCCGGTAAGTTGGGAAATGATATTATTTACATGGTGTGCCGTTGATTATAGGAGGAAACCGTGTCCTATATACTAGGTTGATGATGTCCCCTTGAGGAGCTCATAAGGTTCATTATGTAAACCCAGCTGGTTGACTTAGTCAACATGATGATAAGGTTGAGTGGTACTACTCGAGGAGTTAGATGTTAATTAATTGATGGTCAGTAAATCAATTAATTGACGGACATTCGATATCTTAAACACGAGGAGATGAATGTACAAATAATATATGGAGCCCATATTAATTTATGGGGGTTGGTGAGGTAGTTTGATGATGATCCTCTAGTGGAATGGAACATCATTGATGGATCAAGTTTGTGTGGTTCCGATCCATCGGGTAGCCAAGAACCAACTCCTCCTCATGGTCCCTATCGTAGCCTAATATAATCCTCAAGAAGTCTAGATCCAAGGATGTAAAACAAAACTCTAAAACCAACGGTTGGGATTAAATCCCTAGGATCGACGGTTGAGATTAAATCTCTAGATCTGACGGTTGGGATGAAACCCTAGAACCGACGGTTGAGATTAAATCCCTAGATGCGACGGTTGGGATAAAACCCTAGATCCGACGGTTGAGATGAAACCATAGATCCGATGGTTGGGATGAAACCCTAGATCCGACGGTTGGCATGAAACCATAGATCCGATGGTTGGGATGAAACCCTAGATCCGACGGTTGGGATAAAACCCTAGATCCGACGGTGGAGATTAAATCTCTAGATCCGACGGTGGAGATTAATGGAGGTTTAAGCCCAATTCTATAAATAGAGGGCTAAGGCTTGGGCGGCAAGGATAGTTCACCATGTACCCTTCTCCATATATTAGGAACACATCCTTAGTTCTTCTTAAGTACTTAAGGATCGTCTTAACAGCCACCCAATGATCCATTCCTGGATCAGACTGGTATCTGCTCGTGACACTCAGAGCATACGATATATCGGGCCTCGTATATAACATAGCATACATGAAAGATCCTATTGTGGATGCATAGGGAATCTTACTCATGCAAATCCTCTCGTCTTCTGTGCGCGGACACATAGACTTCGAAAGGTGTACCCCATGCCTGATGGGTAAGAAACCTTTCTTGGATTCCGACATGCTAAACCTCTTTAGCACTCGGTCTATATATATAGCTTGCGAAAGACCAAGCAACCGTTTCGATCTATCTCTATAGATCTTAATCCCGAGGATGTAGGTTGCTTCTCCCAGGTCTTTCATGGAGAATGTCTTGGATAACCAAACCTTCACTGACTGTAAGATTGAAACATCGTTTCCTATAAGTAGTATGTCATCGACATACAATACTAGGAACACGACTGCACTCCCACTAACCTTCTTGTACACACAAGGTTCGTCTGGATTTTGTGAGAAATCAAACCTTTTGATTGTCTCATCAAAACGGATATTCCAGCTCCTGGATGCTTGCTTCAATCCATAAATGGACCGCCGCAATTTGCATACCTTGGTTTTATCAACCGATGTGAAACCCTCAGTTGTATCATATACACGCCCTCGAAAGGTGTTTCCATTAAGGAAAGATGTTTTCACATCCATCCGCCATATCTCATAATCATAATGAGCCTCTATGGCCGTGAGCATCCGAATGGATTTAAGATAGCTACAAAGTAATAGGTTTCACATAATCAACACCTTATTTTTGACGATATCCTTCGCCACCAATCTAGCCTTATAGGTAATCACATTACCATCCATGTCGGTTTTCTTCTTGAAAACCCACTTGCACCCTATAGGCTTTATGCCTTCAGGTGGGTCAACCAAGTTCCAAACTTGGTTTTCATACATAGAATCCATTTCTGACTTCATGGCACCAAGCCACTTATCCCTTTCTCAACTTGTCAAGACTTCTTCATAACGTAGGCTCCTCATCATCAATGAGTAACACGCGCTCGATTCACTTACGAGAAATCCATATCTCTCGTGAATATTATGTGTTCTACCGTGATCTACGAAGATGTGGTGTTACAATAGGTCCAAACCGATTGCTCATCACTATGAGTTGTACCGCTGTGCTTCACCGTGTATCTCATTAATGTCTATTTGAGTCTCTCGAGCCTCCTCAAGCTCGACGACACTCCCATCGCTTTCTTGCAAGAGAAACTCTTTCTCTAGAAACACAAAGATGCCTTGAAACAAACACCTTTTGTTCCACAGATGATAGAATTGGTAACCCCTTGTTTCCTTAGGGTATCCAACAAATAGACATTTATCGACTTAGCATCCAATTTGTCCGATACCGCTTCACATAAGCAGGACAACCCCATATCTTCAAGTAAGATACATGAGGTTTCTTACCATTCCATATCTCATATGGAGTAGTTGAGACTACCTTGGTAGGCATTCTGTTTAACAAGTAAACAGCTGTCTGAAGTGCATAGCCCCAAAAGGACTTGGGAAGAGTCGCATGATTCATCATTGACCTGACCATGTCCAACAAGGTCCTAAGTACGCCTCGATACACCATTATGCTGGTGTATATGGCGGAGTCCATTGAGACAATATACCATTGTCTCTTAGATAATCAAGAAACTCTTGACTTAAGTATTCACCACCTCGATCCGATCGAAGTATTTTAATACTCTTATCATGTTGTTTCTCTACTTCATTTCTGAATTCTTTGAACCTTTCAAAGGCTTCAGACTTGTGTTTCATCAAGAACACATACCCAAACCGTGAGTGATCATCGGTGAAGGTAATGAAGTAGCTATAGCCTCCTAATGCTTGAGTTGACATAGGTCCACATTCATCAGTATGTATTAGACCTAGTAACTCTCCCACTCGTTCACCTTTTCTTGTAAAAGGTAACTTAGTCATCTTGCCTTTTAAGCATGATTCGCATGTATCGTATGAATCCAATTCAAACGATTCCAGAATTCCACATCGGTGTAATTCGGACATGCGTTTCTTGCTTACATGGCCAAGACGACAATGCCACATGTAGGAGTCTATTTGATTATCCTTTCGAGCACACTTGTTGCTCGCTTCGATATTGCAAATGTCACTGGATACGTCCAACGTATAAACACCATTGCTTAAAGTTCTAGTCCTATAAAGAACTCCATTCAAAGTTATGTAACAACAATTGTTACTAAAAGTCAAATGGTACCCATTTCTATTTAAACAAGAAATAAAAATGATGTTCTTTATCAACAAAAAAACATAAAAGCAATTGTCCAGTTCTAAGACAAGTCCTGCAAGGAGTTTCAACAAATACGTTCCGATGGCGAGTGCAGCAACCTTTGCTCCATTCCCAACACGTAAATTTGACTCTCCCTTGACGAGTCTTCTTCTATTCCTTAGCCCATGTATGTCATTACATATATGTGAGCCACACCTAGTATCCAATACCCAAGTGTTTGAGGAAATAGAATGACAATCAATAACGAAGATATCTGAAGAAGATGGGGCATCCGATGCCTTATTCTTCTTCACGGACTCAAGATAAATCTTGCACTTTCTTCGCAAATGGCTCTCCTTGCCATAATGATGGCAAGTTTCCTTTTGTGCTAGTTCTACCTTCTTAGCCCTTCTCTTCTTTCCCTTATGCTGTTCCTTTGACTTCCTCTTAGAACCTTTCTTCGAGGAATCAACTAACAGCACCGTCCCCTGCTCATGCTTCTCAGAAGACTCCACAGTCTTCAGCATATTGAGCAGTACCACAGATGAACCTTCTAGCATCTCAGAGGTGAAGAGGAGCTTTGAGACTTCGAACCTTTCGAATCTCACTTGCTCATCAACCAACTCACAAAGATGAAGGACTAGGATATGAGCATCCATATGCTCATGCTGCTTTCGTAGCTTGGGTTCCATCGCGGCTAGCATGATGCAACTCATTTGTTCAGAATCACTCACATGTTTCTGATAGGCCAACAATTGGTCCAGAGTTGCATCGTCACTAGACAAGTGAAGAGGCGCCGAGGACATTTGCAAGCTTTTTAACCTTGAGAACAATTCTCAAGCTTCTAAGCCACCCAAGAAGCTCGCTACCAATTTTATTCAATCCAAAATGGAACCCAAATTCAAAGACATCATGATCAATCTTAGAAATACAAAACGAGAAAATATATGAGAAAATGATTTTTAAAAAGCATCAATATACATTTATAAATACCATTCATTATTCTAATTTCAAAAACCCCAAAATCACTTCGGGAGATCGTAGGTCCATCTCCGAATGGGCTGATATCCATCATAGTTATGAACAACCTTGGAGAGAGTCCAACAAGCCATTCATAACTACGACGGTAGGTATCAACTATACCGATTGCATATCACGTATATGCAACTATCACAATGTGCTATCAACTAATTGAATGTTCACACATACATCGGGTTGTTAACACATTAACAAGTATGCATCATATGCATAGCACCCAACTTCACCTCCCTTTACATCGACCGTGGAGAGAGTCCAACAAGCCGATGCTCCAGGTTAAAGCCAACCCATTAATCGGGAAATAGTTTTAATATGGTTAGAGCGCATTCAACCAATTAGCCCAGCTTGGAGAGAGTCCAACAACCACAGCTAACGATTGACCTATGACTCTTACCATATTAGTATTAAACTATTCCATGGTTTGAACATGTTCGTGTTCGAGCCGGGCTTGGAGAGAGTCCAACAACCCAAACAAGAAACAGAACTCTGGTTCTAACCATATTAATGGAAGGTGTAGGCTTTAATATTGATTAAGGGTTTTTATGTCTCATCCTCTTTGCATGCAAATAACTATTATCTACATGGCATGACATACATGGCATACATCTACATGTCACGACACGCATGGCATAATGTTATGCATCTAATGCAATTACATGACATACAATTATGTCATGTACATAATTTCCTTATTTGTCATAACTATTTATGGAAATAAAATATGTTTAAGATTTGATTCTCCAAATAAAATCATGATTGAATTAGGAAACAAATTTCTAAATCTAATCACATATTTTATTTATGAAAATAATTGATTAAGGAAAATCAATTTAGGAAACCAATTTCCTAAATCATCAAAACTACTTATGGAAATAAAAATATTTTAAGATTTGATTCTCCAAATCAAATCATGATTAAATTAGGAAACAAATTTCCAGAATCTAATCAAATATTTTATTTATGGAAAATATCAATTTCCATAAATACTTCCAACTTTCCAAAAGTGGAAGATTTCCATAAATACATCTAGACTTTCCAAAATTGAAAAATTTTCATAAATACTTCTAATTTTCCAAAATTAGAAAATTTCCAGAAATAACATTATGACTATCACAAAACATTTTTACGGTTATGTCGAAACAAAACCTGGGCTCTGATACCACTGTTGGGTTTCCGGCACCGCGGCGTGTGTGTGTTCGATCACGTTTCGTAAACATGAACACAGTGGAAGCAATAAAAATAATAAATCTACATTTATTACAACACACACAACACACGCATGTATATTACAACAAGTATAGACATAACCGTAAATTTAAATTTGCAATAAAAGGAAATTTATCTACGTTATACCTTTCGTATGACGTGTAGTGGGAACGACATCAATCGGAACGATCCTCGCTAGAATCGTCTCTATCCGTATCCACGCCGAGTTCCTCAGGATGACTTCGCTAAGCCACGAGCTTCGTCTTTGTACGGGTTACTAGCCTCGTGTTGAAGACGACGTGATCGAGAGATGATCACGATCCGAATCCAAATTCGGATCCTAATACGAGTTCTCAAAACTCGCTTCTCCGGAGAGGTATTCGTCAACCAATTGACGAATCCTTCGTCCTCCACCTCAGAGGATTACTGGAGATCGAATCCCCGGTAAGTTAGCCGCTGTCGGAGCTCTAACCGTCGTCCAAACGCCGCTCCGACGAGAGGAGAACAAGCTGTCCAGAAAACTGGACAACTTTGGTGGAGGAGATAGGCGCCGGCCAACCAAGGGAAGAAAAGGCTCACCTTGATGCCAAACCTATAGGAGATCACCGGAGGGTCGCCGGAGGATCACCGGCTGAAGCTTGGTCGCCAGCAAGGAGCTGGACGGTGGCACAACAAGCTGGGCGGCAATGGAGGTTGGGCGGCAATGCAAGTTGGGCGGCAACTCCAAGCTAGGGTTTTGGATTAGGGCTTAATTATCCCTTAAGCCCTCTTTTATAGAGAACTAATTCTCTTAATGGTTATTGGATCATAACCATTAGGCCCGTTAACCTGCTCCATTAAGATAAGTTAAAATAAACCAAACCATGATGGTTTATTTTAAGTTAAAACGAACCGAACCAACTTTTGGTTCATTCGTTTAAAATAAACCAAACCCTTTGGTTTATTCTCCTCCATTGGATTAGAACCAAACCATTTTGGTCCATCCATTATGTCTTCATAAGACACGGCCCATCCACGCTTCCATTGCGACAGAAATGATTTCATGCTCGCTTTATGTTTGGTCCAACCAAACTTAGTTTCTCTCGGTCTGAGAATCCCATTCTCAAGCTCGTTTTAAATCCTTCGGATTACGCTCGTTGTGCATGTGACCAAATAGGTTCTCGGTTTATGTTGGCCGTCTATAATTAACCATTAATTATAGAACGATCATGAGTGGCACCTAGTAGTACATCATGATCCCCAATTAACCGAAAAGATCAACGGTTGATCCAGAACTATTTCTGAAACCCTTCAGTAGCTTGAATGAATCGTGCCCCATTCCCTTCACTCATCTTATACCCACTTGGTTCAGGACATGGTCTATTGTGTCAGTCCCCACTAGGCTGACTACGTCACACCTAGCCCAAGTATCATTTCCTCGTCCTACGATTCTAGTTACTGCACATGTATCGAAGAGTACCTTACTCTAAACATGTAATGCTTTGGCCAAAGACTTTAGTAACAATCCGACGAGAGGCCATGGGTATACATCTCCTCGCAAGGAGTGGTGAATCCTTTATAGGTTATTCAAACACCTTCGATCACTTCGACTTATACCCAATCATCCCGGGTCCACATCTCCTTAGAGATGCTTGCTTAAGATGTCAAAGCATAAGTCTCTATGATCAAGATGACATGAATACCGCAAGTCAAAGGAACATCGCACTTAAGCCACAGTAAGAACTTCATTGATATATCTATATATGCAGAGAACCATATGAAGTCTTACAGCTGGTCACTCCAATGAACTAGTTACCATAACTAGCATCCACGATTAACTCCGGACATCACTATGTCTCCAGCCAGTGAGAATCAGCTGCTTGGATACACCAAGGAGTATACCTCGTGCTAGTCTCGATGTAATTGATGGTGTCCAAACCCATCAATTCATCGACTAGGGATAATTCCGATACATCACAATTACACATGTAGAGATACTCACTAGTTGTGATCCAATCACAAATTCTCTCATGCTGTGAATCGTATCGTGGACATTCAGTAAATGAGTTTAAGATCCAATCAAATACATAAAACATGTATACTCAAATAGTGAATCTTCATTTATCATATAAATGGTTCATACATAAGGCAATTGTCTTAGGACATCTCTCATATATTACTAACAGATGCATGTGAGATGCTAGGATATGAGTTGAGTTCAAGGTGCATAGTTTTTGCATCTAGATGAACTAAAACTCATCTTATTTCAGTGGTGGATCATTGGGAAAGCTTGTGTACAAGTCATGTACATTGAGCCCAAGGAATATGATCCAAAATAAGGTTTTGAAAACATTTTAAAATCATTTGGAAAAACCTTGGTGAAGTCTATCTTTTGATAGTAATCACCATTGATGAGATTGATACAAAGTGAGCCAAAACTTAGAAGTTTTCTTCACTTTTGAATTTTTTATCAATTTCAGTATTTTATGGGTAAAATATTTTTCTATTATTTTTCACCCATTGTATTGACTAAAATTAATATACGTATCAAATTTCATATTTTTTCGATATACATAGAATTACTTATAATTTTCGATTCGATAATGAAATTGAAATTTGATTATCATCGACCAGGTGGCGATCAACTATTGTGAGTGGCGATCGTTGACAGTCTGTTAGTATGAGCCCTTAGTGCCAATTATGAGATAATTGGTGAGGGAGACTTTTGTATTATATTCTTGCATTAATAAAGACAAAGATTGATTATTATATTTCTTTATGCGTGTGCCAGCTAAATAAATATAATAATGCACATGAATAGTAGATTGTTATCTACAGTATTTCAATTGGTAGAATTGATTATGGGAAGCTGTAGAGAACACTATTCTTAAATATTCCTAGTCGAGTGTTGTATTAATAGACAAGGGCTATATTGATACATTGAGACTAGCATGTAGGTCGAATGGATACTGATCTCACAAGTCATGGATATATGATATCACATTGATACATGGGTATATATATTGGAGACTATATATACCGAATTGACCATGAGAAAGTATCATGGATCGTTATATGAGTGTCATATACTTTCTCATGTGACTATTGGTATGAATAGTTCTTAGACCTGAAGTCACTACGGTTCCCTACATAAGGAGTTATGTACTTTGGTATCGCCTAACGTCACACCGTAATTGAGTGACTATACTTGGCGATCACCGAGTATAACGAATTATGCGGAGGGATGTGAGTGATGTAGATGAAATCTATCCCTCCCATATGACGGGAGTGATATCTTTGGCCTCTTGATAGAGTAGGACCACGAAATGCATGGCCATGCTCAAATGAGTCAATATGAGATATTGAGCTCATTTGTTTGAGTGAGTCTACTTGGGGATCAAGAAACATAAAGATTGATAAGAGGGTGACACGGTCTATGCCTCATTGATTGATCTGAGATATCAAGGATAGAAGGACACTGTCATATGATAATAGTCACGTAAGAGGTTGTCAGATCTCGACATTCTCATCACTTGGGTAGCAATGATGTATTGCTAGATACCGCTCATTGCTTATGTATCTAAAATGGTTTTGGATACATTGCCAACGTTATGAGAGCCTATAGGGTCACACACAAAGAACATATTATTTTGGAGAGGAAATCATTTTGGTTTGACTAAAATGAATTATTAGTTAATTGGATTAACTAGAATGAGTAAGACTCATTACTTGGCTAAATTTGAGTTGGACTCAAATTGGTTTATGTTGAGTTAGACTCAAGTCAAACCAAGAGAAGAAGGCTAAAATGAATAATACACGAATTAATAATATAATACATGAATTAATAAATGGGGTTTTAAATGGGATTTAAAACTCATTAATGTGCATTTAATGAGCATTAATTGACTTCCTTTCTTTTACCATGGAGAATAAAGAAGTGCATTTAATGTCTCATTAAGGTGTATTATTGTTGCTTCTTCTTCTTCAACGTGGAAAATGAAAAATGGAATCTGATTTTATTTTTTTTCGGTGACAACACAAGAGGGCCAAGTATAGAGTGGAAAAGTGAGACCTTGGAGTGGTTGCTAGCACAACCGAAAGGGCTTACCTCTTCTCTCCAAGATCGTGTGTGTGTGCACCGTAGAGACGTTGACATTCTGACCACGCTGAGATCCGCAAGTGTTGCTGATTGGAATTCGAAGGGCACGCTTCGAAGGTAATCTCGATTCCTATAGGATAGGATCGATAATTGAAATGAGTATATTTTTTTTTTGCTTGGATCTCTGGAGGGATCCTAAGTTTTCCACTGCGAATTTTTGTTTATCGCTCGGGATCCCTACAGAGTCAACTGCCAATGGTGATTTCGGTAAAACTAGATTTGTTTAGCCCGTGTTCAGCTGCGGTTAAGGTCTTTAACCACTCTTAACCCTAGGATATGCTTTGGGAAGCATTATAAAGGATGAAAATCTATTGGATATAGATTTGGAGAGGTGTTAGGTTAAAGTATCAAATTTAAGGGTGAAAGAGTTCATGTTTGAACTTTGAGCCTTAATTTTGATGGTTTAGAGTTCCTATTGGCTTAGGGACTTCCCAAGGACATTGTTGGTGCAATGGTCAAGGGGGAGAAAGCCTTTAGGGGGAGGTATCCATCTTGGGATGATGGATGTGTTTTTCTTCTTGAAGGGGAGAAGTTATGAGAAGGACATCAATTGGGAAAATTGATGGGATTTTGAGAAACCCAATTTGGAAATTGGGCGAGTGTATAGGATTGCCACTCTTGAGTGATATGGGACTTATCAATAGGAAGATGGTAGGCATCCTAGGTATTTTTGGACTAAGGGGGAGATTGTAAGATCTCATTGGGACATGAGACATTGACCTCCTTAGAGAGATAACCATTTTGATGTATGTCAAAAAGGGGGAGAAGGTTAAATTACCAATTTGGAAAATTGGTAAGGGAATTTGAGTTAGGGGCCTAACTCAAAGTTTGTTTTGTCAAACATCAAAAAGGGGGAGATTGTTGGTGCAATTGGCCCAGGTCACGATTGACCAGACTCGAGTTTGACTCGAGTGATGTTTTGATATTTGACATAGTATGTTTGACATTGATGTCAGTTAATATGTTTTGAGAAGATTGTTTATACAATCGACCCGGGTTATAATTAACCGGACTCGAGTTTGACTCGAGGGAGACTTTGATGGTTGACTAGGGTTGACCATGCGATTATGGGAAAGTCCAAGTGGGACACTTGGCATTTGGGAAAGTCCAAGCATGGGTCTTGGCAAGGTAAAGTCCAAGTCATGGTTACTTGGCATGAAAAGTCTAAGCATGGGTCTTGGCATGGAAAGTCCAACATGGGTTGGCAAGGGAAAGTCCAAGCTTGAGTCTTGGCATTTGAGAAGTCCAAGGGGAAGCGGCGTAAAGTCCAAGCGGAGTCTTGGCGGCGTAAGTCCAATGTGCCTTGGCGGTGTAGGCACCGTTAGCATGACATAGCCGATGGAAGCACCTGAAGACTAGCGCGACAGATGAACAAGTCATGGATGACTTGGAGGGATCCGAGAGGTGTAAGGTGTTGGTGCAGTAGGCACCTAAGTCGAACCTGAGTTTTGATTATAGTAAATGATACAAAGTTAAGCTCATGTCATTATCTCATGAGCTGAATCAAGTATGCAGAAATGCTAAGCTAAGCCGAAGGTCTGCGACACTCGGAGAGAACCGTAGTGGTCGGGCGACACCGGGAGGACTTCGGAGGGAGCCGAAGGAATCAGGTGGAGACCAAAAGCAAGGCTTCAAAGGTAAATGTTGAGGTAATTAAGGTCGAGTCCTTCATACGGGGACATCCTTAGGCGACGATCCGACCAAGACTTCCCATGGAAGGTCTATGTTCAGATCGGACGATAAGTGGCCGTCGAATTCACTTATATTTCGAGCTAACTCTTTATTACAGTCGAAAAGTCTGAAAATCAGTTCAACCGGCCAAGGATCAGTTCAACTGCTGAGCCATCAGTTCAACCGATGGTCAAAAATCAGCCTTGAGGAGTCAAGCTTTATCACCATTTTTCAAGGAGTTTTGTGCCCAATTCCAATTGGTTGAAGACCCATTCGATAAGGGGCTTAAAGGCTATAAAAGGAGGGCTTCTCCTAGGGTTTTTCATTATCTCTAAGTGCTCAAAAACCTTTGCAACTCCGCGATTCTCCGATGACTCTACGACGAAGTGCTGTCAACAACCCTAGCTTAGTTTCTACTCTTTAGTTGTTGATATTTTAATCTGTCGTCTCTTTAAATATTGCAATTCCTTTTATTAATCAAGGTTTTCTATCGTTGTACTTTACATTAATAGAAGAGAGGGTTTGTCTCTCTATCTTTTCTTTCGAAGGTTTTTTGTAATCGTCAAACTCCTACCTCCAACGAGGAGGAGTATTTTTAATGAATTGCCCTCCGTGCGTGATCAAGGATCACTAGGGCCTTGGAGTAGTAGCCGAAGGCTACGAACCAAGTAAAAATATTTGTCTCTTTTTATTTATTGCTTATCTTTCAGCTGCAAATTAATTATCTACTCGAGTTTTAACGAACGAACAAAAAAAAGGTTTTATCGCTATTCACCCCCCCTCTAGCGATCCGCTTCGATCCAACAATTGGTATCAGAGCCGGGGGCGCTTAGATTTGGTGAAACCACCAATCTAACATTTTTTTACAGATTTGTTTTTCGTTCGTTTAAATTTTTCTCCCGCACTACTAATCCAAGACGAAGTCTTGGTACTCTTCGTTTGGTTTTGTTTTGCAAGTATTCGCTTTTGGAGTAGCCGACGGTCAAACGGGCATAACTTTTCGTACAAGTTGACCCACGACACGGGCTACCTACCAAAACGAAGCTCTCGGAGAGATCTACACTTATTATAAGGGTAAACACTCGTAACAAGCTGTCTTCATCCTCAAAAACCATCGTTTAGTACCATTTCTGGGACATCTAAGGTTG
This sequence comes from Wurfbainia villosa, assembly GCA_025175895.1. NCBI lineage: Eukaryota > Viridiplantae > Streptophyta > Magnoliopsida > Zingiberales > Zingiberaceae > Wurfbainia > Wurfbainia villosa. The sequence continues at coordinate 59,630,987 of CM046002.1, forward strand.
TAAGTGCTCATCTTTTATTTTAGTTGGTTATTTCTCATTTATTCCTTTTGTTTCTTTTCCTTTCCTACATTACTAATCCAAGGCGAAGTCTTGGAACATTTTTCGTGTTTTTTTTGTATTTTTTGTGCAAGGTTTCCCTTCCAAATGGCCCATCTCAAGGGTTTTAGCACCGTCCGACCTCCGTTTTACAACGGAGATGATTTTCGTTACTGGAAAGGTCGGATGGAATGCTTTCTCAAAACCCAAATCGAGATGTGGATCATAATCCAAACGGTTTTCACACTTCCGACTAACGAAGTGGGTGAATCCTTGGGTTATGACCAATGGACTATTGCAACAAAACGACAAGTCGAAGCCGACGCCAAGGCAACTCAAATTCTCCAATGCGGTTTGTCCAAGGAGGAGCTAAATCGCGTCGGCCCCTTCATAAGCGCAAAGGACCTTTGGACAAAGCTAATGGAGCTACACGAAGGGACCGATGAAGCCAAGGTATGTAAGCATGATCTTTTATTTAATAAACTATATAATCTAAAAATGCAAGAACACGAGTCCGCGACGCAACTTCACGCCCGTGTCCAAGACATAGTCAGCAATCTACATGTGATCGGGCAAAAGGTCGAAAACCGTGACCTTATAAGGTATGTTCTAAACTCCTTTCCAAGGACTACCTTGTGGGCATCCATGGTCGATGCCTACAAGGTCTCTAAGGATCTTTCGAAACTTAGGTTAGATGAACTATTTTCTGAATTTGAACTTCATGAGCAGTCTAACTCGGAACCCGAGAAGGGTATAGCACATTTTGCAGGTTCAAGGAAGAAAACCGCAAGCAAGCCACCCCCAAAGGAAGAAGAGGATGAGTCCGATTCGGAGGTCGACCAGGAAATGGAGGCCGAACTAGTCAACCTAGTTCGGAGGATAGTCAAGGGCTGAAAGTGAACCATCACTCGACCCAACAAAGGTAAGCCTAAAAGTTCTAATATTAGGTGTTACGAATGCAACAGGTTTGGACACATCAAGTTCGAATGCCCAAAGCTCAAAAGCAAAGCACCAAAATAAAAAAGGCACTCAACACTACATGGGAAGAAGCATCCGAGGAAGAAGATGATGATTGAGTCCTCACGGCTAAACCGGTTGAATCGGAGATGGAGTCGGAACCGGAACACGAATCAGAAACCGAAGACGAGTCAGACTGCGAAGCGCTATTCAAGACAAGCCGCGGATACGCATCCGGTTCAAAAGATACACTCAAGGTAAGTCGATCTCTAATTAGTACGCTTTATAGTGCAATTAAGTTTTTAACTAGAAAGTTAGCTAAGTCCGAGTCCAAGGTTGAGACCCTGGTTGAGGAAGTTAAACTCCTCAAACACGAGGTCTCCCTAACCTCTTCGACTAGTCGAGTTCAAGAGGAGGACTCAACTCGGGTTGAAAAACTCGAAGTTGAGAACTCACTCTTGAAGAATCAAGTCGAAGATCTTAGGAATACGTTGGAAAGGTTTACTTTGGGATCCAAAGGACTTGACCTCCTACTTGGATCGAAAAGGGTCGTGTACAACAAGGCCAGGCTAGGATTTAGCTCAAATACGACTAACAAGTCGTATATGTCGATTGTAAGTCGACATAAAAAACATGTTCAAGCATGGGTCCCTAAGACCACCTTAATTTCAAACTTAGGATCGAACCAGTACTAGGTTCCCAAGGACAAAATCCACTATGTGGAGAGACCGAATCGATTCAACAATTCAGGGGGAGCTAGTACGAAACTTGTTTGTGTTTTAACCTAGAAATTGCATGCTTAGGTTTTTTTTATTTAGTTTGATTTTCCTTTTTAGAATGGTTAGATAGGACTATAACTCGTCAATACTTGATAACATAGTACCAGGACGCGGCGAGATGATAGTATGCTAGGAAAGCGGAGTCTTGTGTATTCGGGCTAGATAAGGCATATCTAGTTTGGTGCACTTGACCGAGCGGAACTAGCTGAAGCTACCTCACCTTATCCTAGACTAGTTAGACCAGGAAGTGGTCTTAGGTGAGTCAAGTCTCTATTTTCTTGAAAATGGCTTTGTCTAAGGAAGTGGTCATTGTTCCGATCAAAGAAGGCCTCTATGCCTCGCACGACCTGGAAGCCATGATCTTGAAAAGGTGACTTGATGATCCTAAGGTCAAATCCGAATCTAACGCAAGGTTGACAAGTGTTTAAGTCATTAAATTTAAATCAAGTAAAATTGGAAGTCATCTCACAAGAACATATAGGGTTAACGTGTTTGATCATGTAGACATGGGTGAGATGATTTAGGTTAATAATCTTCAACTAATCTTTAATAAATCCAATATCCGATCCAACTACCTTGCGTGTAGGATCAATGGATGTTGGATAGTGGTTGCTCCCGACACATGACTGGGGATCAACTCAAGTTTTCGAAGCTTCGATTCAAATGACAAGGATCGGTAGCCTTCAGAAATAACGGCAAGCTCAAAATCATCGGATCAGGTGATATTGAGCTCAACTCAAATTTTGTTATTCAAAATGTTTTATTAGTAGAAAATTTTCAATATAATTTACTTAGTGTAAGCCAATTGTGTGATAATAACTATAAGGTCATATTTCTAGAAAATGAATGCGTAATTAATACAATTGAAACTTCTAAAACAATTCTTAAGGGAACTAGAAATAACAATATTTACATTGTTAACTTAACTAACTCCTCAACTAAGTGTCTTATGACACGGCAAGAGGAATCATGGTTGTGGCACCGATGACTCGGTCACTCACACCCAAGACTCATCCACAAGATGAGTCAGAGTGACTTAGTCAGAGGTTTGCCTAACCTCAATAACTTGAACAATAAAATATGTAATGCATGTCAACAAGGTAAAAAATCTAGGAAACAACATCAACTAACTAATCAAGAACGAACGAAAAGTGTGCTTGAGCTCCTACACATGGATCTATTTGATTCACACGGAGCTAAGTCACTTAATGGAAGTAAATTCTGCTTAGTCATAATTGATGACTATTCTAGATTTACTTGGGTTAGGTTCATCAAACACAAAAGTGACACCCTAGATCAATTAATCAATCTATTTAAATTAATAAAAAATCAACAAAGCATTAAAATCAAAAGACTTAGGACTGATCATGGTGGTGAATTCGAGAACCATAGGTTTACAGAATTCTGTAACCTAAATGGATACCACCATGAGTTCTTTTTGTTAGTGAAAGCCCTAGAGTCAATCATGTGATGATTGTTGTATGGACTTTATTGTATCATATTTCTATTTATAAAGGCATGGTTATTATATTTACTTGTATTGGTGCCAAATAACTAAATATAATAATGTCCTTGAGTAGTAGGTTCTTATCTATATCAATCGATTGGTTGAATCGATAATGAGATGATATAGAGAACACTACTCTCAATCATTCCTAGTCGAGTATTAACATTCAGGGACAATGTTAATGCGTAGAGACTAGCATGTAGGTCAACAAGATGACTTGATCTCACAAGTCATGGATATGAGATATCAAGTTGACACATGGGTATGCATTGGAGAATGTATACTGAATGACCCACCATGAGAAAGTATCATGGATCGTTATATGAGTGTCATATACTTTCTCATATGGCTATTAGTATGACTATTAGTCCTTAGACCTGAAGTCACCATGGTTCCCTACATAAGGAGTTGCATACTTTGGCTTCGTCAAACGTCACCCGTAAATGGGTGGACTATAAAGGCGATTACTGGGTATGTAACAAATTATGCAGAGGGATGTGAGTGATGTAGATGGGATCTATCCCTCTTATATGACGGGGGTGACATCGATATTCTTGATAGAGTGAGACCACGAAGTGCATGGCCATGCCCAAATGAGTCAATATGAGATATTGAGCTCATTTGATTAGAGTGAGTCTACTTGGAGTTCAAGATTTAGATTGTACCGAGGATGACATGGTCTATGCCTCGATTGGTCAATCTAGATGTCAAGGATAGAGGGACATTGTCACATATTGTGAGAGTCACAATTAGTAGTCACAAAGGTGATGTTGGAGCTCAACATTCTTGTAACTTGGGTAGCAATGATGTGTTGCTAGATACCGCTCATTGCTTATGTTCCTAAATAAGTTTAGAGACATTGCCAACGTTACAAGAACCTATAGGGTCACACACATAAGAGCAATTAGATGGAGATTAGATTCATATGATGAACCATGAGGATTAGGTTCATGGGATGAACCAAATTGGATTAAGAGTAATCCAAATTAGACTAATTGAGTTAGACTCAAGTTGATTCAAGTGTTGAATGAGTCTAATTTAGATTTGATTCATTAAATCAATTTAAATTAAATGAATAGAGATTCATTAAATTAAATTGACTTGAGTCAAGTGGTTAAATTTGATCAACCATGGGAGATTAGAGGTCAAGTTTGACTTGACTTGAGAGGGAAGATGAAAGGTCAAGTTTGACTTGACCAAATGCCATGTCATGATGATGACTTGGCATGGCCGGCCAATGATGATGCTCCACATCATCATTGACTTGGTCAATTGGTGCCACATCATGAGGGAGACCAAGGGTCATGGGAGTTACATGCATGCATGTAACCCCCCTTCCATGAAGTGGCCGGCCACTTTAGGGGTTTTAAAGTGGGAATTCATTTTTGTGAGTTACACTCTTGGATCATCTTCTTCCTTGGGGTTTTTCCTCTCAAGCTCTCCCTCTCCTTCCTCATCTTGCCGAGATCTACTAGGAGTGCTAGCACACTCAAGTTTGTCTCTTTCTCCACCTATTGCTTGTGTGGATACCAATAGAGGAGTGTGCACTTGACACTCTCGAGTTCCGGCGAACTTTTGGACGAGCGGGATAAGCGAAGGGCATCGCATCGAGGGTAATGATCTCATCTCTTAGATCTAAGGTAGATCTAGGGTTTTTAGTAAACACATACATGTTTTATAATTTTTATACTTCGCACGGATCCGTGGCCGGGGCTTCCGAGGTTTCCGCAACGCAAAAAGCGGTTTTTGCGGCTCGGAAAAACCCAACAGTGGTATCAGAGCCACGTGCGAAGCATGTATGTGTTTCGTCTTTGTAATTTTTGTATTAGATATAAAAATTACAGATTTATATGTTTCTGTAAATTTCCTAATTTTATAGAATTTTTGGGTATTTTTCTCAAAGAGTCGAAGCAACAAGTGTTGGGACACTTGTAGGTTTCAATCGTTGAGAAAAACTCTCCGAAACGGCGAGTTCTCGCTTTAGGTTTTTGGGACAGCGACTTAAGTCGCTGTAGGATCGTAGTAGGGACACTCGCAAAGTTAATTTTGCGAGTATGGGCGCTTCCCTATCCCCGAAAGGGGCTTTGTCCCGCGATCGCGCCCGGAAACCGCTTAGCGGGACCGTTACGGGGAGGTGACTCATTAATTTGAAAAAAAAAATTAGGAAAAATTATATAAATTTCTGTAAAAATACATAATTTAGAATTATGTATAATTCTGTAATTTTCATGGCCCAATGACCCCAATTTGATTGGATTATGTGTGTTGTAATTCATAATACGGCCTGCGTGCCGTTTTGTGGTTGTGCGTGTTGTATAGTGTATGCGACCTGCGCGTCGTACCTCTTCTTTTGATATTATAATTGTAATTAGTTTTTAGACTCGAATGTAACTCGAGTTTCATATTTGTAATGTACAAAATGGAGCGGTGGAAAGTCCACTCGAAGACGAGATTACGAGAAGGGTGATGACGACACATGGCGATCAAAGGAAGCGCTTGGAGAAGCCGCTAGCCTTAGGTTGACCGTCCGATCTTCTCATTGGCTTGAGAAGATTGTAGTAGGGCCATGACTATATCACATTTAATTATATATATATATATGTTGATATATATATATATATATATATATATATATTTAATTGATTTTGCTTGTATGTATGTGATGCATGCTAGTAGAATAATGCATGTATGTATATGATGCATGCTAGGATAATTTTCTTGTATGTATATGATGCATGCTAGAATAATGAATGTATGTATATGATGCATGCTAATATAGGATAATAAAGGCCTAAATGCATATAAGATACACATTACGATTAGATTAGATCATAATCGAATCAACTCGAAAATGCCTACCGAGCCTTGATACCCATCACTACCTCGATCATTTGTTGTTGTTGAATCTGCCAAAGCAGAGCAACGCATATTATCTTGGTAGGGTGCGGAGGGACAATCTTGGTCCCGCCTATCATGCTTGGGTTAGATTAAGTTCAATTAGATTGAGCAAAACTAGTTAAACTCAATTGGATCGAGTAGAACTATAGGCATATTCCAATCGTTGGAACGATAGGTCAAGATCGCATTTACACTAAATCTTGGGCGATTTAGCCAAAGCTAACTCAAGGTCTTTTGTAAATGTGGGTCTTGATCCTATAAACAAGAGTTGCATAGAGATGTAATTGGTAATGTGTTACCCACCGATCATACTAAGTCTTGGGCGATTTAGCCAAAGCTAACTCAAGGCTTAGTATGATGTAGATCTTGTCCCGCAAGAATTATAGCTAGTTTGTATGAATCTAGTAATGTGGTTTGACCACATTCATAACTCGATTCTATAAAAATTCCTATAATTCAGTGGGAGCATCATTTGATTAAAGGCCTAATTAAATGATAAAAGGAATATGATATTAATTCTCTGCATTGTATGTTGTAGATAACTATGTCGATAAACACGAACACTCTCTCTCTGCATTCTGTCCTTGAGAAGGACAAGCTCAATGGAGCGAATTTCTGGGTGATGCAGAACACGAATTGTTCTCACCCAAGAAAGGAAGTTGTATGTCCTGGAGCAGCCCATTCCGGAGGCACCTCTTGCCAGTGCCTCGCGAGCTGACAAAGATGCTTACAAGAAGCATCAAGATGATGCATTAGATGTGTCATGTCTAATGCTCGTGACCATGAACTCTGAGCTTCAGAAGCAACATGAGTTCATGAATGCTTATGATATGGTTGGACATCTTCGTCAACTATATCAAGGACAAGGTAGGCATGAGAGATATGAAGTCTCTAAGGCATTATTTGGGTCCAAAATGCAAGAAGGGACTCCCGTAGGTACATATGTACTCAAGATGATTGGGTACGTAGAAAACCTACAAAGGCTGGGATTCCCACTTGGCCAAGAGCTGGCCACTGACCTGATCTTGCAATCTTTGCCACAAGCCTTCAATCAATTTGTCATGAATTATAACATGAATGAAATTGATAAGCCACTTCCTGAAATGCTCAGCATGTTGAGAACTGCTGAGCTTAACCTTAAGAAGGGAAAATCTGACACCATTTTGATGGTACAAAAGAAGAAAGGCAAGGGCAAGCCTAAAGGTAAGGGAAAGTCCCAAGCCAAGGGCAAAGGCAAAGAACTTAAACCCAAAGGAGGGGTAGCCAAGGAAGGGGCTTGCTTCCACTGCAAGGAAGCTGGACACTGGAAGCGTAATTGAAAAGCTTACCTGGAAGATCTTAATAAGAAAAGAAGTGAGACTTCTACTTCAGGTATAAATGTTATATAAGTCAATCTATCTATTTCTTCATCATGGGTATTAGATACCGGATGTGCATCTCACATTTGTACCAATGTGCAGGCGCTGATAAATAGCAGGGCATTGACAAAGGGCGAGGTGGACCTACGAGTAGGCAATGGAGCAAGAGTTGCTGCTATTGCTGTAGGAACTTGTGATCTATCTTTGCCCTCTGGGCTTGTATTAGAATTAGATGAATGTTGTTATGTGCCTGCCTTAACCAAGAACATTATTTCAGTTTCTTGTTTGGACAAGAAAGAATTTTCATTTATAATAAAGAACAAATGTTGCTCAGTTTATTTAAATGATATGTTCTATTGTAGTGCACCTCTAATGAACGGACTCTACTTTCTAGACTTAGAGAGCCCTATCTATAACATAAGTACCAAGAGGTTCAAGTCAAATGAGTTGAACCAAACTTATCTCTGGCACTGTCGCTTAGGTCACATAAATGAGAGTCGCTTATCTCAGCTCCATAAGGATGGGCTGCTAGACTCATTTGATTTTGAATCATATGAGACATGCGAATCTTGCCTTTTAGGCAAGATGACCAAGACTCCCTTTAGTGGACACAGCGAAAGAGCAACAGATTTGTTAGGACTTATACATAGTGATGTATGTGGTCCTTTCAATGTTGCTGCTAGAGGTGGTTACAGGTACTTCATTACATTTACTGATGACTTCAGTAGATATGGTTATGTGTATCTCATGACACACAAATCAGAATCCTTTGAAAAGTTCAAAGAATTCAAGAATGAAGTACAAAACCAGCTTGGCAAGAGTATTAAGATACTTCGATCAGATCGAGGTGGTGAATACCTTAGCCATGAGTTTTGTGACTATCTAGCTGAGTGTGAGATTCTATCCCAACTCACTCCTCCTGAAACACCACAGTGGAATGGTGTATTCGAAAGGAGGAATCGTACCCTATTGGATATGGTACGATCTATGATGAGTCACACAGATCTTCCTATATCCTTTTGGGGATATGCTCTAGACACAGCAGCCTTTACCCTTAACCGTGTACCATCCAAGGCTGTGATAAAGACACAATATATGATATGGACAGGGAGAAATCCCATGATATCTTTCATGAGGATTTGGGGTTGTGAGGCTTACGTTCGACGTCAAGTCTCAGACAAACTGGGACCCAAATCCGATAGGTGCTATTTTGTTGGATATCCCAAGGATACAAAGGGATATTACTTCTACATTCCCAGTCAGCACAAAGTGTTTGTGGCAAAGACTGGAGTTTTTCTAGAAAGGGATTTTGTTTCTAGAAAAACTAGTGGGAGTACCTTCGATCTTGAAGAAATTCAAGATAAGGACCATAGCACTGAGGCCTTGATGGAGGTTGAACAGGAACCACAAAATGTTGTCAGTGATGAGGTTATTGCACAAAATGATGACATTATGCTCATTGAGAATGAGCCTACCTCCTATCAGGAAGCTGTGATGAGCCCAGATTCTGAGAAATGGCTAGAGGCCATGAGATCCGAGATGGAATCCATGTACACCAACCAAGTATGGACTTTGGTTGATCCACCTGAAGGGGTCAAACCCATTGGGTGTAAGTGGGTCTTTAGGAGAAAGACTGACATGGATGGACTTACGCATACCTATAAGGGCCGATTGGTGGCTAAAGGTTTCAAGCAAATTCATGGTATTGACTATGATGAAACCATTTCTCCAGTGGCTATGTTTAAGTCCATTCGGATCTTCCTTGCTATTACAGCGTACCACGATTATGAGATCTGGCAGATGGATGTCAAAACCGCGTTTCTGAATGGAAACTTGCTCGAGGATGTGTACATGACACAACCTGAGGGTTTTGTAGATCCACAGCATACTGGGAAGGTATGCAAGCTGCAAAGGTCCATTTATGGGCTAAAGCAAGCTTCTCGGAGCTGGAATCTTCGATTCGATGATGCGATCAAATAGTTTGGTTTCATCAAGAATGAAGATGAACCCTGTGTCTACAAGAGGGTTAATGGGAACACAATTGTCTTTCTTGTATTGTATGTGGATGACATTCTGCTCATTGGGAATGACATCCCTTCGCTACAGTCTGTGAAGACTTGGCTCGGGACGTGCTTCTCAATGAAAGACTTAGGTGAAGCAGCCTGTATTCTAGGCATCAAGATCTATAGAGATAGATCTAAGAGATTGCTTGGCCTAAGTCAGAGTACATACATTGACACGGTATTACTTCAGTTTGCCATGCAGAATTCCAAGAAAGGACTTCTGCCGATGTCATATGGTGTGAGTCTTTCGAAGACTCAAAGTCCCTCTTCTAGAGAGGAGAGAGACCGCATGGATAAGATCCCTTACGCATCTGCTATAGGATCTATCATATGCGCCATATTATGTACTCATCGATGTCTCGTATGCTTTGAGCATGGAGTAGATACGATCGAGATCGGTGGCGTCCTTTGGATAGCGATCAGAATATTCTTAAGTACTTGAGAAGGACTAAAGAATATTTCTTGATATTTGGAAGCGATGAGAGCTAGGTGTAAAGGGTTCTGGCGATGCGGCTTCAAGCCCGACGGGATGATTATAGATCGCGATCGGGGTTCGTGTTTTGCTTTAATAGTAGTCTTTGTGGTGGAATAGTTCCAAGCGAGGACCACGATTCTTGATTCTACAGAGGCGAATATATCGGTGCTTCCATCTCATTCGAGAGATTATCGATAGAGGAGATGTGAATATTTGCAGTACCCGAGAGGCTAACATCGCGGATCCCTTGACCAAGGCTTTGTACGAGAAAAAGCATGATGGTCACACTAGGTCATTGGGTATTAGATACTACGGTGATTGGCACTAGTGCTAGTGGGAGATTGTTAGTAAGCCCTAGAGCCAATCATGTGATGATTGTTGTATGGACTTTATTGTATCATATTCCTATTTATAAAGGCATGGTTATTATATTTACTTGTATTGGTGCCAAATAACTAAATATAATAATGTCCTTGAGTAGTAGGTTCTTATCTATATCAATCGATTGGTTGAATCGATAATGAGATGATATAGAGACACTACTCTTAATCATTCCTAGTCAGTATTAACATTCGGGGACAATGTTAATGCGTAGAGACTAACATGTAGGTCAACAAGATGACTTGATCTCACAAGTCATGGATATGAGATATCAAGTTGACACATGGGTATGCATTGGAGAATGTATCTTGAATGACCACATGAGAAAGTATCATGGATCATTATATGAGTGTCATATACTTTCTCATGTGGCTATTAGTATGACTATTAGTCCTTAGACACGAAGTCACCATGGTTCCCTACATAAGGAGTTGCATACTTTGGCCGTCAAGCGTCACCCGTAAATGGGTGGACTATAAAAGCGATTCTTGGGTATGTAACAAATTATGCGGAGGATGTGAGTGATGTAGATGGGATCTATCCCTCCTATATGACGGGGTGACATCGATATTCTTGATAGAGTGAGACCACGAAGTGCATGGCCATGCCCAAATGAGTCAATATGAGATATTGAGCTCATTTGATTAGAGTGAGTCTACTTGGAGTTCAAGATTTAGATTGTCACAGGGATGACACGGTCTATGCCTCGATTGGTCAATCTAGATGTCAAGGATAGAGGACATTGTCACATATTGTGAGAGTCACAATTAGTAGTCACAAAGGTGATGTTGGAGCTCAACATTCTTGTAACTTGGGTAGCAATGATGTGTTGCTAGATACCGCTCATTGCTTATGTTCCTAAATAAGTTTAGAGACATTGCCAACGTTACAAGAACCTATAGGGTCACACACATAAGAGAAATTAGATGGAGATTAGGTTCATATAATGAACCATGAGGATTAGGTTCATGGGATGAATCAAATTGGATTAAGAGTAATCCAAATTAGACTAATTGAGTTAGACTCAAGTTGATTCAAGTGTTGAATGAGTCTAATTTAGATTTGATTCATCAAATCAATTTAAATTAAATGAATAGAGATTCATTAAATTAAATTGACTTGAGTCAAGTGGTTAAATTTGATCAACCATGGGAGATTAGAGGTCAAGTTTTCTAAGGATGTGTTCCTAATATATGGAGAAGGGGACATGGTGATACGCGGGTATACGGATGCCAGCTTCCAGACAGACAAGGATGATTCCAGGTCTCAGTCTGGATACGTGTTCACCTTGAATGGGGGCGCAGTGAGTTGGAAAAGTTCCAAACAAGAGACTGTAGCGGATTCTACCACTGAGGCAGAATACATTGCAGCTTCGGAAGCAGCAAAGGAAGCGGTTTGGATCAAAAAGTTCGTTCATGAACTTGGTGTGATTCCGGCCATTGTTGAAGCAATACCGGTCTACTGTGACAACAATAGAGCAATTGCACAGGCGAAAGAGCCAAGGTCTCATCAGCGATCCAAACATGTGCTTCGCCGCTATCATCTTATCAGAGAGATCATCAGTAGGAACGAAATACAAATCGAGAAAATTCCCACTGAAAGGAACTTAGCGGATCCCTTGACTAAGGCATTACCTCAAAATAAGTTTGAGGGTCATGTTCGAGCTTATGGTATTGGATACCGTAGCGATTGGCATTAGGCCAAGTGGGAGTCTGTTAGTAATATATTAGAGATGTCCTAAGGCAATCGCCTTATGTATGAACCATTTATATGATAAATGAAGATTCACTATTTGAGTATACATGTTTTATGTATTTGATTGGATCTTAAACTCATTTACTGAATGTCCACGATGCGATTCACGGCATGAGAGAATTTGTGATTGGATCACAACTAGTGAGTATCTCTACATGTGTAATTGTGATGTATCGGAATTATCCTAGTCGATGAATTGATGGATTTGGACACCATCAATTCTGTCGAGACTAGCACGAGGTATACTCCTTGGTGTATCCAAGCAGCTGATTCTCACTGGCTGGAGACATAGTGATGTCCGGAGTTAATCGTGGATGCTAGTTATGGTAATTAGTTCATTGGAGTGACCAGCCGTAAGACTTCATATGGTTCTCTGCATATATAGATATGTCAATGAAGTTCTTACTGTGGCTTAAGTGCGATGTTCCTTAGACTTGCGGTATTCAAGTCATCTTGATCATGGAGACTTATGCTTTGACATCTTAAGCAAACATCTCTAAGGAGATGTGGACCCGGGATGATTGGGTATAAGTCGAGTGATCGAAAGGTGTTTGAATAGCCTATAAAGGATTCACCACTCCTTGCGAGGAGATGTATACCCATGGCCTCTCGGATTGTTACTAAAGTCTTTGGCCAAAGCATTACATGTTTAGAGTAAGGTACTCTTGATACATGTGGAGTAACTAGAATCCGTGGGACGAGGAAATGATACTTGGGCTAGGTGTGATGTAGTCGACCTAGTGGGGGTGACACTATAGACCATGTCCTGAACCAAGTGGGTATAAGATGAGTGAAGGGAATGGGGCACGAATCATTCGAGCTGCTGAAGGGTTTCAGAAATAGTTCTGGATCAACCGTTGATCTTTTCGGTTAATTGGGGATCATGATATACTACTAGGTGCCACTCATGATCGTTCTATAATTAATGGTTAATTATAGGCGGCCAACATAAACCGAGAACCTATTTGGTCACCGCGCTGTGGCGTAATCCAAAGGATTTAAAAGCGAGCTTGAGAATGGGATTCTCGGACCGAGAGAAACTAGGTTTGGTTGGACCAAACATAAAGCAAGCATGAAATCATTTGATCGCAATGGGCGTGGATGGGCGCGTCTTATGAAGACGTAATGGATGAACCAAAATGGTTTGGTTCTAATCCAATGGATGAGAATAAACCAAAGGGTTTGGTTTATTTTAAGCGAATGAACCAAAAGTTTGGTTGGTTCGTTTTAACTTAAAATAAACCATCATGGTTTGGTTTATTTTAACTTATCTTAATGGAGGCGGGTTAACGGGCTTTATGGATATGATCCATTAACCATTAAGAGAATTAGTTCTCTATAAAATAGGGCTTAAACCCTAATCCAAGCCCTAATCAAGCTTGGCCGCCCAAACCCCTTCCTCTTGTTGGCGTCAACATCATTGCGCCGCCCCTTGTGTCTGCCGTCCATCTCCTTGCGGCGTCAAGCTTCAGCCGGTGAACCCTCGGCGACCCTCGTGATCTTCCTAGGCCTCGGTGAAAAGGTGAGCACTTGGCTTCCTTGTTTTGGCGGCGCCTACTCCTCCACCAAGCTGTCCAGTTTTCTGGACAGCTTCTTCTCCTCGTCGGGCGTCGTTTGGGCGGCGGTTGGAAAGCTCCGACAGCGGATAACATACGAGATTCGATCTTGGTAATCCTCTGGTGGAGGGGCGAAGGATTCGTCAATCGGTTGGCGAATACCTCTCGGAGAAGCGAGTTTTGAGGACTCGTTTTGGATCCGAATTTGGATTCGGATCGTGATCATCTCTCGATCACGTCGTCTTCAACACGAGGCTAGTAACCCGTGACGAAGAAGCTTCGTGGCTTAGCGAAGTCATCCTGAGGAACTCGGCGTGGATACGGATAGAGACGATTCTAGCGAGGATCGTTCCGGTTGATGCCGTTCCCGCTACACGTCATACGAAAGGTATAACGTAGATAAATTTCCTTTTATTGCAAATTTAAATTTACAGTTATGTCTACACTTGTTGTAATATGCATGCGTGTGTTGTGTGTGTTGTAATAAATAGGAGTATTTATTATTTTTATTGCTTCAGCTGTGTTCATGTTTTCGAAACATGATCGAACACACACACCTGCGTGATCTTAGAAACCAGTGGTATCAGAGCCCAGGTTGTGTTTCGACATAATCGTAAAAATGGTTTTGCGATAGTCATAATGTATTTCTGGAAATTTTCTAATTTTAGAAATTTAGAAGTATTTATGGAAATTTTTCAATTTTGGAAAGTCTAGAAGTATTTATGGAAATCTTCCACTTTTGGAAAGTTGGAAGTATTTATGGAAATTGATATTTTCCATAAATAAAATATTTGATTAGATTCTGGAAATTTGTTTCCTAATTTAATCATGATTTGATTTGGGAAATCAAATCTTAAAATATTTTATTTCCATAAGTAGTTTTAATGATTTAGGAAATTTGTTTCCTAAATAGATTTTCCTTAATCAAATAATTCCATGAATAAAATATGTGATTAGATTTGGAAATTTGTTTCCTAATTTAATTATGATTTGATTTGGAGAATCAAATCTTAAACATATTTTATTTCCATAAATAGTTATGACATATAAGGAAATATATACATGACATAATTGTATGCCATGTAATTGCATTAGATGCATAACATTATGCCATGCGTGTCGTGACATGTAGATGTATGCCATGTATGTCATGCCATGTAGATAATAGTTATTTGCATGCAAAGAGGATGAGACATAAAAACCCCTTAAACAATATTAAAGCCTACACCTTCCATTAATATGGTTAGAACCAGAGTTCCGTTTCTTGTTTGGGTTGTTGGACTCTCTCCAAGCAGCTCGAACCCGAACATGTTCAAACCATGGAATAGTTTAATACTAATATGGTAAGAGTCAGAGGTCAATCGTTAGCTTTGGTTGTTGGACTCTCTCCAAGCTGGGCTAATTGGTTGAATGCGTTCTAACCATATTAAAACTATGTCCCGATTAATGGGTTGGCTTTAACCTGGAGCATCGGCTTGTTAGACTCTCTCCAAGGTCGATGTAAAGGGAGGTGAAGTTGGGTGCTATGCATATGATGCATACTTGTTAATGTGTTAACAACCCGATGTATGTGTGAACATTCAATTAGTTGATAGCACATTGTGATAGTTGCATATACGTGATATGCAATCGGTATAGTTGATACCTACCGTCGTAGTTATGAATGGCTTGTTGGACTCTCTCCAAGGTTGTTCATAACTATGATGGATATCAGCCCATTCGGAGATGGACCTACGATCTCCCGAAGTGATTTTGGGGTTTTTGAAATTCGAAAAATGAATGGGATTTATAAATGTATATTGATACATTTTAAAAATCATCTTTCTGATATATGCTCGTTTTGTATTTCTAAGATTGATCATGATGTCTTTGAATTTGCGTACTATTTTGGATTCGAACAAACTGACTGGGCCGAGCTTCATGGACTGGCTTAGAAGCTTGAGAATTGTTCTCAAGGTTGAAAAGCTTGTAAATATCCTCGAAGCGCCTCTTCTCACCCATCCTAGTGATGATGCAACTCCGGACCAATTGTTGGTCTATCAGAAACATGTGACTGATTCTAAATTGACAAGTTGCATCATGCTAGCCGCGATGGAACCCAAGCTACGAAAGCAGCATGAGCATATGGATGCTCATATCGTAGTCCTTCATCTTTGTGAGTTGGTTGATGAGCAAGTGAGATTCGAAAGGTTCGAAGTCTCAAAGCTCCTCTTCACCTTTGAGATGCTAGAAGGTTCATCTGTGGTACTGCTCAATATGCTGAAGACTGTGGAGTCTTCTGAGAAGCATGAGCAGGGGACGGTGCTATTAGTTGATTCCTCGAAGAAAGGTTCTAAGAGGAAGTCAAAGGAACAGCAGAAGGGAAAGAAGAGAAAGGCTAAGAAGGTAGAACTAGCACAAAAGGAAACTTGCCATCATTATGGCAAGGAGAGCCATTTGCGAAGAAAGTGCAAGATTTATCTTGAGTCCGTGAAGAAGAATAAGGCATCGGATGCCCCATCTTCTTGAATATCTTCGTTATTGATTGTCATTCTATTTCCTCAAACACTTGGGTATTGGATCTTGGGTGTGGCTCACATATATGTAATGACATACATGGGCTAAGGAATAGAAGAAGACTTCGTCAGGAGAGTCAAATTTACGTGTTGGGAATGGAAGCAAAGGTTGCTGCATCGCCATTGGAACATTTGTTGAAACTCCCTACGGACTTGTCTTAGAACTGGACAATTGCTTTTATGTTCCTTCGTTGATAAAGAACATCATTTCTATTTCTTGTTTAAATAGAAATGAGTATCATTTGACTTTTAGTAACAATTGTTGTTACATAACTTTGAATGGAGTTCTTTATGGGACTGGAACTTTAAGCAATGGTGTTTATACGTTGGACGTATTCGGTAACATCTTCAATATCGAAGCGAGCAACACGCGTGCTCAAAAGGATAATCAAATAGACTCCTATATGTGGCATTGTCGTCTTGGCCATGTAAGCAAGAAACGCATGTCCGAATTACACAAATGTGGAATTCTGGAATCGTTTGAATTGGATTCATACGATACATGCAAATCATGCTTAAAAGGCAAGATGACTAAGTTACCTTTTACTGGAAAAGGTGAATGAGTGGGAGAGTTAATAGGTCTAATACATACTGATGTATGTGGACCTATGTCAACTCAAGCTTTAGGAGGCTATAGCTACTTCATTACCTTCACCGATGATCACTCACGGTTTGGGTATGTGTTCTTGATGAAACACAAGTCTGAAGCCTTTGAAAGGTTCAAAGAATTCAGAAATGAAGTAGAGAAACAACATGACAAGAGTATTAAAATATTTCGATCGGATCGAGGTAGTGAATACTTAAGTCAAGAGTTTCTTGATTATCTAAGAGACAATGGTATATTGTCTCAATGGACTCCGCCCTATACACCACAGCATAATGGTGTATCTGAGAGGCGTAACCGGACCTTGTTGGACATGGTCAGGTCAATGATGAATCATGCAACTCTTCCCAAGTCCTTTTGGGGCTATGCACTTCATGTAAGGGATCGGATGGCCGGCTAGAGGGGGGTGAATAGCCCTTTTCGTTTGGATGGCGGTATTTTGCTCGTCTACAAAACGTTAGCGCAAGCGGAATATACAAATATAAATAAAGACAAGCAAAATAGAAACAAGCAATACAAACACTAAGATATAGCGTGGTTCCGAGCTACGCCGCTAATCCACGGTCCGATTAGTCTCACGGTGAATCACTCGCCAAACCAATCACTATCGGTCTCTCCTTTGCACAAAGCTAGGTGGAGGTAACCTTTACAACCAAGATCACTCTTCTTACAAATAGAATGGAGTAAAAGCGAGTAAGAAGAGTTTAGAGCTTGTGGGGCACTAGGAAGATTGTTTGGAACTTAAGCATTAGCCTCTCAAAGGCTCACACCCTCTCTTTTAATAGAGAGGGCTGTTTTCTTCCGTTGGCGCCATCGATCATTGCCGCCCATGGCGATCATTGCAATCCTGGCCTCGAACACGCGTCGGATGCCGACCGTTGTTGTCCAGCGGAACTCTTAGCGATCGTGATGGACCTCACCGATCATTCGTCGATCGGCGCCCGATCGGCTCGTGCGGCTATGGCGAAAACCCTATTGACCCGGATTGCTGCCTTGGATCATTGCTAATCTTGGCGATCGGCTAACGTATGGCGATCATTCGCCACAAACCCGATCGATCGTATACGGTCGAGCTACACTCGACTCGGGCGATCGGCCCCTGACATGGCGATCGGCGGGTGTCGAAAAACCCATCGACACTTGGCCAAATGGCCAAGTTTCACCTAAGAACTACCCTTCCCGGGTTACAATCGCTCACTCTCATTTCTCGGAGTCCTCGCCTTGAAGTTCTCTTCGTTCTCGGCCACGTCCTCGGCGACATCGGCGCCGCGGCTCTGCAATGCTCCGGCGTCTCTTGCCTCGAGTCTACTTCCTCGGCTTCCTCCAAGCTTCTCGTCCGGCGGTCCCTCGGATGCTCCAAGCGCCGGCCGGCAAGCTATCCTTCACCGACTCAAGGCACGAGTCATGAGATGTGAAACTTCGCCCACGGCTCCATGTGCGAATTACTAAGTCTCTGCATGACTTCAACGCACATATCAAATCAACATATCAAACTAACCCAAACCCTTTGCCACACCATCAAAACCATATCACGGCAAGAGATTGCCCTAACAATCTCCCCTTTTTGATGTGTGGCAATCACGTTAAGTTAGGTAAAACATTTGATATAATTTCTAAGGTAAGAAAAGCATGTAAAGATAAACATGATATAACAACATGCAATTCCCCCTTAATCCATGAAATTCTCTATGCAATTTCTCCCCCTATCATATATTTCTCCCCCTACATATATTTCTCCCCCTAATGTGATTAACTTAAACATACTTATTTCTCCCCCTTTGACACCATCAAAAAGATTAACACTAAGTTAAAAGCTCATGGCATCAATTATAATGGAGGAAAAATATGTCAAGTTGATTTAAAAAGCGTAGGAGGCATCAAGTATATTTCTACCACTTGTAGGAGGTTTTATAAACTGAATTCGCCTTCAATATTCTGATTTACGAGCCACCTCATTACTATCGGTATGGCGGTCGGCACTAAAAAGCCGAATTTGATTTTACGGATGAAATTGAAATGCATTAAAAATTCGAAAATTCTAAAAATCATGAAATTCGAGGAACATATTTCTCTTAAGTATATCTATCAAGGAAAAATAGTTTTTCATGAAAAATCATTATATTTTACAAGATTTGCCAAAAATCCAAACACTTGAAAAAACACTAGTTTTTGAGCATGTTAGTATCCAATTTAACACCTAGTTTTGCATTCAATTGTTTCAAAACATGAATACATGTATTTTAAGGTAAGAAATTGTTTTGAAAACATTAGAAATATCCAATCATGATCTTTGGGCAATATGTCTATTAATTAAACATAAGCCTTCCCCATGATTGGTCTATGATTGATATTTTGATACTTTAAATGACCATCTAAATGCCATAGGCATTAGTGGACATTTGTATCATCCTAACATCTCACCCATGCTAAGTTTGCAATCAAGTTAGCCTATAGTGAGTGTGAGATGCATCCTAGGGGGTATTTGTATATACTTAACCAATATATTCAAGCAATTCTATCATGGTTAAGTATCAACCTAACAACCCACATGATCATAATGACATATATGATTTAATTTCATATTATGACCATGAAATACATGTTTTCATCAAATTATAACCATGCATTAGGCATTATATGATGATAATAAATAAGTTATCACCTAAAGCATGATTTAAACCTATTTCTCAAGATAACGTGCCAAATATCAAAATCATAAATCATGATTTCGCATATACATAGCAATTGCATTAATCATCATGATTTAAGCATTATTACCTATTTATGGGCACGTTATCATCACCCAACACTATCTAAAAATGTTGTCCCGTCATCCTAAGTCAACCAAAATATGATATAGATTAGGTTCATATGGTTGACTACCCTAGGGGTTTTCTAACCCTTAAGAATGGATTTTGGAACCCAAAATAGATTTTTACCTATGGGGTTCACTAGAAATTCCTTGGGGATCCATTTCTTAGCTATTACTTTGTTTTTGTCTTGTCCCCTAGCTATTAGGCATCTATAGGCCTTCTCATTTTTCTTCTCTTTATATCCTAGGCCTTTCTTGTTAAAACTTGCCCTTTGGCTCCCTATGATCATATTGAAGTGTTGGAGCCAATTTGTGAATTTTTCTAGGGCTTTGGTTAAATAATCTACCTTTTCCCTTAATGCCCTATTTTCTTCTATGCATGCATCACTAACATCTAAAGGCACATAATTATCATGTGAGCATGCATCATCATGGCAAGAAGAAGTATCATTATTATTTAAGCATGCATTTTCTAGTTTTTGTTCTAATTCCTTAATTTGTTCAAGCATGCATTTATTTTTCTTCTTTGCCCTAAATAAATCCTTAGTTAAGCTAGAAACCATGGAAACTATTTTCTTAGGGGTTAGATTTGTTACCATAGTTTCCATGTCCTCTTCTTCTTCTTGGATGATGAGGAGGATGATGATGTGGAGGCTCCCCCTTCACTTGAGCTCTCTCCTCTTGAGCTTGATTCTTCATTTTCGGATGAAGAGCAATCCAAGTCATCAAAGGCCATCAAGGCCAAATTGGCGACAAAGGCATTCTCCTCATCCGATGATGAGGAGGAGGATGAGGAAGGATCATCCCATGTCTTGGCCTTGAATGCTTTGGCCTTCCCCTTTTCTTTTGTCGTCTTCTCCTCTTCCTTCTTTTTCTTGCTCCCCTTTTTCTTCTTCTTTTCTTCTTTCTTTTTCCTCTCTTCCTTGCTTTTGTTTAGGAGAGGACAATTGTCCCTTATGTGTCCCTCTCCTTGGCAATTGTAGCATATCACCTTCCCCCTCGGTCTTCTATTCCTATCATTTGATTTATCAAATCTAAAATTCTTAAATACACGCCTCACCTTCCTTACCATGTAGGCTTCCTCGGTGCTATCCATGGAGGAGGAGGAGGCTTCATCATCGGAGGAGGAGGGGACTTCCATCTTCTTCTTCCCCTTGTTTGCCAACAATGCTACTCCTCTTGAGGGTTGAATTCTTGGCTCTTCTTGAATTCCTTCAAGCCTCGTTTCGTGGAGTTCCATCGTTGAGAAGAACTCCTCCAAGGTACTCACTTCTAGGTTCTTGGACATGTAGAAGGAGTCCACCATGGAACTCCACTTTGAGGACCGGGGAAAGGCATCTATAGCCTTCATGAGCATGTCGGTTGATAGCTTCTCACCTACACTTGTTAGCCCAATTAAAATTTCCTTAAACCTAGAGTGTAGAGATTACCTTTTCCCCCTTTTCTAATTTAATGTTGGATAGTTGAGAGGCGGAGGAGATCTCTCCTAGCTAAGCCTCGGATGTGCCTTCATGGAGCTCAATTAGTTTCTCCCACATCTCCTTGGCGCTTAGGCATTCTCCTATTCGGTTGATTTCTTGTTGAGAAGCACATTGTAGAGATGATGCTTGGCTTTGGGTTTGCAAGGTGCTCCTCTCTTTGCCTCTTGGTCCACCTAGATTTCTCTATTGGCTTCCCCTCTTCATCCCTAGGCAAAATGAAACCGGATTCCATTGTAATCATTATATCAAAATCCGTTTCGAAAAATACCTCCATTCGCTTCTTCCACCAAGCGAATTCTCCTTCAAACTTTGGAGGATGGATGTTGGAGCCGGCCATTTTTGATGTAGGGCTTGTTGCGGCGGTTAGTCGGTGACAAGCAACCTCGGCTCGATACCACTTGTAAGGATCGGATGGCGGCTAGAGTGAATAGCCCTTTTCGTTTGGATGGCGGTATTTAGCTCGTCTACAAAATGTTAGCTCAAGCGGAATATACAAATATAAATAAAGACAAGCAAAATATAAACAAGCAATACAAACAACGAGATATAACGTGGTTCACGGCTACGCCGCTAATCCACGGTCCGATTAAAATCACGGTGAATCACTCGCCAAAACCAATCACTATCGGTCTCTCCTTTGCACAAAGCTAGGTGGAGGTAACCTTTACAACCAAGATCACTCTTCTTACAATTAGAATGGAGTAAAAGCGAGTAAGAAGAGTTTAGAGCTTGTGGGTCACTATGAAGATTGTTTGGAACTTAAGAATTAGCCTCTCAAAGGCTCACACCCTCTCTTTTTATAGAGAGGGATGTTTTCTTCCGTTAGCCGCCAATCACGATCACGCCCATGGCGGGCGATCGTCCTAATAACCCTCCGAACACGTCGGATGTCGCGCGTTGTCAACGGAACTCTTAGCGATGATGGACCTCACCCGATCGCTGCGTAGTCATCGGCGCCCGGCTACGTCGGCGTCTAATGGCCAAAACCCTATTGACCCGATCGCCGCCGCGATCGCCTGTCTTCTAATCGATCGGCCAGCGTATGGCGCGATCGGCTACGCCCTGAAACCGGGATCGTATACGGTCGAGCTACACTCGACTCGAGCGATCGCGCCATGACATGGCGTCGGTGGTGTCGAAAAACCCATCCGACACTTGGCCAAATGGCGAGTTTCACCTAAACTACCCTTCCCGGGTTACAATCGCTCCTCTCATTTCTCGGAGTCCTCGCCTTGAAGTTCTCTTCGTTCTCGGCCCGTCCTCGGCGGCATCAGCGCGGCTCTGCAATGCTCCTTCGCGTCTCTTGCCTCGAAGTCTACTTCCTCGGCTTCACTCCAAGCTTCTCGTCCGGCGGTCCCTCGGATGCTCCAAGCGCACGGCTTCCGCAAAGCTATCCTTCACCGACTCAAGGCACGAGTCATGAGATGTGAAACTCGCCACGGCTCCATGTGCGAATTACTAAGTCCTGCATGACTTCAACGCACATATCAAATCAACATATCAAACTAACTTAAACCCTTTGCCACACCATCAAAACCATATCACGGCAAGAGATTGCCCTAACACTTCAGACAGCTGTTTACTTGTTAAACAGAATGCCAACCAAGGTAGTCTCAACTACTCCATATGAGATATGGAATAGTAAGAAACCTCATGTATCTTACTTGAAGATATGAGGTTGTCCTGCTTATGAAGCGACGATGCTCGACAAATTGGATGCTAAGTCGATAAATGTCTATTTATTGGATACCCTAAGGAAACAAGGGGTTACCAATTCTATCATCCTGTGGAACAAAAGGTGTTTGTTTCAAGGCATGCTGTGTTTCTAGAGAAAGAGTTTCTCTTGCAAGAAAACAGTGGGAGTGTCGTCGAGCTTGAGGAGGCTCGAGAGACTCAAATAGACATTAATGAGATACCTGGTGAAGCACAACAGCCGACAACTCATAGTGATGAGCAATCGGCTGGACCTATTGTAATACCACATCTTCGTAGATCTGGTAGAACACGCAATATTCCTGAGAGATATGGATTTCTCGTAAGCGAATCGAACGACGTGTTACTCATTGATGATGAGGAGCCTACCAGTTATGAAGAAGTGCTGACAAGTTCAGAAAGGGATAAGTGGCTTGGTGCCATGAAGTCGGAACTGGATTCCATGTATGAAAACCAAGTTCAGTTACGTATTGCTACTCCACAAGGTGTATACCTATAGGGTGCAAGTATAGGTTTCAAGAAGAAAACCGACATGGATGGTAATGTGATTACCTATAAAGGCTAGATTGGTGGCGAAAGGATATAAATCAAAACAAGGTGTTGATTATGTGAAACCTATTACTTTGTAGCTATGCTTAAATCCATTCGGATGCTCCTGGCCATAGCGGCTCATTATGATTATGAGATATGGCGGATGGATGTAACACTTTCCTTAATGGAAACACCTCGAGGGCGTGTATATGATATCTGACTGAGGTTTCACATCGGTTGATAAAACCAAGGTATGCAAATTGCGGCGATCCATTTATGGATTGAAGCAAGCATCTAGGATTTGGAATATCCGTTTTGATGAGACAATCAAAAGTTTGATTTCTCACAAAATCGAGATGAACCTTGTGTGTACAAGAAGGTTAGTGGGAGTGCGATCGTATTCCTAGTATTGTATGTCGATGACATACTACTTATAGGAAAGCGATGTTTCAATCTTCTGATCGATGAAGGTTTGGTTATCAAGACATTCTCCATGAAAGACACAGGAGAAGCAACCTACATCCTCGGGATTAAGATCTATAGAGATAGATCGAAGCGGTTTGCTTGGTCTTTCGCGATCTACATATATAGGCCAAGTGCTAAGAGGTTTAGCATGTCGGAATCCAAGAAAGGTTTCCTACCCATCGGGCATGGGGTACACCTTTCGAAGTCTATGTCGCGCCACGAAGGCGAGAGGATTTGCATGAGTAAGATTCCCTATGCATCCATGATAGGATCTATCATGTATGCTATGTTATGTCACGAGGCCCGATGTATCGTATGCTCTGAGTGTCACGGCGGGATACGGTCGATCGAGGAATGGATCATTGGTGGCGGTATTAAAGGCGATCCTTAAGTACTTGAGAAGAACTAAGGATGTGTTCTAATATATGGAGAAGGGACATGGTGATCTGCGGGTATACGGATGCGGCTTCGAGACGGACAAGGATGATTCAGTCTCGTGTGCTTCGTTCAGTTACGTATTGCTCAGCGATGAGTTGGAAAGTTCAAACAAGAGGCATGGCGGATTCTACCAGGGCGAGAATACATTGCGGCGGGCGGCGAGGCGGTTTGGATCAAAAGTTCGTTCATGAACTTGGTGTGATTCGGCCATTGTTGAAGCAATCTGGTCTCTGCGACAACAATGGAGCAATTTACGACGAAAGAGCCAAGGTCTCATCAACGATCAAACATGTGCCGCGCTATCATCTTATCGGAGAGATCATCGGTAGGAGCGAAATACAAATCGAAAATTCCCCTTTGAAAGGAACTTAGCGGATCCTTTGACTAAGCATTACCTCAAAATAAGTTTGAGGTCATGTTGAGCTTATGGTATTGGATCTGTAGCGATTGGCATTAGGCCAAGTAGTGCATTAGTAATATATGAGAGATGTCCTAAGGCAATGCCTTATGTATGAACCATTTATATGATAAATGAAGATTCACTATTTGAGTATACATGTTTTATGTATTTGATTGGATCTTAAACTCATTTCTTGAATGTCACGATCGATTCACGGCATGAGAGAATTTGTGATTGGATCACAACTAGTGAGTATCTCTACATGTGTAATTGTGATGTCGGAATTATCCTAGTCGATGAATTGATGGATTTGGACACCATCGATTACAGCCGAGACTAGCAAGTATACTCCTTGGTGTATCCAAGCGGTGATTCTCCTTTGGTGAGACATAGTGATGTCGGAGTTAATCGTGGATGCTAGTTATGGTAACTAGTTCATTGGAGTGACCGGTAGTAAGACTTCATATGGTTCTCTGCATATATAGATATGTCAATGAAGTTCTTCTTGTGGCTTAAGTGCGATGTTCCTTTGACTTGCGGTATTCAAGTCATCTTGATCATGGAGACTTATGCTTTGACATCTTAAGCAAACATCTCTAAGGAGATGTGGACAGGGATGATTGGGTATAAGTCGAGTGATCGAAGGTGTTTGAATAGCCTATAAAGGATTCACCACTCCTTGCGAGGAGATGTATACCCATGGCCTCTCGTCGGATTGTTACTAAAGTCTTTGGCCAAAGCATTACATGTTTAGAGTAAGGTACTCTTCGATACATGTGGAGTAACTAGTAGTGTTGGATCGAAAGATACAGGGGGTGAATAGCGTCGGTGTGTTAAAAAACTTTTGCAATAAGTAAAAAGCAAGTAGAGAGTGCACAGCGGAAATATAAAGTAGACAAGATATTTTTACGTGGTTCACAATCTTTCGATTGCTAATCCACGGCCTAGTGATACTTGATCACGTACGGAGGGCAATTCACTAAAACCACTCCTCCTCGTTGGAGCAGCGATTACAAAAAGAAATCAAGGCAAGGACCTCCCCTTTCCTTGTTACGATTAAAGCACAAAGACAATTTAAAGAAGTAGAACTTAAATAAATATCAACTCTTATAAGTAGAAGATGTAGCTTTCGTTGTCGTGACTGTCGTAGCAAATGTGAGTAGTAGTAAGCGTGCTGACAGCGTGTTGAGAGCTCTTGAATTCTTGTTATTTGCTTGGCTTGAACATGTCTAGTTATGGATATTGATCTATGAATTTAGACATAGGTAGTGTCCAAGGTGAGGTTCTTATCCCAACTCAAGGAGGAGGTGTTTCATCCAACCACCTTGTGCCACCTCCAACCTTCTTGTCGCCAACTCAAGGATGAGGTGTTTCATCCAACCACCTTGTGCCACCTGACCTCCTTGGGCGCCAACTTGAGGATGAGGTGTTTCATCCAACCACCTTGTGCCACCTCCAACCTCCTTGGGCGCCAACTTGAGGATGAGGTGTTTCATCCAACCACCTTGTGCCACCTCCACCTCCTTGAGCCAACTTGTTGGAGCCATTCAACTGCCACATCATGGGAGCCAACCATCTTGTGCCAACTTACCTTATTTTGGGCGTCCACCACAAGGAAGCTTGGTGATGGTTTGGATGTCCACCTTGATGCCACATCACCCTTTGTACCAAAACACGAGTCAAGTCAAATTCACCCCTTGAAATTGAGCTCTTCTGAAATTTGGAACTTGACTAGATTTAGCGTAGTCAAAGGGTTTTGAATTTGCATACAAGTTAAAAATATAAAATCGATGGTTCTAACCATCGATCTAGACCTAGACCTTCCATTGGAGGTATTGGGTCGGATCTACTCGACCTTGCCCGCTTTCTGAGCTTACCTTGTAGCCTCGCTTGGTCTTCACCAGTACCTCGGCTTCCTCAGTCCCTCTGGCGTTGCGACCACCTCGGTTCCCACCTGTCGCGAACCTTCCTCAACTTTAGCATTTACGCACATTTAATTGAGCTCGTAAGATAACAAATATACCCTTAACTATTGAGCCTTTTGCCATAATCAAAATCTGGTTCGACTTTGGTACTTGCCGCTTGCACCAACAATCTCCCCCTTTTTGATTCATGGCAAACCGACACAAAAGTTAAGGAAAAATTAAGCATAACAGTAAGCTAGCATAATGATTAATCATGAATGAGCTAGCATAAAGATTAAATATGAATGAGCTAGCATAATGATTAAGCATGAATGAGCTAGCATAAAGATTAAATATGAATGAGCTAGCATAAAGATTAAATATGAATGAGCTAGCATAATGATTAAGCATGAGTGAGAAATATTATTGTTTCAAGTTCTCCCCTTTGAGGTAACCTCCCCCTTGACCGAAGGTGAGTTCTTGAAAAATAATTTTTACTCCCCCTTAATAGTTGCTTAAGTAAACGGAATTACTTAATATAAAGGTAATAATTTTGTTTACTTTCTTCCCTTTTAATTTTGGTTAATTTTGGTTACTTTTGTGACTTTCTCCCCCTTTTGCCTTAACTCAAAAAGTTTGTAAATATATTTTAGGGTTTGTAAGTCCAAGCAAGTTCCCAATATGATTTCTAAGGTAAGACTTAGGCTAATTTCATAAAAAGAAGCAAAAATAGAGTACATATATAGAAAAATTTAAATCCTACTCTATTACGCACATACCTAACTTTTAATGTTGTTAAAGATTAAGCTAAAGTCTTGGAGAGTGTGCTTCATCCACACGGGAGCAGAGAACACCTCACCCCATACGTATTGGCCCGGTGGTAGATAAGGCAGCGCATCTTGCTTCCTCTTGCACCAACGCATACTAAACATCGGCGACAAAATCTACTATATCTCTCTTTACCTTTGTTTCTACGGTATAAATGTTTCAAATCTTAAGTCTAAGGACATGAGTCGAGTTTATCTAGATTTTGAATCGGAGGTTGGTAGCGTAAACTTCTTCCTTAATGTATCCATTCAAAAATGCTGACTTGACATCCATTTGAAACAATTTAAAACCTCGATGTGCATATATGCTAACAACATTCGGATGGACTCTAGTCTTGCTACGAGGCGTAGGTCTCATCGTAATCTAAACCTTCGACTTGACTAAACCCTTTTGCGACTAACACGGCTTTATTTCTAACTACTTCACCTTTATCATCAAGTTTATTTGAAATACCCACCAATAATTGATTTTTCTTTAGGTGGTGGTACTAATTCCCGGACTTCATTTCTAGTGAATTGAGCTAGCTCTTCTTGCATAGCAATAATCGATCGGGATCAAGAAGTGCTTGTTCAATAGTTTTGGGTTCGATTTTGGAAATTAACGAGATTTGACTAAGGTTTCGATATGAAGCTCTAGATCGAACCCCTAAATTTGGATCACCTAAAACTTGATTGGTAGTATTATTTGGGTGAGTTCTAGTTTGACTTGGGGTAGAGTCATCTATCACTTGGTCGATAGGATGTCTTGGGTTAGGACGAGATTCAAGTTCAAGATCAGTCGGGTTATATAAGTTGATTTGCTAGTTGGTTTTGTTAAGGATTGAGCAGGTTCGTGTCCTTCGAAAACTATATTAATGGTTTCTTGACTCTTATGTGTAGGATCAATGGAATTACTAAAGGGTTGTTTGTAAGTTTTAAACCTAAATCATCTCACCAATATCTACATGATCAAAACATGTTATTCCTATGTGTTATTGTGAGATGACTTTCAATTTTACTTGATTAATTTTAATGAATTTAAATTAACCAACATTAGGTTAGATTCGGATTTAGTCTAAGCTCATCAAGTAATCTTTTCAAGAGATTATCTTCCAGGTCGTGGCGAGGCACAGAGGCCTTCTTTGATCGGAACAACGACCACTTACTTAGACAAAGCTAATTTCAAGAAATTGATAACTCGACTTACTTGAGACTACATCTTGGTCTAACTAGTTATTTTTGAAAAGAGGCTCCCCGAGGCTCAATCTTTTAAATAGGATTTTAGTTGATTTATTTTTGAAAGAGGCTCCCAGGCTCAATCTTTTGAGATTTTAGTTGGTTATGAGTCCTATCTAACCATTCTAAAAATAAAGGAAAAACTAAGCATGCAATTTCTAAGACTTAACAAAAATACATTTTGTATTGGCTCCCCCTGGACCATTGAATCGAGTGGGTCTATTCACATAGTGAATTTGGTCCTTGGGAACCCAATACATGTTAGATCCTAAAGTTGAAATCAAAGTGATCTTAGGGACCCATGCTTGGACATTTTTCTTATGTTGGTTTACTATAAACATATATGACTTATTGGTTTTATTTGAGTTAAACCCGAGTCCGGCCTTGTTGTACACGGCCCTTTGTGATCCAAGTAAGAGGTCAAGTCCCTTGGATCCCAAAGTGAACCTTTCCAACGTGTTCCTAAGGTCTTCGACTTGTGTTTTCAAAAGCGAGTTCTCAACTTCAAGCTTTTCAACTTGAGTTGAGTCCTCCTCTTGAATCAGTAGTCGAAGAGGTTAGGAGACCTCATGTTTGAGGAGGTTAACCTCCTCAATTAGGTCTCGACCTTGGACTCGGACTTAGCTAGTTTCTTATTTAAAAATTTAATTGCACCATACAAAGTATTAAGTAACGACCGACTTACCCTTAATGATTCTTTTGAACCGGATCACGGATCCGTGGCTTGTCTTGAATGGAAGCTCATCGCCGGATTCGGACTCGGACTCTTCTTGATTTGAGTCGTGCTCGGTCGGCTTGGCCATTAGAGCTTGGATATCGTCTTCTTCCTCAGGGTGGCTTGCTTGCGGGCTTCTTCTTCTTGGAACACACGCACTAGCAATACTCTTCTCGGCTGGACCACGTTAGTTTGCTCATGTAATTCAAGTTCGAAAACAATTCGTCTAACCTAATTTTAGAAAGGTCCTTGGAGACCTTGTAGGCATCGACCATGGATGCCCACAAGGTGGTCCTAGGAAGCGAGTTAAGAGAATACGATAAGGTCGCGATTCTCGACCTTTTGTCCGATGGCATGGAGTTGGTTGACGATGTCTTGGATACGAGCATGTAGTTGAGTTGCGGTCTCGTTTTCCTGCATTTTCAAGTTATACAATTTATTTAAAAGTAAATCTCTTTTACATACCTTTGTGTCGTCGGTGCCTTCGTGTAGTTCCACTAGCTTGGTCCATAAGTCCTTTGCACTAATGAAGGGGCCGACGCGGTTGAGCTCTTCCTTGGACAACCCACATTGCAAGATTTGAGTTGCCTTGGCATCGGCTTCTACTTGTTTTTTCATGGAATTTGACCATTGATCGTAACCCAAAGATTCACAATCTTCATTAATAGGAAGTGTGAAACCGGTTTGGATTACGATCCACATCTCGATTTGGGTTTTAAGAAAGCATTCCATCCGACCCTTCCAATAACGAAAGTCATTACCGTTGTAAAACGGGTCAAGTGATGCTAAACCCTTCGAGATGGGCCATTTAAAAACAAGAAGAAGAGCAGCGAAAAGAATCTTGCAAAACACACACGGAAAGAATATTCCAAGACTTTCGTCTTGGATTAGTAGTCTTGAAGTAAAAAGATATATAAAATGTAACTTGCAAAAGAAATAAACAATCAAATCGAATGTCGTTGAAGTTCGGAGGACAACCTTACTCGGGATCTAACGAAGGACAACCTTATCCGGATCCTAAAGCCTCTAATGCAATTCTATATGTAGGAGAAGATAAGCAAGTGAAATAATTATACGAAAACAGAAATAAATAAATAAAAATCTGTAAAAAAGAAAAACAAAGCTAGATTGGTGGTTTCACGAATCTTAGCGCCCGACTCGATACCAATTGTTGGATCGAAAGTGTCGCTAGAGGGGGTGAATAGCGTCTGATGTCGTTAAAAACTTTTGCAATAAGTAAAAAGCAAGTAGAGAATGCCAGCGAAATATAAAGTAGACAAGATATTTTTCGTGGTTCACAATCTTTCGATTGCTAATCCACGGCCCTAGTGATCCTTGATCACGTCACGAGAGCA
This sequence comes from Wurfbainia villosa, assembly GCA_025175895.1. Lineage (NCBI taxonomy): Eukaryota > Viridiplantae > Streptophyta > Magnoliopsida > Zingiberales > Zingiberaceae > Wurfbainia > Wurfbainia villosa. The sequence continues at coordinate 59,661,767 of CM046002.1, forward strand.
ATTCACTAAAACCACTCCTCCTCGTTGGAGGTAGGAAGCAACGATTACAAAAAGAAATCAAGGCAAAGGGACACTCCCCCTTTCCTTGTTACGATTAAAGCACAAAGACAATTTAAAGAAGTAGAACTTAAATAAATATACCGACAACTCTTATAAGTAGAAGATGTAGCTTTCGTTGTCGGCGGCACTTCGTCGTAGCAAATGTGAGTAGTAGTAGCGGCGTTACGACGGCGTGTTGAGAGCTCTTGAATTCTTGTTGTTTGCTTGGCTTGAACATGTCTATTTATGGATATTGATCTATGAATTTAGACATAGGTAGTGTCCAAGGTGAGGTTCTTATCCCAACTCAAGGATGAGGTGTTTCATCCAACCACCTTGTGCCACCTCCAACCTTCTTGTGCGCCAACTCAAGGATGAGGTGTTTCATCCAACCACCTTGTGCCACCTCCAACCTCCTGGGGCGCCAACTTGAGGATGAGGTGTTTCATCCAACCACCTTGTGCCACCTCCAACCTCCTTGGGCGCCAACTTGAGGATGAGGTGTTTCATCCAACCACCTTGTGCCACCTCCAACCTCCTTGGGCGCCAACTTGTTGGAGCCATTCAACTTGTGCCACATCATGGGAGCCAACCATCTTGTGCCAACTTACCTTATTTTGGGCGTCCACCACAAGGAAGCTTGGTGATGGTTTGGATGTCCACCTTGATGCCACATCACCCTTTGTACCAAAACACGAGTCAAGTCCAAATTCACCCCCTTGAAATTCGAGCTCGTCTCGAGGCTGGAACTTGACTAGCAGTTGACTGTAGTCAAAGGGTTTTGGACTGCAGTACAAGTTAGCTTAAAATATAAAGTACGATGGTTCTAACCATCTGATCTCGACCTAGACCTTCCATTGGAGGTATTGGGCCTGATCTCGCTAACGACCTTGCTTCGCTTTCACGAGCCTTGTAGCCTCGCTCGGTCTTCACCCGAGTACCTCGGCTTCCTCCAAGTCCTCTGGCGTTCGACCACCCTGTTCCCACCGGTGTCGCAGACCTCAACGCATTTAGCATTTCTGCACACTTAATTGAGCTCGTAAGATAACAAATATACCCTTAACTATTGAGCCTTTTGCCATAATCAAAATACCGGTTCGACTTTGGTGCCCACTGCCCACTGCACCAACACGTAGGACGAGGAAATGATACTTGGGCTAGGTGTGACGTAGTCAGCCTAGTGGGGACTGACACTATAGACCATGTCCTGAACCAAGTGGGTATAAGATGAGTGAAGGGAATGGGGCACGAATCATTCGAGTTGCTGAAGGGTTTCAGAAATAGTTCTGGATCAACCGTTGATCTTTTCGGTTAATTGGGGATCATGATGTACTACTAGGTGCCACTCATGATCGTTCTATAATTAATGGTTAATTATAGACGGCCAACATAAAATGAGAACATATTTGGTCACACGCACAACGAGCGTAATCCAAAGGATTTAAAACGAGCTTAAGAATGGGATTCTCAGACCGAGAGAAACTAGGTTTGGTTGGACCAAACATAAAGCGAGCATGAAATCGTTTCAGTCGCAATGGAAGCGTGGATGGGCCGCGTCTTATGAAGACGTAATGGATGAACCAAAATGGTTTGGTTCTAATCCAATGGATGAGAATAAACCAAAAGGGTTTGGTTTATTTTAAACGAATGAACCAAAAGTTGGTTCGGTTCGTTTTAACTTAAAATAAACCATCATGGTTTGGTTTATTTTAACTTATCTTAATGGAGCGGGTTAACGGGCTTTATGGATATGATCCATTAACCATTAAGAGAATTAGTTCTCTATAAAATAGGGCTTAAACCCTAATCCAAAGCCCTAATCAAGCTTGTGTGCTGCCGTCAAAGTGGGAATTCATTTTTGTGAGTTACACTCTTGGATCATCTTCTTCCTTGGGGTTTTTCCTGTAGGGGATCGGTACGGCCGGCTAGGGGGGGGTGAATAGCCCTTTTTGTTTGGATGCCGGTATTTGCTCGTCTACAAAACTAATTAGCGCAAGCGGAAGACTAATAAAGACAAGCAAATAGAAATACAAGAAAACAAACGCTAACAAAGAATGTAACGTGGTTCACGGCTACGCCGCTAATCCACGGTCCCTGATTCGTCCTCGGTGAATCACTCCGTTAAACCACTCCATTAAATGGTCTCTCCTTTGCACCAAGCTAGGTGGAGGTAACCTTTACAAATCAAGCACACTCTTCTTACAAATAGAACGGAGTAAGAACAGGTAAGAAGAGTTTAGAGCTTGTGGGGCACTAGGAAGATTGTTTAGAGTATGAGCATTAGCCTCTCAAAGGCTCACACCCTCTCTTTTTATAGAGAGGGCTAACTTCTTCCCGTTGGCCGCCATCAGTCGACTGCCGTCACTACAACAGCCTCCGAACACGTCGGATCCCGACCGTTGTAGTCCAACGGAACTCTTGGCGCGATCGATGGACCTCATCACGATCACGCTTCGTAGTCGACCGCCTCACGGCCACGATCGTGCGCCGAACCCTATTCGACTACCGACCGCCGCGATGATCGATGTGGTCGGCCCCGATCGTATAGCGATCGATTGGCGATCCCGATCACCGCTCATATACCGCGAACTCACTCGACCGGAAGCGATCACCGCCATGACATGACGATGGCGGTGTCGGAAAACCCATCCGACACTTGGCCAAATGGGTTTCACCTAAGAGCTACCCTTCCCCGGGTTACAATCGCTCACTCTCATTTCTCGGAGTCCCTCGCCTTCGAAGTTCTTCGCTTCTACACGCCCTCGGCGAAGATCGCGCACGGCTCTGCAATGCTCCTTCGCGTCTCTTGCCTCGAAGTCTACTTCCTCCGGCTTCACTCCAAGCTTCTCGTCCGGTGGTCCCTCGGATGCTCCAAGCGCACGGCTTCCGCAAAGCTATCCTTCACCGACTCAAGGCACGAGTCATGAGATGTGAAACTCGCCACGGCTCTATGTGCGAATTACTAAGTCCTGCACGACTTCAACGCACATATCAAATCAACATATCAAACTAACTTAAACCCTTTGCCACACCATCAAAACCATTTTACGGCAAGAGATTGCCCTAACAATCTCCCCCTTTTTGATGTGTGGCAATGCGTTTAAGTTAGGTAAAAACATTTGATATAAATTCTAAGGTAAGAAAGCATGTAAAGATAAACATGATATAGCAACATGCAACTCCCCCTTAATCCATGAAACTCTCTATGCAAATTTTCTCCCCCTATCATATATTTCTCCCCCTAAAATATATTTCTTCCCCCTAAAATGATTAACTTAAACATAAATTATTTCTCCCCCTTTGACACCATCAAAAAGAATAACACTAAGTCATAAGCTCATGGCATCAAGTATAATGGAGGGAAAATATGACAAGTTGATTTAAAATTGGGTACCACTTGTTGATGGCATCAAGTATATTTCTACCACTTGTTGTAGGTTTACAAACTGAATTTGGCCTTCAATGTTCTGATTTACAGGCCACTCATTGATCGCTATCGTGTGGCGGTCATTGACCAAAAGAATCAAATTTTGATTTTTAGTAATTTCATAAATGCATTATAAATTCCAAAAAATTCAAAAAATTATGAAATTTTGGGGAACATATTTCTTTTAAGTATATCTATCAATGAAAAATAGTTTTTCATGAAAACTCATTATATTTTCTTGTTTTTGCCAAAAATCCAAACACTTGAAAAACCACTAGTTTTTGAGCATGTTAGTATCCATTTTAACACCTAATCTTGCTTTGAATTGTTCCAAAACATGAATACATAGATTTTAGATTAAGAAATTGTTTTGAAAACATATGAAATATCCAACCATGATCTTTGGGCAATATGTCTATGAATTAAAACATAAGCCTTCCCCATGATTGGTCTATTATTGCTATTTTGATACTTTAAATGACCATCTAAATGCCATAGGCATTAGTGGACATTTGTATCATCCTAACATCTCACTCATGCTAAGTTTTCAATCAAGGTAGCCTATGGTGAGTGTGAAATGCATCCTAGGGGGTATTTGTATATACTTAACCAATATATTCATGCAATTCTATCATGGTCAAGTATCATCCTAACAATTAACATGATCATAATGACATATATGAATGAATTGTACATTATGATCATGAAAAGCATGTTTTCATCAATTTATAACCATGCATTAGGTAATATGTGATGCTAAATAAGGTATTACCTAAAGCATGATTCAAACCTATTTCTCATGATAACGTGCCAAATTTCAAAAACATAAATCATGATTTAAAACATACATAGCAATTACATTAATCATCATGATTTAAGCATTATTACCTATTTATGGGTACGTTATCATCACCCAACAGTATCTAAAAAATGTTGTCCCGTCATCCTAAGTCAACCAAATTATGATATAGGTTAGGTCCATGTGGTTGACTACCCTAGGGGTTTTCTAACCCTTAAGGATGGATTTTGGAACCCAAAATAAATTCTTTCCTATTGGGTTCACTAAATACTCCTTGGGGATCCATTTCCTAGCAATTACTTTCTTTTTATCTTGTCCCCTAGCTATTAGGCATTTATAGGCCTTTTCATTTTTCTTTTCTTTGTATCCTAGGCCTTTCTTGTTGAAACTAGCTCTTTGGCTCCCTAAGATCATATTTAAGGTGTTGGAGCCAATTGTGAATTTCTCTAAGGCTTTGGTTAAATAATCTACCTTTTCCCTTAATGCCCTATTTTCCTCTATGCATGCATCATTAACATTTAAAGGCATATAAACATGTGAGCATGCATCATCTAAGCTAGAAGAAATATTTTCATTTTTATTTAAGCATGCTTTTTCTAATTTTTGTTCTAGGTCCTTAATTTGATCTAGCATGCTTTTGTTCTTCTTCTTAGCTCTAAATAAGTCCTTAGTTAAGCTAGAAATCATAGAAACTATTTTATTAGGTGAGAGGTTGGTTACCATAGTTTCCATGTCCTCTTCTTCTTCGGATGATGAGGATGATGTAGAAGCTCCCCCTTCATTTGAGCTCTCTCCTCTTGAGCTTGAACCTTCATTTTCGGAGGAAGAGCAATCCAAGTCATCAAAGGCCATCAAGGCCAAATTGGTGACAAAGGCATTCTCCTCTTCCGATGATGATGAAGAGGATGAGGAAGGATCATCCCATGTCTTGGCCTTGAATGCTTTGGCCTTCCCCTTTTCTTTTGCCTTCTTTTCTTCTTCCTTTCTCTTGCTCCCCTTCTTCTTCTTCCTCTTCTCTTCTTTCTTTTTCTTCTCTTCTTTGCTTTTGTTTAGGAGGGGACAATTGTCCCTTATGTGCCCTTCTCCTTGGCAATTGTAGCATATGACCTTCCCCCTTGGTCTTCTATTCCTATCATAAGATTTATCAAATCTAAAATTCTTAAATGCACGTCTTACCTTCCTTACCATGTAGGCTTCTTCCGTGCTATCCATGGAGGAGGAGGAGGCTTCATCGGATGAGGAGGAGGGGACTTCTATCTTCTTCTTCCCCTTGTTTGCCATCAAGGCTACTCCTCTTGAGGGTTGAATTCTAGGCTCCTCTTGTATTCCTTCAAGCCTAGTTTCGTGAAGCTCCATGGTTGAAAAGAATTCCTCCAAGGTGCTCACTTCTAGGTTCTTGGAGATATAAAAAGAGTCCACCATGGAGCTCCATTTTGAGGACCGGGGAAAGGCATCTATGGCCTTCATTACCATATCCCGGTTTGATAGCTTCTCACCTACACTTGTTAGCCCAATTAAAATTTCTTTAAACCTAGAGTGTAGTGAGGTTACCTTTTCTCCCTTTTCTAGTTTTATATTGGATAGTTGGGAGCGGAGGAGGTCTCTTCTTGCTAGCTTGGCCTCGGATGTGCCTTCATGGAGTTCTATAAGCTTTTCCCACATCTCTTTGGCGCTAGCACATTCTCCAATCCGGTTGATCTCTTGTTGGGGGAGCACATTGAAAAGATGATGTTTTGTCTTTGAGTTCGCAAGGTGCTCCTCTCTTTGCTTCTTAGTCCATCGTGATTTTTCGATTGGTTTCCCTTCTTCATCCCTAGGCAAAACGAAACCGGATTCCATTGTAATCATAATGTCAAAATCCGTTTCGAAAAATACCTCCATTCGCTTTTTCCACCAAGCGAATTCTCCTTCAAACTTCGGAGGATGAATGTTGGAGCCGGCCATTTTGAAAATTGCTTGTTGTGGCGGTTAGTCCTCGACAAGCTTTCCTTGGCTCTGATACCACTTGTAGGGGATCGGTACGGCCGGCTAGAGGGGGGTGAATAGCCCTTTTTGTTTGGATGCCGGTATTTGCTCGTCTACAAAACTAATTAGCGCAAGCGGAAGACTAATAAAGACAAGCAAATAGAAATACAAGAAAACAAACGCTAACAAAGAATGTAACGTGGTTCACGGCTACGCCGCTAATCCACGGTCCCCGATTCGCTCGGTGAATCACTCCGTTAAACCACTCCACTAAATGGTCTCTCCTTTGCACCAAGCTAGGTGGAGGTAACCTTTACAAATCAAGCACACTCTTCTTACAAATAGAATGGAGTAAGAACAGGTAAGAAGAGTTTAGAGCTTGTGGGGCACTAGGAAGATTGTTTAGAGTATGAGCATTAGCCTCTCAAAGGCTCACACCCTCTCTTTTTATAGAGGGCTAACTTCTTCCGTTGGCGCCATCGATCACGCCTTGGCGATCATCTCCTACAACTGACCTCGAACACGTCGGATCCCGACTGTAGTCCAACGGAACTCTTAGCGATCGATGGACCTCATCGATCACGCTCGTAGTCGATCGCCTACGGCTACGAACGGTTCGTAGAAACCCTATTGACGACCGATCGCGCTTGAGCCGATCGATCGATAATCTTTCGGCGCCCACGATGGGTCGGCTGATCGCCTCACGATCATACTAGTCGATACTCACTGAACTCACTCGACTCAAGCGATCATGTCATGACATGGCGATCGGCGGTGTCGGGAAAACCCATCCGACACTTGGCCAAGTGGCCAAGTTTCACCTAAGAGCTACCCTTCCCCGGGTTACAATCGCTCACTCTCATTTCTCGGAGTCCCTCGCCTTCGAAGTTCTCTTCGTTCTCGGCCACGTCCCTCGGCAGCATCAGGCGCACGGCTCTGCAATGCTCCTTCGCGTCTCTTGCCTCGAAGTCTACTTCCTCCGGCTTCACTCCAAGCTTATCGTCCGGCGGTCCCTCGGATGCTCCAAGCGCACGGCTTCCGCAAAGCTATCCTTCACCGACTCAAGGCACGAGTCATGAGATGTGAAACTCGCCACGGCTCTATGTGCGAATTACTAAGTCCTGCACGACTTCAACGCACATATCAAACTAACTTAAACCCTTTGCCACACCATCAAAACCATTTTACGGCAAGAGATTGCCCTAACATTTCCTCTCAAGCTCTCCCTCTCCTTCCTCATCTTGCCGAGATCTACTAGGAGTGCTAGCACACTCAATTGTCTCTTTCTCCACCTATTGCTTGTGTGGATACCAATAGAGGAGTGTGCACTTGACACTCTCGAGTTCCGGCGAACTTTTGGACGAGCGGGATAAGCGAAGGGCATCGCATCGAGGGTAATGATCTCATCTCTTAGATCTAAGGTAGATCTAAGGTTTTTAGTAAGCACATACATGTTTTATAATTTTTATACTTCGCACGGATCCGTGGCCGGGGCTTCTGAGGTTTCCACAACGCAAAAAGCGGTTTTTGCAGCTCGGAAAAACCCAACACTTTTGCCCTAGAACTCCACAACAAAATGGCCTAGTAGAACGCAAAAATAGAACCCTACAAGAAGCTGCTAGGACAATGTTAAATGAGTATAACCTACCCGATAGGTTTTGGGCAGAAGCCGTGAGTACGACGTGCTATGTCCAAAATAGGATCCTTATGGTAAAGAGGCACATTAAGACCTCATATGAGATTTATCACGATAAAATACCTAACATCAAGTACTTGGGTGTAAGGTACATATCCAACACTAAGGATTACCTAGGGAAATTTACATCCAAAACTACGACCGGAATCTTTCTAGGATACTCGACTATAAGTAGAACTTATAGAGTATATAACCATGACACCCTTAGAGTCGAGGAGACTATCAATGTAGTATTTGATGAAGGACACGAACCTACAAATCCCCCGGCAACCCCAATTAGCGAGCCGATTCATACTAGACCTAACTCTGATCCGGAGATCATGTCTAGTGTTAACCCTAACCTAAGTCAACCAAGTCACTCTATCGACCAAGTGATAGATGACTCCAACCAAACTAGAACTCAAACAAGTCATCCTATGGATCAAGTTGTAGACTCAAACCCAAATCCAACTAGGACTCAAACGAATCATCCTATCGACCAAGTGATAGGAGATCCAAGTATAGGAGTTTGAACTAGAGCCTCATACAGAAACCTTAGTCAAATCTTCTTGATTTCTAAAATTGAACCCAAAACTATTGACCAAGCTCTTCTTGATCCCGATTGGATTATTGCAATGCAAGAAGAGTTGGCTCAATTCACTAGGAACGAAGTATGGGAATTAGTACAACCACCTAAAGATAAAACAATCATTGGAACAAGGTGGGTGTTTAGAAATAAACTTGATGATAAAGGTGAAGTGGTTAGAAATAAAGCTAGACGAGTCGCTAAAGGGTTTAGTCAAGTCGAAGGTTTAGATTACGATGAGACTTATGCCCCAGTAGCTAGATTAGAGTCCATTCGAATGCTATTAGCATATGCAGCACATCGAGGATTTAAGTTGTTTCAAATGAATGTGAAATATGCATTCTTAAATGGATACATTAAAGAAGAAGTTTATGTTAGTCAACCCCCTGGTTTCGAAAGTTTAGACAAACCCGACCATGTCCTTAGGTTAAAGAAAGCTCTCTATGGACTTAAACAAGCTCCTCGAGCTTGGTACGAGAGACTTTCGGTTTATCTTAAGTCCAAAGGTTTTAACCAAGGTGTTGTTGACCCAACTCTTTTCGTAAAAACCTTAGGTAAAGACATATTCATAGCCCAAATCTACGTAGATGATATTATTTTCGGAACCACCAACTCAATCCTACTAAATGAGTTCATTTCACTTATGGAAAGTGAATTTGAAATGAATTTAGTAGGCGAGTTAAGCTTCTTTTTAGGTCTACAAATTAAACAAACTAAAGATGGAATATACCTACATCAACGCAAATATACTAGGGAATTAATTAAACACTTTGGAATGCAAGACGCTAAAATTATTAATACCCCAATGGCAACTAATGTGAATATAGAAGAAGATGTAATTGATTTAAAATACTATAGGAGCGTAATAGGAGTCTCCTTTACATAGCTGTAGCCACGATATCTTATTTGCAGTAAGTATGTGCGCAAGGTTCCAAACCTGTGCCAAGGAGTCTCACCTAACTCTAGTCAAGCGTATCCTTAGATATCTAAAGGGTACACTTAATGTCGGTATTTGGTACCCTAGATCAGTTCGAACTAACCGGCTACTCCTATTCGGACTATGCCGGTAGTAAGCTCGATAGAAAGAGTACGAGTGGTTGTTGTCAACTTCTCGGCTCGAGTCTAGTGAGTTGGTGCAGTAGGAAGCAACACTGTGTTGCCTTATCTACCACCGAAGCCGAATACATCGCGATGGGTGAGTGTGTCACTCAGCTTCTTTGGATGAAGCACACTCTCCGTGATTTTAAGTTAGACTTTACGAACACAAAACTCTACGTAGATAACATTAGTTCAATTAACCTTACTAAGAATCCGATATGTCACTCTAGGACCAAACATATAGAGGTCAAACAACATTTCATTCGAGAACATGTGGCCAACGGAACCATACAACTCGAATATGTCGAATCGAAGTCTAACTTGGCAGATCTATTTACTAAACCCCTACCCGAAGCTGAATTTAGTCTATTAAGACGAAAATTGGGCATGTGCGTAGTAGAATAGGACTTTGCAAATTATATTATTAGTATTTCTTACTTTTCATTTTTCATGGAACTAGTATAGGACATACCTTAGATATCATGTACCTATAGATTTAAGGAGCCAATACATCTCACAACACATAGGACTAATGTGTTTGTGTACTATGCGTAGATGGGCGTGAGATGTTAGGACCTTACTCCTGGTTCCAGATGTAGAGCTAGTGCATCGCTATGAACCACGGAGTATAATCATACATACTAACCAACTCTGACCAGGACTGGTTGATCTTTCATATCAATCAAGCCAAATATGAGTTGAACATTTTATAGATGAGCTTATTTTCAGTATATTATTTTTAAAATGATGTGGAACATGCTTGGACTTTAAAATTAATACTTATTTTTTATTCCACACACACCCTCACTCTTTTCGATATATGGCAAAAGGGGGAGAAAAGGCCAAAGTTAAGGGATCAATTTTTTTTATGGCCAAGGCTTACTTAACTTTAAGTTAACAAAACAAGTTAAGAGAATTCTTAACTTAAACACATTTAGTTAACTTGTTAACAAAAAAGTAATTTACTTAACCTTAAGTTAACTTACATTTAGTAACAAAACGGAAGTAAAGGCCAAGAAATCAATTTTTTGATTTCTTAACTTAAAACTTATTTTAAACACTATGGCCAATATTAAGTAATTTCGGTTACTTAAATTCTTTTTTAGTAGCAAATATCAAGGGGGAGAGTTAAAACTCTTTCTCAAGTACTCACCCTCGGTCAAGGGGGAGGATTCCTCAAGGGAGAGCACTTGAAAAAGAGTTTTTATATACTCCTGCTCATTCATGCATATCTCATACTCATTTTTCTTAATGCACTTGATTTATTTTTCTTAACTTTGTATGTGGGTTTGCCATAAATCAAAAAGGGGGAGATTGTTGGTGCAGTAGGCACCTAAGTCGAACCTGAGTTTTGATTATAGCAAACGATACAAAGTTAAGCTCATGTCATTATCTCATGAGCTAAATCAAGTATGCAGAAATGCTAAGCTAAACCGAAGGTTTGCGACACTCAGAGAGAACCGTAGTGGTCGGGCGACACCGGGAGGACTTTGGAGGGAGCCGAAGGAATAAGGTGGAGACCGAAAGCAAGGCTTCAAAGGTAAATGTTGAGGTAAGCTCGTGTGAGTGAGCATAAGTAAGGTCGAGCCCTTCATATGGAGACATCCTTAGGCGACGATCCGACCAAGACTTCCCATGGAAGGTCTATGTTGAGATCGGACGGCAAGTGGCCGTCGAATTCACATATATTTCGAGCTAACTCTTTATTACAGTCGAAAAGTCTAGAAATCAGTTCAACCGGCCAAGGATCAGTTTAACTGCTGAGCCATCAGTTCAACCGGCCAAGGATCAGTTCAACTGCTGAGCCATCAGTTCAACCGGCTAAGAAATTAGTTCAACCGATGGTCAAAAATTAGCCTCGAGGAGTCAAGCTTTATCACCATTTTTCATGGAGTTTTGTGCCCAATTCCTATTGGTTGAAGACCCATTCGATGAGGGGCTTAAAGGCTATAAAAGGAGGGCTTCTCCTAGGGTTTTTCATTATCTCTAAGTTCTCAAAAACCTTTGCAACTCCGCGATTCTCCGACGACTCTACGACGAAGTGCTGTCAACAACCCTAGCTTAGTTTCTACTCTTTAGTTGTTGATATTTTAATTTGTCGTCTCTTTAAATATTGCAATTCCTTTTATTAATCGAGGTTTTCTATCGTTGCACTTTACATTAATAGAAGAGAGGGTTTGTCTCTCTATCTTTTCTTTCGAAAGTTTTTTGTAATCGTCAAACTCCTACCTCCATCGAGGAGGAGTGTTTTTAGTGAATTGCCCTCCGTGCGTGATCAAGGATCACTAGGGCCTTGGAGTAGTAGCCGAAGGCTACGAACCATGTAAAAATATTTGTCTCATTTTATTTATTGCTTATCTTTCCGCTGTAAATTAATTATCTACTCGAGTTTTAACGAACGAACAAAAAAAAGGTTTTATCGCTATTCACCCCCCCCCCTCTAGTGATCCACTTCGATCCAACATAAGGTTGACGGAGGTGGCTAGAAGGCTTAGGTCTAGGCTAAGGGTGGTCTAGCAAGTATAGGCGAACCATACTTGCGTTAAAACCTCATGTTTGAGGTGTACCAGTCGACTGGTGCCATGTGGCAGTCGACTACCCTGAGTCAACTAGGGTTTGATCATGAATTACCCTAGCAATGATCGCCATAGGTGGGCAAATAATCGATTAGTCGATCGATCGATCTTGTGATCGATCGATGCTCTGCGAAATCGAGTACGAATGGAGTCGAGACTCGACTGGTCGAGTGAAGGCTCCATCAGTCGATAGATGGGTATGATCAGTCGACTGATGATGGATCCGTTGGACTTATCCAGCATGGATCTAGCCGTTGTCTCACCACAACAGTGGCATCAGTCGATTGATGGTCCCGACCAGTCGACTGATTGACCTTTTTCAGCACAAGTTTAAGCTTTATAGGGAGCTCATGTTGGAGGAAAATAGTATAGTTTCTTGAGGGCTTTTGGGGCGATTTGCTGTTGCAAATCAGGGTCTCCATGTTGATTTCAAGCAACCAAGTGATCAAGCATTCAAAGAGCAATTATAAAGTAGTTTTCTTTACTTGCATTGTATTTCATTATTGTATTTTCTTGTATCCATTTAGATTATTTTTGTAATCTATTGTACGAGGTTTCTCCACCTCCGACTTGTGTCGAGAAGGAGTTATTTGTGATTTGTGAGTGCGTGTGCATCACTAGAGCTCTTTAGAGCTCGATCCATGGAGTAGGAACCGTTCAGTTCCGAACCACGTTATATCTTTGTGTTCGTGGTTGTTTCAATTCGTTATTGCTTTTATTATTACTATTCCACTGTGCTAACACAATTTGTAGATTCAATCACGATTTCCATCAATGAACGGTAATGCGCTATTCACCCCCCCTCTAGCATCCAATCGATCCCCAATAGTAAATACCTTGTTAACCCAATGAGCTCCAATAGGTATTGGGTTCCTAGAAGCGTGATCGATTCACACTAAATGGGTTAGGGTGTGTCAACCCTAAGTGGATGGGTAGTTAACCTAACCATAGTAATGTTGACACATTAGGATGTGCCAATGTGCTTGAGAAGTTAAAAATGATTAAATTGGCATGATTAGGTCTTAGAGGTATGGGTGTGCCATTTTGGGTTTATGACACACTTGGGAGGTAATGGCATTAAGGCAAAAATGGACTTAACCCTAGAAATAACAATTTGGATTTAACACTTAGGTATTTTATAACTTTGCATATTTTACTTGCTATGATTTATTTGTCTTGCCATGTCTTGACATCATTTTCATTTTTATCTATAAAAATGTCATGTTCATGTTTATAATTATTTTTAGATGTCATGTATGCTTAGATTTCTCTCACATGCCATGACATCATGATTTTGGCATATGCTTTTATCTATATCATATTTATGCCATAATCATCATGCATATAATTAAAAATGGATTCAAGGACTATGGCATGATTTGATGGTACTCAAATAATATTACCTAGAAATATGCATGAGACCATTAAAGAACAAAAACCCATATCTCACTAGATTAATTGCCTTGTTTGTGTTTTACACATCTAGATACAAGTGAGATGTTTAGGAAAAATAAATTAAAGGTGTCAAAAACATTTTAAAAATATTTTGAAAAACCTTGGTAAAGTCTATCTTTTGATAGCTATCACCATTGAATGGGATGATACAAAGAGGGCTCAATATTGAAGTTTTTCTTAACTTTTGGACTTTGTATCAATCTCTTAATTTAGTGGGTAAAATAATTTTCTAATATTTTTCACCCATAATGATTGTGATAAGTAATATACATACCAAATTTCAAGATTTATCAACTTATGTATATTTACTTACGAATTTCAGAAATTCATTTCTGAAATTCAGCAAACTACAAATGCAGTTATCAGTCGACTGCCAGGGCGGCCAGTCGACTGATGTGGGAAGAAGTCGACTGGTAACTGACAGAGTCGACTGGCACAGGCTGATTTCGGGTAAACCTTGTGGTTAGGCCCATGTTCAGCTGTGTTTTTGTCCCCTAACCACTCCTAACCCTAGGACATGCTTGGGAGAGCATTAGAAAGGGTGGAAATCCATTGGACATAGATTAGGAGAAGTGTTTAGGGAGAGTATCAATTTTAAGGTGGATGAGAGTTCATTGTTGAACTTTACCTTAATTTTGATTTGGTTAATGTACCTATTGGCTTAGGGACTCTCCAAGGACATTGTTGGTGCAATGGTCAAGGGGGAGCAAGCCTTTAGAGGAAGGTATCCATCATGGGAAGATGGATGTGTATTTCCTCATGGGAGGAAAATTGGGTTGCCTCTCTTAAGTGATATGAAATCACTAGAAAGATTGTAGGCATGTATTCCTCCAAGGGAGAGATTGTAAGATCTCATTACGATATGAGACATTCATACCCTTGGGGAGGACCTTTTTGATGTAATGTCAAAAAGGGGGAGAAGTTACCAAGTTACCAATTAGGGTTCGTTGGAATTCTCATTGGGATATGAGAATTACCAATATGGGAGAATTGGTAGACTTGAGATGGTAGTTTTGTCAATCATCAAAAAGGGGGAGATTGTTGGTGCAATCGGCCCAGGTTGACTCGAGTTTGACTCGAGTAGTACCTTGATAGTATTTTGATGATAGACAAAACTCATGACATGGGATTGTCATGGAAAGTCCAATATGGTGTTGGCATGTAAAATCCAAGCATGGAGCTTGGTGTGGGAAAAGTCCAAAGCATTGCGAAGTTGTGCGCTTGGTGCTTGGTGAGAAATGCATTGCGAAGCCGTGCACTTGGTGCATGTGGGAAGTCTTGAGGACTTGGTAAGTTCACTAGGCTCGGGGTCCTTGAGTCGGTGAAGGATGACATTGCGAAGTCGTTCATTTGGTGCATCCGAGGGACCGTCGGACGGGGAGCGAATGGAGTGAGGCCCAAGGGAAGCATACTTCGAGGGTATGAGACGCGAAAGATGGCATTGCAAAGTCGTGCGCTTGGCACATCCGAGGGGCGTAGGCCGAGGGAAGAGAGCTTCGGTGGGGAACTCCATGAGGGATGATGTGGACTTGGCCAAGTGGCTAAGACTGGTTGTCGGATGCTCAAACAGCTTGATGTTTGAGGTTTTACCCGACATCAGTTGACTGGCATAGGTGCCAGTCGACTGTTCTAAGTCGTATGGGTTTGACTAGTGTTCAACTGAACAAAGTTCAAGACCGCTTGACCGCCATGAGAGGGCAATGACTATGCAACATCGATCGACTACTTAAGGGAAGCAATGATCGATCGATGACCGCATAGACACAGAAGCTAGTCGAGCTCGCCAGCACTCGACTGATGGGTACCAGTCGACTGATGGGTGCCATCAGTCGACTGATGTGTGATCCGTTGGAACTTAACCAACGTGGATCTGGCCATTGTGAGACAACGACTACAGGACCAGTCGACTAATGGTCACGATTAGTCGACTGATGCGCGCAAAATTAGTTTGATGCAGGTTATAAATGGAGCTCAAGTGGGAGGATTGCACCAAGCCTTTTGTGAAGCTATTGAAGGGGAATTGCTGATGCATTTTAGACCTTCAAGAGCCATCTAAAGCAAGCAACAAGCAAAGTGATCAAAGCAATCGGTGAAAGTTTTCTTGTGTATTGTATTTGTGTATTTGCTTGTATTTCTATATTACATTGTAATTGCTTGTGAGAGGTTTCTCCACCTCCGACGTGTTGTCGAGGAGTGTTATAGTTAGTGTAGTGCGCATAACTAGAGCTCGGTGAGCTCGCCCGTGGAGTGGGAACCATTAGGTTCCGAACCACATATATCGTGTGTGTTTGCGTATGCTTGTATTGTTGTTAGTATTATTATTGTTTCTATTGTTTCCGCTGCGCTAATGACAATTATAGACGAGCACGCAATGAGAACATTCATATTCCACAGTACGACGATCGAGGGCTATTCACCCCCCTCTAGCTGGCCAACATATCTACCCTATAAAGGGTCCATTCATGCTCAACGTTAAAAAGCCTAAAAGTTATCCTTCCCTCCTCGCTCTCTCTACCCATTAAAATTTCCGCCTCTAAGGAACTCAAAAATTCTAGAACTATCCTAGGATAGGTTGGGTGCCTTATTCCCATTATCTCTTCCCATCCCATTTTCACAAATAGGGCTTGAATATCACCCAACAACCCTAAAGATGTTGGGGATCGAAACAGCCGGCTAGAGGGGGGTGAATAGCCCTCGTTCGTTGGATGTCGTATTTTACTCGTCTACAAAACGTTAGCGCAAGCGGAATATGCAAATATAAATAACGACAAAGCAAAAGATAAACAAACAATACAAACACCGAGATGTAACGTGGTTCACGGCTACGCCGCTAATCCACGGTCCGATTCGTCCACGGTGAATCACTCTGTCAAAGCCAATCACTATTGGTCTCTCCTTTGCACCAAGCTAGGTGGAGGTAACCTTTACAATCAAGATCACTCTTCTTACAATAAGATTGAAGTAAAAGCAAGTAAGAAGAGTAGGGAATCGTGTATGGCACTTTGGGAGAAGTTTAGAGCTTAAGCATTAGCCTCCCAAAGGCCCATCCCCTTCCTTTTTATAGAGGAAGAGGGTTTCTTCCCATTGACACAGGAGCAGTCGACTAATGCCCTCGATCAGTCGACTGGTCCTGTAGGCGTTGCCCAATAACGACCGCTTTCCATGTTAGATTCTATCCAATGGTATTGGCATCAGTCGACTGATGACACCCATCAGTCGACTGATGTCAATCAGTCGAGTGCTCCGCGAGATCGACTCCATTCGCGTGCCGCGTGCAGTGTCATTAGTCATCGCCGTCCCTTAGCGATCGATCAAGCCATCGCCGATTGCCCATGCCGTGATCGATCAACTTGATTCAGCTGACTTAAACCAGTTGATCGAACCATCGACTCAGATCAGTCGACTGCCATGACATGGCAGTCGACTGGTGTCGGGAAAACTCATCCGACACTTGGCCAAATGGCCAAGTTTCACCTAAGAGCTACCCTTCCCGGGTTACAATCGCTCACTCTCATCCCTCGGAGTCCCTCGCCTTCGAAGTTCTCTTCGTTCGCGGCCACGTCCCTCGGCAGCATCAGGCGCACGACTCTGCAATGCTCCTTCGCGTCTCTTGCCTCGAAGTCTACTTCCTCCGGCTTCACTCCAAGCTTCTCGTCCGGCGGTCCCTCGGATGTTCCAAGCGCACGGCTTCCGTAAAGCAATCCTTCACCGACTCAAGGACCGAGTCATGAGATGTGAAACTCACCACGACTCCATGTGCGAATTACTAAGTCCTGCACGACTTCAACGCACATATCAAATCACAATTACAAACTAACTTAAACCCTTTGCCACACACATCAAAACCTAATCATGGCAAGAGATTACCCTAACAAAAGACTCTAGCAAATCTTCATCTAAGTACCTAGTAGCAGTGAGTTTACGATTAGAAAGCATATTATATCTATCTCTATGTTCATTATTGTGAAAAAGAAGAGTGGGTAGGGCGTTACCCTCCTCCGGAGCTTGAGGGGCGTCGGGTCTCCTTGTTCGTCACTCCGAAACACCGGATCGAGGTGCTACATGCTTGATCCTCCTCATCCTTGCTTCTTTTGGCTTCTTTTGAGGTTAGAAGTGCTTCTAGGTGGCGGGGAAGACGAAACCACACAGCTAGGGAAAGAGCACTCGAAGCACACGACGCAAATGGGGTGAAAACACACGGCTCACCCCTTTTAATCTTGCGTGACATAGCCGTGTGCAAAAACATGGCCAGGCCATGTGTGCCTCGGGTCAGTCGGGCACGACCATGGGAAAACACACGGCCAGGCCATGTGTCCCCATTTTTTCTCCCATTTATGCATCACGGTCCGAATTTCCTCATACACTTCACCGTGTAAGCTAATATGAATTTTATTTTTGCCTAGAAATGTTCTTTTCTAGTCCTAATTCTAAATGGGATGGAAATCAAAATTAACATTAAATAAATGTAGGCAATACAATCAAAGGGAAATCTAAAACTAAACTTAGGTTTCCTCCCAAGAAGCGCTTTGTTTAAGGTCGTTTAGCTCGACCACACTCCACTATCAACTTGGCTCTGGAGGTTCAGTGAACCTCCATTCATCCATCTTGGAAGCTTCATCTGGTGGTTCCGGCTTCATTCTGCTAAACGTGAAGTCGTCGAGGTAGGGGGCTCTATGCTCCGAAAGGCTGAAGAGGATGATCTCCCCATCTACCTCCAGGGAGATCTGGTGTGCCTTCACGTCTATGCACGCCCCTGTAGTCGCTAGAAAAGGCCTTCCTAGAATGATGAAATTCTGGGGATCTGGTCCTGTGTCTAGTATGATGAAGTCCGTGGGTATCACGAAATCCTCAATCACCATAAGCACATGTGCCAGCAAGCCGATGGGTTCCTTGACTGAGTCATCCCCTATACGAATACCAAGATTCGCTGGTTGGAGCCCATTCAGTCTCATCTTCAGATAGCATGCGTAAAGCATCACACTGATGTTGGCAATGAAATTCCTCATTGGCCTTAGTTTGGGTAGCAATGAAGTCCTCCATCATCAGTTCTAGTCTGGACTTCTGTGGTCGCTGCCCGTTGCCCTGCTGCTGCCCATACCCCCTGATGGTTGTGAGTTTCCCGAGTTATTCTTATAGAAGAAATTCAGGTGATTCCTCTATTCGGGATTGTAGGTATTGGAGTATGGGTTGTTGGGCCTTTGTTCGTAGTCCCCAACCGTGTCAATATGCTCAATCTTCTCCTCTGAGGTTCCCTGCCCTCCATAGTGGTCCTCTCGATATGCTGCCGCTCCCTCTCCAAAGTCAATGGTCGTGCATGCAGATGAAGGATTCAAAGATTCAAACTATCTACTGAGTGCGTCCATCCTTGCTGTCAGGTGGTCCATAGAGTTGATAGTGTATCGTCTCGCTGCAGGCGTAGGTTGACCATGTTCGGAAGCCCATTGATGGTGGTTATGGGCCACCTCTTCTATCAGCTCCTCTACTTCCTCTATGGTCTTGTTCATCAGTGCTCCTCCTGTAGTAGAATCCATGGACATCTTCGTGGCGTACGCGATCCCATTGTAGAAGATGTGGATCACTAGCCACCTCTCCAGTCCGTGGTGGGGGCATTGGTAGAGTAGCCCCTTGTAGCAATCCCAAGCTTCGAATAAGGACTCCCCCTCCTTCTGGTGGAAGCTCGTGATGAGATGGCTCATGTGAGAAGTCTTTCTTGGTGGGAAGTATTTGTTCAAAAACTTCTACTCGCATTGCTCCCATGTAGTGATGCTCCCCGAAGGTAGGGAGTGAAGCCATGCCTTAGCCTTATCCCGTAATGAGAACGGGAACAGGCTCAGGCGGATCGCATCAGTAGGGACTCCGTTCATTTTCATTGTCGAGTAGATTTCTTGAAATGCCTCAAGGTGCCGGTTTGGGTCTTCAGTCGCAGCTCCCCCGAATTGACTCTGCTGGACCATATGTATGAGTGTCGGTTTCAGCTCAAAGTTATTTGCCCAAATAGATGGTCTAGCTATACTCGGCCTAAATCCTCTAGCGCTAGGAGCTGCGTAGTCCCGTAGAGGTCGACTACCTATGTTCACTTCGGATGTGACTTGATCCTCCATCCTTCGCTGCTCTGCTTTTCGACGATGAAAGGTTCGTTAGATTTCTAAGTCGATCAAAATCAGGCCTTCCGATCCTAAGCGTCTAAGCATACGACGAACCGAGCCACAAAAATTATGAGTGATACCTAATCCTAGGAGGCAGAAAATAAAACAATCTAGCTAATAAAACCTAAGATGAAATAAGGAAATGGAAAACTACTGTTAAAATTAAAAATTAAAAACTAAATCTAAATATGAAAAATATAAAACTAAAGTAAATAAAGCAAACTAGAAAGAAAATAAATCAAGTAAATAAATCTAATCCTAATTCCGATCCAATTTTCCATTGTTTGGATCGATATCGAATCGATCAATCCCCGGCAACGGTGCCAAAAACTTGATGCACGTGAACGCGACCTCAAATCTCGCGACGGAGTCCGTCGAGGACTCGAAGCACACACTCGCGCTCAATGCCCGCAAGTGCATGGATGTCGTCAAATAATAAAAGATTATTGATCCCATAGGGACTGGGATTCAAATATCGATATGTTCAGTGGTTGAAATTGTTCGGAAGCAAACACTAAGAGGTTTCGATTTGTGAGGGCTGTCGGTGGACTATACTCTATACGGTGTCACACGGAGGAAGAAGGGAGCGTGCCGAGGTCTTCAAAGGTGATTCTAGGACTTCGGTTTCGCTTGTGTGTCATAAAATAATGTTGTCAACTGGCGTTGTCTAGACGTTTAGCTATGGTTTTGTGGAAGGGACATCATAGACTCTCCCGATGAGCCACCGCATCTACCGGGAGCTATCTCCATCTTAATAGATCAGGTTTACCCCTAGGTTCCTTGTATAAAATCCCCTAAATCTTAGATACGAGGGTTGTCACCCCTCGTATCGCCTAAGCACATCAGATAGAAAATCAAACACGCATAGATATAGTATAAACAACTTCCAATTACCAAATTAAACTCAAAGACAGAATTTAACGTGAACCAACATGTAATGTGCACACAAGCTACTCCCTAATCCTATAATCGAAGAAACTACTCCATGTATATAAGGAAGGAATCACAAGGCATGTATATGTTCGAATAAATCAGAAATAAAGCACAGGAACAAGGGATTAAATGCCTTCATGGTCGGCGACATTCTTCCTCCCCGTTGTGAGTTCCCGAAGCTTTTTAGGGCTTCGGTGTGCCATCCTAGCCATCGTGCCTCCTCCTAGGGTTTGGGCGGAACCATCCTTATATAGACATCACCTCGGACCGCTGCAAAATCCGGAAAAAGCCCTAGTCGCGCAAATTTGGTGGGTCGCCACACGACCGTGTGTTTTCACACGGCCAAGCCGTGTGTGGCCCTGGGGTGGCTGATCTCGCCCATTGGACACGACTGTGTGTAGCCACATGCCCTGGTCGTGTCCCACTCTGCGTCTAGCTGCAAAATATCCTTCTTTTGCTCTGAAAGTGCGTCTTTTCCCCAGAAATGTTGTCTTGCATGCAAAAGTACATAAAGCATACCTTCGAACTAGAAAATAGGAAATGCGTGTAAAACAGAGTAACATATGCATGAAACTAATATAAAATGTAATGAGATGTGAGCGAAAACTACTCCTAAAACCCTATATGTTTCTCTCACATCAATCAGTTGACTACTCGGGCCAACAGTCGACTGCCAGGGCACTTCTCGCAGTCAAACCCTAATTGACTCCCATCAGTCGACTGATACACCTCAAACATGAGGTTTTAACCCATGTATGGTGCCCCCATACTTATTAGACCACCTTTAGCCTAGACCTAAGCCTTCTAGCCACCTCCATCATCCTCACGCCTATCGGATCCCTCCAAGTCATCCATGACTTGTTCATCCATACGCTAGCCTTCAGGTGCTTCCATCGGCTATTGTTATGCTAACGATATCTACACAGCCAAGGCACATTGGACTTACGCTGTCAATACTCCTGCTTGGACTTTACGCTTCTAATCATTGGACTTATGCCGCCAAGACTCCCGCTTGGACTTTACGCCGCCAATATTCCCCTTGGACTTTCCAAATGCCAAGTACCCATGACTTGGACTTTCACCGCCAAGACTACACCCTTGGACTTACGTGGCCAAGACTACACCCTTGGTCTTTACATGCCAACTCATGTTGGACTTTCCATGCCAAGTACACAAGACTTGGACTTTTCTCTTGCCAAGACCCATGCTTGGACTTTACATGTCAAGTACTCAAGACTTGGACTTTTCCAGTGCCAAGTGTCCCACTTGGACTTTCTATGCCAAGTACCCATGACTTGGACTTTACCATGACAATCACATTGTCATATGTTTTTTTCGAACATCAAAACATCGCTCGAGTCAAACTCGAGTCTGGTCAATTGTGACCTGGGCCGATTGCACCAACAATCTCCCCCTTTTTGATGTTTGATAAAAACACCCTTGAGTTAGGCCCCTAACTCAAATTACCATACCAATTTTCCCAAATTGGTAATTCTACCTTTCTCCCCCTTTTTGACCAACATCAAAAAGGTTCTCTCCATGGAGGTCAATGTCTCATATCCCAATTAGATCTTACAATCTCCCCCTTAGTCCAAAAACATCTAGGATGCCTACAATCTTCCTAGTGATAAGTCTCATATCACTCAAGAGAGGCAATCCAACAACTCTCCCAATTTCCAAATTGGGCATCTCAAATTCCCATTTCTCCCTCTCATGAGGAAAAATAACATTCATCATCCCATGATGGATACCTCCCCCTAAAGGCTTGTTCCCCCTTGACCATTGCACCAATAATGTCCTTGGAAAGTCCCTATGCCAATAGGAGCTCTAAACCATCAAAAATAAGATTCAAAGTTCAACATTGAACTTTTCCACACCTTAAATTTGATACATCACCCTAACAACTCTCCTAATCCATGTCCAATGGATTTTCACCCTTTATAATGCTTCCTAAAGCATATCCTAGGGTTAGGAGTAGTTTGGGAACCCTAACATAGCTAAAAATGGGCTAAACATACCTTGTTTACCCGAAATCAGCATTGGCAATCGACTTTATTAGGCAATAATCGACTGCCACCAAGGGCAGTCGACATATATCTGCGAAATGCAGATTTCAGACTTTAAAAATGATTTTTTAAAATGCATAATAATTATACGTAATTTTAAAAATCATGAAACTTCATACGTATAATACTTAATACCAATACAATGGGTGAAAAATGTTTAAAAAATATTTTACTCATAAAATAATGAAATTGACACAAAGTTTAAAAGTTGAGAAAAGCTTCAATATTGAGCCCTCTTTGTATCATCTCATTCGATGGTGATTGCTATCAAAAGATAGACTTCACCAAGGTTTTTCAAAATGATTTTGAAATGTATTTAAAACCTTTAATTCCATTTTCCTAAACATCTCACTTGTATCTAAATGTGTGAACCACATACAAGTTAAGTTTTAGTGAGATGTGGGCTTTGTTCATTTAGGGTCTCATGCATTTTTCTAAGGCAACATTATTTGATTCCCTTATGCATGGGACTTCAAATCATGCCTTAGTCCTTAAATCCATTTTATTTATGCATGAATGATGATTATGGCATAATGATACAAGAATAAAAATATGTGCCAAAATCATGATGTCGTGGCATGTGATTGAAATCTAAGCATGCATGACGCATATAAATAACCCTAAGTATGATCATTGTATTTTATATGATAAAAATAAATATGATATCATGTCATGGCAAGGTAAACAAAGTATGACAATTATAAAGTGCTAAGGTATAAAATACCTAAGTGTTAAGCCCAAATTGTCATTTCTAAGATTAAATTCATTTTTGCCTTAATATCATTTATCCCCCTAGTGTGCCAAAAACTCAAAATGGCACACCATGACCTAATTGTGCCAATTTAATTGATTTTTCATAATCCCAAAAATATATTGGCACATTCTAAATTCTTTTAGGATCATAATTCAAATCTATTTCCAAGGTATCCATAACCTTGAAAATAACCTAAAGTGCCACCTTTACCATGGTTAGGTTAACTACCTATCCATTTAAAGTTGGCACACCTAAACCCATCTAGCGTGAATCGATCACGCTCTTAGGAACCCAAAACTTATTTGAGCTCCTTGGGTTAATTAGGTATTCCTTAGGGATAACCTCCCTAGATACCCTCCTAATGACCCTTCTAGGCTTTGAAGCCTTGGTTATATGGGTTTTGCCTAGGTCAAATCTAAAGGTAACTCCCTCTTTGACCTTCTTAATGGCTTCCCTAAGTTTCTTCCAAACCCTAGCCACTAGGCACACACCTTGGTTACCCTTAGGGATGACTTCCCTAGTAACCTTGGTCTTCCTAGACCTAGGTTGTATTCCATAATCGAATGGAACACTATGGTAGGTCTCCTTGGGCTTAGGTTTGTGACCCAAACCTTTCTTGCCCTTGGTTGACCCTATATCCTAGGCCCTTGACTTTGACCATTTGACCCCTTAAATTGATTTTGTATATTTATAAGGGTCTTTTCCATTTTCTCAAGTCTTTACCTCAAGACTTGATTTTCCTTTTCTAATATCTCAATTTTTGATTTTTCATTAGCTCTTGAGATATTTTTATTTCTAGGCATACGTCTAATCCATTTAGGGTTGATGCCTAGGTGATCCTCTATCTTCCTAATGGTCTCCCTAGGAAGGATAGGTCTAGAATTGGTCGATCTAGGTTTGTCCTCAGGTAGAATATTTTTAGGGACATTAGTCCCAAATTTCTCCTTATTTGAAATACTATATGATTTTGCACCTAGACAATAAAACCTATTTCTACTAACATGCTTTTCATGAGTAATTGCAAGTGAATTAAAAGCATGCTTTTTGATCCTAGAACTAGAAGGTGCATTAAAATATATCTTAGGGTTTGCCTTAGTGGCTCCCCCTACACGTGTAGCTCCTTCTTTGACCTTCTTGCTTCCCCTAGGGAATTGACTCCTAAAATGCCCCAATTGTTGGCACTTGAAGGAAATGATGTGCTCCTTGCTTCTTCTAGTGGGGGCACTGACATTCTTGACTTTTTCGTTGACTTTTGGTGTCAGAGGGGTCTTTTTAGCTTTCTTAGGACATTTACTCTTGTAATGCCCATACTCCCTACACTCAAAACACATAATATGGATTTTATTTTGAATTGAAGTGTTTGAGTTACCTAGGGTGGTGATGAGGGTATCTTGATCTTGTACATCACTTCTCCCCGAAGTAGATGGCTCTTCTTGCTCTTGCCCTTGACTCAGAAATTTAATCTCCTCCCCCTCAATCCTAGAGGTGGAGGCTTCCTCCACCTTTTCTTCCTCTTCCGATCCGGATCTGGATGTTGATTCCCTATCAATTTTCGAATCCTCACTCTCTTGTGAGGAAGAGCTATCTTCTTCGGCCTCCTCTTCTTGAGCCGGTGATGGGTCTTCATGGAACCTTGTCACTTGGCTCCATAGCTCCTTGACATCCATGTAGTCCCCTAAACTAGACACAATATTGTTAGGTATTAAATCAATCAAAAATTTTATTACCTTCTTATTTTTATCAAACCCTTGGAGTTGCTCCTCGGTCCATTTCTTCATTTTGAGGAAGCCTCCCTTGGGTCCTCTTGGGTATTGGAATCCTTCCATTAAGATGGATCACTCCTCAAAGTCCCTCATCATCAAGAAATCTTCAATTCTTGCCTTCCATTGCCTAAACCCTTCTTGTCTATAGAAGGTGTGATGGGACCGATGTGTTGATATCCCATCATAGTTGTTCTTCAAAATCCATCTTGTTCCTCTAACGGTGCTCTTATTGTTGTTAATCCAAATGAAGAGCGGCCTCGCTCTCATACCAATTGTAGGAACGTTCGTGATCGCTAGAGGGGGGTTGAATAGTGCTTCGACATTGATGGAGGAATTCGATCATGCTTGCTACAAATATATTAGTACGCAGTGAAAATAGAAATAATATAATGCAAACACACAAACACGATCACAACACGAAGATATAACGTGGTTCGGAACCGAATGATTCCTACTCCACGGATCGAGCTCAAACGAGCTCTAGCGATGCGTACAACACCACTAATCAAATAAACTCCTTCTCAGAATAATCCGGAGGTGAAGAAATCTCGTACAAATAGTCTTACAACAGTAAGAAACAAATACAAGAAATTACAATGAAATACAACAAAAGAAACGCAAAGAAAACTTTACAATCGATCTTTTTGAAGCTTGCTTGTTGATAGCCTTAGACTAGTCTTGAAGACCCAGATTTGCACTAGCAAATCGCTCCAAATCACCTAAGAAAATCATGCCAAAATCCCTCCTTCTGAGCTACCTTTATAACCTGCATTCGGGTTGGATTTTGCCTAGCAGTCGACTGATGGTCCTGATCAGTCGACTGCTCCTGTAGCCATTATAAGACAATGGCATATGCCATGTTGGATAAGTTCCAATAGATAGACCATCATTCGACTGATCATACCCATCAGTCGACTGATGGATCAATCAATCGAGTGTTGGGCGATCACTTGGCTAGGAGATCATACATGCGAAATCGACCATCGGTCGATTGATCACCATAGTCTCGATCGACTACTCCATGAGGTTTTAACCCAAGTATGGTGCCCCCATACTTGCTAGACCACCCTTAGCCTACACCTAAGCCTTCTAGCCACCTCCATCAGCCTCATGCCTATCGGATCCCTCCAAGTCATCCATGACTTGTTCATCCATACGCTAGCCTTTAGGTGCTTCCATCGGCTATTGTCATGCTAACGGTGTCTACATCGCTAAGACACATTGGACTTACGCTGCCAAGACTCCAGCTTGGACTTTACGCTGCCAACCATTGGACTTATGCCGCCAAGACTCCCGCTTGGACTTTACGCCGCCAATATTCCCCTTGGACTTTCCAAATGCTAAGTACCCATGACTTGGACTTTCACCGCCAAGACTACACCCTTGGACTTACGTGGCCAAGACTACACCCTTGGTCTTTACATGCCAACAATGTTGGACTTTCCATGCCAAGTACACAAGACTTGGACTTTTCCCTTGCCAAGACCCATGCTTGGACTTTACATGTCAAGTACTCAAGACTTGGACTTTTCCAGTGCCAAGTGTCCCACTTGGACTTTCCATGCCAAGTACCTATGACTTGGACTTTACCATGACAATCACATTGTCATATGTTTTTGTCGAACATCAAAATATCGCTCGAGTCAAACTTGAGTTCGGTCAATCGTGACCTGGGCCGATTGCACCACTATTAACATCTCACACCCATCTACGTGGCTAAGTACACAAACACATTAGTCTTATGTGTTGTGAGATGTATTGGCTCCTTAAATCTATAGGTGCATGCTTTCTAGGGTAAGACCTAGGCTAGTTCCATTTTGCATGAAAAGTAAAAATAAAATAGAGTATAATAAAAATATAAGTTTTAAGTCCTACTCTATTACGCACATACCTAATTTTCATCTAAGCAGACTAAACGCTGGTTCGGGTAAAGGTTTGGTAAACAAGTTTGCTAGGTTCGATTTGGACTCAACGTATTCGAGTTGTATGGTCCCGTTAGCGACATGTTCTCGAATAAAGTGGGGTTTGACTTTTATATGTTTGGTTCTAGAATGATAGATTGGGGTTTTGGTTAAATTAATTGAACTAATGTTGTCGATGTAAATTTTATTGTTGTTAAAGTTTAACTTAAAGTCTTGGAGAGTGCTTCATCCACAAGAGTTGAGCTACACACTCACCCGATAGTAGACAAGGCAACACAGTGTTGCTTTCTACTGCACCAGCTCACTAGACTCGAGCCGAGAAGTTGGCAACACCCACTCATGCTCTTTCTATCGAGTTTACTACCGACATAATCCGAGTCGGAGTAGTCGATTAGTTCAAACTCGTTAGATCTAGGATACCAAATTCCTACATTTAGTGTACCCTTTAGATATCTAAGGATGTGTTTGACTAATGTTAGGTGCGACTCTTTAGCACAAGTTTGAAATCTTACACACATACTCACTACGAATAGTATATCGAGTCGACTCGTAGTTAAGTACAGGAGACTACCTATCGCGCTCCTATAGTATTTTAAGTCTATTAGTTTTCCATCTAAGTCTTCTCCTACATTAACATTTGTAGCCATTGGTGTATTAATTACCTTACCATTTTGCATTCCGAATCTATTAATTAACTCCTTAGCATATTTATGTTGATGTAGATAAATTACTTAGTTTTTTTTATCGTAAGCCTAGAAAAAAATGTTAATTCTCCTACTAAGTTCATTTTGAATTCACTTTTCATTAGTGAAATGAATTCATTTAGTAAAATTGAGTTGGTTTTCCAAAGATTATATCATCTACGTATATTTGGGCAATAAAAATTTCTTTACCTACGGATTTTATGAAGAGGGTTGGGTCGACTAAGCCTTGGATAAACCCTTTAGACTTGAGATAAATTGAAAGTCTTTCATACCAAGCTTTAGGAGCTTGTTTTAGTCCATATAAGGCTTTCTTCAGTCTGAAAACATGGTCGGGTTTGTCTAAACTTTCAAATCCTGAGGGTTGGCTAACGTAAACCTCTTCCTTAATAAAACCATTTAAAAACGTTGACTTCACATCCATCTGAAATAATTTGAATCCTCGATGTGCAACGTAGGCCAACAACATTCTAATTGATTCTAGTCTAGTTACGGGAGCATAGGTTTCGTCATAATCTAACCCTTCTACTTGACTAAATCTTTTAGCAACTAATCTTGCCTTATTCTTAACTACTTCTCCTTTTTCATCGAGTTTGTTCCAGAATACCCACCTTGTTCGAATGATCGATTTGTCTTTAGGTGGGGGTACTAATTCCCAGACTTCACTCCTAGTGAATTGAGCTAGCTCTTCTTGCATGGCAATAATCAAATCGGGATTAAGAAGAGCTTGTTCAATTGTTTTGGGTTCAATTTTCGAGATTAATGAAATTTAACTTAGGTTTATATATGATGCTCTAGTTCGAACCCCTAGGTTGGGATCACCTATTACTTGATCAATGGGATGACTTGATTGTAACCTAGACTGACTTGAGTTAGGATTTATACTAGACTCATTTTCATGGTCAGATTCAGGTATAGTATCAATTGGTTCATTTACTAGTTCTACTTCGGGTTTTGTGGGTTTATCTCCTTCATCGAATACCACATTAATCATTTCTTCGATTTTTAGGGTTTCATTATTATATACCCTATAGGCTCTACTTGTGGTTGAGTACCCTAGGAATATTCCAATGGTTATTTTAGAAGTGAATTTTCCCAAGTAGTCTTTAGTATTTAATATGTGAACCCTACATCCGAAAACCCTAAAGTATTTAATGCTTGGTAATTTTTCATAATAGATTTCGTATGAGGTTTTAAGGTGTCTTTTGGCTAGTAGGATTCTATTTTGGACATAGCATGCCGTACTAACGACTTCTGCCCAAAACCTATTAGGAAGGTTGCACTCGTTTAACATGGTTCTAGTGGCTTCTTGTAGGGTTCTATTCTTTCGCTCGACTAAACCATTTTGTTGTGGGATTCTAGAGCAAGAGAACTCATGGTGGTATCCGTTTAGGTTACAGAAGTCGGTGAATCTATGATTTTTGAATTCACCACCATGATCGCTTCTAAGTCTCTTAACCTTAAGGTTCTTTTCGTTTTCTATTAACTTGCATAAGTTGGGGAGTTGTTCTAGGGTTTAATTTTTGTGTTTTAGGAACCTAACCCAGGTAAACCTAGAGTAGTCGTCAATTATGACTAAGCAAAATTGACTTTCGTTTAGTGACTTGGCTCCATGAGAATCAAATAGGTCTAAGTGTAGGAGCTCAAGTACACTTTTGGTTCTTTCTTGATTGTGCCCTAGTTTGTTTACCTTATTGACACACATTACAAATTTTATTGTCTAAGTTGTTAAGGTTGGGTAAACCTCTGACTAGGCCACTCTGACTCATTTTGTGTACGAGTCTTGGATGAGTCGTCGGTGCCACAACCAAGATTCCTCTTGTTGTGTCATTAGACACTTGGATGAGGAGTTGGGTAAATTGATTGTGTATATGTTGTTATTCCTAGTTCCTTTAAGTATTGTTTTAGAGGTATCATTAGTTTTAATTGAACATTCATTTTCTAAGAATGTAACCTTATAGTTGTTATCACACAATTGGTTGTCTTACACTAAGTAAATTAAAATTAAAATTTTTGACTAAAAGAACATTGCGAATTGTAAAATTAGACTTTAGCTCAATATCACCTGAATCGATGATTTTGAGCTTCCCATTATTTTTGAATGCTACCGATCCTTGATTTTTGAATCTGAGCTTCAAAAATTTTAGTCGGTCTTCAGTCATGTGTCGAGAGCACCCACTATCCAACATCCATTGATCCTACACATATAGTAGTTGGATCAGACATTGGAATTTTAAAGAGTTGGTTGAAAGTTATTAGTCCTAGGAATCATCTCACCCTTTCTACATGATCAAGCATGTTATCCTTATGTGTTATGTGAGATTACTTCAATTTTACTTGTTTAGATTTAGTGAATTGAAACTAGTCAACCTTGGGTTAGATTCGGATTTAACCCTTAGCTCGTGAAGTAACTTTTTCGAGAAATTGGCTTCCAGGTCATAGTGAGGCACAGAGGCCTTCTTTGATTGGAACAATGACCACTTCTTTAGACAAAACCAAATTCAAGAAATTGATTACTTGAGTCACTTAAGATTACTTCCTGGTCTAATTAGTTAAGAATACGGTGAGGTAGCTTCAGCTAGTTCAACTTAGTCGAGTGCACCAAGCTAGATATGCTTTATCTAACTTGGACACACAGGACTTCGTTTTCCTAACGTACTCACCGTGTCCTAATACTATATTGTCAAGATTGACGAGTTATTGACCATATCTAGCCGTTCTAAAAATTAAAACAAAATAATTAAGCATGCAAAGACTAATTACATGTAATAGAACAAACAAATTTAGTACTAGCTCCACCTGGACCATTAAATCGATTCCGTCTATCCACGTAGTGGATTGGATCCTTGGGAACCCAGTACTTACTAGATCTTAATTGTGAAATTAAAGCGGTCTTAGGGACCTGATGGGGTCGGGATTTCCAGAATAGTATAAGCGATTACAGGGCAGTCTAAGTAAGGCCAGTGCAACTCCAGGATAGTATAAGCGATTACAGGGCAGTCTAAGTAAGGCCAGTGCAACTCCAGGATAGTATAAGCGATTACAGGGCAGTCTAAGTAAGGCCAGTGAAACTCCAAGACAATATAAGTGATTCTAGGGCAGTCTAAGTAAGGCCAATGCAACTCCAGGACAGTATAAGCGATTACAGGGCAGTCTAAGTAAGGCCAATGAAACTCTAGGACAGTATAAGCGATTCCAGGGCAGTCTAAGTAAGGCCAATGCAACTCCAGGACAGTATAAGTGATTACAAGGCAGTCTAAGTAAGGCGGTGCAACCTGTAACAAGATAATAAGCAAGTACAGGGCAGTATAAGTAAGGCCAGTGCAACTCCAGGACAATATAAGCGATCCCAGGGCAGTCTAAGTGAGGCCAATGCAACTCCAAAATAGTATAAGCGATTCTAGGCAGTAATAAGTAAAGGTCAATGCAATTCTGTGCCAAGATAAGCAATTTCGGGATAGTCTAAGTAGGGTCGATAGTTCCAGTAGTATAAGTGATTCCAGCGTGCTAAGTCCAATATGATTCTAGTGCAAGATAAGCGATTCCAAGGCAGGCTAAGTAAGTCCAGTATAGTTTCAGGGTAGTATAAGCAATTCCAGGGCAGTCTAAGTAAGGGCAAGGAAGTTACAGGGCGGTATAAGCATTTTCGGAGCACTATATGTATTTTCAGGGTGGTATAAGCATTTCCAGAGCACTATATGTATTTCCAAGGCGATACAAGCATTTCCAAAACACTATGTGCAGTATAGGTGGTTCCAGTATAGTTCTAGGGCAGTATCTGTATTCCCAGGGTCATTTGGATAGGTCTAGGGTATTATATGTATTTCCAAGATGGTATAAGGAGTTCTAGTGTAGTTCCAGGGCAGTGTAAGCAAGTTCAAGGTAGTGCCAGAGCAGGATGTGTAACTCCAGGCCAGTGGGTGTATTTCCAGGGCAGTGTGAGTAGTGCCAGGGTTGTATGAGCTGCGCCAGGGTAGTTTGCGTAATTTCGGGTCAATAATTAATTCCAGATCTGCATGGGGATTCCAGGGTAATGTAAGCGCTTCCTGGGCAGGATAATTCCATAAAAATTAGCTTAGTTCCAGAGTGGCTTGAATTGTTGCCAGGGTAATTAGCACATCCTCCGAATGGGACGCTGTTTGCAATAGGAAATAGGGGGAAAAAGTGTGCTGTGGTAAGTTGAAAGGTCAAGGTGGTTAGGTTAATATTATCACATGTGTATTTATATTATTTTTAAGGTTAACATGTGGCAGGAGATATTTTTGAATTAGGAGTGGGAAAAGCGGTTAAGAAGACAGTTAGGTAAAGGGGCATTTGTGTACATTCACCATTAAGAGAGGGCGGGGGGCTTCTCCTATAAAAGGGGCAGGAGATAACGGAACCAGGGATGGTTGTTTTCTTTCTCATTTGGTATCTCTGAGATCTCTCTTCTTTTCCAATCCATTACTTTTCTTCTCATACTCGTACTAACTTGATCGTCGGAGTGGCCACATCGGGAAGTCGACCAACCCTTAATGTTTCGGTAGCGCATCCAAATCCAGATCGCAAATAACTCTTCTGGTTGATCCTTCTTCTCCCATTTTCTTTCTTGGCGATAGATCCAACATCGCACAAGGAAAGGGAGGGGGATCTTGGGGATCCAAAGAAGCAAGCACCATCATGACCCATGCTTGGACTTGTTTTCTATTACGATTTACGATTGACATATACGACTTGTTAGTCATGGTTGATCTAAATCCTAATCCGACCTTGTTGTACACAGCCATTTGTGATCCAAGTAGTAGGTCAAGTCCCTTGTATCCTAAAGTGAACCTTTCCAACATTTGCCTAAGATCTTTTACTTGTCCTTTCAAGAGTGAGTTCTCAACTTCGAGTTTTTCAACTCGAGTTGAGTCCTCCTCTTGAACTTGACTAGTCGAAGAGGTTAGGGAGACCTCATGTTTAAGAAGTTTAACCTCCTCAACTAAGGTCTCGACCTTGGACTCGGACTTAGCTAATTTTTTAGTTAAGAATTTAATTGCTCCATACAATGTATCGATTAAAGGGTGACTCACCTTGAGCGAACCTTTTGAACCGGATACGGATCCGTGGCTTGTCTTGATTGAAACTTGTCTTCGGATTCGGAGTCGGACTCTTCCTCGGGTTTGGACTCTTTCTCAGGTTCGGTAGGCTTAGCCATGAAGACGTGGTTGTTGAGCTCTTCTTCCTCCTTCGATGATTCCTCCCACGTAGTGTTGAGTGCTTTCTTGGACTGTGGTGCCTTGTTCTTGAGTCTTGGACACTCCGACATGATGTGGCCCATCCTGTTGCACTCATAGCATCTATAGTTAGAACTTTGTTTTGACTTACCCTCATTGGATTGATTGATTAGCCTCCTTCTACTCTTGATCATTTTCCGAACTAGATTCACTTGTTTGGTCTCCATCTCGTCGTTCACCTCTGACTCGTACTCGTCTTCTTCCTCAGGAGGTGGTTTGTGTTGGATCGATTTAAGCGCTAGAGGGGGGGTGAATAGCGCGTGAAAAAACTTTTCTAGAGAATTCGTTTAATGAAAAAGTACACAGCGGAAAATAAATAATATACTCTTTGTTTTTACTTAGTTCACAGCCTTCGGCAAATAATCCAAGGCCCTAACGGTCCTAGACCATGTACGGAGGGCAAACCACTAAAAACACTCCTCGTTAGAGGTAGGAGTAAGCGATTACAAAATCATGAAAAGGATTGAGGTAGAGGGACACTCCCCCTCTCCTCGTTATGATGAAAGCACGATAATAAAACAAGAATTACAAGTACTAATTGAACATTAAAAGAACTTTTATCGATGACTTGTAGATGAGAAGTTTGAGCTCTAGTCGTCGTTTTGGCAGCGCTTTGTCGTCGTAAGAATGTCGGAGAGTCACAGCGTATTGGAAGCACTTGGAGACTCTTAGAATGATAGAAAAGGGGTGGAGAACCCCTACTTTTATAGCCTTGTGAAACCCTAATCGTTGAGATGAGGTTTCATGAGGCGATGCCACCTAGCCCTTGAGAAATGGTGATAAGCTTTGACTCTCCTCATGACTGATCCTTGACCAGCAGTCGACTGATCAACCCTATCAGTCGACTGCTGGAGGCATCAGTCCACTGAAATAAGCCATCAATTGACCGATGGAAGGGTTTCCAGCTGCAATGAAGAGTTAGCTCGAAAATCCAGTTAATATAAGTAAACTCGATGGCCATTTACCATCCGATCTCGACTTAGACCTTCCATGGGAAGTCTTGGTCGGATCGACGCCTAAGGATGTCCCTGTATGGAGGACACAACCTTACTTACACTCAATCTCACGAGCTTACCTCAACCTTTACCTTTGAAACTTTTCTTCCGGTCTTCACCTGAGTTCTTGGCTCCTCTCCAAGTCCTCCCTGTCGCTGACCACCACGGTTCCCTCCGGGTGTTGCTGACCTTCGATTTAGCTTAGCAATTCTGCACACTTGATTCAGCTCGTGAGATAATAAAGTGAACTTAACTTTGTGTATTTGCTATAATCAAAACTCAGGTTCGATTCAGGTGCCTACTGCACCAACAATCTCCCCCTTTTTGATCTATGGCAAACCAACACAAAGTTAAGTCAATAAATTAAGTGCATTAAAAATAAATAACATAAAACATGAATATGAAGGAATAAGTATACTTAGTTTAGTAATGTAAGTAGGAGTATGAAAAACCTTTTTCAACTGCTCCTCCTTGAGGAATTCTCCCCCTTGACTGAGAGTGAGTACTTGAAAAAGGATCTTAA
This sequence comes from Wurfbainia villosa, assembly GCA_025175895.1. Taxonomy (NCBI): domain Eukaryota; kingdom Viridiplantae; phylum Streptophyta; class Magnoliopsida; order Zingiberales; family Zingiberaceae; genus Wurfbainia; species Wurfbainia villosa. Next base: position 59,696,448 of record CM046002.1, read on the forward strand.
TCCTCCCCCTTGATGTGTGCTACTAATATTGGCCTTAGTGTTTAAAATAAGTTTAAGTTAAGAGATCAAAACTTGATTCCTTAACCTTGGTCTTTTCTCCCCCTTCTCAATTAAGAAAGTTAAGTTTCTATAAGTTAAGTAAATATTTACGAAAAATTGATCCTTTAACTTTGGCTTTTCTCCCTCTTTTGCCATAAATTGAAAAAGAACGAGGGGTTTTGGAAAAAGATAAGTCAGAAAATAAGTATTAAGTCCAAGCATGTTCTGAATAAATTTTGAAAATAGTAGTTTAAACATAAGCTCATCTATTTGATTGTTCAACTCTATTTGACTCAGTTGATATGAAATGATCAACAAGCCCTGATTAGAGTCGGTTAATTTATGTAATTATACACCATAGTTCATGATGATGCACTAAGTCTACATCTGGAACCAGGAGTAAGGTCCTAACATCTCACACCCATCTACGTGGCTAAGTACACAAACACATTAGTCCTATGTGTTGTGAGATGCATTGGCTTCTTAAATCTATAGGTATATGATATCTAGGGTAAGCCCTAAGCTAGTTCCATTAACATGAAAAGAAAAGTAAATAATAGAGTATATAAAAATATAAGTTTATCAATCCTACTCTATTACGCACATGCCCAATTTTCGTCTTAGTAGACTAAATTCGGCTTCGGATAACGGTTTGGTAAATAGGTCTGCTAGATTCGACTTTGATTCCACGTATTCGAGTTGTATGGTTCCGTTAGCTACATGTTCTCGAATAAAGTGGTGTTTGACCTCTATATGTTTGGTCCTAGAGTGGCATATGGGATTTTTGGTTAAGTTGATTGAGCTAATATTATCTATGTGAGTTTTAATATTGTTGAAGTTTAAGTTAAAGTCTTGGAGAGTGTGCTTCATCCAAAGAATCTGAGCCACACACTCACCCATCGTGATGTATTCGGCTTCGGTGGTAGATAAGCCAACATAGTGTTGCTTCCTATTGCACCAACTCACTAGACTTGAGCCGAGAAGTTGACAACAACCACTCGTGCTCTTTCTATCGAGTTTACTACCGGCATAGTCCGAGTCGAAGTAGCCGATTAGTTCGAACTCGGTAGATTTAGGGTACCAAATACCTATGCTTAGCGTGCCCTTTAGATATCTAAGGATACGCTTAACTAATGTTAGGTGAGACTCCTTAGCACAGGTTTGGAACCTTGAGCACATACTTATTGCGAATAATATATCGAGTCGACTCACAGTTAAGTAAAGGAGACTCCCTATTACGCTCCTATAGTACTTTAGGTCAATAGATTTTCCTTCTACATCTTCTCTTATATTAACATTTGTTGCCATGGTGTATTAATGATTTTATCATTTTGCATCCCGAATCGGTTAATTAATTTTTTAGCGTATTTTTGTTAATGTAAATAAATTCCTTCCTTAGTTTGTTTAATTTGTAATCCTAGAAAGAAATTTAATTCTCCTACTAAGTTCATTTCAAATTCACTCTCCATGAGTGAAATGAATTCGTTTAGTAGGATTGAATTAGTTGTTCCAAAGATTATGTCATCTACATAGATTTGAGCTATAAAAATTTCTTTGCCTACGAATTTTACGAAAAGGGTTGGGTCGACTAAGCCTTGGCTAAACCCTTTGGTCTTAAGGTATACCGAAAGCCTCTCATACCAAGCTCTAGGAGCTTGTTTTAGTCCATATAAAGCTTTCTTGAGTTTAAACACATGGTCGGGTTTATCTAAGCTTTCGAATCCTGGGGGTTGACTAACATACACTTCTTCCTTAATAAGTCCATTCAAAAATGCTAACTTGACATCCATTTAAAACAATTTAAATCCTCGATGTGCAGTGTATGCCAACAACATTCGAATGGATTCTAATCTAGCTATAGGGGCATAGGTTTCATCGTAATCTAACCCTTCTATTTGACTAAACCCTTTCGCAACCAATCTTGCTTTATTTCTAACTACTTCACCTTTGTCATCAAGTTTGTTTCGGAAGACCCACCTTGTTCCAATAATTGATTTATCTTTCGGTGGTGGTACTAATTCCCAAACTTTGTTCCTAGTAAATTGAGCTAGCTCTTCTTGCATTGCAATAATCCAATCAGGATCAAGAAGAGCTTGTTCAATGGTCTTGGGTTCGATTTTCGAAATCAAGGAGATTTGACTAAGATTTCTATATGATGATCTAGTTCGAACCCCTAGACTAGGATCACCTATCACTTGGTCGATAGGATGATTTGATTGAATCCTAGAATGACTTGGGTTAGGGTCACCTATCACTTGATCGATAGGATGACTCGATTGAATCCTAGACTAGCTCAGATTAGGATTAATAGTAGACTCAATTTCAAGGACAGAGTCTAGTACGAATCGGTTCACTAGTTGGTTTTACTACAAGTTTTGTGGGTTCATGTCCTTCATCAAATGCTACATTAATTGTTTCTTCAATTTTAAGGGTGTCATTGTTATATACCCTACAGGATCTACTTGTAGTTAAGTATCCTAGGAAGATACCGGTGGAGGTTTTGGATGTGAACTTTCCTAGGTAGTCCTTAGTGTTTAGGATATGTACCTTACATCCAAATACTCTAAAGTATTTAATGTTAGGTACTTTGTCATGGTAGATTTCATATGAGGTCTTAAGGTACCTCTTTACCATAAGAATTCTATTTTGGACATAACAAGCCGTACTAATGGCTTCTACCCAAAACCTATCTGGTAGGTTATATTCGTTCAACATGGTCCTAGTGGCTTCTTGTAGCGTTCTATTTTTTCGCTCGACTAGGCCATTTTGTTGTGGGGTTCTAGGACACGAGAATTCATGGTGGTATCCATTTAGGTTACAGAAATCTATGAACCTGTGGTTTTTGAATTCACCACCATGATCGCTTCTAAGTCTTTTAATTTTAAGGTTCTTTTGGTTTTCGATTAATTTAAACAAGTTGATGAGTTGGTCTAAGGTATCACTTTTGTGTTTAAGGAACCTAACCCAGGTAAACCTAGAATAGTCATCAATTATGACTAAGCAAAATTGACTTTCATTAAGTGACTTGGCTTCATGTGAATCGAATAGATCCAAATGAATGAGCTCAAGCACACTTTTGGTTCGTTCTTGGTTAGTTAGTTGATGTTGTGTCCTAGGTTGTTTACCTTGTTGGCTAAGTTGTTAAGGTTAGGCAAACCTCTGACTAAACCACTCTGACTCATCTTGTGAACGAGTCTTGGGTGCGAGTGACCGAGTCATCGGTGCCACAACCAAGATTCCTCTTGCTGTGTCATAAGACACTTGGTTGAGAGTTGGGTAAGTTAATTGTGCAGATGTTGCTATTCCTAGTTCCTTTAAGTATTGTTTTAGAGGTTTCATTTGTTTTAATTAAGCATTCATTTTCTAAGAATATAACCTTATAATTGTTATCACATAATTGACTTACACTAAGTAAATTATATTGAAAATCTTCAAATAATAAAACATTATGAATTGTGAAATTAGAATTTAGCTCAATATCACCTGAACCGATGATTTTGAGCTTGCCGTTGTTTCCGAAAGCTACCGATCCTTGTCGTTTGAATCTAAGCTTTGAAAATTTAAGTTGGTCTCCGGTCATATATCGGGAGCACCCACTGTCCAACATCCATTGATCCTACACACAAGGTAGTTGGATCAGATTTTGGAATTTTAAGGGTTGGTTGAAGATTATTAGTCCTAGATCATCTCACCCATTTCTACATGATCAAACACATTATCCTTATGTGTTCTTGTGAGATGAATTCAATTTTACTTGATTAATTTTAATGAATCGAAACTAGTCAACCTTGTATTAGATTCGGATTTAACCCTAAGCTCACCAAGTCACCTTTTCAAGAAATTGGCTTCCAGGTCGTGGCGAGGCACAGAGGCCTTCTTTGATCGGAACAATGACCACTTCCTTAGACAAAGCCAAGTTCGAGAGAATAATAACTTGATTTACCTAAGATCACTTTCTGGTCTAACTAGTTAAGGATATGACGAGGTAGCTTCAACTAGTTCCACTTAGTCGAGTGCACCGAGCTAGATACGCTTTATCTAACTCGGACACACAAGACTTCACTTTCCTAGTGTACTATCATCTCGCCTCATCCTAGTACTATGTTGTCAAGTGTTGACGAGTTATATTTCCTATTTAACCATTCTAAAAATAAAAAAAATTCATAAGCATGCAAATTCTAAGTAATAGCACAAACAAATTTTGTACTAGCTCCCCTTGGACCATTGAATTGGTTTGGTCTTTCCACGTAGTGGATTTGGTCCTTGGGAACCCAGTACTGGTTAGATCCTAATTGAGAAATCAAAGTAGTCTTAGAGACCCATGCTTGGACATGTATTCTATTTTGACTTACAATTGACATATACGACTTGTTTGTCGTATTTGAGCTAAACCCAAGCCCAGCCTTGTTGTACACGACCCTTTGTGATCCAAGTAAAAGGTCAAGTCCCTTGGATTCCAAAGTGAACCATTCCAACGTATGCCTAAGGTCTTCGACTTGACTTTTCAAAAGTGAGTTCTCAACTTCGAGTTTTTCGACTCGAGTTGAGTCCTCCTCTTGAACTTGTCTAGTCGAAGAGGTTAGGGAGACCTTGTGTTTAAGGAGTTTAACCTCCTCAACTAAGGTCTCGACCATGGACTCGGACTTAGCTAAATTTCTAGTTAAGAATTTAATTTCATTGTATAAAGTGCTAAGCAAAGATCAACTTACCTTAAGTGACTCTTTTGAACCGGATGCGTATCCATAGCTTATTTTGAATAGCGACTCATCGTCGGATCCGGACTCGGACTCTTCCTCGGGTTTAGACTCTTGATTGAGCTCGGTCGGTTTGGCCATAAGGACAAGATCATTGTCTTCCTCCTTCGATGATTCTTCCCAAGTAGCGTTAAACACTTTCTTGGTCTTGGGTGCTTTGTTCTTTAGTTTCGGACACTCCAACTTGATGTGTCCGAACCTATTGCATTCAAAACATCTCAAATTCGAATTAGACATAGATTTACCTTGATTGATGGGTCATCTTCGGCTCTTGATCATCTTTCAAACTAGGTTCACTAGTTTAGTTTCCATTTCGGGGTCTACCTCTGACTTGTACTTATATTCGTCCTCTTCCTTGGGGGGTGGTTTGTTTACGACCTTCTTCTTTGAACCTGCAAGTAAGGCAATATCTTTCTTGGGAACCGAATTAGACTGTTCATGGAGTTTAAATTCAGAAAATAACTCATCTAATCTAATTTTTAAAAGGTCTTTAGAGACCTTGTAGGCATCGACCATGGATGCCCACAAGGTAGTCCTAGGGAAAGCATTTAAAGCATACCTTATAAGTCTCGATTCTCGACCTTTTTTCTGATGGCGTGCAAGCTATTAACGATATCTTGAATGCGGGCATGTAGTTGTGTTGCCCTCTCGTGTTCCTGCATCTTAAGATTATATAACTTATTAAAAAGAAAATCACGCTTACATACCTTCGCATCATCGGTTCCTTCGTGTAGTTCTACGAGTTTAGTCCACAAGTCCTTCGCACTTATGAAGGGGCCGACGCGGTTTAGCTCCTCTTTTGACAAGCCGCATTGAAAGATTTGGGTAGCCTTTGCTTCAGCTTCCACTTGTCATTTCATGGAATTAGTCCACTGATCGTAATCCAAGGATTCACCCACTTCATTAGTAGGAAGCATGAATCCGGTTTGGATTACGATCCACATCTCGATTTGGGTCTTAAGGAAGCACTCCATCTGACCCTTCCAATAACGGAAGTCATCTCCATTGTAAAACGGAGGTCGGACAGTGCTAAACCCTTCGAGATTGGCCATTTAGACAAAATAAGGGAAACAAGCACCTCGCAAAACAAAAACAATCGAAATGTACCAAGACTTTCGTCTTGGATTAGTAGTGTGGGAGAATGGATTTAAACGAAAAGAAAAACTCGTAAAACAAAATTAAATAGAAAAAAATATGTAAAAATTGCTAGATTGGTGGTTTCACCAAATCGTAGCACCCTCGTCTCTGATACCACTTGTTGGATCGATTTGAGCGCTAGAGGGGGGTGAATAGCGCGCGAGAAAACTTTTTGAGAGAATTCGTTTAATGAAAAAGTACACAGCAGAAAATAAATAAGATACTCTTTGTTTTTACTTGATTCACAACCTTCGGCTGCTAATCCAAGGCCCTAACAATCATAGACCATGTACGGAGGGCAAACCACTAAAAACACTCCTCCTCGTTTGAGGTAGGAGTAAGCGATTACAAAATCATGAAAAGGATTGAGGTAGAGGGGCACTCCCCCTCTCCTTGTTACAATGAAAGCACGATAATAAAACAAGAATTACAAGTACTGATTGAACTTTAAAAGAACTTTTACCAACAACTTGTAGATGAGAAGGTTGAGCTCTAGTCGTCGTTTCGGCAGCGCTTCGTCGTCGTAAGAATGTCGAAGAGTCGCAGTGTATTTGAAGCACTTGGAGTCTCTTAGAATGATAGAAAAGGGGTGGAGAACCCCTACTTTTATAGCCTTGTGAAACCCTAATCATTGAGATGAGGTTTCATGAGGTGATGCCACCTAGCCCTTGAGAAATGGTGATAAGCTTTGACTCTCCTCGAGGCTGATCCTTGACCAGCAGTTGATGTGAGCAAAACATATAGGGTTTTAGGAGTAGTTTTCGCTCACATCTTATTACATTTTGTGTTAGTTTCATGCATATGTTACTATATTCTTGCACGCATTGCCTATTTTCTGGTTCGGAAGTCTGCTCGTTGTACTTTTGTGTGCAGGTTAGCTTTTCTGGTGAAAAAGATGCGTTTTCGATGCAAAAGAAGGACTTTTGTAGCTAGACGTAGAGTGGGACATGGCCAGGGCATGTGGATTCACACAGCCATGTCCAATGGGCGAAGAACAGCACCCCAGGGCCACACACGACCTGGCCATATGGAAACACACGGTCGTGTGGTGGCCCGATAGATTTACGCGACTAGGGCTTTTTTTGGATTTTACAGTGGTCCGAGGCGATGTCTAAATAAGGATGGCTCCTCCCAAACCCTAGGGAAGAGGCACGACGGCTAGGATGACACGTCTAAATCCTAAAAAGCTTTGGTAACTCGCAGCGGGGAGGAGGAACGCCGCTAGAGGTACACAACTTGCAATACAATGTCGGAGAGAAGATCACGAAGCATCATATATCTCTATTTCTGCGCTTTATTTCTATTGTATTTGAACTTAAACATGTTTTGAGATTCTTCCTTCATATTTATGGAGTAGTACTTTTGATTCTAGGATTAGGGAGTAGCTTGTGTACATAAACAATGTTGGTTCATATTAAATTCTAGCCAAAAGTTTGATTTGACAATTGGTAGTTGCTCTCTATTATATCTTCGTGAGTTTGGCTTTCTTTCCGTTGTGCTTAGGCGATACGAGGTGGTGACAGCCCTCGTAATCTAAATTTAGGAGGTTTGATCCAAGGAACCTAGGGGTAAACCTGACCTCCCGTAACTTCGGGGAGAAGGGAGCGGTGGAATCGGAAACGGTCCACCGTAAGGATGATTTGGCATCCTCGTACCCTCTTTCCCGTCCTTTTGGGCAAAGGTAGCTCCCGGTGAATGTGGTGGCTCTGCGGGAGAGTGTATGATGTCCCTTCCCCAAAACCGTAGGTAGACGTTTAGACGACGCCAATTGACAACATTGTTTTATGGTACACAAGCGAAACCGAAGTCCTAGAATCGCCTTTTAAGACCCCAGCACACTCTTTTCCTCCTCTGTGTGACACCGTATAGAGTATAGTCCACTGATAGTCCTCACCAACTGACTCTCTCAGAGATTTCGTCCGAACAATCGCAACCACTTAGTGTATTGGTACTTGAATCCCAGTCCCTGTGGGATTGATAAATCTTTATTACTTGACGACATCCGTGCACTTGCGGGCGTTGAGCACGAGCGTGCATTTTGAGTCCACGACGATATCCATCGCGAGATTTGAGGTTGTGCCCATGCGCATCAAGTTTTTGGCACCGTTGCTGGGGACTGTCAATTCGATATCAAATCAAACGGTGGTAGATTGGATCGGACTTAGGATTAGGTTATTTTCTTGCTTTATTTTCTTTTTAGTTTAATCTTATCTGCTTAGTTCTGTTTTCCATATTTATATTTAGTTTTTATTTTCAGTAGTAGTTTCCTATTTACTTATTACATATTAGATTTTTATTTGCTAGATTTATTTATTTTTTGCTTTTAGCATTAGGGTAGCACTCTTACAAAGACTAGGGTCGGAAGGCCTAATTCTGATCGACTTAGAGATTGAGCGAACCTTTCACCGTAGGAGAGCAGTACAGCGAAAGATGGAAGATCAAGCTGCATCCGAGGTGAACATAGGAAGCTGACCTCTGCGGGACTACGCAGCTCCTAGCGTTAGAGGATTCAGGTCGAGCATAGCTGGACTATCTATTTCGGCAAATAACTTTGAGCTAAATCCAACACTTATACATATGGTCCAACAAAGCCAATTCGGGGGAGCTGTGACTGAAGACCCGAATCGGCATCTTGAGACTTTTCTCAAAATTTGCTCAACTATGAAACTGAATGGAGTCCCTTCTGACGCGATCTGCCTGAGCCTGTTCCCATTTTCACTACGGGATAAGGCTAAGGCTTGGCTTCACTCTCTACCCTCTGGCAGCATCACCACATGGGAGCAGTGTGAGCAGCAGTTTCTGAATAAATACTTCCCACCAAGTAAGACTACTCACATGCGCTACCTTATCATGAGGTTTCGCCAGAAGGAGAGGGAGTCCTTGTTCGAAGCATGGGATCGCTACAAGGGGCTACTTTACCAATACCCACACCACGGACTAGAGAGGTGGCTGGTGATCCATATTTTCTATAATGGGATCGCTTACGCCACAAAGATGTCCCTAGATTCTGCCGCAGGAGGAGCTCTAATGAACAAGACCATAGAAGAGGTAGAGGAGCTTATCGAAGAGGTGGCCCAAAACCACCATCAATGGGCTTCCGAACGTGGTCAACCCACGCCTGTGGCAGGACGATACACTATCAACTCCATGGACCACCTTTCAGCAAGGATGGACGTGCTCAGCAGATGATTTGAATCTTTGAATCCTTCATCTGCATGCGCGGCCATTGACTTTAGAGAAGGAGCGACAGCATATCGTGAGGACCACTATGGAGGGCAGGGGACCTCAAACGAGCAGATTGAGCATTGTGACACGATTGGGGACTATGTGTTGGGATGTATACTGAAAATTCTACCTTTTGTATGAACATCCTTATTTTGAAATAAGAATCACATGATCATTGTTTGCATATTTTTATAGTTATGCATATTGTCTAATACATTACATTGTAGATAACATGGTGTGTGGTGTCACACGGGAGATCATGTTATCGGCTCCTTATAAAGTATAAGTAAAGGCACACAATCGAGATGACTTTGGACAAACCATCGAAATGGTTGTAGTGTGATTTGGTATTGGTTTGTCTTGACCATAGAATCACACTAGTGCACTTTGTGTGTATTGAGCAGGACCGACTTAGAGGTGATTCGATTTATTGCTGACTACATAATCGAATCGGACCTCAGATATTATATTTTACATACTCTTAATCCCGATATAATAATGGGCACATATACTTAGTATTCATTTCTTTGATTTACCAATGGGCGAGATTTATAGATTAAATCGATAGGCTCGGTAAGTTGGGAAATGATATTATTTATATGGTGTGTCATTGATTATAGGAGGAAACCGTGTCCTATATATTAGGATGATGATGTCCCCTTGAGGAGCTCATAAGGTTCATCATGTAAACCCTGCAGGTGGACTTGGTCCGACATGATGAATAGGTTGAGTGGTATTACTCATGGAGTTAGATGTCGATTAATTAATGGTCAGTAAATTGATTAATCAATGGACATTTGAGATCTTAAACATGGGGAGAAAATGTACAAATAATATATGGAGCCCATATTAACTTATGGGGGTTGGTGAGGTAGATCAATGATAATCCTCTAGTGGAATGGATAATCATTAATGGATCGAACTTTATGTGGGCTTGATCCATTGGGTGGCCAAGATCCAACTCCTCCTCATGGTCCCTATTGTAGCCTATTAAAACCTCATGAAGCTTAGATCCAATGGATGAAAACAAAACTATAGATCCAAAGGTAAAGATTAAATCTCTAGATTCGACGGTTGAGATTAAATCTCTAGATCCGATGGTTGAGATTAAATCCCTAGAACCAATGGAGGAGATTAAAACAAGGCTTGAGCCCAACTCTATAAATAGAGCATTAAGGTGGGCGGCAAGGCTTGATGGATAAGGGTTAGGGTTTGCTTCCCTTGGGCAGCAAGCAATCCTAATTAGATTAGGATTAGGAGTGGGCGGCTAGGGTTAGGGTTTTGGGGGTTGGTTGTGGGTGGCCACATGAGGAGAAGGCCTTTTCTTCTTCTTCCAAGGTTTGGCCGGCTTCTATCCTTCTTCCCTCTACCTTGGCCGAAGCTCAACCTATTCTTCTTCCCTTCATCCTTGGCCAGAAATTAGGAGAGCTAGGTTTAGGGTTTGGGCGGCAACAAGGAGAAGGATTGCTTTCCTTTCTCTTCTCCAAGTGTTGGCCGGCACCCATGCCCTCATTGATTCTCTTTTGGCCAGTTCCTATACTCCATGTTCTCTTTCTTGGCCGGTGGCAACATCGAGTTTATTGACTTGGTGGCCGGTTCTAGATAGGAAGAAGAGTTTTGTTTGATGATCTTCCTTTGTTCGGAGTGAACAAGGAAAGGAAGATTGGTGATCTAGGAGGCTTCGATTTTTGGAAGATCGTCGCCCACACAACGTCCAAAAGGAGGAAGGACATACAATAGAAGATCAAGAGGTATAACAAGAGGTATAATCTTGTTTATTTTGATTAGTCTTCCTATGTATTATGTTTATAATTGCTTTTCAATTATATGCATGTTTTATGTGAATGTTTACTTTATGTATGTGGCTAAATAATACTTAGTTCCGATCTTAAATACAAAAGTCGGTGATCCATACATCGTCTATTCCGCGGCTACTCGTAGAATAGAGGTTGGTCGCATGAATAACGAGTTTGTTCAAGTGACCTCTCTAAACGAATAGCACGACGATGACTTGGTTGCTTGGACAATCCCTTTTGTCTAGGATTAAGTTTTTTTAATCCGGGGACATAGATGGGATCGCCATGAACAAGCGACCGAGTTGAAGTGGGAAGCGAAGTTTCCCCTCACGAATTGATAGGAAACCCAACACCATGATCAAAGGCCCCATAACTGAAGGTTTTGCCCGGAAGCTCTGATACCACTTGTTGGGAGGGGAAACTTCGCTTCCCACTTCAACTCGGTCGCTTGTTCTTGGTGATCCCTTCTACGTCCCCAGATAAAAAATTTATCTTTGACAAGAGAGATTGCCCAAGCAACCTTGTCATCGTCGTGCTATTCGATTGGAGTAGTCACTTGAACAAACTTGTTGTTCAAGCGACCAACCTCTATTCTACGAATAGCCGCGGAATAGACGATGTACGGATCATCGACTTTTCTGTTTATGTTCGGGGTCCAAGTTATATTAGCCACAAAACAAAATATATCATGCATATATAATTGAAAAACAATTACAAACATGTAACATGTGAAGATAGATAAGTGTTATACCTCACAATCTTCTATTGTATGATCTTCCTCCTTTCGGACGTCGTGTGAGCGATGATCTACCAAAAGTTGAAGCTCCTAGATCACCAATCTTCCTTCCTTGCTCCTTCCGAGTAAGAGGAAGAATAGAAACAAGACTCTTTTCCTTCCTTTAGTCAACCAACAAGCAACAAACAAGTTGCTTGCCGCCGGCCAACAAGGAGAAGGAAAAAGGATGGTTACCGGCCAAGAGCTCCAAGGGAGGACCCTAAGCCTTGGTTCCACCGGCCAAGGAGAGGAGAAGAAGGTGGTTTTGACACCGGCCAAGGGCTGGGAAGGCTGGTATGGGCGCCGGCCACAAATGGAGAAGAAGAAGACAAGGAAAGAATTTCCTTATTTGGTGCCGCCAAGCTCTAAACCCTAATCCTAGCTACTTGCCGCCAACTCCAAAGCTCCCTTGCTTCTCAATTGCTGTCCACACCAACCCTAAGGCCTCCTTTTATAGTGTTTAGAGATAAACCTTGTTTTAATCTCCACCATTGGTTCTAGGGATTTAATCTCAACCGTCGGATCTAGAGATTTAATCTCAACCTTCGGATCTAGAGATTTAATCTCTACCTTTGGATCTAGAGTTTTGTTTCTATCCATTGGATCTAGGCTTCATGAGGTATTAATAGGCTACAATAGGGACCATGAGGAGGAGTTGAATATTGGCCACCCAATGGATCAAGCTCACATAAAGTCCGATCAATTAATGATAATCCAATCCACTAAAGGATTATCATTAATCTACCTCACCAACCCCCATAAGTTAATATGGGCTCCATATATTATATGTACATTTTCTCTCCGTGTTTAAGATCTCGAATGTCTATCGATTAATTAATTTACTGACCATTAATTAATCAACATCGAACTCCATGAGGAGTACCACTCAACCTTTTCATCATGCCGGACGAAGTCTACCTGTAGGGTTTACATGATGAACCTTATGAGCTCCTCAAGGGGACATCATCATCCTAATATATAGGACACGGTTTCCTCTTATAATCAACGACACACCATATAAATAATATCATTTCCCAACTTACCGAGCCTATCGATTTAATCTATAAATCTCGCCCATTGGTAAATCAAAGAAATGAATACTAAGTATATGTGCCCATTATTATATCGGGATTAAGAGTATGTACAATATAATATCTGATGTCTGATTCGATTATGTAGTCGGCAATAAATCAAATCACCTCTAAGTCGGTCCTTCTCAATACACACAAAGTGTACTAGTGTGATTCTATGGTCAAGACAAACCAATACCAAATCACACTACAACCATACCAATGGTTTGTCCAAAGCCATCTCGGTTGTGAGCCTATACTTATACTTTACAAGGAGCCGATAACATGATCTCACGTGTGACACCACACACCGTGTTATCTACAATGTAATGTATTAGACAATATGCATAACCATGAAAATATGCAAACAATGATCATGTGATTCTTATTTCAAAAATAAAGATGTTCATACAAAAGATAGACTTTTCAGTATACATTCCAACAATCTCCCACTTATACTAAAAGACTATGCTGTCCTTAAACTGCCATACATCTGATCCCCATTCCGTCCACATGCCTATCAAAAGCTCTCGCCGAAAGGGCCTTAGTGAAAGGATCTACCAGGTTATCCTCCGATGCAATCTTGGCCACAACAACTTCTCCTCGCTTTACGATTTCTCGTATCAGGTGGTACTTGTGCTCTATGTTATCCACTTGCATCCAATGGTTTTTTCACCATCGGGTGGTTCTACTAGCTCCCAGACCTGATTTGAATCCATAGATTCAATCTCAATATTCATTGCACTTTGCCAAGATACTGTATCTTTATCTTGGATTGCCTCGTCATATGTCCAGGGATCAGGTTCATGTTCGCCGGGGACCAAATCAGAAGATTCTCCCAAGAACATGAATCTATCAGGTTGTCTCACAACCCTCCCACTACGATGAGGTATCACCTGTGTATCCTCTGTGACACGCGGTGCAGTGACTTGTGGTATATCCTCTTGTACCGGTGGTACTGAAGAAGTGACTTCCCCTTTTATTTCCTCCAGAACAATCTTACTCATGGGCTTGTTGTTCATCACATAGTCTTCCTCTAGAAATCTAGCGTTCGTGCTAATGATCACCCTCTGATCTCTAGGACTATAAAATAAACCACCTTTTGTTCCTCTAGGATAGCCAACGAACATTCGTACTTCTATACGAGGTTCCAACTTACTAGCATCTGCTTTCAGCACATGTGTTGGACTCCCCCAAATACGAATATGTCTTAGACTGGACTTTCGCCCAGTCCACAATTCTGTGGGAGTAGAAGGCACTGATTTAGATGGAACTAAGTTCAGAATGTACACCGTCGTATCTAGAGCATATCCCCAGAACGAATCTGGCAACTCAGAATAACTCATCATCGATCTAACCATCTCCATAAGAGTCCTATTCCTTCGCTCTGTTACACCATTTTGCTGGGGTGTGCCAGGTGCAGACAATTGGGATTCAATCCCAGCCTCTGATAAGTAATTCCTAAACTCTCCCAAGAGGTACTCACCACCACGATCAGATCGTAGTGTCTTGATACTTTTACCTTGACGTTTCTCCACATCAGCCTTGAATTCTTTGAACTTGTCAAAGCATTCAGACTTGCGGCGCATCAAGTAAATGTGTTCATATCTCGAATAATCATCTATAAAAGAGACAAAATACACAAAACCACCTCTAGCCTGGATAGACATAGGACCACACAAATCAGAATGAACCAATTCTAACACATCTTTGGCTCTATACCCCTTGGCCTTAAAAGGCCTCTTGGTCATTTTACCCTCCAAGCAAGATTCGCAGGTTGTGAAATCCTCCACCACTAATGAACCCAGAGGTCCATCAGCTATCAACCTTTGAATTATGCTTAGGTTAATATGACCAAGCCTAAGATGCCAAAGATATGTTTGGTTCATCTTCGAAGGTTTTTTCTCTTATTGGAATTAGAAGATGAGTTATTAACTTCTATTTGCATCGTGGGAGCTTTTGGTTCGAGTGTATACAAATTTCCTATCAATGCACCAGAACAGATAATGTCCCTATTCCTTTTTATAACAACTCTGTCATTAAAAGAAATAGAATATCCATCCATAAACAATTTAGAAACCGAAATTAAATACTTTCTAAATAAAGGTACATAAAGGCAATTCTTAAGAACCAAAACTTTATTTTTCTTAAAAGATAAATGAACGTCTCCCACTGCAACAGCCGCCACCTTCGTGGCATCACCCAAGTACACGGTAATCTCTCCCTCGGCCAGTCGTCTGGTTTTCTGGAACCCCTACAAAGTATTGCAGACATGATCAGTGGCTCCCGTAACTACACACCAGGTGCCGGTAGATAACACTGCTAAACATGTTTCAACGACTAGACCAAAAGATATACCTTTGTTCTGCTTGCAGTTAGGCGATCCTTCTTCGGTGTCCACCGCTTATAAGAGAAGCACTTGCCTTTCGGCTTCTTCACTCCTCCCTGAGTTCCTCCCACTGCCTTTGTCCCAATTTGTTTCTTCTTCTTCTTGCCTTTCGGCTTAGAAGTAGAAACCTTTTGGGTCACCATGGCATGCACCTGAGCACTCTGATAAAATAGCCCCTCTACCGCCTGGAGTTCTGTCAGAAGCTCCGCCAACGAATACAACCTTTTGTTCACGTTGTAGTTCAAACGAAACTGCTCAAAACTCCTAGGTAGAGACTAGAGAATGATATCGACCTGGGTTTCCCCATCGATCTCAGCTCCGAGGACTTCCAACTCATTAAAATGAGCCATCATCTTGAGAACATGATCCCTCACGGGTGTTCCCTCGATCATGGTGGTCGTCATCAAGTTCCTCATAGCTTCTTTCCTAGTAGCACGATTTTGGTATCCGAAAAGCTCTTTGAGATTGAGCATCATGTCATAAGCAGTGGGCATGGCTTGATGCTGATGTTGTAGTACATTTGACATAGATGCCAAAATGTAACACCGCGCTATCTCATCGGCCTTTATCCACTTCTTATAACTCTCTTTCTCCTTTTCCCAAGAATCATCCGCAGGCTTAGGAGGGCACTCTTCGAGGAGTACATATTTGTATTCCTCAGCAGTCAAGACAATGTCTAGATTCCTCTTCCAATCAACATAGTTGGGTCCAGTAAGTTTATTCTCTTTCAGTATTACAGCAAGCGGGTTGAAAGTCATTTTGAAAGAAAACCTAAGAATCACATAGATCAAAACATTAGATTTCAAAAAATTATTGATTCCTCAAACAATAAAATTTTAAAATCAACCAACACCTCAAAACACTGAGAATATCATATGCCACGATAGTGTGGGCATATACGAATTCTACATTTGTAAGAGGAGGTTTTACCCATTTATTTTACTATCTTGTCAACCTAACTTTTTGACAAGTAAAATTAATAGTTGGTTCCTCTTTGTCCCTACAAATAAAAGCAGTGACTCCGATGGGGAGGATATTTATATTTGTATCTAAGTGTTCACCATTACTCAGTACCAAGGTAATTATCTCGGGTTATGTGCCTTCCGATGGGGAAGTACACATGCTCCTTAATAATTTCTTATAACCATATTTGAGCTTGTAATCTGCAAATAAACTCATCCGATGGGGAGGAAGGCACTTAGAGCCGACACGCAAGTTTGTTTGCATCACTTGTTAAATCGTAATGGAGGCCATGGGAATTTATAAAAATTTCCCTCTCTCACTTAGTAATTTGAAATTGAAGAATTTTCTAGCCTACGACATGCATATCAAACAATAAGCAATAAATATGAAAAATAATTATTTTCCAACTATTATGGCTTTTGTCTTCAATATGTCTCCCGTCGTATCTGTTGGTGCAGGGGCACTAGATAATCGAACCTGTGTTTTGATTATGGCAAAGACACAAAGTTAAGTTTATATTGTTATCTCACGAGCTAAATCAAGTGTGCAGAAAAGTACTAAAGCTGGAGCTGAAGGCTAGCGACACCCGGAGGAAGCCGTGGTGGTCGGGCGACACTTGAGTGAATTCGGAGGGAGCCGAAGGAATCGAGTGGAAGGCCGGAAGCGAGAGCTACTATTGAGGTAAGCTCGTGTGAGTGAGAGATTGTAAGGTCGTGTCCTCTTTACGGGGACGACCGTAGGCGATGATTCGACTAAGACTTCCTGTGGAAGGTCTAGGTCGAGATCGGACGGTTAGAAACCATCGTATTTATCATTTTCCGAGCTAATCTCTTACTGCAGGGAAGTGGCCAGCCGGGGATCACGGACATTGGGCAATGATCGTTATCGCTGATGATGAGATGCATCGATCGATCATCGATCGATGAGAGGCATCGATCGATGGCGATTTATTCTGCGCTAGGTCAAAACGGATAACGTTTGACGCGGCTACTTCGCTATAAAAATTTGGAAAAATTCATGATCCATTCCAAAGAAATAGGAGACAAATTCAGAGGCTAAAGTCTATAAAAGGAGGGGAGGATTCATCTCCAAATTACATCAATTATTCATCAAGTGCTCCTACAACGCCAACGCTTCAACACCGTCATAACGCCGATGCGACGCCAAGTTTTGATCTTCTTCGTCGGCAGCAGATTCAAGTAATATTTTTGATATTATATTCTGTATTTTTATCTTCATAACGAGGTGAGGTAGGCTTGTTGCCTCATCCTCGTATATTCGGTTTTTGTAATCGTTGTCTCCTACCTCCAACGAGGAGGAGACGTTTTAGTGCTTTGCCCTCCGTACGCGGTCTAGGACCGATAGGGCCTTGGAGTAGCAACCGCTGGGTTGTGAACCAAGTAAAATAAACGTGTTCATTTATTTTCCGCTGTGCTTACTTTGCGTATCGAACGAACGAAAAAGAAAAGATTTACGATCGCTATTCACCCCCCCTCTAGCGACGCTTCTCGATCCAACAATTGGTATCAGAGCGGGGGCGCTAAGATTTGGTGAAACCACCAATCTAGCACGTTTTGGTTTTATTTTCGTATTTTTCGATTCGTATATTTCTTAGGTTTTTGTTTCCCGCACTACTAATCCAAGACCAAGTCTTGGTACATAGTTTTTTGTTGTGTTTTTGCAAGTACTAATCTCCTTCGGAGTACCTCACGATCAAACGAGCATAACTTTTGCTACAAGTGGACTCACGAAACGATCTACCCACCAAATCGAAGCTCTTTGAAAGATCTACACTTCTTACGGGGGGTTTACCCCCGTAACAAGCTATTTCCAGCCCCAAAATCCAACGTTTAGTACCCTTTCGGGGACATTGAAGGTCGTAAGTTTCAAATTTTTGTTAGTTTCTTATCCTCCTTATTTATTTCTGTTTTTTTTCCTATTATTTCCCGCATTACTAATCCAAGACCAAGTCTTGGAATTCTTTGGTTTTTATTTGTGTTTTGCAAGATACTTAATGGCTCACATTGAGGATATAGCACCACCCGACCTCCGTTCTTAACGGAGATGATTTCCGTTATTGGAAAGGTCGGATGGAGTGTTTCTTGAAAACACAAGTCGAGACTTGGATAATAATCCAAGCGGCTTTGCTTTACCCACCAATGATCAAGGAGAGCCATTGGATTTCAACAAGTGGACAAATGCAACCAAGAGGCAAATCGAAGCCGATGCAAGAGCAACCCAAATATTGCAATGCGGCTTGTCCAAGGAGGAACTCAACCGCATCGGACCATTCATTAGCGCCAAGGACCTATGGAATAAATTAATTGAGCTACACAAAGGAACGTCCGATGCTAAGGTATGTAAACGTGACCTTCTTTTCAATAAGTTGTATAACCTCAAGATGCAGGAACACGAGACGGCAACGCAACTACACGCCCGCGTCCAGGACATTGTCAATGGCCTACACACCATCGGACACAAGGTCGAAAACCGTGACCTACTAAGGTACGTTCTTAATTCATTTCCTAGGACTACCTTGTGGGCATCCATGGTCGATGCCTACAAGGTCTCTAAGGACCTATCGAAGCTTAGGTTAGATGAATTATTTTCCGAGTTTGAACTTCACGAGCAAACTAACGTGATCCAGGCCGAGAGAGGTATTGCTCTACTTGCAGGACAAAGAAGCAAGCCACCTACTAGGCAAGTAGATGAACTCGAACCCGAAGACGAATCCGAATCCGAAGAGGAGGCCATAATAGTCAATATTGTGCGGAGAATAGTTCGACAAGAAAGAAGGAAATTGAAGAATGAGAACCAAAAGAAAAAGGGAGCAAGGAAAGCCTTCCATGCAACTTGGGACAACAGAGAAGACATAGCTTACATGGCAAGAACGGAGGAGTCCGAGTCAGAATCCGAAGCCGAGTCCAACTACAACTCCGACTCCGACCCCGAAGATTATTTCGAGAAAACTCAAAGCGGACCAAAAGGGAAAGTTAAGGTTGATTTCTCTTAATTAGTACACTTTACAGTACAATTAAATTGCTTAATAGGAAATTAACTAAGTCCGAGTCTAGGGTTGAGTCGTTACTTGAGGAGGTTGAAACCCTCAAGCAAGAGGCTACTCTAATCTCTTCAACTAGTCAAGTTCAAGAGAGAAACTCAACCCAAATTGAAAAACTTGAGAAGGAGAATTCTCTCTTGAAAGACCAAGTTCAAGAGGTCGAGGCTAGGTTGGAAAAGTTCACGTTGGGATCTAAGAACCTTAACCGACTACTTGGAACCCAAAGAGCCGTGTACAACAAAGCCGGACTCGGATTTAAGTCAAAGACTACGAATAGGTCTTATATGTCTATCGTAAATCGTAGTCATCAAAGAGTCCAAGCATGGGTCCCAAAGGTTTTATTAAATTCACATATTAGGACTAATAAGTATTGGATTCCTCAGGATAAAGTTCATTATTTGAATAGACCGTATTGGTTAAATGGTCTAGGGGGAGATAACACAAAAATAGTATACATGCTTACTTAGCAAAACCATTGAATGCTTAGAATTTACATTAACTTGTGAACTTACTTAGAATCGTACATAACCAACTAAAATCCTTTGAAAAGATTGAGCCTCGGGGAGCCTCTTTTCATAAATAACTAGTTAGTCAACTCTTGATAATATAGTATCAGGACGCGGCGAGATGATAGTACGTTAGGGAGACAAAGTCTCGTGTATTCGAGCTAGATAAGGCGTATCTAGCTTGGTGCACTTGACCGAGTGGAACTAGCTGAAGCTACCTCGCCGTATCCTAAACTAGTTAGACCAGGAAGTAACCCTAAGTGACTTAAGTGATATTTTCTTGAATTTGGCTTTGTCTAAGGAAGTGGTCGTTGTTCCGATCAAAGAAGGCCCCTGTGCCTCGCCACGACCTGGAAGCCAGTTTCTCGAAAAGTTACTTAACGATCTAAAGGTTAAATCTGAATCTAACCTAAGGTTGACTATCTTTAATCAATTTAAAATCATCTCACAAAACATATAAGGTGAACAAATTATGAGACACATAGAATGGGTGAGATGTTAAGGATAATTGAAATATACTTGAAACAATCCCTTCAAAATACTACTTATTTTCTCAACTATTGTACTTAACAACTCGAGGCCAAAGTTTAGCGCCTACATCTCTTATACTTCATATATTTGACTAAGGAGAGCAAACTAATCTTAAGGGTTATATTATAAATCTTTAGATTATTGGTGCAGAGGGACACACCTCGAACCAATCTATCTAACTATTGCTAGACGCATGCTTGGACTCATATTTGATTTATCTAGATGCATTCATAAACGACATTGTTTTAAACCCCTATTTTATACAAAAACCCCAACACTCTTTTTGATTTATGGCAAAAGGGAGAAGAGCGAAAGTTAAGGGGGAGTAACACAAAATTTCATTTTGAAACACAAAATTTGTTTTTGAAAACTAAAGTATCTCTTTCAAAACTCACCTAGGGTTAAGGGGGAGTTTTGGTTAAGGGAGAGTTTTTGGGAATGGCATTCATCATCTACTATATGTGTTTTATGCTTTAATTTCCCTTAACTTTGTCTTGGTTTGCCATAGATCAAAAAGGGGGAGATTGTTGGTGCAGGGGCACTAGATAATCGAACCTGTGTTTTGATTATGGCAAAGACACAAAGTTAAGTTTATATTGTTATCTCACGAGCTAAATCAAGTGTGCAGAAAAGTACTAAAGCTGGAGGTGAAGGCTAGCGACACCCGGAGGAAGCCGTGGTGGTCGGGCGACACTTGAGTGAATTCGGAGGGAGCCGAAGGAATCGAGTGGAAGGCCGGAAGCGAGAGCTACTATCGAGGTAAGCTCGTGTGAGTGAGAGATTGTAAGGTCGTGTCCTCTTTACGGGGACGACCGTAGGCGATGATTCGACTAAGACTTCCTGTGGAAGGTCTAGGTCGAGATCGGACGGTTAGAAACCGTCGTATTTATCATTTTACGAGCTAATCTCTTACTGCAGGGAAGTGGCCAGGCGGGCAATGATCATTGGACATTAGGCGATCGTTATCGATTGGTGATGAGATGCATCGATCGTCATCATCGACCGATCGATGAGAGGCATCATCGATCGTGATGGCGACGATTCAGCGCTAGGTCAAACGGATAACGCGTTGACGCCACTTAGCGATAAAAATTTGGAAAAATTCATGATCCGCTTCCAAAGAAATAGGAGACAAATTCAGAGGCTAAAGTCTATAAAAGGAGGGGAGGATTCATCTCCAAATTACATCAATTATTCATCAAGTGCTCCTACAACGCCAACGCTTCAACACCGTCATAACGCCGACGCGACGCCAAGTTTTGATCTTCTTCGTCGGCAGCAGATTCAAGTAATATTTTTGATATTATATTCTGTATTTTTATCTTCATAACGAGGTGAGGTAGGCTTGTTGCCTCATCCTCGTATATTCGGTTTTTGTAATCGTTGTCTCCTACCTCCAACGAGGAGGAGACGTTTTAGTGCTTTGCCCTCCGTACGCGGTCTAGGACCGATAGGGCCTTGGAGTAGCAACCGCTGGGTTGTGAACCAAGTAAAATAAACGTGTTCATTTATTTTCCGCTGTGCTTACTTTGCGTATCGAACGAACGAAAAAGAAAAGATTTACGATCGCTATTCACCCCCCCCTCTAGCGACGCTTCTCGATCCAACAGTATCGCCATCTCGTCCGCTCCTCCTACGCCATGTACGAGCCATCCGGAGATCCGAGCCGAGATTAAAATCTATTTTAATTTACATCAATCGATCTTATACTCCACGAGGGAGTGTACATGAAATCTAGATCGAAAGTAAACTAAAATAAAAAGAGTGGCTAAACAATGTCGTATCTAATTTACAAAAAATTAAATACTAGCCTCGTCAACCCCGAGGATTCAACAAAATATACATTTACACACATACAATCACATACATGTTGGATCGAAAGTGTCGCTAGAGGGGGGGGTGAATAGCGATACGATGTCGTTAAAAAACTTTTGCAATAAGTAAAAAGCAAGTAGAGAGTGCACAACGGAAATATAAAGTAGACAAGATATTTTTACGTGGTTCACAATCTTTCGATTGCTAATCCACGGCCCTAGTGATCCTTGATCACGTACGGAGGGCAATTCACTAAAACCACTCCTCCTCGTTGGAGGTAGGAGCAACGATTACAAAAAGAAATCAAGGCAAAGGGACACTCCCCCTTTCCTTGTTACGATTAAAGCACAAAGACAATTTAAAGAAGTAGAACTTAAATAAATATACCGACAACTCTTATAAGTAGAAGATGTAGCTTTCGTTGTCGGCGGCACTTCGTCGTAGCAAATGTGAGTAGTAGTAGCGACGTTACGACGGCGTGTTGAGAGCTCTTTAATTCTTGTCATTTGCTTGGCTTGAACATGTCTATTTATGGATATTGATCTATGAATTTAGACATAGGTAGTGTCCAAGGTGAGGTTCTTATCCCTACTCAAGGATGAGGTGTTTCATCCAACCACCTTGTGCCACCTCCAACCTTCTTGTGCGCCAACTCAAGGATGAGGTGTTTCATCCAACCACCTTGTGCCACCTCCAACCTCCTTGGGCGCCAACTTGTTGGAGCCATTCAACTTGTGCCACATCATGGGAGCCAACCATCTTGTGCCAACTCACCTTATTTTGGGCGTCCACCACAAGGAAGCTTGGTGATGGTTTGGATGTCCACCTTGATGCCACATCACCCTTTGTACCAAAACACGAGTCAAGTCCAAATTCACCCCCTTGAAATTCGAGCTCTTCTCGAAAATTTGGAACTTGACTAGCAGTTGGTAGTCAAAGGGTTTTGGGAATTTGATACAAGTTAGCTTAAAATATAAAAGTCACGATGGTTCTAACCATCGATCTCGACCTAGACCTTCCATTGGAGGTATTGGGTCGGATCTACGCTGCGACCTTGCCCGCTTTTCACGAGCTTACCTTGTAGCCTCGCTTCCGGTCTTCACCCGAGTACCTCGGCTTCCTCAGAAGTCCCTCTGGCGTTGCCCGACCACCTCGGTTCCCACCGGGTGTCGCAGACCTTCCGCTCAACTTTAGCATTTCTGCACACTTAATTGAGCTCGTAAGATAACAAATATACCCTTAACTATTGAGCCTTTTGCCATAATCAAAATACTGGTTCGACTTTGGTGCCTTGCACCAACAATCTCCCCCTTTTGATTCATGGCAAACCGCACAAAGTTAAGGAAAAATTAACATAACGATAGCTAGCATAATGATTAAGCATGAATGAGCTAGCATAAAGATTAAATATGAATGAGCTAGCATAATGATTAAGCATGAATGAGCTAGCATAAAGATTAAATATGAATGAGCTAGCATAAAGATTAAATATGAATGAGCTAGCATAATGATTAAATATGAATGAGCTAGCATAATGATTAAGTATGAATGAGCTAGCATAAAGATTAAGCATGAGTGAGCTAGCATAAAGATTAAGCATGAGTGAGAAATATTATTGTTTCAAGTTCTCCCCTTTGAGGTAACCTCCCCCTTGACCGAAGGTGAGTTCTTGAAAAATAATTTTTACTCCCCCTTGATTGTTGGGAGTATGGGGAATACAATCAAAGTCCCACATTGGTAAGACATGGAAAAGATCATGTGCTTATAAGAAAAAAAGATATCTCCATTGGAATGAGGCCTTTTGGGTAAAAGCCCAAAAATAAAACCATGAGGGCTTAGACCCAAAGTGGACAATATCATGCCATTGTGGAGATATGTGGAGCTTATAAGCACTAACAATTTATCAGCCATGGTCCATGTCGATGCCATGAACCTCGAGCGAAGGAAGTTGAGCTCCCACGTCGGATCAGAGAACACATTAGTCCATCGGGAAGGAAGTCTAGTTGGGTCTAAGGGGACTTAACAAGCAGCAAAAGTGAAGTACAGTGGGTTGAAGATCGGACATCAAGCGTAGAAAATCCTTCGAGGAGGGATAGGCGAGGGGGCCCAATGTGGTCCTTCGTTTGAGGGGGGGATTGTTGGGAGTATGGGGAATACAATCAAAGTCCCACATTGGTAAGACATGGAAAAGATCATGTGCTTATAAGAAAAAAAGATATCTCCATTGGAATGAGGCCAAGGTGAGTTCTTGAAAAATAATTTTACTTAGTTGCTTAAGTAATTACTTAATATAAGGTAATAATTTTGTTTACTTTCTTCCCTTTAATTTTGGTTAATTTCTCAAAAGTTTGTAAATATATTTTAGGGTTTGTAAGTCCAAGCAAGTTCCCAATATGATTTCTAAGGTAAGACTTAGGCTAATTTCATAAAAAGAAGCAAAAATAGAGTACATATATAGAAAAATTTAAATCCTACTCTATTACGCACATACCTAACTTTTAATGTTGTTAAAGATTAAGCTAAAGTCTTGGAGAGTGTGCTTCATCCACGAGTGAGAGACACACTCACCCATCGCAATAGCGTATTGGCGGTGGTAGATAAGGCAACGCAATGCGCTTCCTCTGCACTAACTTACTAGACTCGGCCGAGGATTTGACAACAACCACTCGTGCTCTTTCTATCGAGTTTACTACCGCATAGTAGTCGGAGTAGCCGATTAGATTAAACTCGGTAGATCTAGGGTACCAAATACCTACGTTTAGCGTGCCCTTTAGATATCTAAGGATACGCTTGACTGGGTTAGGTAGAGACTCCTTGCTTGCGAGTTTGTAACCTTGCGCACATACTTACATGAATAAAATGTCGGTCATTGGCTCGCGGTTAAGTATAGAGACTTCCTATTGCGCTCTATAGTATTTTAGGTCAGCGGGTTTTCCTTCTACATCTTCGTTTATATTAACATTAGTTGCCATAGGTGTATTGATTATTTTAGCATCTTGCATTCCAAATCGATTTATTAAGTCCTTAGTATATTTTTGTTGATGTAAATATATTCCATCTTTAGTTTGTTTAATTTGTAAACCTAAGAAGAAACTTAACTCTCCCCTAAATTCATTTCAAATTCACTTTCCATAAGTGAGATGAATTAGTTTAGCAGGATCGAGTTGGTAGTTCCAAAAATTATATCATCTACATAGATTTGGGCTATAAAGATTTCTTTTCCTACGGTTTTCTGAATAAGGTTGGGTCGACTAAACCTTGGTTGAATCCTTTGGACTTAAGATAGATCGAAAGCCTTTCGTACCAAGCTCTTGGGGCTTGTTTGAGTCCATATAGGGCTTTCTTAAGTCTAAGGACATGGTCGAGTTTATCTAGATTTTCGAATCAGGAGGTTGGTAGCGTAAACTTCTTCCTTAATGTATCCATTCAAAAATGCTGACTTGACATCCATTTGGAAACAATTTAAAACCTCGATGTGCGTATATGCTAACAACATTCGGATGGACTCTAGTCTGCTACGGGCGTAGGTCTCATCGTAATCTAAACCTTCGACTTGACTAAACCCTTTTTGCGACTAACCTAGCTTTATTTCTAACTACTTCACCTTTATCATCAAGTTTATTTGAAATACCCACCTTGTTCCAATAATTGATTTTCTTTAGGTGGTGGTACTAATTCCCGGACTTCATTTCTAGTGAATTGAGCTAGCTCTTCTTGCATAGCAATAATCCGATCGGGATCGAAGTGCTTGTTCAATAGTTTTGGGTTCGATTTTGGAAATTAACGAGATTTGACTAAGGTTTCGATATGAAGCTCTAGTTCGAACCCCTAAATTTGGATCACCTATAACTTGATTGATAGGATGACTTGGGTGAGTTCTAGTTTGACGTGGGTTAGAGTCATCTATCACTTGGTCGATAGGATGACTTGGGTTAGGACGAGATTCAAGTTCAAGATCAGTGTCGTGTTCGCTATTAGTTGATTTGATTGTTGGTTTTGTTAAGGATTGAACGGGTTCGTGTCCTTCGTCGAAAACTATATTAATGGTTTCTTCGACTCTTATGTGTAGGATCAATGGAATTACTAAAGGGTTGTTTGTAAGTTTTTAAACCTAAATCATCTCACCAATATCTACATGATCAAAACATGTTATTCCTATGTGTTATTGTGAGATGACTTTCAATTTTACTTGATTAATTTTAATGAATTTAAATTAACCAACATTAGGTTAGATTCGGATTTAGTCTAAGCTCATCAAGTAATCTTTTCAAGAGATTAGCTTCCAGGTCGTGGCGAGGCACAGAGGCCTTCTTTGATCGGAACAACGACCACTTCCTTAGACAAAGCTAATTTCAAGAAATTGATAACTCGACTTACTTGAGACTAGATCTTGGTCTAACTAGTTATTTTTGAAAAGAGGCTCCCCGAGGCTCAATCTTTTAAATAGGATTTTAGTTGATTTATTTTTGAAAAGAGGCTCCCGAGGCTCAATCTTTTCGCAGGATTTTAGTTGGTTATGAGTCCTATCTAACCATTCTAAAAATAAAGGAAAAACTAAGCATGCAATTTCTAAGACTTAACAAAAATACATTTTGTATTGGCTCCCCCTGGACCATTGAATCGAGTGGGTCTATTCACATAGTGAATTTGGTCCTTGGGAACCCAATACATGTTAGATCCTAAAGTTGAAATCAAAGTGATCTTAGGGACCCATGCTTGGACATTTTTCTTATGTTGGTTTACTATAGACATATATGACTTATTGGTTGTATTTGAGTTAAACCGAGTCCCGGCCTTGTTGTACACGGCCCTTTGTGATCCAAGTAAGAGGTCAAGTCCCTTGGATCCCAAAGTGAACCTTTCCAACGTGTTCCTAAGGTCTTCGACTTGTGTTTTCAAAAGCGAGTTCTCAACTTCAAGCTTTTCAACTTGAGTTGAGTCCTCCTCTTGAATACGAGTAGTCGAAGAGGTTAGGGAGACCTCATGTTTGAGAAGGTTAACCTCCTCAATTAGGGTCTCGACCTTGGACTCGGACTTAGCTAGTTTCTTATTTAAAAATTTAATTGCACCATACAAAGTATTAAGTAACGAGACTTACCCTTAATGATTCTTTTGAACGGATACGGATCCGTGGCTTGTCTTGAATGGAAGCTCATCATCGGATTCGGACTCGGACTCTTCTTCGGTTTCGAGTCGGCATTAGAGCTTGGATATCGTCGTCTTCCTCCGGGGGGGGCTTGCTTGCGGGCTTCTTCTTCTTGGAACCTGCAACTAACGCAATACTCTTCTCGGCCTGGACCACGTTAGTTTGCTCATGTAATTCAAGTTCCGAAAACAATTCGTCTAACCTAATTTTAGAAAGGTCCTTGGAGACCTTGTAGGCATCGACCATGGATGCCCACAAGGTGGTCCTAGGAAACGAGTTAAGAGAATACCTGATAAGGTCGCGAGTCTCGACCTTTTGTCCGATGGCATGGAGTTGGTTGACGATGTCTTGGATACGAGCATGTAGTTGAGTTGCGGTCTCGTTTTCCTGCATTTTCAAGTTATACAATTTATTTAAAAGTAAATCTCTTTTACATACCTTCGTGTCATCGGTGCCTTCGTGTAGTTCCACTAGCTTGGTCCATAAGTCCTTTGCACTAATGAAGGGGCCGACGCGGTTGAGCTCTTCCTTGGACAACCCACATTGCAAGATTTGAGTTGCCTTGGCATCGGCTTCTACTTGTTTTTTCATGGAATTTGACCATTGATCGTAACCCAAAGATTCACCATCTTCATTAGGAAGTGTGAAACCGGTTTGGATTACGATCCACATCTCGATTTGGGTTTTAAGAAAGCATTCCATCCGACCCTTCCCCTAACGAAAGTCATTACCGTTGTAAAACGGGGGTCGGGCGGTGCTAAACCCTTCGAGATGGGCCATTTAAAAACAAGAAGAAGAACGAAAAAGAATCTTGCAAAACACACGAAAGAATATTCCAAGACTTTCGTCTTGGATTAGTAGTCTTGAGAAGTAAAAAGATATATAAAATGTAACTTGCAAAAAGAAATAAACAATCAAATGCGAATGTCGTTGAAGTTCCAGAGGACAACCTTACTCGGGATCTAACCCGAAGGACAACCTTATCCGGATCCTAAAGCCTCTAATGCAATTCTATATGTAGGAGAAGATAAGCAAGTGAAATAATTATACGAAAACAGAAATAAATAAATAAATAATCTGTAAAAAAAAGAAAAACAAAGCTAGATTGGTGGTTTCACCGAATCTTAGCGCCCCCGGCTCTGATACCAATTGTTGGATCGAAAGTGTCGCTAGAGGGGGGGGTGAATAGCGATACGATGTCGTTAAAACACTTTTGCAATAAGTAAAAAGCAAGTAGAGAGTGCACAGCGGAAATATAAAGTAGACAAGATATTTTTACGTGGTTCACAATCTTTCGATTGCTAAACCACGGCCCTAGTGATCCTTGATCACGTACGGAGGGCAATTCACTAAAACCACTCCTCCTCGTTGGAGGTAGGAGCAACGATTACAAAAAGAAATCAAGGCAAAGGGACACTCCCCCTTTCCTTGTTACGATTAAAGCACAAAGACAATTTAAAGAAGTAGAACTTAAATAAATATATCTACAACTCTTATAAGTAGAAGATGTAGCTTTCGTTGTCGGCGGATATTCG
The DNA here is from genome assembly GCA_025175895.1 of Wurfbainia villosa. Taxonomy (NCBI): domain Eukaryota; kingdom Viridiplantae; phylum Streptophyta; class Magnoliopsida; order Zingiberales; family Zingiberaceae; genus Wurfbainia; species Wurfbainia villosa. The sequence continues at coordinate 59,725,190 of CM046002.1, forward strand.
TCGTAGCAAATGTGAGTAGTAGTAGCGGCGTTACGACGGCGTGTTGAGAGCTCTTGAATTCTTGTCATTTGCTTGGCTTGAACATGTCTATTTATGGATATTGATCTATGAATTTAGACATAGGTAGTGTCCAAGGTGAGGTTCTTATCCCAACTCAAGGATGAGGTGTTTCATCCAACCACCTTGTGCCACCTCCAACCTTCTTGTGCGCCAACTCAAGGATGAGGTGTTTCATCCAACCACCTTGTGCCACCTCCAACCTCCTTGGGCGCCAACTTGTTGATGAGGTGTTTCATCCAACCACCTTGTGCCACCTCCAACCTCCTTGGGCGCCAACTTGAGGATGAGGTGTTTCATCCAACCACCTTGTGCCACCTCCAACCTCCTTGGGCGCCAACTTGTTGGAGCCATTCAACTTGTGCCACATCATGGGAGCCAACCATCTTGTGCCAACTCACCTTATTTTGGGCGTCCACCACAAGGAAGCTTGGTGATGGTTTGGATGTCCACCTTGATGCCACATCACCCTTTGTACCAAAACACGAGTCAAGTCCAAATTCACCCCCTTGAAATTCGAGCTCTTCTCGAGGCTGGAACTTGACTAGCAGTTGACTGTAGTCAAAGGGTTTTGGACTGCAGTACAAGTTAGCTTAAAATATAAAGTAAGATGGTTCTAACCATCTGATCTCGACCTAGACCTTCCATTGGAGGTATTGGGTCGGATCTACGCTTAACGACCTTGCTTCGCTTTCACACGAGCTTACCTTGTAGCCTCGCTTCCGGTCTTCACCCGAGTACCTCGGCTTCCTCCGAAGTCCCTCTGGCGTTGCCCGACCACCTCGGTTCCCACCGGGTGTCGCAGACCTTCCGCTCAACTTTAGCATTTCTGCACACTTAATTGAGCTCGTAAGATAACAAATATACCCTTAACTATTGAGCCTTTTGCCATAATCAAAATACCGGTTCGACTTTGGTGCCCACTGCACCAACAATACACACATATGGCCATAATAGTTGGATCTTATGCCTGCAATCGAAAAGTTAACCTACGCATATCCTACTATTATCCGGCACATATAATATATGAAAAGTGCATAAAAGTAACCGAATCCTTAACACACAAAACCGGAAACCGTGGCTCTGATACCACTTGAAGGTTTTGTTCGGAAGCTCTGATACCACTTGTTGGGAGGGGAAACTTCGCTTCCCACTTCAACTCGGTCGCTTGTTCATGGCGATCCCTTCTACGTCCCCAGATAAAAAATTTATCCTTGACAAAAGGGATTGCCCAAGCAACCTTGTCATCGTCGTGCTATTCGATTAGAGTGTTCACTTGAACAAACTTGTTGTTCAAGCGACCAACCTCTATTCTACGAATAGCTGTGGAATAGACGATGTACGGATCGCCAAATTTTGTGTTTATGTTCGGGGTCCAAGTTATATTAGCCACAAAATAGAATATATCATGCATATATAATTGAAAAACAATTACAAACATGTGACATGTGAAGATAGATAAGTGTTATACCTCTTGATCTTCTATTGTATGACCTTCCTCCTTTCGGATGTCGTGTGGGCGACGATCTACCAAAATTTGAAGCTCCTAGATCACCAATCTTCCTTGCTTGTTCCGAGCAAGAGGAAGAATAGAAACAAGACTCTTCTCCTTCCTTTAGTCAACCAACAAGCAACAAACAAGTTGCTTGCCGCCGGCCAACAAGGAGAAGGAAAAAGGATGGTTGCAGGTCAAGATCTCCAAGGGAGGACCCTAAGCCTTGGTTCCACCGGCCAAGGAGAGGAGAAGAAGGTGGTTTTGACGCCGTCTAAGGGCTGGGAAGGCTGGTATGGGCACCGGCCACCAATGGAGAAGAAGAAGACAAGGAAAGAATTTCCTTATTTTGTGCCGCCAAGCTCCAAACCCTAATCCTAGCTACTTGCTGCCAACTCCAAAGCTCCCTTTCTTCTCAATTGCTGTCCATGCCAACCCTAAGGCCTTCTTTTATAGAGTTTAGGGATAAGCCTTGTTTTAATCTCCACCATTGGTTCTAGGGATTTAATCTCAACGTCGGATCTAGAGATTTAATCTCAACCATCGGATCTAGAGATTTAATCTCTACCTTTGGATCTAGAGTTTTGTTTCTATCCATTGGATCTAGGCTTCATGAGGTATTAATAGGCTACAATAGGGACCATGAGGAGGAGTTGGATCTTTGCCACCCAATGGATCAAGCCCACATAAAGTCCGATCCATTAATGATAATCCAATCGACTAAAGGATTATCATTGATCTACCTCACCAACCCCCATAAGTTAATATGGGCTCCATATATTATATGTACATTTTCTCCCGGTGTTTAAGATCTCAAATGTCCATCGATTAATTAATTTACTGACTATTAATTAATCAACATCTAACTCCATGAGTAGTAGCACTCAACCTTTTCATCATGTCGGACCAAGTCCACCTGCATGGTTTACTTGATGAACCTTATGAGCTCCTCAAGGGGACATCATCATCCTAATATATGGGACACGGTTTCCTCCTATAATCAATGGCACACCATATAAATAATATCATTTCCCAACTTACCGAGCCTATCGATTTAATCTATAAATCTCGTCCATTGGTAAATCAAAGAAATGAATACTAAGTATATGTGCCCATTAGTATATCGGAATTAAGAGTGTGTATAATATAATATCTGAGGTCTGATTCGATTATGTAGTCAGCAATAAATTGAATCACCTCTAAGTCGGTCCTGCTCAATACACATAAAGTGTACTAGTGCGATTCTATGGTCAAGACAAACCAATATCAAATCACACTACAACCATACCAATGGTTTGTCCAAAGTCATCTCGATTGTGAGACTATACTTATACTTTACAAGGAGCTGATAACATGATCTCTTGTGTGACACCACACACCATGTTATCTACAATGTAATGTATTAGACAATATGCATAACCATGAAAATATGCAAACAATGATCATGTGATTCTTATTTCAAAAATAAAGATGTTCATACAAAAGATAAACTTTTCAGTATACATCCCAGCAATAACCCGTACTCTAATACCTACAATCTCGGATGGAGGAGTCACTCGAATTTCTCCTACAAAAATAACTCGGGAAACCCCCAACCATCTGGAGGGTACGGGCAATAGCAGGGCAATGGGCAACGACCACAGAAGTCCAGACTGGAACAGATGATAGAGGACTTTATCGCTACCTAAACTAAGGCCAATGAGGAATTTCATCGCCAGCATCAAAAGTCTGAAGAAGCACTGAGAGACTTGAAGGCCATCGTTGACGGCCTTGTAAGTCATACCAGGATGTTGGAGACACAAGTGGCCTAAATAGCCCAATCCATGTCACAACCTGTTAAGAGCTCTCTAGTAAGTCAAGGAAAAGAGGAAGGAGTAGGGCAAAGTAGTCAATTCGCCAAGGGGTATGCAGCCATGATTTCCACCCTACCTGACCAAGCTGAGTTTGAAGAGAAGATTCCAATACAACTTGAGAACCCTAGTGAATTCATTATTCACTGCTTGATTTATGGGGAGAGCTTCAACGAAGCACTATGCGACTTGGGGTCATCAGTCAGTGCGATGCCCTTCGCATATTTTCTAAAGATGGGACTAAGCAGGCTCCAACCAGCGAATCTTGGTATTCGTATGGGGGATGATTCAGTGAAGGAGCCTGTTGGCCTGCTACCACACGTTCCTATGATGATTAAGGATTTCGTGATACCCACGGACTTCATCATATTGGACACATGATTGAATCCTCAAAATCCCATCATTCTGGGAAGGCCTTTTCTAGCAACCGTAGGGGCGTGCATAGATGTGAAGGCACACCAGATCTCCCTAGAGGTAGATGGGGAGATCATCCTTTTCTGCCTTTCAGAGCATAGAACTCCCTACTTTGACGGCTTCACAATTAGCAGATTGAAGCTGGAACCTCCAGATGCAGATCCCGAGATGGATGAATGGAGGTTTACTAAACCACCAGAGCCGAGTTGATAGAAGAGTGCGGTCGAGCTAAACGACCTTAAACAAAGTGCTTCTTGGGAGGCAACCCAAGTTTAGTTTTAGATTTTCCTTTTCTATTGCATTGCATTCATTTATTGATTTTAGTTTTGAGTTCCATCACATTTAGAGTTAGGAATAGAAAAGACCTTTGCTAGGCAAAAGTGAGACCCATATTAGTCTACATGGCGAAGTGTATGAACAAATTCGGACCATGCTGCATAAAAGGGGTGAAAAATGGGGGCACATGGCTTGGCCATGTGTTTTCCCACGGCTTTGCCCGATTGACCAGAGGCGCACATGGCCTGGCCATGTGTTTTCACACGGTCGTGGCATGCGAGGTTAAAAGGGGGGAGACGTATGTTTTCACCCCATTTGCACTGTGTGCTTCAAAAGTTCACGCGTGATTTCACTTTCCCCTTCCTCTAGAAGCATTTCTAACCTCTAAAGAAGCCAAAAGGAGCAAGGATGAGGAGGACCAAGATTGTAGCATCCCGATCCGGTGCCTCAGAGCGACGAACAAGAAGAGCTGACGCTCCTCAAGCTCCGGAAGAGGGGACCACCCTACCCCCTCTACTTTTTCGCAATAATGAACATAGAGATAGGTACAATATGCCCTCTACTCGTAAACTTACTACTACTAGGTACTTAGATGAGGATTTTCTAGAATCTTTAGGGTTGTTAGGAGATATGCAAACCCTTGTTGCAAAAATGGGGTGGGATGAGATTATGGGAATAAGGCACCTAACCTACCCTAGCATAGTTTTGGAATTTTTGAGTTCTATAGAGGCAAAAGTTTTAATGGGTAGAGAGAGCGAGGAGGTTAGGATAACTTTTAGGCTTTTTAACATAGAGCATGAGTGGACCCTTCACCAATGGAACTCATGTTTTGGCTTACCAAGTGGGTGAGAGAGAAGAACCCCTATTGGGTTCAACTCTTGGGAATGTTGGACTGAGTTGACGGGGGAGCATGCTTATGACCCTTCTAGGGCCAAAGCGTCGCACCTCCAAAACCCCATCTCTCGATACCTTCACCGCATCATGGCCAGTACTATATTTGGTCGTGGGGAGAGTGACAGTGTAGTGAGAGCCAACGAGCTGCTTTGCTTATGGGATATGCTACAAGAAAGAAGTAGCATTGATGTGGGGTCCCACTTCATTAGACACTTAGTGAAGATGGGCAAAGCAGCACGCGGAGAGATCAATGTGGGAGGCCTACTTACCCACATTTGCTATAGGATGGGGTACGATTATACAGCATTGGAGAGTATAGAGGGGAGCCCTAGGATTGACCTAGGAGTATGCATGGCCATGAAGATGATTGTAAGAGAAGGAGACTCCTTATGCTTTGTAAGGAAAAATCTTACGACCCTTAGGCTCCCCGACCCGGATCGTACCACCATCGCTATACGCGCCAATTGGCGCTTAGACCTGATAGTGGAGTCCCCTCCACATGAGGGACCATCCACATCAGCGCCCATCTCTCCACCTTTGTATCACTCTCCCTCCAATCCACAGATGCATAGGAGCCCACCTAGTCCACGCCGACATGAGCCTACACCTGCACCATCATCTTTTTCTACTTTTGAGCAGGATGCAGGTACATCGGCATATGATTTCTCGAAGTTCCGATCACGCCTCGACGACATTTACACTAAGCAGCAGACGCAAAGGCAGCGATGGGAGGAGCAGAGTGTCTACCAGCAGGCGGAGTTCCGAGGATTCCGGGAGCATTTCCAGCGGACTGAGGAGTTCTACGATGAGGCCCGCATATACTTCCAGGAGGAGGTTGCTCGTCGCCAAGATAAGATAGCTTACCGCAGGGAGATCCGGTAGCATATGCACGCCCAACAGGCACAGTGGGCTAGGGAGGAGGAGCACCGAGCAGCCGCTGCATCCACCAATTCCCAGATCGACCACATGTATATGTGGCATTAGCGGCTCAGCAGCAGGTTCTCCCAGGATCCAGAGATGCCCAGGCTCCCAGACTTTCCACCTCGACTACCATAGTAGAGGTATATTTTTGTTTAAGTCTGGGGGGAAGACCCCAAAATCTATTTTGTTTTGTTTCCTAGCAGTAGTTTCTTTTCTGGTATTTTCATTCATTTGTTCATGCATGCATGAGTTGTTTAGTTCCTTTCAGTACTTAATTTTTGGTGTCTGAAAAGCTACCTTAGTAGTATTTTTAAAAGTTGCTTGCATGAGTTGTTCCCATAGGTAGCTTAACTCTATTTATCTTGTGGTAGTTTATTCTATTCGCTCTATTGAATGTTCTAAACCTGCACTGGTTAGATTTATTTTTGCACTTACACATATTAAACATTCTGAAAGGGAAAATCTAGTATATACCTAGTTATGATTCACTTCAATAGTCTAGTACTTTGGAATCCATAGGTGACTCTAGGTTTAGCATTTTAGTTACTGGAGATGCTCGAATTGTGTAAGCCCATTCAGAAAAATCAAAATCCCTGTGAGATGAAAAATAAAAAAAGAAAAAGAGAGAGAGAGAGAGAGAGAAAGAAAAAAAAGAGATTATGAGGGATAAAAAATAGTTGTCGTGAGTGGAAATGGCTATGTGCCTCTTTGAGACCGAGTTAGTTTATTGGGGAAACACCTCCCAATTTCTCTCAATACCGACCACGCCTTTGAGACTTTATGCTAGATCTAGGGAATGACCCTCGCATTGGGCAGGTAAGTGCCTAAGAGCCGGAAACCTTAGGAAAACTATGGGGTGACAACTTAACTCACCATGGAACGGGCATCCCCTAAGAATGATTCGCCTAGCACGAGCACGAGGAGCTAACTTAGTGAATTTTTAGAACATATTTGTTTTGCTTTGATTGCAAATATCACCTGATAAATTTAGTTAGCATGCTAATTATGAAATAATATCTTTTTAAAATTTTATGGCACTGAGGTTTACTTGAGGACAAGCAAAGATTTAAGTCTGGGGGAAGTGATGTGAGCAAAACATATAGGGTTTTAGGAGTAGTTTTCGCTCACATCTTATTACATTTTGTGTTAGTTTCATGCATATGTTACTATATTCTTGCACGCATTGCCTATTTTCTAGTTCGGATGTCTGCTTGTTGTACTTTTGTGTGCAAGTTAGCTTTTCTGGTGAAAAGACGCATTTTCGGAGCAAAAGAAGGACTTTCGCAGCTAGATGCAGAGTGGAACACGGCCAGGGCGTGTGGATTCACACGGCCGTGTCCAATAGGTGAAGAATAGCACCCCAGGGTCGTACACAGCCTAGCCATGTGGAAACACATGGTCGTGTGGTGGCTTGACAAATTTGTGCGACTAGGGCTTTTTCCGAATTTTGCAGCAGTCCAAGGCGATGTCTATATAAGGATGGCTCCACCCAAACCCTAGGGAAGTGGCACGACGGCTAGGATGACACACCGAAGCCCTAAAAAACTTCGGTAACTCGCAGTGGGGAGGAGGAACACCGCTGGAGGTCCACAACTTGCAATACAACGTCGGAGAGAAGATCATGAAGCATCGTATATCTCTATTTCTGTGCTTTATTTCTATTGTATTCGAACTTAAACATGTTTTGTGATTCTTCCTTCGTATTTATGGAGTAGTACTTTTGATTCTAGGATTATGGAGTAGCTTGTGTACATAAACAATGTTGGTTCATATTAAATTCTGGCTAAAAGTTTGATTTGACAATTGGTAGTTGCTCTCTATTATATCTTCGTGAGTTTGACTTTCTTTCCGCTGTGCTTAGGCGATACAAGGTGGTGACAGCCCTCGCAATCTAAATTTAGGAGGTTTGATCCAAGGAACCTAGGGGTAAACCTGACCTCCCATAACTGCGGGGAGAAGGGAGCGGTGGAATCGGAAATGGTCCACCACAAGGATTGATTTGGCATCCTTGTACCCTCTATCCTGTCCTTTTGGGCAGAGGTAGCTCCCGGTGAGTGCGGCGGCTCTGCGGGGAGAGTGTATGATGTCCCTTCCCCAAATCGTAGGTAGACGTTTAGACGACGCCAATTGACAACATTGTTCTGTGGTACACAAGTGAAATCGAAGTCCTAGAATCACCTTTTAAGACCCTGGCACACTCTTTTCCTCCTCCATGTGACACCGTACAGAGTAGAGTCCACCGATAGTCCTCACCAACCGACTCTCTCAAAGATTTCGTTCGAACAATCGCAACCACTTAGTGTATTGGTATTCGAATCCAAGTCCTTGTGGGATCGATAAATCTTTACTACTTGACGACATCCGTGCACTTGCTGTTGGTGCAATCGACCCAGGTCATGATTGACCAGGACTTGAGTTTGACTCGAGTGATATTTTGATGTTCGACAAAAACATATGACAATGTAATTGTTATGGGAAAGTCCAATTCTTGGGTACTTGGCATGGAAAGTCCAAGTGGGACACTTGACATTTGGTAAAGTCCAAGTCTTGAGTACTTGGCATGGAAAGTCCAAGTGGGACACTTGGCATTTGGTAAAGTCCAAGTCTTGAGTACTTGGCATGGAAAGTCCAAGTGGGACACTTGGCACATGAAAAGTCCAAGCATGGGTCTTGGCAATGTAAAAGTCCAACATTGGTTGGCAAGGGAAAGTCCAAGCATGGTCTTGGCATTTGAGAAGTCCAACATGGGTTGGCAAGGGAAAGTCCAAGCTTGAGTCTTGGCATGAGAAGTCCAAGGGGTTTGATATTGGCTGCGTAAAGTCCAAGCGGGAGTCTTGGCAGCATAAGTCCAATGGTTGGCGGCGTAAAGTTCAAGCGGAGTCTTGGCGGCGTAAGTCCAATGTGCCTTGGCGGTGTAGACACCGTTAGCATGACATAGCCGATGGAAGCACCTGAAGGCTAGCGCGATGGATGAACAAGTCATGGATGACTTGGAGGGATCCGAGAGGCATGAGGCTGATGGAGGTGGCTAGAAGGCTTAGCTCTAGGCTAAGGGTGGTCTAGCAAGTATGGGGGCACCATACTTGGGCTAAAACCTCATGTTTGAGGTGTGGCGATCGGTGCCATGTGGCGCTGACCGACCGAGTCAACTAGGGTTTGATGCGGGAAGTGGCCTAATGATCGCTATAGGGCAAATGATCGATCAGCATGATCAGTCGACTGGTGCTCGGGAATTCGACCACAGAGTGTAGTCTCACTCGACCGCTGGGACCAGCAGTCGAGTGAGGACACCATCAGTCGACTGATGGGTTTGATCAGTCGACTGATGGTAGATCCGTTGGACTTATCCAGCGTGGATCTAGCCGTTGTCTCACGACAACAGTGGCATCAGTCGACTGATGGTCCCGAGCAGTCGACTGATAGACTTTTTCCAGCACAGGTTGAAGCTATATAAGGAGCTCGTGATGGAGAAAAAGATAGCGATTTTCTTGGGTAAATTTGAAGGGGGAAGTTGGTGCTTTCCAGTCCTTCAAAGCTAGTTCAAGGCAATCAAAGATCAAGCAATCCAAAGCTCTTGTAAAGTGTTTTTCCTTTACTTGCATTTGTATTTCATTATATTTGCTTGTATCTATTTGATTATTGTTGTAATCATTATTGTACGAGGTTTCTCCGCCTCCGGATTGTTCCGAGAAGGAGTGTTATTATAGTGGTGTGTGATTGACATCGCTAGGGTTCGTGCGAACCCGATCCGTGGAGTAGTAACTGTTCGGTTCCGAACCACGTTAAATATTCGTGTTATTGTGTTGTGATTGTGTTTCGTTATTGTTATTATATATATATTCCGCTGTGCTAACGAAACTTGTAAACACAATCTCGATCGAATTCCATCAACGAACAAACACGTGCTATTCACCCCCCCTCTAGCCATTACAGAGATCCTAACAAGTGGTATCAGAGCCTAGGGCTCTTCTACGGATTAACAACCAAGGGAGCACGCTAGAGAAACAAGATGGAATTCAAGGAGAGATTGGGTGACGACATCAACGTTCCGCCTTCCTTCGACCGCGAACATTTTGCGTATTGGAAAGGTAAAATGGAATATTTTCTAATGACGAATATAGAAAATTGGTTTACCGTGATTAAAGGTTTTGATGCTCCGAGAGGAGAGAACGACAAAATCCTCAAAATGAAGCGATGGACCGAGGAGCAACGTCAAAAATTCAAGACAACCGTTAAGGTAACAAAAATGTTGATTAATTTGATACCTAATGATATTTTGTCTAGATTAGGAAGCTATAAGGATGCCAAGGAGTTGTGGAACAAGCTGGTCAAGTTCCACGACAATCTCGAATCGGTCCAAGAAGACTTGAAAGAATTGGAGGAGACCTCCACCTCTAGGATTGAGGGGGAGGAAGTTAGACCATCCACTTCGGAGCAAGAGTCAAGTCAAGAAGAAGCCTCTACTTCCGGTCAAGAGGAAGAGCAAGCTCGAGTTTAGCAGCCTAGGTAACTCAAACACATCAATTTCTAATAAAAATCATATCATGTGTTTTGAGTGTAGGGAATTTGGGCATTACAAGAGCAAATGCCCAAAGAGGTTAGGAAAAAGCTCCACCGCACTAAAAGTCAAGGATGTCGGTTCCCCAACATCTAAAGGCAAGGAGCACATCATATGCTTCAAGTGCAATTCAAAAGGACATTATAGGAATCAATGTCCTAGGGGGAGCAAAAAGACCAAAGAGGGAGCTACACAAATAGGGGGAGCCTCTAAGGCAAACCCTAAGGTATATTTTCATAATGCTCATTCTTTAAATTCTAAGCAAAAGCATGCTAGAATTAATTCAAATGACTTTGCTATTACTCATGAATCAAAGCATGCTAGGAATGATAACTCTAGATCTATTTCAAATAAGGAGAAATTTGGGACTAATGTCCCTAGAAAGGTCATTCCTAGGAAAACAATTAAGAAAATCGAAAGTTATTTAGGTATCAATCCCAATAAGGGTAGATATATGTTTAAGGTAAATGGTAATGCCCAAAAACCTAATCAAAAATCATTTGGGCAATTAGAATTAGAGAACCAAGCCTTAAGGTCAAGGCTTGAAAAACTAGAAAAGACCCTAAATAAGATACAAAATCAATTTCAAGGGTCTAGAAGTCAAAGCCTAGGGTCAAATGATCAAAAGTCTAGGTCCAAAAGTCAAAGTCAACACCTAGGACCTAAGAGTCAAAAGTCAACCAAGGGCAAGCAAGGTTTGGGTCACAAACCTAAGCCTAAGGTGGCTTACCATAGTGTTCCATTTGATTATGGAACACAATCTAGGTCTAGGAAGACCAAGGTTACTAGGGAGGCAATCCCTAAGGTTAACCATGGTAAGACCCAAATGACCAAGGCTAAAAAGCCTAGAAGGGTCATTAGGAAGGTATCTAGGGAGGTTATCCCTAAGGAATACCTAATTAACCCTAGGAGCTCAAATCGGTTTTGGGTTCCTAAGAGCGTGATTGATTCACGCTAGGTGGGTTTAGGGTGTGCCAACCTTGATTGGATGAGTAGTTAACTCAACCATAGTAAAGGTGGCACTTTAGGATATTTTCAAGGTTATGGTTACCTTGAAAATACATTTGATCTTTAATCCTAAAAGATTTTAGGATGTGCCAATATTATTTGAGAAGTTTGATAAAATGATTAAATTGGCAAAATTTAGTTTTAGAGTTTAGTTTGTCATTTTGGGTTTTTGGCACACTAAGAAGATTAGTGATAATATGGCAAAATATAATTAATTATATCAAATGGCAATTAATATTAAAATTTAGGTATACTTATACCTATACTTTTTTCTTGCCATGATTTGTTTGCCATATGCCATGACATGACATCATGTTTATGTTCTATCATTTATATGTCATGAGTATGCTTAGGGATTAAGGATAAATGTCATGTGTTTTTAGATTTCATATTATGCCATGACATCATGATCATTGGCCATGCTTAATTATTGCTATTACTATGCCATGATCATTTCATGCATTTAATTGATTAAAATTGATATAAGGACTATGGCATGACTTGAAGTCCCATTTATAAGGGAATCAAGTAGGGTTGCCTAGAAAATGCATGAAACCCTAGATTAAATGAACCAAAACCCACATCTCACATCCAATTGACATGTATGTGTATTTATACACCCTAGATACATGTGAGATGCTAGGATATGAGTTAAGTTCAAGGTGCATAGTTTTTGCATCTAGTTGAACCCAAACTCATTTTAGCTCAACATATGGATCATTGGGAAAGCTTGTGTACAAGTCATGTGCATAGAGCCCAAGGAATATGATCCAAAATAAGGTTTTGAAAACATTTTAAAATCATTTTGAAAAACCTTGGTGAAGTCTATCTCTTGATAGCAATCACCATTGATGAGATTGATACAAAGTGAGCTTAAACTTTAAAGTTTTTAGTCACTTTTGGATTTTGTATCAATTTTGCTATTTTATGGGTAAAATATTTTTTAAACATTTTTCACCCATTGTATTGGTCATAAGTATTATACGTATCAAATTGCATGATTTTTCGATATACGTATAATTAGTTATGATTTTTCAAAACTCATTTCTAATAACTGAAAATTGAGATTTTAATCGATCGCCGCCCTAGGTGTCGATCGATGATGCCGTGTCGATCGATTTCTGAATCACTCGACTGATAGCCTGATTTCGGGGTAAACAAGGTTGTTTAACCCGATTTCATTGCAAGTTAAGGTCCCTAACCACTCCTAACTCTAGGATATGCTTTGGGAAGCATGATGAAGGGTAAAAATCCATTGGATATGGATTAGGAGAGGTGTTTAGGGTTTGTATCAATTTTAAGGTGTTGGAGAGTTCAATGTTGAATTTCTAACCTTAATTTTGATGGCTTAGAGTTCCTATTGGCTTAGGGACTTCCCAAGGACATTGTTGGTGCAATGGTCAAGGGGGAGAAAGCCTTTAGGGGGAGGTATCCATCTTGGGATGATGGATGTGTTTTTCTCCTTGAAGAGGAGAGGTTATTGGGAAAGTATCATCAATTTGGGAAAAATAATGGGTTTTTTGATACCCAATTTGGAAATTGGGAGAGTGAATAGGATTGCCTCTCTTGAGTGATATGAGACTTATCACTAGGAAGATGGTAGGCATCCTAGATATTTTTAGACCAAGGGGGAGATTGTAAGATCTCATTGAAACATGAGACATTGCTTGTTCAGTTACATGTGCTGATGTTAGTCGAAAGTATTTGGGAGAACATTTTGGAGAATGTTTAGAAGGGAGATTGTTGGTTTGGTTAGTCATGATAACAGGACTCAGTGATGTTTTGATGTTAGAGCAAAAATATGACAATGTAATTGTTATGGGAAAGTCCAAGTCTTGGATACTTGGCATGGAAAGTCCAAGTGGGACACTTGGCATTTGGTAAAGTCCAAGTCTTGAGTACTTGGCATGGAAAGTCCAAGTGGGACACTTGGCATTTGGTAAAGTCCAAGTCTTGAGTACTTGGCATGGAAAGTCCAAGTGGGACACTTGGCACATAAAATGTCCAAGCATGGGTCTTGGCAATGTAAAAGTCAACATTGGTTGGCAAGGAAAGTCAAGCATGGTCTTGGCATTTGAGAAGTCCAACATGGGTTAGCAAGGGAAAGTCCAAGCTTGAGTCTTGGCATGAGAAGTCCAAGGGGTTTGATATTGGCTGCGTAAAGTCCAAGCGGGAGTCTTGGCAGCATAAGTCCAATGGTTGGCGGCGTAAAGTCCAAGCGGAGTCTTGGCGGCGTAAGTCCAATGTGCCTTGGAGGTGTAGACACCGTTAGCATGACATAGCCGATGGAAGCACCTGAAGGCTAGCACGATGGATGAACAAGTCATGGATGACTTGGAGGGATCCGAGAGGCGTGAGGCTGATGGAGGTGGCTAGAAGGCTTAGCTCTAGGCTAAGGGTGGTCTAGCAAGTATGGGGGCACCATACTTGGGCTAAAACCTCATGTTTGATGTGTGCCAGTCGACTGGTGTCATGTGGCAGTCGACTGGACCGAGTCAACAAGGGTTTGACTGTGGGAAGTGGCCTAGCAATGATCATAGTGTGGGCAATGATCGATGCTCGAGCAATGATCGATGATTGCATGATCACCAACCGGGTGCTCGAATTCGCCACAGTAGTCTCACTCACCACCGGGACCAAGAATGAGTGAGGACACCATCACGATCGATCGATGGTAGATCCGCTGACTTATCCAACGTGGATCTAGCCGTTGACATGGGCATCACGATCGATGGTCTCGCAATGATCGATAGACTTTTTCCAACACAGGTTGAAGCTATATAAGGAGCTCGTGATGGAGAAAAAGATAGTGATTTTCTTGGGCAAATTTGAAGGGGGAAGTTGGTGCTTTCCAGTCCTTCAAAGCTAGTTCAAGGCAATCAAAGATCAAGCAATCCAAAGCTCTTGTAAAGTGTTTTTCCTTTACTTGCATTTGTATTTCATTATATTTTCTTGTATCTATTTGATTATTGTTGTAATCATTATTGTACGAGGATTCTCCGCCTCCGAATTGTTCCGAGAAGGATTGTTATTATAGTCGTGTGTGATTGGCATCGCTAGGGTTCGTGCGAACCTGATCCGTGGAGTAGGAACCGTTCGGTTCCGAACCACGTTAAATATTCGTGTTATTGTGTTGTGATTGTGTTTCGTTATTGTTATTATATATATATTCCACTATGCTAATGAAACTTATAGACACAATCTCGATCGAATTCCATCAACGAACAAACACGTGCTATTCACCCCCCCTCTAGCCATTACAGAGATCCTAACACTTGCAGCCATTGAGTGCGATCGCGCATTTTGAGTCCACGACGATATCTGTCGCGAGATTTGAGATCACGCCTGTGCGCATCAGCAGTCGACTGCTTGAGGCATCAGTCGACTGATACAAGCCATTAGTTGACTGATGGCAGGGTTTCAAGCTACAATGAAGAGTTAGCTCAAAAATGCAGTTTATATAAGTAAGCTCGATGGTCATTTACCATCCAATCTCGACTTAGACCTTCCATAGAAAGTCTTGGTTGGATCGACTCCTAAGGATGTCTCCGTATGGAGGACACGACCTTACTTACACTCACTCACACGAGCTTACCTCAACCTTTACGTTTGAAGCTTCACTTCCGGTCTTCACCCGAGTTCTTTGGCTCCCTCTGAAGTCCTCCTGGTGTCACCCGATCACCACGGTTCCCTCCGGGTGTCGTTGACCTTCGGCTTAGCTTAGCAATTCTACACACTTGATTCAGCTCGTGAGATAATAAAGTGAACTTAACTTTGTGTATTTGCTATAATCAAAACTCAAGTTCGATTCAGGTGCCTACTGCACCAACAGTTTACTCTTGAGTTTCTTCTTCGGACTTGCAAATAAAGCGATACTTTTCTCGACAGGGACCGAATTAGACTACTCATGTAATTCGAATTCGGAAAACAATTCGTCTAACCTAATTTTTGAAAGTTCCTTAGAAACCTTGTAGGCATCAACCATGGATGCCCACAAGGTAGTCCTAGGGAATGCATTAAGCGCGTACCTGATCACGTCTCAGTTGTCAACCTTCTGTCTGATCGAATGCAGCCCATTCATAATATCTTGAATTCGGACATGGAGCTGGGTGGCTGACTCGTGTTCCTGCATTTTTATGTTAAACAATTTATTTAAAAGTAGGTCCCTCTTACATACCTTGGTGTCTGCGGTCCCTTCGTGAAGTTTGATGAGCTTATTCCACAAGTCCTTTGTGTTGATAAAGGGGCCGACGCGGTTGAGCTCCTTTTTGGATAGCCCGCATTGTAGGATTTGTGTAGCCTTGGAGTTGGCTTCCACTTGGCATTTCATGGAATTTGTCCATTGATCGCAATCCAAGAATTCACCATCTCCATTTGTTGGAAGTGTGAATCCGGTTTGAATCACGATCCACATCTCTACTTGGATTTTCGAGTCGAACTCCATCCGACCCTTCCAGTAACGGAAGTCATCTCCATTGTAAAATGGAGGTCGGGCAGTGGTAAACCCTTCGAGATGGGACATTTAAAAAAAAACCTTGCAAAAACACAAACGACAAGAAAAACAAGTTGCCAAGACTTTTGTCTTGAATTATTAGTGCTGGAGATAGGAACTTAACGAAACGAAAAAAATGATACGAGATGAAATTTAAAACGAATATGAAAAGAGAAATAAAAATCGATGCTAGATTTGTGGTTGCACCAAATAGTAGCGCCCCCACTCTGATACCAATTGTAGGATCATAAAAGCACTAGAGGGGGGGGTGAATAGCGCACGTAAAACTTCGTTTCTTTTTTGATTCGTTCGATAAAAATAAAGAGATGCACAGCGAAAAAGTAAATGAGACAAGTTGGTTTTACTTGGTTCACAACCAACCGGTTGCTAATCCAAGGCCCTTATGATCCGAGATCGTATACGGAGGGCAATGCACTAAAAATCTTCTCCTCATTGGAGGTAGGAGACAACGAATACAAGGAAACTCAAAAACTCGAGGATGAGGCAACAAGCCTACCTCACCTCGTTTACGAAAAAGCTCGGAAAGAAATGGAATACAAGTAATTTAAGTGACAACTAAGAAACAAATGATACCGACGATGAACTGATCTTGAGTTTGTGGTCGTGTCATCGGCATTCCGACAGTGTTTCGGCATCGTAGAGTAGCGACGTTGAGGGATCACTTTGTAAGCACTTTGGATGACCTAAAGGGGTAAAACCCCCCTTCTTTTATAGCCTTGGAAGCTCCCCAACGTTCAGTTCCATCTCATGGTCAAAGAACCTCATCTTCCCAAGATAAGTGGAGCTTATCTTGACTCTCCTCGAGGTGGGCAGTTTGACTGACAGTCGACTGATGACCTCCATGAGTCGATTGATGACAACGGTAGTCGACTAAAATCTTGTCTACTCCACTACAACAACAATTTAGCTCGAAATGAAAACAATACATGTGAATTCGATGACCACTTACCGTCTGATCTCGACCTAGACCTTCCACGAGAAGTCTTAGTCGTATCGCTGCCTAAGGATGTCCCCGTACGGAGGACCCGACCTTCCATTCACTCATACACGAGCTTACCTTAGGTCCTTTTGTGACTTGCAGCTTTGCTTCAGGTCTCTACCTGGGTTCTTCGGCTGCCTCCGAAGTTCTCTCGGTGTCACCCGACCACCACGATTTCCCGACTCGAGATTCTCCGAGTGTCGCCGACCTTCAGCTCAGCTTAACGATTCATGCACACTTGGTTCAGCTCGTTAGACAACAATATGACCTTAGCTTTGGGTCTTTTCAATAATCAAAACCTAGGTTCGATTATCTGGTGCCTACTGCACCAAAAAACTCTATTTGATTCTCTTATACATGGGACTTCAAATCATGTCATAGTCCTTAAATAAATTTTAATTAATGCATGAATGACCATGGCATAAATGATAACATAAATAAGCATTGCCAAAAATCATGATGTCATGGCATATAAATAAGATCTAAATATACATGACATAAAAACTTAAACCTAAGCATTATCATGACATATTAAATGATAAAAATGAATATTATGTCATGACATGGCATATGGCAAACAAGTCATGGCAAATAAAATATGAAGGTATAGAAATACCTAAGCTTTAGTATTGATTGTCATTTGTTATGATTAAGTCCATTTTGTCATATTACTACTTATCTCCGAAGCATGCCAAAAACCCAAAATGGCACACTATAATCTTTAAAACCTAATTTGTGACAATTTGATTGATTTTTCAACTTTCATAAATTATATTGGCACATCCTAAAAACCTTTAGGATATAAAATTAAACTTCATTTCCAAGGTATCACATAACTTTTAAAATGTCCTAAAGTGTCAACTTTGCTATGGTTGAGTTAACTACCCATCCAATCAAGGTTGACACATCCTAACCCATTTAGTGTGAATCGATCACGCACCTAGGAACCCAATACCCATTGGAGCTGCCTGGGTTTACTAGGTATTCCTTAGGAATGACCTCCCTTGTTACCTTCCTAATGACCCTCCTAGGCATAGAAGCCTTGGTCATTTGGGTCTTGCCTAGGTTAACTCTAGGGGTGACTCCCCTTGTAACCTTCTTAGTGGCTTCCCTAGATTTCCTCGAAACCTTAGCCACTAGGCACTTGCCATGGTCATCCTTAGGGATGGCTTCCCTAGTAACCTTGGCTCTCCTAGACCTAGGTTGAGTTCCATAATCAAATGGAACATTGTGGTAGGTCTCCTTGGGCTTAGGTTTGTGACCCAAACCTTTCTTGCCCTTGGATGGTTCTTGTTTCCTAGGCCTTAGTCTTTGATCATTAGACCCTTGAATTTGACTTTGCATCTTCCTAAGGGTCTTTTCAAGTTTCTTAAGCCTTGACCTCAAGGCTTGGTTTACTAACTCTAATCTTTCCAATTTTGATTTTTTATTTATCCTTTGGGAAGGATTCCTCCAAGGCATATGTCTACCCTTCTTAGGGTTAATGCCTAGGTGATCTTCTATCTACCTAATGGACTCCCTAGGTAGGATTTTCTAGGGTTATTATGTAGGGGATCAGTGTTGGCCGACTAGAGGGGGGTGAATAGCCCTCAATCGTCGTATGGTGGAATTCGTTCGTTCTTGCGTGCTTGTCTACAATTGTCATTAATATACGCAGCGGAAACAATAGAAATAATAACAAAAATACAATCACACAACAAAAACACAAGATATATGTGGTTCGGAACCGAATGGTTCCTACTCCATGGGCGAGCTCACTGAGCTCTAGTTATGCACACGACACTAACTAACACTCCTTCTCGACAACACATCGGAGGTGGAGAAACCTCTCACAAGCAATTACAACAGTAATATAACAAGATTAAAGCTAATACAAAGACACTAAGAAATACAAGTAAAGAACACTTTACAACTCTTTGCTTTGAATGCTTTCTTATTGCTTGCTTTGGTTGGCTCTTGAAGGACTGGAATGTAGCAGCAATTCCCCTTCAAAGTCTCCCTTAAAGTCATGGTGAAATCCTCTCTCTTGAGCTCCATTTATAACCTGCATCAAGATGATTTCGCACCCATCAGTCGACTGATCGTGACCATCAGTCGACTGGTCCTGTAGCCGTTATCTCACAACGGCCAAATCCACGTTGGTCAAGTTCCAACGGATCACCCATCAGTCGACTGGTAACACCATCACCCGAGTGTTGCCACGAGCACTCAACTGGAAACCATTCTGTGGCTGAAAACACCCCGATCATTCGATAGATCTCCCTTATCAATCGACTAATTGTGTCAGCCAATAAATAATCGCCATCCCTCGGCGGTCGATCATCCAACCTGCTCGATCGAACACCGGAAACCCTAGTCGACTTAAAGCATGATCGCACCTATGCGATCGGCCGATGTCGGTAAAAAACCTCAAACACCAAGTTGTTTGAGCATCTGACACTCAGTCTTATCCACTTGGCCAAGTCCACCTCATCCCTCATGGAGTTTCCCACTGAAGCTCTCTTCCCTCGGCCTACGTCCCTCAGATGCGCCAAGCACACGGCTTCGCAACGCCATCCTTCGCGTCTCTTTCCCTCGAAGTATGCTTCCTTTGGGTCTCACACCATTTTCTCCCCGTCCAGCGGTCCCTCGGATGCATCAAGTGCACGGCTTCGCAATGTCATCCTTCACCGACTCAAGGACCCCGAGCCTAGTGAACTTGCCAAGTCCTCAAGACTTACCAAATGCACCAAGCGCACAACTTCACAATGCATTTCTCACCAAGTACCAAGCACACAGCTTCGCAATGCTTTGGACTTTTTCACACCAAGCCCTATGCTTGGATTTTCCCATGCCAACTCCATGTTGGACTTTCCTATGACAATCCCATGTTATAAGTTTTGTCTATCATCAAAATACTGCTCGAGTCAAACTCGAGTCAACCTGGGCTGATTGCACCAACAATCTCCCCCTTTTTAATGATTGACAAAACTATCATCTCAAGTCTACCAATTCTCCCATATTGGCAATTCTCATATACCAATGAGAATTCCAACGAACCCTAATTGGTAACTTGGTAACTTCTCCCCCTTTTTGACATAACATCAAAAAGATCCTCAATGGTGTCAATGTCTCATATCCCAATGAGATCTTACAATCTTCCCCTTGGCATGCCCTCAATCTTTCTAGTGATAATTGTTGGGGATCGATATGGCCGGCTAGAGGGGGGTGAATAGCCCTCGTTCGTTGGATGTCGTATTTTGCTCGTCTACAAAACGTTAGCGCAAGTAGAATATGCAAATATAAATAAAGACAAAGCAAAAGATAAACAAAACAATACAAACACGAGATGTAACGTGGTTCACAGCTACGCCGCTAATCCACGGTCCGATTCGTCCACGGTGAATCACTCCGCAATCTATCCACTAGATCTCTCCTTTGCACAAAGCTAGGTGGAGGTAACCTCTTTACACAAAAACACTCCTCTTAAAAATATAATGGAAATAAGCTCAAGTAAGAGGATAGAAAGCTTTAGGGAACTTTCGGAGAGTATTAGAGCATAAGCATTAGCCTCCCAAAGCCCCATCCCCTTCCTTTTTATAGAGGAAGAGGGTTTCTTCCCGTTGCCACAAGATCAGTCGACTGATGCCCTCGATCAGTCGACTGATCCCGTAGCCGTTGCCCAATAACGGCCACTTTCCACGTTGGATTCCATCCAACGGTATTGGCATCAGTCGACTGATATTACCATCAGTCGACTGGTGCTCGATCAGTCGAGTCCTCAATGAGGTCGACTCCATTCTGTGCCCGTGAACAGTGCCATCAGTCGACTACCATCCCTTGGCAGTCGACTGATGTCGACATCAGTCGACTGCCAGTCCATGGCAGTCGACTGCTTGGGCTAAATGCCCATGAGTCAGACACCAGTCGAACCCAATCTGTTGGGGATCGATTGGCCGACTAGAAGGGGGTGAATAGCCCTCGTTCGTTTGATGTCGTAATTCGCTCATTCTCGTTGCGTTGCTTGTCTACGATTATCGTTAGCGCAGTAGAAACAATAGAAATAACAATAATACTAACAACAATACAAGCACACCAAATACGCAAGCATATACGTGGTTCGGAACCGAATGGTTCCTACTCCACGGGCGAGCTCCTCGAGCTCTAGAGATGCACACGGCAATACTCAAACTCCTTCTCGACTACACGTCGGAGGTGGAGAAACCTCTCACAAGCAATTACAACAGTAATATACAAATACAAACAAGAATACAAATACAATACAAAAGAAACACTTTTCACCGATTGCTTTTGATCACTTGTTTGTTGCTTGCTTTGATTGGCTCTTGAAGGACTGGAATGCAGCAGCAATTCCCCTCCAATAGCTCCACAAAAACCATTGCGAAATCCTCCAACTCGTGCTCCTTTTATAACCTGCATCAAGCTGTTTTCGCGCCCATCAGTCGACTGATCGTGACCATCAGTCGACTGGTCCCGTAGCCGTTGTCTCACAACGGCCAGATCCACGTTGGTTAAGTTCCAACGGATCACACATCAGTCGACTGATGGCACCCATCGATCGTGATCAACCATCAATCGAGTCTTTGGTGAGCTCGACTCCATTCTGCCCGTGCGCGTGTCATCGATCGATTGTCATCCCTCGGCAGTCGACTGATCCTCCCAACAGTCGACTGCCCTCCCTCGGCAGTCGACTGATCAGCCAGACTTGGTTCAGTCGAACACTGGTCGAACCCATACGACCTAGAGCAGTCGACTGGCACCTATGCCAGTCGACTGATGTCGGCTAAAACCTCAAACATAATGATGTTTGAGCCTCCGACACTCAGTCTTAGCCACTTGGCCAAGTCCACCTTATCCCACATGGAGTTCCCCACCGAAGCTCTCTTCCCTCGGCCTACGTCCCTCGGATGCGCCAAGCGCACGGCTTCGCAATGCCATCCTTCGCGTCTCATGCCCTAGAAGTATGCTTCCCTTTGAGCTCACTCCATTCGCTCCCCGTCCGGCGGTCCCTCGGATGCACCAAGCGCACGGCTTTGCAATGTCATCCTTCACCGACTCAAGGACCCGAGCCTAGTGAACTTGTCAAGTTTTCAAGACTTCCCAAATGCACCAAGCGCACGGCTTCGCAATGCATTTCTCACCAAGCACCAAGCGCACGACTTCGCAATGCTTTGGACTTTCCCATGCCAAGGCTTTCCCCTTGGACTTCCACACCAAGCTCCATGCTTGGATTTTCCATGCCAACCCCATGTTGGACTTTCCCATGACAATCCCATATCATGAGTTTTGTCTATCATCAAAATATCATCAAGGTACTGCTCGAGTCAAACTCGAGTTAACCTGGGCCGATTGCACCAACAATCTCCCCCTTTTTGATGATTGACAAAACTACCATCTCAAGTCTACCAATTCTCCCATATTGGCAATTCTCATATCCTAATGAGAATTCCAACGAACCCTAATTGGTAACTTGGTAACTTCTCTCCCTTTTTGACATTACATCAAAAAGGTCCTCCCCAAGGGTATGAATGACTCATATCCCAATGAGATCTTACAATCTCTCCCTTGGAGGAACACATGTCTACCATCTTTCTAGTGATCCCATATCACTTAAAAGAGAGATAACCCAATTTTCCTCCCATGAGGAAATACACATCCATCTTCCCAAGATGGATACCTCCCCCTAGAGGCTTGCTCCCCCTTGACCATTGCACCAACAATGTCCTTGGAGAGTCCCTAAGCCAATAGGAACATTAACCAAATCAAAATTAAGGCAAAGTTCAACAATGAACTCTCATCCACCTTAAAATTGATACTCACCCTCAACCCAACTCCTAATCCATATCCAATGGATTTCCACCCTCTCTAATGCTCTCCCAAGCATATCCTAGGGCTAGGAGTGGTTAGGGGACCAAAACACAGCTGAACATGGGCCTAACCATCAAGTTTACCCGAAATCCAAGATGCCGACTACGATACCCGATCGATTTTACCATCATCATTGCCATTATAGCGATCGATAATCGTGATTCTATGATCAGTTTCAGAAAATTGGATTTTTGAAATCCATAAGTAAATATACGTAATTTTAAAAATCTTGAAAATGCATACGTATAATACCTATCCTAAGCACTATGGGTGAAAAATATTGGAAAATTATTTTACCCACTAAATTAGGAGATTGATACAAAGTTCAAAATTTAAGAAAAGCTTCAATAAAGAGCCATCTTTGTATCATCCCATTCAATGGTGATAGCTATCAAAAGATAGGCTTCACCAAGGTTTTTCAAAATATTTTCAAAATGTTTTTCAAACCTTTATTTTCTTTTTCCTAAACATCTCACCAATATCTAGATGTGTAAAACACATACAAGTCAAATTTTTGTGAGATGTGGGTTTTGTTTTGTTTATGTTTTCATGCATATTTCTAGGCAACATTATTTGATTCCTTTCAAATTATGTCATAGTCCTTAACTCCATTTTAATTCATGCATGATATGATTATGGCATAGATATGATATAGATAAAAACATATGCCAATATCATGATGTCATGGCATGTGAATGAAACTTAAGCATACATGACATCTAAACATAAATCTAAACATGATCATGACATTTTTATAGATGAAAATGAAAATGATGTCATGACATGGCAAGGCAAATAAAGCATGGCAAGAAAAATATACTAAGGTATAAAATACCTAAGTGTTAAAATCAATTTGTCATTTCTAGGGATTAAATTCATTTTGCCTTAATGACATTATTTCCTTAGTGTGCCAAAAACCCAAAATAGCACACCACGACCTCTATGACCTAATTGTGTCAATTTAAATCATTTTTAACTTCTCGAACCATATTGGCACACCCTAATGTGTCAACTCACAATGGCTAGGTTAACCACCCATCCACTTAGGGTTGACACACCCTAACCCATTTAGCGTGAATCGATCACGCTTTTAGGAACCCAATATCTATTGGAGCTCCTTGGGTTAACAAGGTATTCTCTAGGGATAACTTCCCTAGATACCTTCCTAATGACCCTTTTAGGCTTTGAAGCCATAGTCTTTTGGGTCTTTCCTAGGTCAACTCTAGAGGTGACTCCTCCATTGACCTTCTTAGTGGCTACATTTGATTTCTTTGAGGTGTTAGCCACTAAACACATACCATGGCTAGACTTAGGGATGACTTCCCTATTAGCCTTGGTTTTCCTAGATCTAGATGTGGTTCCATAATTAAATGGAACATTATGGTAGGACATAGGTTTGTGACCCAAACCCTTCTTGCCCTTAGATGTTTCTTGTTTCCTAGGTCTTGACTTTTGTGCATTAGACCCCTTAACCGAATTTTATATTATTGCTAGGGTCTTCTCCAATTTCTCTAGCCTTGACCTCAAGGCTTGGTTTTCTAACTCTAATTTTCCCAATTTTGAATTTTCATTTATCTTTTGGGAAATGTTTTTCTTTTTAGGCATATGCCTAGATTTCTTGGGATTAACACCCAAGTTTTCTTCAATTCTCCTAATTGACTCCCTAGGTAAAATAGATCTAGTGTTTTGAGTCCTAGGTTTGTCCTTAGTTATATGAACATGCTTGGCACCTAGACAATACACCTTATTATTTCTCTTAGCATGCTTTTCATTGATAATAGCAAGAGAGCTAAAATAATTTTTAGCATGCTTTTTGACTTTAGGAATTAAAAGTGCATTAACTAAATGTACCTTAGGGTTAGCTTTAGGAGCTCCCCCTACATGAATTGCACCTTCTTGCCCTTTCTTCCTCCCCCTAGGGCATTGGCTTCGGTAGTGTCCCTTTTGATTGCATTTGAAGCACACAATGTGCTCTTTGCTCTTGATTTTGGGAACACCGGCATCGTTTGACTTTGGGTTGACTTTTGGTGTCGATGCCTTCTTCTTAGCCAATTTAGGGCATTTGCTCTTGTAATGCCCTTTCTCCCTACACTCAAAGCATATTATGTGATTTTTATTTAAAATAATAACACTTGAGTTACCTAGGGAGGTGGTGGAGGCCTCTTCACTTCTTCCGGAGGTAGATGCTTCGTTTTGGTCTTGCTCCGGAATAGAAACCCTTTCCTCCCCCTCAATGCTAGAGGTAGAGGTCTCCACCAAGTCATCAACATTATCAAATGTGATGGGTGCTTCTTCCTCGGCATTCTCCTCTACTTGTGCCGGTTGGGAATTTTCTTGGAATTTCATTATCTTATTCCATAATTCCTTTGCATCCCTATAGTCACCCAAACTAGACCAAATTTTGTTAGGTAACAAATCACTAAATAATTTTATTACCTCGAGATTTGTCTTGAAGTCCTTAATTTGGTCTTGGGTCCACCTTGACTTTTCAATTGGCTTGTTGTATTTGTCCCTAGGCATCTCAAAACCATTTTCTATAATAATCTAAATTGGTTTCGAGATATACCTCCATCCGTTTCCTCCACCAAGAAAAATCTCCATCGAATTTCGGTGGATGGATGAAGTCGGCCATCTTGTAGTGCTCTCGCGGCGGTTAGTCCTTGAAGAGCGACCTCGGCTCTGATACCACTTGTTGGGGATCGATTGGCCGGCTAGAGGGGGGTGAATAGCCCTCGTTCGTTTGATGTCGTAATTCGCTTGTTCTCGTTGCGTTGCTTGTCTACGATTGTCGTTAGCGCAGCGGAAACAATAAAAATAACAATAATACTAACAACAATACAAGCACACCAAATACGCAAGCATATACGTGGTTCGGAACCGAATGGTTCCTACTCCACGGGCGAGCTCCTCGAGCTCTAGAGATGCACAAGGTAATACTCAAACTCCTTCTCGACTACACGTCGGAGGTGGAGAAACCTCTCACAAGCAATTACAACAGTAATATACAAATACAAACAAGAATACAAATACAATACAAAAGAAACACTTTTCACCGATTGCTTTTGATCACTTGTTTGTTGCTTGCTTTGATTGGCTCTTGAAGGATTGGAATGCAGCAGCAATTCCCCTCCAATAGCTCCACAAAAACCATTGCGAAATCCTCCAACTCGTGCTCCTTTTATAACCTGCATCAAGCTGTTTTCGCGCCCATCAGTTGACTGATCGTGACCATCAGTCGACTAGTCCCGTAGCTGTTGTCTCACAACGGCCAGATCCATGTTGGTTAAGTTCCAACGGATCACACATCAGTCGACTGATGGCACTCATCGATCGATCAACCATCACGAGTCCGGCGAAGCTCGACTCCATTCTGTGCTGCCGCGGTCATCGATCATTGCCATCCTCGGCGGCCGATCCTCCAACAATGATCGCCTCCCTTGATCGATCACAGAACTTGGTTCACCGAACACTGGTCAAACCCATACGACCTAGAGCAGTCGACTGGCACCTATGTCAGTCGACTGATGTCGGCTAAAACCTCAAACATAATGATGTTTGAGCCTCCGACACTCAGTCTTAGCCACTTGGCCAAGTCCACCTTATCCCACATGGAGTTCCCCACCGAAGCTCTCTTCCCTCGGCCTACGTCTCTCGGATGCGCCAAGCGCACGGCTTCGCAACGCCATCCTTCGTGTCTCATGCCCTAGAAGTATGCTTCCCTTTGGGCTCACTCCATTCGCTCCCCGTCCGGCGGTCCCTCGGATGCACCAAGCGCACGGCTTTGCAATGTCATCCTTCACCGACTCAATGACCCGAGCCTAGTGAACTTGTCAAGTTCTCAAGACTTCCCAAATGCACCAAGCGCACGGCTTCGCAATGCATTTCTCACCACGAACCAAGCGTACGGCTTCGCAATGCTTTGGATTTCCCATGCCAAGCACCAAGCGCACGGCTTCACAATGCTTTGGACTTTCCCATGCCAAGGGTTCCCCCTTGGACTTCCACACCAAGCTCCATGCTTGGATTTTCCATGCCAACCCCATGTTGGACTTTCCCATGACAATCCCATGTCATGAGTTTTGTCTATCATCAAAATATCATCAAGGTACTGCTCGAGTCAAACTCGAGTCAACCTGGGCCGATTGCACCAACACAATCGACTCAGAGCAGTCGACTGCCATTCCATGGCAGTCGACTGGTGTCTGGAAATCTCATCCGACACTTAGCCAAATGGTCAATTTTCACCTAAGAGCTACCCCTTCCCGGGTTACATTCGCTCACTCTCATCTCTCGGAGTCCCTCGCTTTCGAAGTTCTTTTCATTCGCGGCCACGTCCCTCGGCAGCATCAGGCGCACAACTCTGCAATGCTCCTTCGCGTCTCTTGCCTCGAAGTCTACTTCCTCCGGCTTCACTCCAAGCTTCTCGTCCGGCGGTCCCTCGGATGCTCCAAGCGCATGGCTTCCGCAAAGCTATCCTTCACCGACTCAAGGACCGAGTCATGAGATGTGAAACTCGCCACGGCTCCATGTGCGAATTACTAAGTCCTGCACGACTTCAACGCACATATCAAATCAACATAACAAACTAACTTAAACCCTTTGCCACACACATCAAAACCTAATCATGGCAAGAGATTGCCCTAACAATCTCCCCCTTTTTGATGTGTGGCAATCCGTTTAAGTTAGGTAAAAACATTTGATAAAAATTTCTAAGGTAAGAAAGCATGTAAACATAAACATGATATAGCAACATGCAACTCCCCCTTAATCCATGAAACTCTCTCTCCAAATTCTCCCCCTATCATAATTAACTTAAACATAATATTTTCTCCCCCTTTGACACCATCAAAAAGATTAACACTAAGTTATAAACTCATGGCATCAAGTCTAATAGAAGGAAAAATACCAAACATTAATCTAAAACCTGAATTCGGCCTTTACTATTCTGATTTTCAGGCCATCAGTCGACTGGTTCAGACTACTAGTCGACTGGCACGCGAATTTCAGAACTTTTTGATTTTCAGATCGAATTTCAAAAATGCATTAAAAATTCCAAAAAATTCGAAAAATCATGAAATTTGGGGAACATATTTCTGGTAAGATTCTTTATCAATGAAAAATAGGTCTTCATGAAAAATCATTATATTTTCACGTATTTGCCAAAAATCCAAAAGGTTTAAAAACCACTAGGTTTTTGATCATGTGAGTATCAAGTTTACCACCTAGTTTTGGTTCCAATTGTTTCAAAACATGATTACATAGATTTTAGATTAAGAAATTGTTTTGAAAACATATGAAATATCCAACCATGATCTTTGGGCAATATGTTTATGAATTAAACATAAGTCTTCCCCATGATTGGTCTATTATTGCTATTTTGATACTTTAAATGACAATCTAAATGCCATAGGCATTAGTGGACATTTGTATCATCCTAACATCTCACCCATGCTAAGTTTTCAATCAAAGTAGCCTATTGTGAGTGTGAGATGTATCCTAGAGGGTATTTGTATATACTTAACCATTATATTCATGCAATTCTATCAAGGTTAAGTATCACCCTAACAATCCACATGATCATAATGACATATATGATTTAATTTCACATTATGATCATGAAACACATGTATTCATTGAATTGTTATCATGCATTAGGTATTATATCATGATAATAAGCAAAGTATCACCTAAAACATGATTTAACCCTATTTCTCATGATGATGTGCCAAATTTCAAAATCATAAATCATGATTGCAAACATACATAGCAATTACATTAATCATCATGATTTAAGCATTATTATCTATTTATAGGCACGTTATCATCACCTAACACTATTTCAAAATGTTGTCCCGCCATCCTAAGTCAACCAAAATATGATATAGGTCAATTGCATATGGTTGACTACCCTAGGGTTTTTCTAACCCTTAAGGATGGATTTTGGAACCCAAAATAAGTTCTTGCCTATGGGGTTCACTAGAAATTCCTTAGGAATCCATTTCCTAGCAATTATTCTCTTCTTATCTTGTCCCCTAGCAATTAGGCATTTATAGGCCTTTTCATTTTTCTTTTCTTTGTATCCTAGGCCTTTCTTGTTAAAGCTTGCTCTTTGGCTCCCTATGATCATGTTCAAGGTGTTGGAGCCTATAGTGAATTTTTCTAGGGCTTTTGTCAAGTAATCTATCTTTTCCCTTAGAGCCCTATTTTCATCCATACATGCATCACTAACATTAAATGGCATATATTCATGTGAGCATGCATCATCATGGCAAGAAGAAATATTTTCATTTTGATTTAAGCATGCTTTTTCTAACTTCTCTTCTAAGTCCTTAATTTGATCTAGCATGCTTTTGTTCTTTTTCTTGGCTCTAAATAAGTCCTTAGTGAGGCTAGAAATCATAGACATAATTTGCTTAGGGGGTAGATTTGTTACCTCACTTACCAAATCCTCTTCTTCAGATGAGGATGTAGAGGAGGCTCCCCCTTCATTTGAGCTCTCCCCATTTGAGGAGGAGGAGCAATCCAAATCATCAAAAGCCATTAGTGCTAAATTTGAGTAGACATGTTCTTCTTCTTCTGATGAGGATGAGGAAGCAAGGTCATCCCATGTCTTTGCTTTGAGAGCCATGGGCTTTCCTTTTTCTTTGGCCTTCTTTTCCTCTTCCTTCTTTTTACTTCCCTTCTTCTTCTTCTTTTCTTCTTTCTTCTTCCTTTCTTCCTTGCTCTTGTTTAGGAGAGGACAATTATCCCTTATATGTCCCTCTCCTTGGCAGTTGTAACAAATCACCTTTCCTCTTGGTCTTCTCTTCCTGTCATTAGATTTATTAAAATGAAAACCATTTAAAGCACGTCTTACCCTCCTCACCATATATGATTCTTTCGTGCTATCCATGGAGGAGGATGAGGATGCTTCATCATCGGAGGAGGAGGGGATTTCCATCTTCTTCTTCCCCTTGTTGGCCATCAAGGCTACTCCTCTTGAAGTTTGAAACTTTGGCTCTTCTTGTATTCCTTCAAGCCTTGTTTCGTGGAGCTCCATTGTTGAGAAAAACTCCTCCAAGGTACTTACTTCTAAGTTCTTGGAGATGTAAAACGAATCCACCATGGAGCTCCATCTTGAGGACCGGGGAAAGGCATCTATGGCCTTCATTACCATATCCCAGTTGGAGAGCTTTTCACCTACACTTGTCAAACCGGTTAGAATTTCCTTAAATCTAGAGTGTAGGGATTTTACCTTCTCTCCCTTTTCGAGTTTGATATTGGACAATTGGGAGCGAAGGACATCTCTCCTTGCTAGCTTTGCCTCGGATGTGCCTTCATGAATCTCTATTAGTTTCTCCCACATTTCCTTGGCGCTAGCACACTCTCCTATCCGGTTGACTTCTTGTTGAGGGAGTACATTGTATAGGTGGTGCTTGGCCTTTGAATTTGCCAAATACTCCTCTCTTTGTCTTTTGCTCCATCTCGATTTCTCCAATGGCTCCCCATCTTCGTTCCTAGGCAACTCGAAACCGTTTTCCATAATTAATAATATTTCAAAGTCGGTTTCAAAGAATACCTCCATTCGCTTCTTCCACCAAGCGAATTCTTCTTCAAACTTCGGTGGATGAATGTTTGACCCGGCCATTTTTGATGTAGAGCTTGTTGCGGCGGTTAGTCTGGTGACAAGCAACCTTGCTCTGATACAACTTGTTGGGGATTGATACGGCCAGCTAGAGGGGGGTGAATAGCCCTCGTTCGTTGGATGTCATATTTTGCTCGTCTACAAAACGTTAGCGCAAGCGGAATATGCAAATATAAATAAAGATAAAGCAAAAGATAAACAAAACAATACAAACACGAGATGTAACGTGGTTCACTGCTACGCCGCTAATCCACGGTCTGATTCGTCCACAGTGAATCACTCCGCAATCTATCCACTAGATCTCTCCTTTGCACAAAGCTAGGTGGAGGTAACCTCTTTACACAAAAACACTTCTCTTACAAATATAATGGAAATAAGCTCAAGTAAGAGGATGGAAAGCTTTAGGGAACATTGGGAGAGTATTAGAGCATAAGCATTAGCCTCCCAAAGCCCCATCCCCTTCCTTTTTATAGAGGAAGAGGGTTTCTTCCCGTTGCCACAGGATCAGTCGACTGATGCCCTCGATCAGTCAACTGATCCCATAGTCGTTGCCCAATAAAGGCCGTTTTCCACGTTGGATTCCATCCAACGGTATTGGCATCAGTCGACTGATATTACCATCAGTCGACTGGTGCTCGATCAGTCGAGTCCTCAACAAGGTCGATTGGTGATGATGTCGATCATTGTCGAGTCCATGGTAGTTGACTGCTTGGGCTAAATGCCCATGAGTCAGACACCAGTCGAACCCAATCGACTCAGAGCAGTCGACTACCATTCCATGGCAGTCGACTGGTGTCGGAAAATCCCATCTGACACTTAGCCAAATGACCAAGTTTCACCTAAGAGCTACCCCTTCCCGGGTTACATTCGCTCACTCTCATCTCTCGGAGTCCCTCGCCTTCGAAATTCTCTTCGTTCACGGCCACGTCCCTCGGCAACATCAGGCGCACGACTCTTCAATGCTCCTTCGCGTCTCTTGCCTCGAAGTCTACTTCCTCCGGCTTCACTCCAAGCTTCTCGTCCGGTGGTCCCTCGAATGCTCCAAGCGCACGACTTCCGCAAAGCTATCCTTCACCGACTCAAGGACCGAGTCATGAGATGTGAAACTCGCCACGGCTCCATGTGCGAATTACTAAGTCCTGCACGACTTCAACGCACATATCAAATCAACATAATAAACTAACTTAAACCCTTTGCCACACACATCAAAACCTAATCATGGCAAGAGATTGCCCTAACAATAATCCCATATTACTTAAGAGAGGCGCAATCCCTCAATTTTCCTCTCATGAGGAAAAATACACATCCATCTTCCCATGATGGATACCTCCCCCTAAAGGCTTGCTTCCCCTTGACCATTGCACCAACAATATCTTTGGAAAGCCGCTAAGCCAATAGGAACACAAAAACTATCAAAATTAAGGCAAAGTTCAACAATGAACTCTCATCCACCTTAAAATTGATACTCTCCCTAAACACTTCTTCTAATTCATATCCAATGGATTTCCACCCTTTCTAATGCTCTCCCAAGCATGTCCTAGGGGTAGGAGTGGTTAAGGGACCAAAACATAGCTGAACATGGGCCTAACCACCAAGGTTTACCCGAAATCAGCAGTATCAGTCGACTCTCTCAGCTACTAGTCGACTCCTTCCCACGCCAGTCGACTGGCCTCCCTAGCAGTCGACTGATAACTACATTTGCAGTTTTCTTATTTTCAAAAATGAATTTTTGAAATTCGTAAGTAATTATACATATGTTGATAAATCATAAAATTGTGTACATATATTACTTATTACAATCATTATGGGTGAAAAATATTAGAAAATTATTTTACCCATAAATTAGCGAGATTGATACAAAGTTCAAAAGTTTAAAAAAGCTTCAATATTGAGCCCTCTTTGTATCATCCCATTCAATGGTGATAGCTATCAAAAGATAGACTTCACCAAGGTTTTTCAAAATGTTTTTGAAACCTTTAATTCATTTTTCCTAATCATCTCACTTGTATCTAAATGTGCAAAACACATTCAAGTCAAATATTCTAGTGAGATGTGGGTTTTTGTTCTTTAATGGTTTCATGCATACTCTAAGGCAACTCTACTTGATTCCCTTATGCATGGGACTTCAAGTCATGCCAATGGTCCTTAAATCAATTTTATTTTATGCATGATATGATTATGGCATATATATGATATAACTAAGCATGTTCCAAAATCATGATGTCATGGCATGTGAATGAAATTTTAGCATACATGACATATAAAAATAAGTCTAAACATTATCATGACATTTTTAGAGATAAAAATGAAAATGATGTTATGTCATGGAAAGGCAAATAAATCATGGCAAGTAAAATATTCTAAGGTATAAAATACCTAAGTGTTAAATCCAAATTGTCATTTCTAGGAATTAACTCCATTTTGCCTTAATACCATTATCTCCCAAGTGTACTATAAATCCAAAATGGCACACCAATACCTCTAAAACCTATTTGTGCCAATTTAATCATTTTTCAACTTCTCAAGTATATTGGCACATCCTAATGTGTCAACTCACCATGGCTAGGTTACCTACCCACCCACTTAGGGTTGGCACACCCTAACTCATTTAGCGTGAATCGATCACGCTCCTAGGAACCCAATACCTATTGGAGCTCCTTGGGTTAACAAGGTATTCACTAGGGATGACTTCCCTAGATACCTTCCTAATGACCCTTTTAGGATTTGAAGTCATAGTCTTTTGGGTCTTTCCTAAGTCAAACCTAGGGGTAACTCCCCCTTTGACCTTCTTAGTGGCTTTCTTGGTTTTTCTTAAGTCCTTAGCCACTAAGAAAACACCATAGCTAGTCTTAGGGATAGCTTCACTATTAGCCTTGGTTTTTCTAGACCTAGAAATTGTTCCATAATTAAATGGGACATTATGATAAGTGTCTTCTTGGGCTTAGATTTGTGACCCAAACCTTCCTTGCCCTTAGACCGTTTTTGAACCCTAGGTCTTGACTTTTGGGCATTTGACCCTTGAATAGAATTTTCTATAATTCTAAGAGTCTTTTTCATTCTCTCAAGTCTTGATCTCAAGACTTGGTTTTCTAATTCTAATTTTCCCAATTTTGATTGTTCATTAGGTTTTTAGGAAGACCTCTTCTTCTTAGGCATGTGCCTAGACTTTTTGGGATTAATACCCAAATTTTCTTCTATTCTCTTAATTGATTCCCTAGGTAAAATAGTTCTAGTGTTATTGGTCCTAGGTTTATCCTTAGATAAATTTACATGCTTGGCACCTAAATAAAAAACCTTATTATTTCTACTAGCATGCTTTTCATTAATAATTGCAAGAGAACTAAAATAATTTTTAGCATGCTTATAAGTTCTAGAAATTGAAGGTGCATTGATTGAATTTACCTTAGGGTTAGCTTTGGAAGCTCCCCCTACATGAGATACACCTTCTTGCCCTTTCTTCCTTCCCTTAGGGCATTGACTACAGTAGTGCCCCTTTTGGTTGCATTTGAAGCACACAATGTGTTCTTTGCTCTTGATTGTGGGGACTCCGGTATCCTTTGACTTTTGGTTGACTTTTGGTGTCGGTGTTTT
The DNA here is from genome assembly GCA_025175895.1 of Wurfbainia villosa. Lineage (NCBI taxonomy): Eukaryota > Viridiplantae > Streptophyta > Magnoliopsida > Zingiberales > Zingiberaceae > Wurfbainia > Wurfbainia villosa. The sequence goes on from CM046002.1 coordinate 59,759,235, forward strand.
CTTCTTAGCCAATTTTGGGCATTTACTCTTGTAATGCCCTTTCTCCCTACACTCAAAGCATATTATGTGATCTTTATTTAAAATCAAAATACTTGAGTTACCTAGGGAATTTTCTTCTTGTTCTTCATCTCTCCCGGATGTGGATGTTTCTTGTTGAACTTGCTTCAGGATGGAAAGCCACTCCTCCCCCTCAATGCTAGAGGTGGAGGTCTCCACCAAATCATCTACATCGTCGAATGTGGATGGGCTCTCTTCCACGGCATCTTCCTCTACTTGTGCCGGTTCGAGAATTTCTTGGAATTTGATTACCTTATTCCATAATTCCCTTGCATCCCTATAATTACCTAATCTAGACCAAACATTGTTAGGTAACAAATCACTAAGTAATTCAATTACCTTGAGATTTGTCTTGAAGTCCTTGATTTGGTCTTGGGACCACCTTGACTTCTCAATTTGCCTATTGCTTTCATCCCTAGGCAATTCGAAACTATTTTCTAGAATTAACATAATATCAAAATTGGTTTCTAGATATACCTCCATTTTTCTTATCCACCATTGAAAGTCTTCTTTAAATTTTGGTGGTTGGAGGTTGTAGCTGGCCATCTCGTAGTGCTTGTTGCGGGGGTTAGTCCGTTGACAAGCACCTAGCTCTGATACCACTTGTAGGGGATCGGTGTTGGCCGGATAGAGGGGGTGAATAGCCCTCAATCGTCGTATGGTGGAATTCGTTCGTTCTTGCGTGCTTGTCTACAATTATCGTTAATATATGCAGCGGAAACAATAGAAATAATAACAACAATACAATCACACAACAAAAACACAAGATATACGTGGTTCGGAATCGAATGGTTCCTACTCCACGGGCGAGCTCACCGAGCTCTAGTTATGCGCATGGCACTGACTAACACTCCTTCTCAACAATACGTCGGAGGTGGAGAAACCTCTCACATGAAATTACAACAATAATATAACAAGATTAAAGATAATACAAAGACACTAAGAAATACAAGTAAAGAACACTTTACAACTCTTTGCTTTGAATGCTTTCTTGTTTCTTGCTTTGGTTGGCTCTTGAAGGACGGGAATACAGCAACAATTCCCCTTCAAAGTCTCCCTTAAAGTCTTGGCGAAATCCTCTCTCTTGAGCTCCATTTATAACCTGCATCAAGCAGATTTCGCACCCATCAGTCGACTGATCGTGACCATCAGTCGACTGGTCCTGTAGCCGTTGTCTCACAACGGCCAGATCCACGTTGGTCAAGTTCCAACGAATCACCCATCAGTCGACTGATGATACCCATCAGTCGACTGGTAACACCATCAATCGAGTGCTGGCACGAGCACTCGACTGGAAACTATTCTGTGGCTAAAAACACCCCGATCAGTAGACTGATCTCCCTTATCAGTCGACTGATTGTGTTAATAGTCGACTACCATCCCTCGCGATTGGTGATCAGCGGACCCTATTCATAACCTAGTCGACTTAAAGCGATCGTCGGCACCTTTGCGGTCCGTGATGTCGGGTAAAACCTCAAACACCAAGTTGTTTGAGCATCCGACACTCAGTCTACCTCATCCCTCATGGAGTTCCCCACCGAAGCTCTCTTCCCTCAGCCTACGTCCCTTAGATGCGCCAAGCGCACGACTTCGCAACGCCATCCTTCGTGTCTCTTGCCCTCGAAGTATGCTTCCTTTGGGCCTCACTCCATTCGCTCCCCGTCTGGCGTTCCCTCATATGCATCAAGCGCACGGCTTCGCAATGCCATCCTTCACCGACTCAAGGATCCCGAGCCAAGTGAACTTGCCAAGTCCTCAAGACTTCCCAAATGCACCAAGCGCACGGCTTCGCAATGCATTTCTCACCAAGCACTAAGCGCACGGCTTCGCAATGCTTTGGACTTTTCCACACCAAGCCCCATGCTTGGATTTTTCCATGCCAACTCCATATTGCAATCCCATGTCATAAGTTTTATCTATCATCAAAATACTGCTCGAGTCAAACTCGAGTCAACCTGGGCCGATTGCACCAACATATTAGTCCCAAATTTCTCCTTAGTTCTAAAATCGACATGTTTAGCCCCCAAGCAATAAAACCTATTTTTAGCATGCTTTTTATGAACAATAGCAAGAGTATTTAAATTATTTCTAGCATGCTTTTTGACATTAAAACTAGAAGGTGCATTACTAGAATATACCTTAGGGTTTTCCTTAGAGGCTCCCCCTACATGTAATGCTTTTTCTTGAGTCTTCTTCCTTCCCCTAGGGCATTGACTCCTATAATGCCCCCTTTGATTGCACTTGAAGTACACCACGTGCTCCTTGCTCTTATGTGTTGGGGCACCGACATCTTTGACCTTTGGCACCGGTTGAAGCTTTTTGACTCTTTTCGGACACTTACTCTTGTAATGTCTGGCTTCCCTATACTCAAAGAAAATTATATGATTTTTATTTTTAACTAAATTGCTTGAGTTACCTAGGTCAATGGTGGCCGGAATTGGAGTTGAATCTTCACTTCTTCCGGAGGTTGAAGTTGTTTCTTGATTTTGCTTCGGCTCCAATGATCTAATATCCTCTCCCTCAATCCAAGAGGTGGAGTCTTCCTCCAATTCTACTTCTTCCACCGATCCGGATGTTGACTCCTTCTCAAATTCTGAATCCTCACACTCTTGTGAGGATGATGATGATTCTTCCTCTTCCGAGTCTTCTTGAGCTTGAGAGGATGCGAACTCCTCTTCTTCCTTATCTTCTTGGACCGGTTGCGGGTTCTCATGAAATATTGCCAACTTGCTTCATAGCTCCTTGGCATCCATGTAGTCTCCTAGCTTGCACAAACTTTCATTAGGAATCAAATTTTCTAAAAGTTTTGTTACCTTAATTTCAGTCTTGAATTTTTGACGTTGCTCTTGGGTCCACTTCTTCAATTTTAGGGCATCTCCTTTCTTATCCCTTGGGGGTTAAAAACCTTCTATGATGATGAACCAATCTTCTATGTCCATCATCAAGAATGTCTCCATTCTCGTCCTCCATGCTGAAAAGTCTCCTTGATCGTATGGTGGAGGAATGTCGATGGCATACCCCAATCCGTCACTAGGTAGCTCCATTTCCTCTAGCACTTTTGCTCCCATGTGTTAATCCATAGAAGAGCTCCAAGCTCTGATACCAATTCTAGGATCTTCGGTGAGCGCTAGAGGGGGTGAATGGCGTGTTATCGTCATTTGACGAAATTCAATCGTGCCTGCTACAAACATTAGTGTATGTAGCGGAAATAATGATAATAAAAATAAATACACACAACAAGCAATACACGAGAATATACGTGGTTCGGAACCTTAGGGTTCCTACTCCACGGGGTGAGCTCAACGAGCTCTAGTGATGGACACACCACTAAACAATAACACTCCTTCTCGGATTAATCTGGAGGTGGAGAAACCTCGTACAAACAATTACAAAAGTAATACAAGAATAAAATAAGCAAATATAAAGAACTAAAACTGAAATGTAAAGAACACTTTACAAATTAGGGCTTTGAATGCTTTGCTTGTTGGTTACTTGGATGATCTTGAAGGACCCTGAAATGTGCATGCACTTCGCCTTCAAATTGCCTCCACAACCTCTCAAAGAACTAATGACAAAATCCTCCATGAGCTGCTCCTTTTATGCCTGCATCGGGCTGATTTCGTGTCTGGCAGTCGATTGCCATAAGGCCCCAATTGACTGCCATTCCCAACAATGTTGCTATCTCACAATGACTCGATCCACGTTGGCATCCAAGCCAACAGATACACTAACAGTCGATTGTCATTCTCAACAGTCGATTGTCAACACTCGTAGCTGACTACTCAGTCGGCTACCGAGTGTTATGTGCTCGCGACCAACACCAGCAATCGACTGCCCTCCACAGCAGTCAACTGGTCAAGCCATCAGTCGACTACCCAATGCTAGCAGTCGACTACCAAGGCCTTTTATCGCAGTCGAACATCAGTCGACTCACGGCAGTCGGCTAGTCATAATCCCAGTCGACTGCTTAATGTCGACTCGGCTGTCAAGTGTCAAAACACTTGACCAATCGACTGGTCCATAACCCCAGTCGACTGCTACACCTCAACCATGAGGTTTACCCCAAGTATGATGCCCTCATACTTTCTTGACCACCCTTAGCCTAGACCTAAGCCTTCTAGCCACCTCCATCAGCCTCACGCCTATTGGATCCCTCCAAGTCATCCATGACTTGTTCATCCATACGCTAGCCTTTAAGTACTTCCATTGGCTATTGTCATGCTAAGCTGGTCTACACTGCCAAGGTACATTAGGCTTACGATGCCAAGACACATGCTTGGACTTTACGCCATCAACCATTGGACTTATGCTGCCAAGACTCTACCCTTGGACTTTACGTTGTAAATATCAACCCTTGGACTTCCCTTGCCAACCCATGTTTGACTTTCCATTTGCCAAGACTCAAGCTTGGATTTTCCCTTGCCAAGACCCATGCTTGGACTTTCCATGTCAACCCATGTTGGACTTTCCAATTGCCAAGACTCAAGCATGGACTTTCCCTTGCCAAGACCCATGCTTGGACTTTCCATGCCAACCCATTGTTGGAGTATTAGGAATACAATCAAAGTCTCACATTGATAAGACATGGAAAAGATAATGTGTTTATAAGATGAAAAGATATCTCCATTGGTATGAGGCCTTTTGGCTAAAGTCCAAAAACAAAACTATGAGGGTTTGGGCCCAAAGTGGACAATATCATACCATTGTGGAGATATGTAGATCTTATAGGTACTAACAATTGGTATCATAACCATGGTCCATGTCAAGCCATGAACCTCGAACGAAGGAAGTTGAGCTTCCATGTCCGGATCAAGAGAACCAGACACCAAGCAGGAAGTCGGTTGGGCGGAAGTGGACAATCGCAGAAGTCCAAGCTGGGTCGGGAGGAGTCCTAGTGGATTGAGGATCAGACATCAAGCACAGAATATCCTTCGAGGACGGAAAGGCTTGAGGGGGGTCAATGTGGTCCTTCGTTTAAGGGGGGGATTGTTGGAGTATTGGGAATACAATCAAAGTCCCACATTTATAAGACATGGAAAAGATAATGTGTTTATAATATGAAAATATATATCCATTCGTATGAGGCATTTTGGGTAAAGTCCAAAAACAAAACTATGAGGGCTTGGGCCCAAAGTGGACAATATCATACCATTGTGGAGATATGTGGATCTTATAGGTACTAACAATTGGTATCAGAGCCATGGTACATGTCAAGCCATGAACCTCGAACGAAGGAAGTTGAGCTCCCATGTTCGGATCAAGAGAACCAGACACCAAGCAGGAAGTCCAGTTGGGCCAGAAGGGTTGGACAACTGGCAGGAAGTCCAGCTGGGTCAGAAGGACCAGACAGTTGGTAGGAAGTCCTAGTGGGTTGAGGATCAGACATCAAGCAGAGGATATCCTTCAAGGACGGAAAGGCTTAAGGGGGGTCAATGTGGTCCTTCATTTGAGGGGGGATTGTTGGAGTATTGGGAATACAATCAAAGTCCCACATTGATAAGACATGGAAAAGATAATGTGTTTATAATATAAAAAGATATCTCCATTGGTATGAGCCCTTTTGGGTAAAGCCCAAAAACAAAACCATGAGGGCTTGGGCCCAAAGTGGACAATATCATACCATTGTGGAGATATGTGGATCTTATAGGCACTAACACCCATGTTGGACTTTCCAATTGCCAAGACTCAAGCTTGGACTTTCCATGCCAAGTACTCAAGGCTTGGACTTTACCATCGCCAAGACCCATGCTTGGACTTTCTATGTCAAGTGTCCCACTTGGACTTCTCCATCATATGGTCAACCCCATGTCAACTATATAGTCAACTCATTGTCAAACATCAAAACACAAACATCAAGACACTACTCGAGTCAAACTTGAGTCTGGTTAATCGTGACCTGGGTCGATTGCACCAACAGTAATGGGTTCTATTAATATGATAGCCAGTGGTTCCACTAATGGAGATTCTAACAGAGCACGAAAAAGACACAGTAGAGAGGAATGTGCAGCTGTTTCCACTCTTCTTAGAGTTAGAAAATCCATGATAGGTTTTGATTCTAATGATTTAGAGGGAGTGATGACCCCTCACACTGATGCTTTAGTCATTCAAGCTCTTATTGCCAATTTCGATGTGGGAAGAGTTTTTGTCGACCCAGGCAGTTCAGTGGATATTATGTATTGGTCAGCCTTAAAGCAAATGGGAGTTACTATCACTGATTTGTAGCCAGTTGGAACTTCTTTATTTGGGTTTTCTGGTCATGAGGTGCAACCCATGGGCCAAATCAAACTGCCTTTATCTTTAGGAGAAGAGTCGAGGAGGAGAACCATGCTTATTAATTTTACAGTGGTTGATATGTCTTCTTCTTATAATGCTAGTTTAGGCAGACCTATTCTAAGTATTTTATAGGTTGTAACTTCTCCTTATCATCAGAAGATTAAGTGTCCTGTCGAAAATGAAGTAGGGGAAGTTAAGGGTGACCAACAGCTCTCTCGTAGATGTTATATAGATGTTATTCGAACAGGACAGAAAGGAAAATTTGTTAGTATGTCTTTTCAGAAATCTAAGTATGGAGATATAGTGTGTATCGTTCAGAAGGGGGATGCTGAAGAGATAGAGGAACCTAATAAAGAGTCAATTGTGTTAGATGATAAGTGTACTGAACATGTTACCTTTCTAGCCCGGGATCTTCCTTTGAAGTTTAAAGTAGATTTGATACAATTCCTTATCAAAAATATTGATATTTTTCCATGGTCTCCACAGGACTTATCAAGAATTGATCCTATTTTATGGAGCATAAATTGTATATCTTACCTACTGTAGTTCCTGTCAAACAAAAGCACTGATACTTTAGAGCTGGGAAGAATGCTATTATTAAAGAGGAAGTATATAAATTGTTAAAGGTTGGACATATCAGAGAAGTGCAATACCCAGCTTGGTTATCTAATGTGGTACTAGTACCTAAGCCATCAGGAAAGTGGAGGATGTGTGTGGACTTTAGAGATCTTAACAAAGCTTGTCCTAAGGATTGTTATCCTTTGCCTCGCATTGATCAGTCAGTAGATTCCACTGCCATGCATTAGTTTATCTCAATGATGGACGTTTATCAGGGGTATCATCAGATACCATTGGCCTTGGAATATCATAATAAAGTCAGTTTTATTACTGCAGAGGGGACTTTCTGTTATGTGGTTATGCCTTTTGGGTTAAAAAATATTGGGGCTACTTATCAGAGATTATTGGATAAAATCTTTGAAAAGCAGTTGGAGAGAAATGTAAAGGTATATGTGGATGATATTTTGGTTAAAACTTTACATCTCGAGCAGTTAATATCTGATTTAGAGGAAACTTTTGGCACTTTGCACAAGTATAAAATGAAGTTAAATCAAGAGAAGTGTGTATTTGGGGTTACTCAGGGTCGTTTCTTGGAATATGTGGTTACTGAACAAGGTATAAAAGCTAATCCTATTAAGATTGAGGCTATTTAGCGAATGCAACCTCCAAAAAATTTAAAAGAAGTGCAGAGGTTATTAGGCAAAATTGCCACTTTATATAGATTCATATCCCGGTCGGCAAATAATAGTCTTCCTTTCATTAAGATATTAAAAAGAGCTACATGATTCCAATGGGATGAACACTATGATAAAGCTTTTCAATCTCTGAAGGAGTACTTGGTTGAGCCACTTTTCAATCTAGCTCTTTCAGAAGTTGTTGTAAGTTTGGTATTAGTCCGAGAAGATAAAGGTCAACAACATCCAATTTATTATATCAGCTATCTATTGAAGGGACCTGAAATCCGGTATACTTATCTAGAAAAGTTAACTTGGGGTCTGGTCTTAATTGCTTAGAGGTTACGACCCTATTTTCTATCACATTCCTTGGTGGTACTTACTAATACTCCTCTGGATAGAATACGTACTCATCCAAAAGCTATAGGAAAGCTTATTAAATGGGATACTGAACTTAGTGAATATGACATTACTTATCAACCTCATACCTCTATTTAAGCTCAAGCATTAACTGACTTTCTAGTAGAGACTATACATAAGGAGGAGTCTGAACCTTGGATTATATATACAGATGGATCTTCTAAAAAAGAGGGATGTGGAGTAGGGGTAATTCTGATTTCACCACAGGGAGAAGAGGTTAAGTTGGCACTTAGATTGCATTTTAGGGCCTCTAACAATGAAGCTGAATATGAGGCTTTACTTATAGCTTTGCAAGCTGCTAAAAATATAGGAGCCGAGCGGTTAATTTTGCATATGGATTCTCAATTAGTGGTGCAACAGACCGGGGGAGGATTTAAAGTTAAAGATGATAAGTGTCGAAAGATGATAAGTTAAGGAAGATTTTTTAGAAGTATTGATAAAGAAAATCACTAGAATAGAAAATCAAAAGGCTAATGAATTGGCTCAACTGACTAGCACTTTGGGTAATTGGAGTACTCGTGAAGTAATTACCCAGATTGAATTGCTACCGCAAAATGAAAAATCAGGAGAAGAAATAGAAGATGATTGGAGAAAGGAGTTAGTATCATTCTTTCAAGATAAGAGGATGCCAAGTGATCCTGTTAGGACTTAACAATTCAAACCATCGATAGTTAATTTTTGTATAAAAGGAATTTTATATAAAAGAACTTATGTCGGACCTTTATTGCGTTGCCTAGGAAAAGCAGAAGCAAGTTATGTTTTGAAGGAAGTGCATGAGGGAGCCTGTGGAAGTCATATAGAAGGTCGGGCATTGGCTCGGAAGGTATTGTTAGCTGGATATTTTTGGCCTACCTTAATGAAAGATGCTATACAGTTGGTTCAGCAATATGAAAGTTGTTAAAGGCATCATAATTGGCAGCAACAACCAACTGAATATATGAAGGTAGTGATATCAACTTGCCCTTTTGATCAATGGGGTATGGATATAGCCGGGCCATTTTCGATTGGAACAGGTCAAAAGAAGTTCTTATTAGTAGCCATTGATTATATTTCTAAGTGGGTGAAAGCTGAGCCTTTAGCTTGTATTACTGAGCAGATGGTATTGAAGTTTTTATGGAAAAATATTATGTGTCATTTTGGTATTCCTAAAAGATTGATATCTGATAATGGTCGGTAGTTTCAGGGTAAGAAGTTAGCAGAATGGTGTAAATGTTTTAAGATTGAGCAAGTATTTATGTCAGTAGCTTACCCTCAAAGTAATGGGCAGACTGAGGTAACTAATAGAGAATTAGTATATGGATTGAAGACTAAGTTGGAACATGTGGGAGGTAGCTAGGTAGAGGAGTTACCTAGTGTTCTCTAGTCTTTCCGAACTACTCCTAGGAGGGGTACGGGAGCAACTCCCTTTAGTATGGTGTATGGCTCAGAGGCAGTACTGCATGTGGAAGTTGAAGTGGAGTCTGCCCGGGTGGGGAATTATCTCCAAAGTGATAATAGTGTGGCTCGACCTATGGAGTTAGATTTGATTCAAGAAGGGAGGGATACTGCCTCATATAATGCTGAAAGGTGTAGGTCACAAGTAATTAAATCTTATAATAAAAAGGTGGTGCCTCGTTCTTTTCAGGTGGGAGACTTAGTGCCGAGGAAGGTGCTGCTTGAGGGATCCAAGGGAAAGTTGAGACCCAAGTGGGAAGAACCCTTTCATGTGAAGAGCTGATGTGAGCAAAACATATAGGGTTTTAGGAGTAGTTTTCGCTCACATCTCATTACATTTCATGTTAGTTTCATGTGTATGTTACTTTGTTTTGCATGCATTTCCTATTTTGTGGTTCAGAGATCTGTTCTTTGTACTTTTGCATGCAGAATAGCATTCCGGGGGAAATAGGCGCACTTTCGGAGCAAAAGAAGGGCATTTTATAGCTATGCGCAGAATGGGACACAGCCAGGACATGTGGCTACACACGGTCGTGTCCAATGGGCGAGATCAGCCACCCCAGGATTGCACATGGCCTGGCCGTGTGGAAACACACGGCCGTGTGGCGGTCCAGCAGATTGACACGATTAGGGTTTTTTTTTGGATTTTATAGTGATCCGATGTAATGTCTATATAAGGAGAGTTTCGCCCAAACCCTAGGGAGGAGGCACGATGGCTGGGACGGCACACTGAATCCCTAAAAAGCTTCGGGAACTCACAACGGGGAGGAAGAACGTCGCCGAAGATCCAAGTTTTGCACTTCAACGCCGGAGAGAAGGCCACATCGGCATTATAACCTCTTGTTTTTGCATTTTATTTCTGATATATTCGAACATGAACATGCCTTGTGATTCTCCTCTTCTATATATGGAGTAGTTCCTTCGATTCTAGGATTAGGGAGTAGCTTGTGTACCCATGACATGTTGCTTCAAATTGAATTCTGTTTCTGAGTTTGAATTTGCAATTGGAAATTGTTTATACCAATATATATGCGTATTTAGTTTTCTACCCATTGTGCTTAGGCAATACGAGGGGTGACAACCCTCATATCTAAGATTTAGGGGATTTGTACAAGGAACCTAGGGGTAAACCTGATCTTCTGTAACCGTGGGTAGAAGGATGCGATGGAACTGGAAACGGTTCATCATAGGGATTGATTTGGCATCCTCGTATCGCTTATCTCGTCCTTGTAAGGCAGAGATAGCTCCCGATAGATGCGGTGGCTCATCGGGAGAGTGTATGATGTCCCTTCCACAAAACCATAGCTAGACGTTTAGACAATGCCCAGTTGATAGCATGTTTTGCAACACACCAGTGAAATCGAAGTCCTAGAATCCCTTTTAAAGATCTCAGCATGCTCCTTTCTTCCTCCGTGTGACACCGTACTAGAGTTTAGCCCACTGAGAACCCTCGCAATGGAAACCTTTAGATTTTACTTCCGAACAAATTTCACCCACTGAACAAATCGGTACTCGAATCTCAGTCCCTATGGGATCGATAATCTTTTATTACTTGACGACATCCGTGCACTTGCGGGTGTTGAGCGCGAACGCGCGCTTCGAGTCCTCGATGGTCTCCATCGCGAGATTTGAAGTCGCGTTTGCGTACATCAAGTTTTTGGCACCGTTGTCGGGGACTGATCGATTCGATATCGAATCGAAAAGTGGAAAATTGGATCGGACTTAGGATAGATTTACTTTTCTTGTTTTGTTTTGTTTTGTTTTATTTTATTTTAGTTTTGTTTATTCAGTTGCTCTTTCCTTATCTATAATTTCTTGTGTATAACGATGCATGCTTTTACTCATGATTATGGTCAATTGAATGCTGTAAGTTTTGGTAAGATTTATTGTGAACATTGTGGTGAAACATTGCATACCATTAACGATTGTCCGGATATATTCGAACCTTCACAATTTGAACAAGAAGATGTCACCTACAATTACAACCAATGGCCACAAGATGATTCCTATTCATATAGTTATGACCCTGGGTACTTAAACTCTCAATATTGTCTGCCTAAATCCTGACTTGAGCAGATGATGGAAGATTTCATTCGAACAAAACAAGCGGTAAACACTGAATTCCAACGGCGACATTCATAGACAAAGACTCAATATTATTTCCCAAATGAGAACGAGAGCTATGAATCACCACACGAATTTTATCTAGAATCAAGTCCCCACTTAGAAGCCTTGCTAGACAATTCTACTAGGGAATGCAAGGAGCATAGTCTACAATTCACGAAGATTATGCAATGGAAAGAAGAAACCAAATGACTAGAAGGTGCCTTTGTTGACTGGATTACACCTAATATGGCAGAGACTCACTTTGAGTGAATGGATGAGGAAGACGTAGATGTCATAGGAAGTAAAGAAGGGCAATCCATTCAATCACCACTTGAAGAAGAACTTGAGGATTATTTAATTGATACTTTAATCGAGGAGTGCATTGCTTCAATCAGAACACCTCCTAACCTCAAGAATCTAGAAGAGCCTAACTTAACCCTCACCAAACTTTAGCTACCAATAACAAAGCCCATTTAGTGATTTGTAATGATAAAATTTCATTCGAAATGATAGAATCTGCTAATCAATCTTTTGTTGAGGATGTCCATGGTGAGTTATGTTATTTACAGCATTTGGAGAAAATAGAATATTATGATCAAACTCCTAATGATTACTTAAGGCTAAGCATGTTCAATCTTCAACCAAGGAAGACAGCTAATAAATATCTTGTCCCTCCACGAGCAAGATTTAAGAGAAATGGCGATAAGGGACCAAAAGGGAGGAGGCATAAGGTGAGCAAATATCTTGCTCCCCCACGAGCAAGATTCAAACACCTCAAATGAAATGTAGGAATAAGGTCGAGCTAAATGACCTTAAACAAAGCGCTTCTTGGGAGGCAACCCAAGTTTAGTTTTTAGATTTCCCTTTGATTGTATTGCATGCATTTGGTGAACTTTGATTTCCATTTCATTTAGAATTAGGACTAGAAAAGAACTTTGCTAGGTAAAAGTAAAATCTATATTAGCTTACACGGCGAGGTGTATGAGGAAATTCGGACTGTGGTGAAAAAAGGGGAGAAGAAAGGGGGCACACGGCCTAGCCGTGTGTTTTCCCATGGTCGTGCCCAACTAACTCGAGGCGCACATGGCCTGGTCGTGTGTTTTCACACGGCCGTGTCGCGCAAGGGTTAAGTAGGGTGAGCCATGTGTTTTCGCCCCATTTGTATTGTGTGCTTCGATTTCTCTTGCCCTAGTCGTATGGTTTCTTCTTCCCTGCCACCTAGAAGCTTTTCTAACCTTCAAGAAAGCCAAAAGAAGCAAGGATGAGGAGGACCAAGCATGTGGCACCTCGATCCGGTGCTTCGGAGCGACGAGCAAGGAGAACTGATACCCCTCAAGCTCCGGAGGAGGGTAACGCTCTACCAACCCTTCTTTTTCGCAATAATGAACATAGAGATAGATATAATATGCTTTCTACTCATAAACTCACTGCTACTAGGTATCTTGATGAAGATTTGCTAGAGTCCTTAGGGTTGTTGGGTGACATTCAAGCCCTATTTGCAAAAATAGGGTGGGAAGAGATAATGGGAATAAGACACCCAACCTACCCTAGGATAGTTCTAGAATTTTTGAGTTCCTTAGAGGCAGAAATTTTAACAGGTAGAGAGAGCGAAGAGGGTAGGATAACTTTTAGGATATTGAACATTGAACATGAATGGACCCTTCACCAATGGAATTCATGCTTTGGCTTGCCGAGTGGGGGAGAGAGAAGAATCTCTATTGGGTTTAACTCTCGGATATTTTGGACCGAGTTGACGGGGGAGCACGCTTATGACCCTTCTAGGGCCAAAGCATCGCATCTCCAAAATCCCATTTTCCGATACCTCCACCGAATCATGGCCAGTACTATATTTGGTCGTGGGGAGAGTGAAGGTGTAGTAAGAGCTAGTGAGCTGCTTTGCCTCTAGGGCATGCTACAAGAAAGGAGTAGCATCGATGTAGGGTCCCACTTCATCAGACACTTAGTGAAGATGGGCAAAGCAGCAAGAGGAGAGATTAATGTGGGAGGCCTACTTACCCACATTTGCCATAGGATGGGGTAGGATTACACTGTATTAGAGAGTATAGAGGGGAGCCCTAGGATCAACATAGGAGTGTGCATGGCGATTAAAATGATTGTAAGAGAAGGACACTCCTTTTGCTTTGTAAGGAAAAACCTGACGACCCTTAGGCTCCCTGACCCTGATCGTACCACCATCACCACACATGCCAACTAGCATTTGGACCTGATAGTAGAGTCTCCGCCACTAGAGGGACCATCCACATCGGTGCCCATCTCTCCCCCTTTACATCACTCTCCCTCCAGCCCACACATACATAGGAGCCCACCTAGTCTACGTCGACAGGAGTCGGCACCTGCACCACCACCTTTTTCTACTTTTGAGCAAGATGTAGGTACGTTGGCCTATGATTTCTCAGAGTTTCAATCACCCCTCGATGATATATATGCCGAGCAGCAGACACAAAGGCAGCGATGGGAGGAGCAGAGCACCTACACACAGGCGGAGTTCCAGGGCTTTCGGGAGCACTTCCACCGGCCTGAGGAGTTCTATGACGAGGCCCGCATCTACTTTTAGGAGGAGGCTTCCCGTCGCCAAGATGAGGCCATCTATCGCCAGGAGATTCGGCAGCACATGCATGCTCAGCAGGCACAGTGGGCTAGGGAGGAGGAGCACCGAGCAGCCGCTGCATCCACCAACTCTCAGATTGATCACATGTACATGTGGCATCAGCGGCTCAGCAGCAGGTTTTCCCAGGATCCCAAGATGTCGAGGCTTCCAGACTTTCCACCTCATCCACCATATTAGAGGTATACTTTCATTTAAGTCTGTGGGGGGGGACCCCAAATTTTATTTTTGTTTCTAGCAGTAGTTTCTTTTCTGATATTTGCATCATTGTTGGCATTCATTTGTTCATGCATAGGTGGTTGAGTTTCTTTCAGCACTTATTTTTTGCTATCTGTAAAGCTTCTTCAGTAGTTTTTTTTAGAGTTTTCTTCATGAGTTGTTTCCATGAGTAGTGTAACTTCATTTACCTCATGGTATTTTATTTTATTGGCTTTGAATGAATATTCTAAACTTACACTGGTTAGCTTCTATTTTTACACCTATACATGTTGAACATTCTGAAAGAGAGTCTAGTACATACCTAGTTATGATTCATCTCAGTAGTCTAATACTTTGAAATCCACAGGTGACCCTAAGACTAGCATTTTAGTTACTAGAGATGCTCGGATTGTGTAAGCCCATTCGGAAAAATCAAAATCCCAGTGAGCCAAAAAATAAAAAAGAGAAAGGAAAAGAAAAGAGAAATAAAGAGAGAGAGAGAGAGAGATTATGAGGGATAAAAAAAATAGTTATCGTGGGTGGAAATGGCTAGGTGCCCCTTTGAGACCGGGTTAGGTTACTAGGGAAACACCTACCAATTTCTCTCAATACCGAGCACGCCTTTGAGAATTTGTGCTAGATCTAGGGAACGACCCTCGCTTTGGGCAAGTAAGTGCCTAAGAGACGGAGACCTTAGGAAAGCTATAGGATGACGACTTAACTCACCATGGAACGAGTATCCCCTAAGAATGATTCGCTTGGCACGAGCACGAGGAGCTAATTTAGTGAATTTCTAGAATATATTTATTTTGCTTTGATTGCAAACACCACTTGATAAATTAGTTAACATGCTAGTATGGAATGATATCCTTTTAAAATTTCATAGCACTGAGGTTTGCTTGAGGACAAGCAAAGATTTAAGTTTGGGGGAAGTGATGTGAGCAAAACATATAGGGTTTTAGGAGTAGTTTTCGCTCACATCTCATTACATTTCATGTTAGTTTCATGTGTATGTTACTTTGTTTTGCATGCATTTCCTATTTTCTAGTTTGGAGATCTGCTCTTTGTACTTTTGCATGCAGGATAGCATTCTGGGGGAAAAAGGCACACTTTCAGAGTAAAAGAAGGGCATTTTGTAGCTAGACGCAGAATGGTGTTAGTAATATATGATAGATGTCCTAAGGAAATCGCCTTATATTTGAACCATTTATATGATAAATGAAGATTCACTATTTGAGTATATATATTTTCATGTATTTGATTAGATCTTAAACTCATTTACTGAATGTCCATGATACGATTCACAGCATGAGAGAATTTGTGATTGGATCATAACTAGTGAGTATCTCTACATGTGTAATTGTGATGTATCGGAATTATCCCTAGTCGATGAATTGATGGATTTGGACACCATCAATTTTGTGGAGACTAGCACGAGGTATACTCCTTGGTGTATCCAAGCAGTTGATTCTCACTGGCTGGAGACATTGTGATGTCCGAAGTTAATCATGGATGCTAGTTATGGTAACTAGTTAATTGGAGTGACCACCTGTAAGACTTCATATGGTTCTATACATATATAGATATGTCAATGAAGTTCTTACTGCAGCTTAAGTGTGATGTTCCTTTGACTTGCGGTATTCAAGTCATCTTGATCATGAAGACTTATGCTTTGACATCTTAAGCAAACATCTCTGAGAAGATGTGGACCCAGGATGATTGGGTATAAGTCGAAGTGATCGAAGGTGTTTGAATAGCCTATAAAGGATTCACCACTTCTTGCGAGGAGATGTATACCCATGGCCTCTCGTCGGATTGTTACTAAAGTATTTGGCCAAAGCATTACATGTTTAGAGTAAGGTACTCTTGGATACATGTGCAGTAACTAGAATCCGTAGGATGAGGAAATGATACTTGGGCTAGGTGTGACGTAGTCAACCTAGTGGGGACTGACACTATAGACCATGTCCTGAACCAAGTGGGTATAAGATGAGTGAAGGGAATGAGGCATGAATCATTATAGCTGCTGAAGGGTTTCAGAAATAGTTCTGGATCAACTGTTGATCTTTTCGATTAATTGGGGATCATGATGTACTACTAGGTGTCACTCATGATCATTCTATAATTAATGGTTAATTATAGATGGCCAACATAAACCGAGAACCTATTTGATCACACGCACAATGAGTGTAATCCGATGGATTTAAAATGAGCTTGAGAATGAGATTCTCAGACCGAGAGAAACTAGGTTTGGTTGGACCAAACAAGGAGCGAGCATGAAATCGTTTCAGTCGCAATGGAAGCGTGGATGGGTCGTGTCTTATGAAGACATGATGGATGAACTAAATTGGTTTGGTTCTAATCCAATGGTGGAGAATAAACCAAAGGGTTTTGGTTTGTTTTAAACGAATGAACCAAAAGTTGGTTTGGTTTATTTTAACTTAAAATAGACCAAATCGGTTTGGTTTATTTTAACTTAAATTAATGGAGTGGGTTAACGGGTTTTGGTTATGAACCAATAACCATTAGGAGAATTTGTTCTCTATAAAATAGGGCTCAAGGGTTTAATGAGAGCCCTAATCAAAAGTTGTCGCCCCTCTCCCTCCTCTCCTCTTTTGGTCGACGCCAAAACCCTAGCCGCCGCCCACCTCTTGTCTCACCGTCCAAGTTGTTGTCGGCGTCCAAGCTTCAGCCGGTGATCCTCCAGCGACCCTCCAGTGATCTTTCTTGGCTCCAGCGACAAGGTGAGCATCTAGCTTCCTTATTTGGCCGACGTTAATCCTCCACCAAAGCTGTCCAATTTTCTGGACAGCTGATTTACTTCGTGTCGGAGCGTCGTTTGGATGATGTTTGGAGCTCCGACAGCAGCTTCCTTGTCAGGGATTCGATCTCCGGTAATCCTCATAGGTGGAGGACGAAGGATTCGTCAAACGGTGGGCGAATACCTCTCCGGAGAAGTGAGTTTTTGAGGACTCGTTTTGAATCCGAATTTTGATTCGGATTGTGATCTTCTCTCGATCACATCGTCTTCGACACGAGGCTAGTGACTTGTACGAAGACGAGGCTCGTTACTTTGTGAAGTCATCCCGAATATACTCGGCGTGGATACGGATAGAGGCGATTCTAGCGAGGGTCGCTCCAGTTGATGTCTTTCCCACTACACGTGATACGTCAGGTATATGTAGAATAAATTTCCTTTTATTGCAAAATTTGAAACTACGATTATGTCTACACATGTTGTACTATGCATGGGTGTGGTGTGTGTATTGTAATAAATTAGATTTATTATTTTTATTTCTTCCGCTGTGCACATGTTTATGAAACATGTTCGAACACACACTCGTCGCGGTGCCGGAAACCTAACAGTGGTATCAGAGCCCAGGTTGTGTTTCGACATAATCGTAAAATTGTTTTGTGATAGTCGTAATGGTATTTATGGAAATTTTCTAATTTTGGAAAGTCTAGAAGTATTTATGGAAATATTCTACTTTTGGAAAGTTAGAAGTATTTATGGAAATTAATATTTTCCATAAAATATTTGATTAGATTTGGAAATTTGTTTCCAAATTTAATCATGATTTGATTTGGGAAATCAAATCTTAAAAATATTTTATTTCCATAAATAGTTTTGATGATTTAGGAAATTTGTTTCCTAAATTGACTTTCTTTATTCAACACTTTTCACAAATAAAATATGTGATTAGATTTGGAAATTTGTTTCCTAATTTAATCATGATTTGATTTGGAGAATCAAATCTCAAACATATTTTATTTCCATAAATAGTTATGACATATAAGGAAATTTTGTACATGTCATAGATGTATGTCATGTAAGCATTAGATGCATATCATTATGCCATTCATGTCGTGACATGTAGATGTATGCCATGTATGTCATGTCATGTAGATAATAGTTATTTGCATGCAAAGAGGATGAGACATAAAACCCCTTACTCAATATTAAAGCCTACACCTTCCATTAATATGGCTAGAACCAGAGTTCTGTTTCTTGTTTGGGTTGTTGGACTCTCTCCAAGCCCGGCTCGAACCCGAACATGTTCAAACCATGGAATAGTTTATTACTAATATGGTAAGAGTCAGAGGTCAATCGTTATCTTTGGTTGTTGGACTCTCTCCAAGCCCGGCTCGAACCCGAACATGTTCAAACCACCTGTAACGCCCGCCCTTATCTGCTCTCAGGGCGGCGCTACTGTTACTCCTTTTTTTTTTTTTTTTAAACATACTACATATGGATCCTCTCACAACCTACGTACTTTAACAGGTCATCATAACTTAAACCTTCTTTTGCACATGCATCACATATCATATTCATCATTAGCATGTTAACATATCTTTCATAACATGCATACATAAAGATTCGTTCATGAGTTCTAACATTTCCAACCTTCTTAAGTAGATGATACTCATTAAACACAAGTCTTATAAGCGGAAGCAATGTCTTAAGTTGTTCTTAGAGCATATAAATACAAGCAGATAGTATAGGGCCTTCTTCCACCATGCCACTATCACACACACTTGGCCCCTCCTGCTACTTCCTCTAGCGCAGACTTCCTTTATCTGCAGTATATGGACAACATGAACTATAAGCATATAGCTTAGTAAGATCCTTGCCTACTCACAAAAGCCACAACTTCATCAAGCAATTAGAACATGAGCATACTAGCATAAAGGACATAAGTATTTCATAGCAACACTAATCAACAACATATCCATGTAATAAAAAAAACTAAGCATGGCATAGAATTGTTCATAAGCCAGTTAAGCATAATTAATCTAAGCAGGGCATAATTTGAACATAAGCATTATAACTACATAAAACTAAGCATGCAGGAAAGACATATGCATAAGCGTTTTAAAACTTAACAATAATCATTCCTAACCTAAGCATCCGTAACATCCTACATCTTAAACCTACATAAAGTACATAGGCACAAACATTCTTCAACTTAACCATGACCATTCATCAGGGAAATCCAATCATGCATAAAGGACATAATCATAAGCATTTGTTTAACTTGGACATAAACATGTGTAATAACATAAATCCTAAACTTGTAGAAAGAACATAATCGCAAGTATTCATAATCTTACCCGTAACATTCACCACATCATAAATTCTAAACTAGCATGAAGTACATAGTCGCAACGTTCTTAAACTTAACTCTAAACATCATAACTTCATAACATCTAGCATGCATGAAGAACATAGTTTGCAAGCAATCAGAGTATTTAACATGAGCATACACAATAATCATAAAAGTCTTTCCTTTTCAAAATATATACTTATAGATACTTCAAAATCATCATAACTTCATAACATCTAGCATGCATAAAGAACACGGTTTGCAAGCATTCAGAGTATTTAACATGAGCATACACAATAATCATAAAAGTCTTTCCTTTTCAAAACATATACTTATAGATACTTCAAAATCATCATAACTTGTTTGGGGGGCCCCAGGTTAAGTACCACATAATGCGCGTTCCCTAGTAGGCTGGGGTAGCGAGCCACCAGTCCTACTAGAGCAAGACCTCTTACGTCTTACCAGGGCAAGACCTCTTACGTCTTCTTATGTCCCTATGGATTTGATTAACGACCACCTGACGGGTCGGGTACTTAACCTCTTGCAAAGTAAAATACTTAATTCCTTTCTTTTCTTGTCATAATATAAAGAATGCTCTTGATCCCCAACATAAAAAGGGAAGCATCTTAATCTTATCTTATCATAAGGAGAGCTCTTGATCCCTACTTGAAAGGGAAGCATCTCCATTTTATCTTATCTTAAGGAGAGCTCTTGATCCCTACTTGAAAGGGAAGCATCTCCATCTTGTCATAAGGAGAGCTCTTGGTCCCTACTTGAAAGGGAAGCATCTCCATCTTATCATGAGGACACATGCATTCATAACATAAGAGTACCCTAAAGGGGTCCTAAAGTATAAACATGTTCATCATACAAGCATATTTCGTGGCACATTGCATCATAAACATGAAGCATATTTTCCTTGGCATATTCATGGCATATTAAATCACAAAAACATGTTCATCACCTAAGCATATTTCATGGCACATTACATCATCAACATGTAGCATGTTTCCTAAGCATATTCAGGACATATTAAATCATAAAAATATGTTCATCACCTAAGCCTATTTCATGGCACATTACATCATAACATGAAGCCTATTTCCTTGGCATAATCATGGCATATTAAATCACAAAACATGATCCACATCTAGGTATGTTTCATGGCATACTATGTCATAATCATGTTCATCACCTAAGCTTATTTCTTATTGCATTGAATCATAACCATATACATCACACAAGCATAGTTCATGACATATAAACAAACAAAACCATACCCTTAGCACAACTACATGTGGGGGGGGGGGTGTTTTCATGAAACCCTAACCCTAAAACCATGGGTTGGCCGAATCTTGTAAGGGGCTTGAGCTTGGGTTTTGTCCCCTAAAGTTCACTCATGAAGCCTTATAACTAATCATAGTATCATTAGAGATAGTTTCATGCAACCCTAACCCTACTTCCATTGGTTGGCCGAATCTTGTAAGGTTAGATCCTTGGACTTTTGTCCCCTAAAGTTCATTCATAAGCATTATTACTTACCCTAGTGTCATTAGGAACATTTTCATGAAACCCTAACCCTAATTATATGGGTTGGCCGAAACATGGAATGGGTTCAAACTTTAGGTTTTGTCCCCTAAAGTCCATTCATCAAGCATTATTACTTAACCTAGTGTCATTAGGAACATTTTCATGCAACCCTAACCCTAATTATATGGGTTGGCCGAAACATGGAATGGGTTCAAGCTTAGGTTTTGTCCCCTAAAATTCATTCATAAGCATTATCATGGCCTAACCTCCTAAGAGGGAGTTGTCATAAAAAAAAACCCTAACCCTAAAAGGCCTTGGTGGCCGAAACCTATAAGGGCACCAAGTTGGAATTTTTGTCCCTTAAAAGGGTCCTATAGTGAGCATACATCCTATAGAAGTTCCCTAGAAACATTTTCATGAATCTTAGCCCAAGAAAACTTGATTGGCCAAAACCTACAAGGGCTACAACTTCATCGTTCTTACATGAAATTTAACTTACGAAACTAATACACTGCAGGTGAGGGGAAACTTACATCCTTCGCTTTGCTTGAGAGATGACCTAATGGGAGTCACCTAGCTTTCTCCTAGCTTGAAGGGGGGTCTCGACCAAAGGAAGAAGAAGGGGGGGTTGGTTTCGGTGAGGATGAAGAGGAGAGGAAGAAAATGGCAAAAAGGAAACTTCCTTCTTCTTTATAAAGGGAGGAAGAGAAGTTTCTCTTTTCTTTGTCATGCCTCTTCACTTACCCTTCTTCCACTTATCTATAAATTCCCCTCTTCCTCTAATGATATAATTCTATTGGGCTTATGATTAGTGGGTGCATCTATAGGGCTTGGCTATCTCTAGAGGTTTGGGGTTCAATTCCTAGGCTTTGCATCTTTTTTTTTTCTTTTGGCTTATTTTCTTTTATTTTTCCCAAAAAAAACCCACATAAAGCCTATCATCATAAAGCCAAAATTCTCGTAAAATTGCTAGAAATTTTACGGGCGTTACACTCCAAGCCGGGCTAATTGGTTGAATGCGCTCTAACCATATTAAAACTATTTCTCAATTAATGGGTTGGTTTTAACCTGGAGCATCGGCTTGTTGGACTCTCTCCAAGGTCGATGTGAAGGGAGGTGAAGTTGGGTGCTATGCATATGATGCATACTTGTTAATAAGTTAACAACCTGATGTATGTGTGAACATTCAATTAGTTGATAGCACATTGTGATAGTTGCATATATGTGATATGCAATCGGTATATTTAATACCTACCATCGTAGCTATGAATGGCTTGTTGGACTCTCTCCAAGTTTGTTCATATCTATGTTGGATATCAGCCCATTCAGAGATGGACCTATGATCTTCCAAAGTGATTTTGGTATTTTTGAAATTCAAAAAATGAATGGGATTTATAAATGTATGTTGATGCATTTAAAATCATCTTTCTCATATATGCTCGATTTGTATTTCTAGGTTAATCGCTTGATCATGATGTCTTTGAATTTGCGCTCTATTTTGAATTCGAATAAATTGACTGGGCCGAACTTCTTGAACTGGCTTAGAAACTTGAGAATTATTCTCAAGGTGGAAAAGCTTGCGTATGTCCTCGAAGAGCCTCTTCCCACCCGTCCTAGTGATAACGCAACTCTAGACCAATTGTTGGCTTATCAGAAACATGTGAGTGATTCTGAACAAGTGAGTTGCATCATGCTAGCCGCGATGGAACCCAAGCTGCAGAAGCAGCATGAGCATATGGATGCTCATACCATAGTCCTTCATCTTTATGAGTTGTTTGATGAGCAAGTGAGATTCGAAAGGTTCAAAGTCTCCAAGCTCCTCTTCACCTCTGAGATGTAAGAAGGTTCATCTATGGTACTGCTCAGCATGCTGAAGACTGTGGAGCCTTCTGAGAAGCATGGGCAGGGGACGGTGATGTTAGTTGATTCCTCGAAGAAAGGTTCTAAGAGGGAGTTAAAGGAACAACAGAAGGGGAAGAAGAAAAAGGCTAAAAGGGTAAAACCAACTCAAAAGGGCACTTGTCATCATTATGGCAAGGAGAGCCATTGGCGAAGAAACTGCAAGATTTATCTTGAGTCCGTAAAGAAGAATAAGGCATCAGATGCCCCATCTTCTTCAGATATCTTCATTATTGATTGTCATTCTATTTCCTCAGACACTTGGGTATTAGATACTGGGTGTGGCTCACATATATGTAATGACATACATGGGCTAAGGAATAGAAGAAGACTCGTCAAGGGAGAGTCAAATTTACGTGTTGGGAATGGAGCAAAGGTTGCTGCACTCGCCATCGGAACATATTTATTGACACTCCCTATAGGACTTGTCTTAGAATTGGACAACTGCTTTTATGTTCCTTCGTTGATAAAGAACATCATTTCTATTTCTTGTTTAAATAGAAATGGATACCATTTAACTTTTAGTAACAATTGTTGTTACATAACTTTGAATGGTGTTCTTTATGGGACTGGAACTTTAAGCAATGGTATTTATACATTGGACGTATCCAGTGACATTTTCAATATCGAAGCGAGCAACAAGGGTGCTCGAAAGGATAATCAATTAGACTTCTACATGTGGCATTGTCGTCTTGGCCATGCAAGCAAGAAACGCATGTCCAAATTACACCGATGTGGAATTCTGGAATCATTTGAATTGGATTCATATGATACATGTGAATCATACTTAAAAGGCAAGATGACTAAGTTACCTTTTATAGGAAAAGGTGAACGAGTGGGAGAGTTGCTAGGTCTAATACATACTGATGTATGTGGACCTATGTCAACTCAAGCTTTAGGAGGCTCTAGCTACTTCATTACCTTCACCGATGATCACTCACGGTTTGGGTATGTGTTCTTGATGAAACACGAGTCTGAAGCCTTTGAAAGGTTCAAAGAATTCAAAAATGAAGTAGAGAAACAACATGACAAGAGTATTAAAATACTTCGATCGGATCGAGGTGGTGAATACTTAAGTCAAGAGTTTCTAGATTATCTAAGAGACAATAGTATATTGTCTCAATGGACTCCGCCATATACACCACAGCATAATGGTGTATCTGAGAGCCATAATCAGACCTTGTTGGACATAGTCAGGTCAATGATGAATCATGCGAATATTCCCAAGTCCTTTTGGGGATATGCACTTCAGACAACTGTTTACTTGTTAAATAGGATTCCAACCAAGGTAGTCTCTACTACTCCATATGGGATATGGAATAGTAAGAAACCTCATGTATCTTACTTGAAGATATGGGATTGTCCTACTTATGTGAAGTGGAGTGTATCAAACAAATTGAATGCTAAGTCTGATAAATGTCTATTTATTGGATACCCTAAGGAAACAAGGGGTTACGAATTCTATCATCCTGTGGAACAAAAGGTGTTTGTTTCAAGGCATGCTATGTTTCTAGAGAAAGAGTTTCTCTTGCAAGAAAATAGTGGGAGTATTGTCGAGCTTGAGGAGGCTCGAGAGACTCAAATAGATATTGATGAGATACTTGGTGAAGCACAATAGCCAATAACTCATAGTGATGAGCAATCTATTGGTGCAGTAGGAACCTAAGTCAAACCTAAGTTTTGATTATAGCAAACGATACAAAGTTAAGCTCATGTCGTTATCTCACAAGCTGAATCGAGTGTGCAGAAGATTGCTATAGCTAGAGCTGAAGGCTAGCGACACCCGGAGGAAGCCGCGGTGGTCGGGCGACACTCGAGTGACTTCGGAGGGAGCCGAAGGAATCGAGTGGAAGGCCGGAAGCAAAAGTGACATGGTAAGTATCGAGGTAAGCTCGTGTGTGCGAGCGTAATTGAGGTCGTATCCTCCTTACGGGGATGGTCTTAAGCGTAGATCCTACCAAAGACATCCCATCGATGGTCTAGGTCGAGATCGGACGGTCGAAGGCCGTCGAAATAATGTTTTCTTTGAGCTAACTTTGACTTGCAACAAGCATCAGTCGACTGCCAGCTTGGAAGACTCGACTGCCATCAATCAGTCGACTGTCGAAGGTTAGCATTCAACTGATGCTACCATCAGTCGACTGATGGTCAATGATCAGCTTCGAGGAGTCAAGGCTTATCACCCCATTTCAAGGAGATTGGTGCTCAATTGTGATTGGCTAGGGTTCCTCTCAAAAAGGGGCTCAAAGGCTATAAAAGGAGGGCCAATCCTAGGGTTTCTTCATCAATTCCAAGCTTCCAAAGCCTCAAAGCTACCGGCAACGGCGCTTCTTCTCCGACGTCTAGGTTTCATTTCCTTTATTTTTGTACGTCGGTTTTAGTTTTAGATTCATTGTTCATTTACATTTGTCGAAGCTCTTTTTTCTATCGTAACGAGGAGAGGGGGAGTGTCCCTCAACCTCAAGTTTTTGTTCTTGTATCGATTAACTCCTACCTCCAACGA
The DNA here is from genome assembly GCA_025175895.1 of Wurfbainia villosa. Lineage (NCBI taxonomy): Eukaryota > Viridiplantae > Streptophyta > Magnoliopsida > Zingiberales > Zingiberaceae > Wurfbainia > Wurfbainia villosa. The sequence continues at coordinate 59,784,618 of CM046002.1, forward strand.
GGAGGAGTTCGTTTAGTGTTTTGCCCTCCGTGCGTGGTCAAGGACCACTAGGGCCTTGGAGTAGTAGCCGAAGGCTACGAACCAAGTAAAAAGAATTGTCTCTTTTATTTATTGCTTATCTTTTCCGCTTCAAATTAATTATCTACTCGGTTTTTAAACGAACGAACAAAAAGAAAGTTTTAACGCTATTCACCCCCCCCCCCTCTAGCGTTTCAAATCGATCCAACAATTGGTATCAGAGCTGGGGGTTGCTAAGATTTGGTGAAACCACCAATCTAGCCATTTTAGAGATTTTTTATTTTTTAATTCTATTTTATTTCTTTTTGTTAGATTTTCTTCCGCACTACTAATCCAAGACTCAAGTCTTGGTACTTTCGTGTGTTTTTGTCGTTGCTAGGTTTTCATTTTAGTCTCCTTGTTCATTTTGTTCTAATGGCCCATCTCAAGGGTTTTAGCACCGTCCGACCTCCGTTTTACAACGGAGATGATTTTCGTTACTGGAAAGGTCAGATGGAATGCTTTCTCAAAACCCAAATCGAGATGTGGATCATAATCCAAATGGGTTTCACACTTCCAACTAATGAAGTGGGTGAATCCTTGGGTTATGATCAATGGACCATTGCGACAAAACGACAAGTCGAAGTCGATGCCAAGGCAACACTAATCCTCCAATGCGGCTTGTCCAAGGAGGAGTTAAATCGCGCCGGTCCCTTCATCAGCGCAAAGGACCTATGGACAAAGCTAGTGGAACTACACGAAGGGACCGATGAAGCCAAGGTATGTAAGCGCGACCTTCTATTTAATAAATTATATAATCTAAAAATGCAAGAACATGAAACGGCAATGCAACTCCACGCTCGCGTTCAGGACATAATCAACAATCTACACGCAATCGGGCAAAAGGTCGAAAACCGCGACCTTATAAGGTATGTCCTAAATTCCTTTCCGAGGACTACCTTGTGGGCATCCATGGTCGATGCCTACAAGTCTCCAAGGATCTTTCTAAACTTAGATTAGATGAACTTTTTTCTAATTTTGAACTTCATGAGCAGTCTAACTCGGAACTCGAAAAAGGTATAGCACTATTTGCAGGTTCAAAGAAGAAAACCGCCAGCAAGCCACCCCCGAAGGAAGAAGAGGATGAGTCCGATTCGGAGGTCGACTCAGAAATGGAGGCCGAACTAGTCAACCTAGTTCGGAGGATAGTCAAGGGCCGAAAATGAGCCGTCACTCGACTCAACGAAGGTAAGCCTAAAAGTTCAAACATAAGATGTTATGAATGCAATAGGTTTGGACACATTAAGTCCGAATGCCCAAAACTCAAGAGCAAGGCACCAAAACACAAAAAGGCACTTAACGCTACTTGGGAAGAAGCTTTCGAGGAAGAAGATAACGATCGAGTCCTCATGGCTAAACCGGTGGAATCGGAGACGGAGTCGGAACCGGAACTTGAATCGAAAACCGAAGATGAGTCGAACTGCGAAGCACTATTCAAGACGAGCCACGGATATGCATCCGGTTCAAAAGATACACTCAAGGTAAGTCGGTCTCTTATTACTACTCTTTATAGTGCAATTAAGTTTTTAAATAAAAAGTTAGCAAAGTTCGAGTCCAAGGTCGAGACCCTGGTTGAGGAAGTTAAACTCCTCAAACACGAGGTCTCCCTAACCTCTTCGACTAGTCGAGTTCAAGAGAAGGACTCAACTTGGGTTGAAAAACTCGAAGTTGAGAACTCACTCTTGAAGAGTCAAGTCGAAGATCTTAGGAATACGTTGGAAAGGTTTACTTTGGGATCCAAAGGACTTGACCTCCTACTTGGATCGCAAAGAGCCGTGTACAACAAGGTCGGGCTAGGGTTTAGCTCAAACACGACCAATAAGTCATATATTGTTGGTGCAATCGGCCCAGCAGTACCTTGATGGTATTTTGATGATAGACAAAACTCATGACATGGGATTGTCATGAGAAAGTCCAACATGGTGTTGGCATGGAAAATCCAAGCATGGAGCTTGGTGTGGAAGTCCAAGGGGGTAAGCCTTGGCATGGGAAAGTCCAAAGCATTGCGAAGCCGTGCACTTGGTGCTTGGCATGGGAAATGCATTGCGAAGCCATGCGCTTGGTGCATGTGGGAAGTCTTGAGGACTTGGTAAGTTCACTAGGCTCGGGATCCTTGAGTCGGTGAAGGATGGCATTTGTGAAGCCGTGCGTTTGGTGCATCCGAGGGACCGCTGGACAGGGAGCAAATGGAGTGAGACCAAAGGGAAGCATACTTCGAGGGCATGAGACGCGAAGGATGGCATTGCGAAGCCGTGCGCTTGGCGCATCCGAGGGACGTAGGCCGAGGGAAGAGAGCTTCGGTGGGGAACTCCATGAGGGATAAGGTGGACTTGTCCAAGTGGATAAGACTGAGTGTCGGAGGCTCAAACATCATTCTGTTTGAGGTTTTAGCCGACATCAGTCGACTGGCATAGGTGTCAGTCGACTGCTCTAGGTCGTATGGGTTCGACCAGTGTTCGACTGAACCAAGTCTGGCTGATCGATCGCCAAGGAGAGCGATCGGTGTTGAGAGGAGCGATCGACTCGAGGGATGGTGATCGATGATGACTCTATCGGAGCACGAATGAGTCGAGCTTCGCCACTCGGTGATGGATGATCGATCGGTGATGGGTGCCATCAGTCGACTGATGTGTGATCCGTTGGAACTTAACCAACGTGGATCTGGCCGTTGTGAGACAACGGCTACGGGACCAGTCGACTGATGGTCACGATCAGTCGACTGATGGGCGCGAAAATAGCTTGATGCAGGTTATAAATGGAGCTCGAGTTGGAGGATTTCGCCAAGGCTTTTGGGGTGACTTTGGAGGGGAATTGCTGTTGCATTCCAGACCTTCAAGAGCAAGCAAAAGCAAGCAACAAGAAAGCGATCAAAGCAATTGTGTAAAAGTTCTCTTTTGTATTGTTTTTGTATTTCTTGTTGTATTTCATATTACTTGTTGTAATAGCTTGTGAGAGGTTTCTCCACCTCCGACGTGTAGTCGAGAAGGAGTTTAGTTAGTGTCGTGTGCACAACTAGAGCTCGAGGAGCTCGCCCGTGGAGTAGGAACCATTCGGTTCTGAACCACGTATATCGCTTATGTATTGCATGTGCTTGTGTGTATATGTGCATCTTGTTAGTATTATTATTGTTATTCCGCTGCACTAACAAGAATTGTAGACGAGCACGAAACGAGAACGAACGAATTATGACATCCAACGAACGAGGGCTATTCACCCCCCTCTAGTCGGCCAATCGATCCCCCAACAAGTGGTATCAGAGCCGAGGTCGCTCTTCAAGGACTAACCGCCGCGAGAGCACTACAAATGGCCGGCTTCATCCATCCACCGAAATTCGATGGAGTTTTTGCTTGGTGGAGGAAATGGATGGAGGTATATCTTGAAACCGATTTTGATTCTATGTTAATTATAGAAAATGGTTTTGAGATGCCTAGGGACAAATACAACAAGCTCATTGAGAAGTCTAGGTGGACCCAAGACCAAGTCAAGGATTTCAAGACAAATCTTGAGGTAATCAAATTGATTAGTGATTTGTTACCTAACACTATTTGGTCTAGATTGGGTAATTTTAAGGATGCAAAGGAATTATGGGAGAAGATAATGAAATTTCAAGAAAGTTCCCAATCGGCACAAGTAGAGGAAGATGTCGTGGAAGAAAGCCCATCCACATTTGAAGATGTTGATGATTTGGTGGAGACTTCCACCTCTAGCATTGAGGGGGAGGAAAGAATTTCAACTCCGGAGCCAAGCCAAAATGAAGCATCCACCTCCGGAAGAAGTGAAGAGGCCTCCACCAACTCCCTAGGTAACTCAAGTGTTGTTATTTTAAATAAAAAATACATAATATGCTTTGAGTGTAGGGAGAAAGGGCAATACAAGAGAAAATGCCCTAAATTGGTTAAGGAAAAGGCATCAACACCAAAAGTCAATCCAAAGTCAAAGGATGCCGATGTTCCCAAAATCAAGAGCAAAGAGCACATTGTGTGCTTTAAATGCAACCAAAAGGAACACTATCGAAGCCAATGCCCTAGGGGGAGGAAGAAAGGGCAAGAAGGTGCAACTCATGTAGGGGGAGCTCCTAAAGCTAACCCTAAGGTAAATTTACTTAATGCACCTTTAATTCCTAAAGTCAAAAAGCATGCTAAAAATTATTTTAGTTCTCTTGCTATTATCAATGAAAAGCATGCTAAGAGAAATAATAAGGTGTATTGTCTAGGTGCTAAACATGTTAGTTTCTCTAAGGACAAACCTAGGACTCAAAACACTAGATCTATTTTACCTAGGGAGTCAATTAGGAGAATTGAAGAAAACTTGGGTGTTAATCCCAAGAAATCTAGGGATATGCCTAAAAGGAAAAACATTTCCCAAAAGATAAATGAAAATTCAAAATTGAGAAAATTAGAGCTAGAAAACCAAGCCTTGAGGTCAAGGCTAGAAAAATTAGAGAAGACCCTAGCAATAATATCAAATTCGGTTAAGGGGTCTAATGTACAAAAGTCAAGACCTAGAAAACAAGAAATGTCTAAGGGCAAGAAGGGTTTGGGTCACAAACCTATGTCCTACCATAATGTTCCATTTAATTATGGAACCACATCTAGGTCTAGGAAAATCAAGGCTAATAGGGAAGCCATCCCTAAGTCTAGCCATGATATGTGTTTAGTGGCTAACACCTCAAAGAAATCAAATGTAGCCACTAAGAAGGTCAATGGAGGAGTCACCTCTAGAGTTGACCCAAGTAAGACCCATTGACTAAGGCATCAAAGCCAAAAAGGGTCATTAGAAAGGTATCTAGGGAAGTTATCCTTAGGGAATACCTTGTTAACCCAAGGAGCTCCAATAGGTATTGGGTTCCTAAAAGCGTGATTGATTCACGCTAGATGAGTTAGGGTGTGTCAACCCTAAATGGATAGGTAGTTAACCTAACCATAGTAGAGTTGACACATTAGGATGTGCCAATGTGTTTGAGAAGTCTAAAAATGATTAAATTTGCACAATTAGGTCTTAGAGGTATTGGTGTGCCATTTTGGGTTTTTGGCACACTAGGGAAATGAATGGCATTAAGGCAAAATGAATTTAATTCCTAGAAATGGCAAATTAATTTTAACACTTAGGTATTCTATACCTTAGTAGATTTTACTTGCCATGCTTTATTTGTCATGCCATGTCATGACATCATTCTCATTTTCATCTATAAAAATGTCATGATCATGTTTAGATTTATGTTTAGATGTCATGTATGCTTAAGTTTCATTCACATGCCATGACATCATGATATTGGCATATGTTTTTATCTATATCATATCTATGCCATAATCATATCATGCATGAATTAAAATGGAGTTAATGACTATGGCATAATTTGAAAGGAATCAAATAATATTGCCTTAGAAATATGCATGAGAACATAAAGAAAACAAAACCCAAATCTCACTAAAAACTTGACTTATATATGTTTTACACATCCAGATATTGGTGAGATGTTTAGGAAAAAGAAATTAAAGGTTTGAAAAACATTTTGAAAACATTTTGAAAAACCTTGGTGAAGCCTATCTTTTGATAGCTATCACCATTGAATGGGATGATACAAAGATGTCTCTTTATTGAAGCTTTTCTTAAATTTTGAACTTTGTATCAATCTCCTAATTTAATGGGTAAAATAAATTTCCAATATTTTTCACCCATAGTGTTTAGGATAAGTATTATACGTTTGCATTTTCAAGATTTTTAAAATTACGTATATTTACTTATGGATTAAAATCCGAAATCAAAAGAATGAAGACAATGATCGCACTTATAATGGCAATGATCGATGGTAAGTCCAATGATCGGTATCCGACGAGTCGATCGCGCAGTCGATTTCGAGTAAACTTGATAGTTAGGCCCATGTTTAGCCATGTTTTGGTCCCCTAACCACTCCTAACCCTAGGATATGCTTGGGAGAGCATTAGAGAGGGTGGAAATCCATTAGATATGGATTAGGAGTTGGGTTGAGGGTGAGTATCAATTTTAAGGTGGAAGAGAGTTCATTGTTGAACTTTGCCTTAATTTTGATTTGGTTAATGTTCCTATTGGCTTAGGGACTCTCCAAGGATATTGTTGGTGCAATGGTCAAGGGGGAGCAAGCCTCTAGGGGGAGGTATCCATCTTGGGAAGATGGATGTGTATTTCCTCATGGGAGAAAAATTGGGGTTGCCTCTCTTTAAGTGATATGGGATCACTAGAAAGATTATAGGCATATGTTCCTCCAAGGGAGAGATTGTAAGATCTCATTGGGATATGAGACATTCATACCCTTGGGGAGGACCTTTTTGATGTAATGTCAAAAAGGGGGAGAAGTTACCAAGTTACCAATTAGGGTTCGTTGGAATTCTCATTGGGATATGAGAATTTCCAATATGGGAGAATTGGTAGACTTGAGATGGTAGTTTTGTCAATCATCAAAAAGGGGGAGATTGTTGGTGCAATCGGCCCAGCAGTACGTTGATGGTATTTTGATGATAGACAAAACTCATGACATGGGATTGTCATGGGAAAGTCCAACATGGTGTTGGCATGGAAAATCCAAGCATGGAGCTTGGTGTGGAAGTCCAAGGGGGGAAGCCTTGGCATGGGAAAGTCCAAAGCATTGTGAAGCCGTGCGCTTGGTGTTTGGCATGGGAAATGCATTGCGAAGCCGTGCGCTTGGTGCATGTGGGAAGTCTTGAGGACTTGGTAAGTTCACTAGGCTCGGGGTCCTTGAGTCGGTGAAGGATGGCATTTGCGAAGCCGTGCGCTTGGTGCATCCGAGGGACCACTGGACAGGGAGCGAATGGAGTGAGACCAAAGGGAAGCATACTTCGAGGGCATGAGATGTGAAGGATGGCGTTGCGAAGTTGTGCGCTTGGCGCATCCGAGGGACGTAGGCCGAGGGAAGAGAGCTTCGGTGGGGAACTCCATGAGGGATAAGGTGGACTTGTCCAAGTGACTAAGACTGAGTGTCGGAGGCTCAAACATCGTTATGTTTGAGGTTTTAGCCGACATCAGTCGACTGGCATAGGAGCCAGTCGACTGCTCTAGGTCGTATGTGTTCGACCAGTGTTCGACTGAACCAAGTCTGGTTGATCACCGATCACGAATGAGGGCAATCGATCGTTGGGAGGATCACCGATCGCCGAGGGATGGCATGATCGATGACACTGCGCACGGCACGTAATCGGAGTCGAGCTCACCAAAGACTCGATCGATGGATGATCAGTCGACTGATGGGTGCCATCAGTCGACTGATGTGTGATCCGTTGGAACTTAACCAACGTGGATCCGGCCATTGTGAGACAACGATTACGGGACCGATCGATGGTCACGATCACCGATCGATGGGCGAAAATAGCTTGATGCAGGTTATAAATGGAGCTCGAGTTGGAGGATTTTGCCAAGGCTTTTGGGGTGACTTTGGAGGGGAATTGCTATTGAATTCCAGACCTTCAAGAGCAAGCAAAAGCAAGCAACAAGAAAGCGATTAAAGCAATTGTGTAAAAGTTCTCTTTTGTATTGTTTTTGTATTTCTTGTTGTATTTCATATTACTTGTTGTAATAGCTTGTGAGAGGTTTCTCCACCTCCAACGTGTAGTCGAGAAGGAGTTTAGTTAGTGTCGTGTGCACAACTAGAGCTCGAGGAGCTCGCCCGTGGAGTAGGAACCATTCGGTTCCGAACCACGTATATCGCTTGTGTATTGCATGTGCTTGTGTGTATTTGTGCATCTTGTTAGTAGTATTATTATTATTCCGCTGCGCTAACAAGAATTGTAGACGAGCACAAAACGAGAACGAACGAATTACGACATCCAACGAACGAGGGCTATTCACCCCCCTCTAGCCGGCCAATCGATCCCCCAACATATATGTCAATCGTAAGTCGACATAAAAAACGTGTCCAAGCATGGGTCCCCAAGACCACCTTGATTTCAAACTTAGGATCAAACCAGTACTGGGTTCCCAAGGACCAAATCCACTATGTGGAGAGACCGAATCGAATCAACGGTCCAGGGGGAGCTAGTACGAAATTTGTTTGTGTTTTAACTTAGAAATTGCATACTTAGGTTTTTAGTTAGTTTGATTTTTCTTTTTAGAATGGTTAGATAGGACTATAACTCGTCAATACTTGATAACATAGTACCAGTACGCGGCGAGATGATAGTACGCTAGGAAAGCGGAGTCTTGTGTATTCGGGCTAGATAAGGCGTATCTAGTTCGGTGCACTTGACCGAGCGGAACTAGCTGAAGCTACCTCGCCGTATCCTAGACTAGTTAGACCAAGAAGTGGTCTTAGGTGAGTCAAGTCTCTATTTTCTTGAAAATGGCTTTGTCTAAGGAAGTGGTCGTTGTTCCGATCAAAGAAGGCCTCTGTGCCTCGCCACGACCTGGAAGTCATGATCTTGAAAAGGTGACTTGATGAGCCTAAGGTCAAATCTGAATCTAATGCAAGGTTGACAAGTGTTTAAGTCATTAAATTTAATTCAACTAAAATTGAAAGTCATCTCACAAGAACATATAGGATTAACATGTTTGATCATGTAGACATGGGTGAGATGATTTAGGTTAATAATTTTCAACCAATTTTTAATAAATCCAATATCCGATCCAACTACCTTGCATGTAGGATCAATGGATGTTGGACAGTGGTTGCTCCCGACACATGACCGGGGATCAACTCAAGTTTTCGAAGCTTCGATTCAAACGACAAGGATCGGTAGCCTTCGGAAATAACGGCAAGCTCAAAATCATCGGATCAGGTGATATTGAGCTTAACTCAAATTTTGTCATTCAAAACGTTTTATTAGTAGAAAATTTTCAATATAATCTTCTCAGTGTAAGACAATTGTGTGATAATAACTATAAGGTCATATTTCTAGAAAATGAATGCGTAATTAATACAAACAAAACCTCTAAAACAATTCTTAAAGGGACTAGAAATAACAACATTTACACTATCAACTTAATTAACTCCTCAACTAAGTGTCTTATGACACGGCAAGAGGAATCATGGTTGTGGCACCGACGACTCGGTCACTCACACCCAAGACTCATCCACAAGATGAGTCAGAGTGATTTAGTCAGAGGTTTGCCTAACCTCAACAACTTGGATAATAAAATATGTAATGCTTGTCAACAAGGTAAACAATCTAGGACACAACATCAACTAACTAGTCAAGAACGAACCAAAAGTGTGCTTGAGCTCCTACACATGGATCTATTTGATTCACATGGAGCTAAGTCACTTAACGGAAGTAAATTCTGTTTAGTCATTATTGATGACTACTCTAGATTTACTTGGGTTAGGTTCATCAAACACAAAAGTGATACCCTAGATCAATTAATCAACCTATTTAAGTTAATAGAAAATCAACAAAGCATTAAAATCAAAAGACTTAGGACTGATCATGGTGGTGAATTCGAAAACCATAGGTTTACAGAATTCTGTAACCTAAATGGATACCACCATGAGTTCTCTTGCCCTAGAACTCCACAACAAAATGGCCTAGTAGAACGCAAAAATAGAACCCTACAAGAAGCCGCTAAGACAATGCTTAATGAGTATAACCTACCCGATAGGTTTTGGGCCGAAGTCGTGAGTACGGCATGTTATGTCCAGAATAGGATCCTTATGGTAAAGAGGCACCTTAAGACCTCATACGAGATTTATCACGATAAAATACCTAACATCAATTACTTTAGGGTATTTGGGTGTAAGGTACATATCCTAAACACTAAAGATTACCTAGGGAAATTTACATCCAAAACCACGATCGGAATCTTTCTAGGATACTCGACTATAAGTAGAGCTTATAGAGTATATAACCACGACACCCTTAGAGTCGAGGAGACCATCAATGTAGTATTTGATGAAGGACACGAACCTACAAAACCCTCGGCAACCCCAATTAGCGAGCCGATTCATACTAGACCTAACTCTGATCCGGAGATCAGGTCTAGTGTTAATCCTAACCTAAGTCAACCAAGTCACTCTATCGACCAAGTGATAGATGACTCCAACCAAACTAGAACTCAAACAAGCCATCCTATGGATCAAGTTGTAGACTCAAATCCAAATCCAACTAGGACTCAAACGAATCATCCTATCGACCAAGTGATAGGTGATCCAAGTCTAGGAGTTCGAACTAGAGCCTCATACTGAAACTTTATTCAAATATCTTTGATTTCTAAAATTGAACCCAAGACTATTGACCAAGCTCTTCTTGATCCCGATTGGATTATTGCAATGCAAGAAGAGTTGGCTCAATTCACTAGGAACAAAGTTAGAAAATAAAGCTAGACTAGTCGCAAAGGGTTTAGTCAAGTCGAAGGTTTAGATTACGACGAGACCTATGCCCCAGTAGCTAGATTAGAGTCCATTCGAATGCTATTAGCATATGCAGCACATCGAGGATTTAAGTTGTTTCAAATGGATGTGAAATCTGCATTCTTAAATGGATACATTAAAGAAGAAGTTTATGTTAGTCAACCCCCCGGTTTCGAAAGTTTAGACAAACTCGATCATGTCCTTAGACTAAAGAAAGCGCTTTATGGACTTAAACAAGCTCCGCGAGCTTGGTACGAGAGACTTTCGATTTATCTTAAGTCCAAAGGCTTTAACCAAGGTGTAGTTGACCCAACCCTTTTCGTAAAAACCTTAGGTAAAGACATATTCATAGCCCAAATCTACATAGATGATATTATTTTCGGAACCACCAACTCAATCCTACTAAATGAGTTTATTTCACTTATGGAAAGTGAATTTGAAATGAATTTAGTAGGCGAATTAAGTTTCTTCTTAGGATTACAAATTAAACAAACTAAAGATGGAATATACCTACATCAACGCAAATATACTAGGGAATTAATTAAACGCTTTGGAATGCAAGAAGCTAAAATTATTAATACTCCAATGGCAACTAATGTTAATATAGAAGAAGATGTAATTGAAAACCCAATTGATTTAAAATACTATAGGAGCATAATAGGGAGTCTCCTTTACTTAACTGCAAGCCGACCTGATATCTTATTTGCAGTAAGTATGTGCGTAAGGTTTCAAACCTGTGCCAAGGAGTCTCACCTAACTCTAGTCAAGCGTATCCTTAGATATCTAAAGGGTACACTTAATGTCGGTATTTGGTATCCTAGATCTACCGAGTTTGAACTAACCGGCTACTTTGATTCGGACTATGCCGGTAGTAAGCTCGATAGAAAGAGCATGAGTGGTTGTTGTCAACTTCTCGGCTCGAGTCTAGTGAGTTGGTGCAAAGAGGAAGCAACACCGTGTTGCCTTATCTACCACCGCCGAATACATCGCGATGGGTGAGTGTGTCACTCAACTTCTTTGGATGAAGCACACTCTCCGCGACTTTAAGTTAGACTTTACGAATACTAAACTTCACGAGATAACATTAGTTCAATTAATCTTACTAAGAACTGATATGTCACTCTAGGACCAAACATATAGAGGTCAAACACCATTTCATTCGAGAACATGTGGCCAACGGAGCCATACAACTCAATACGTCGAATCAAGTCTAACTTAGGCATCTATTTACTAAACCCCTACCCGAAGCCGAATTTAGTCTATTAAGACAAAAATTGGGCATGTGCATAATAGAATAGGAACTTGCAAATTATATTTTCTTACTACTATTTCTTAAATTTCATTTTTATGGGACTAGCATAGGACATACCTTAGATATCATGCACCCATAGATTTAAGGAGCCAATACATCTCACAACACATAGGACTAATGTGTTTGTGTACTTAGCCACGTAGATGGGCGTGAGATGTTAGGACCTTACTCCTGGTTCCAGATGTAGAGCTAGTGCATCGCCATGAACCACGGAGTATAATCATACATACTAACCGACTCTGACCAGGACTGGTTGATCTTTTATATCAATCAAGCCAAATATGAGTCAAACATTTTATAGATGAACTTATTTTCAGTATATTATTTTCAAAATAATGTAGAACATGCTTGGACTTTAAATTTAACACTTATTTTTGTTTTCCACACACACCCTCACTCTTTTCGATATATGGCAAAAGGGGGAGAAAAAGGCCAAAGTTAAGGGGTCAAAATTTGTTTTGATAACTTAACTCTTACTTTATATTTAAACCAAAAGTTAACTTTAAGTTTTGAAAACGTATTAAAGGTCAAGTTAAGAGAATTCTTAACTTAAACTTATTTGTGCCATCAACGTTTTACTTATTTTTAAACATTATGCCCTTAATGTTTTACTTAAGGGGGAGAAAGGGCCAAGTTAAGAAGAACTCTTTACTTAAACGTTTTACTAAGGCCAACTTTAAGTAATTACTTAAAGCAACCCTCAAGGGGAGGATTAAGGTCTTTCTTCAAGACTCACCCTCGGTCAAGGGGGAGGTTTCCTCAAGGGGGAGTACTTGAAGAAAATCCTTACTACTTTAACTTAATCTTCTTTATTTTTTTGTTTGTTTCTAATGCACATTATTCTTCATGCTTGCTATTTACTTAACTTTGTATGTGGGTTTGCCATAAATCAAAAAGGGGGAGATTGTTGGTGCAGTAGGTACCTAAGTCGAACCTGAGTTTTGATTATAGCAAATGATACAAAGTTAAGCTCATGTCGTTATCTCACGAGCTGAATCCAGTGTACAGAAGATTGTTATAGCTAGAGCTGAAGGCTAGCGACACCCAGAGGAAGCCACGGTGGTCGGGCGACACTCGAGTGACTTCGGAGTGAGCCGAAGGAATTGAGTGGAAGGCCGAAAGCAAAAGTGACATGGTAAGTATCGAGGTAAGCTCGTGTGTGCGAGCGTAAGTGAGGTCGTATCTTCCTTACGGGGATGGTCTTAAGCGTAGATCCGACCAAAGACATCCCATCGATGGTCTAGGTCGAGATCGGGCAGTCGAAGGCCATCGAAATAATGTTTTCTTTGAGCTAACTTTGACTTGCAGCAAGAATCAATCGACTGCCAGCTTGGAAGACTCGACTGCCATCAATCAGTCGACTGCCGGAGGTTAGCATTCGACTAATGCTACTATCAGTCGACTGATGATGGCCATCAGTCGACTGATGGTCAATGATCAGCTTCGAGGAGTCAAGGCTTATCACCCCATTTCAAGGAGATTGGTGCTCAATTGTGATTGGCTAGGGTTCCTCTCGAAAAGGGGCTCAAAGGCTATAAAAGGAGGGCCAATCCTAGGGTTTCTTCATCAATTCCAAGCTTCCAAAAGCCTCCGCAAAGCTACCGACAACAAAGTGCTTCTTCTCCGACGTCTAGGTTTCATTTCCTTTATTTTTGTACATCGTTTTTAGTTTTAGATTCGTTGTTCATTTACATTTGTCGAAGCTCTTTTTTCTATCGTAACGAGGAGAGGGGGAGTGTCCCTCTACCTCAAGTTTTTGTTCTTGTATCGATTAACTCCTACCTCCAACGAGGAGGAGTTCGTTTAGTGTTTTGCCCTCCGTGCATGGTCAAGGACCACTAGGGCCTTGGAGTAGTAGCCAAAGGCTACGAACCAAGTAAAAAGAATTGTCTCTTTTATTTATTGCTTATCTTTTCCGCTTCAAATTAATTATCTACTCGGTTTTTAAATGAACGAACAAAAAGAAAGTTTTAACGCTATTCACCCACCCCTCTAGCATTTCAAATCGATCTAACACAATCGGCTAGACCTATTGAGACACCACATCTTCGTAGATCTGGTAGAGCACGCAATATTCCTAAGAGATATGGATTTCTCAAAAGTGAATCGAACGACATGTTACTCATTGATGATGAGGAGCCTACCAGTTATGAAGAAGTTCTAAAAAGTTCAGAAAGGGATAAGTGGCTTGAAGCCATGAAGTCGGAAATGGATTCCATGTATGAAAACCAAGTTTGGAACTTGGTTGACCCACCCGAAGGCATTAAGCCTATAGGGTACAAGTGGGTTTTCAAGAAGAAAATCGACATGGATGGTAATGTAATTACCTATAAGGCTAGATTAGTGGTGAAAGGATATCGTCAAAAGCAAGGTGTTGATTATGACGAAACCTATTCGCCTGTTGCTATACTTAAATCCATTCGGATGCTCCTTGAAATAGCGGCTCATTATGATTATAAGATATGGTAGATGGATGTGAAAATAGCTTTCCTTAATAGAAACCTACTCGAGGATGTGTATATGATACAACTTCGGTTGATAAAACCAAGGTATGTAAATTACGATGGTCCATATATGGATTGAAGCAAGCATCCAGGAGCTGGAATATCTGTTTTGATGAGACAATCAAAAGGTTTGATTTCTCACAAAATCCAGACGAACCTTGTGTGTACAAGAAGGTTAGTAGGAGTGCAGTCGTGTTCCTAGTATTGTATGTCGATGACATATTACTTATAGGAAATGATGTTTCAGTCTTACAGTCAGTTAAGATTTGGTTGTCCAAGACATTCTCCATGAAAGACCTGGAAGAAGCAACCTACATCCTCGGGATTAAGATCTATAGAGATAGATCGAAACGGTTGCTTGGTCTTTCACAGTCTACATATATAGACCGAGTGCTAAAGAGGTTTAGCATGTCGGAATCCAAGAAAGGTTTCCTACCCATCAGGCATGGGATACACCTTTCGAAGTCTATGTGTCCGCGCATAGAAGACGAGAGGATTTGCATGAGTAAGATTCCCTATGCATCCGCAATAGGATCTATCATGTATGTTATGTTATGTACGAGGCTCGATGTATCATATGCTCTGAGTGTCATAAGCAGATACCAGTCTGATCAAGGAATGGATCATTGGGTGACTGTTAAGACGATCCTTAAGCACTTAAGAAGAACTAAGGATGCGTTCCATATATATGGAGAAGGGTACATGGTGATACGTGGGTATACGGATGCCAGCTTCCAGATAGACAAGGATGATTCCATGTCTCAGTCTGGGTATGTATTCACCTGGAATGGAGGCACAATAAGTTGGAAAGGTTCCAAGCTTGACACTATAGCGGATTCTGCCACTAAGGAAGAATGCATTGCAGCTTTGGAAGCAGCAAAGGAAGCGGTTTGGATCAAGAAGTTCATCTCTGAACTTGATGTGGTCTCATCAATGGTCCAAACATGTGCTTCACCACTATCATTTGATCAGAGATATCATAAGTAGGAAGGAAATACAAATCGAGAAGATTCCCACTGAAAGGAACTTAGCGGATCCTTTAACTAAAGCATTACCTCAAAGTAAGTTTGAGGGTCATGTTAGAGCTTATGGTATTGGATACCGTAGCGATTGGCATTAGGTCAAGTGGGAGTTTGTTAGTAATATATGAGAGATATCCTAAGGCAATCACCTTATGTTTGAACCATTTATATGATAAATGAAGATTCACTATTTGAGTATATATGTTTTCATATATTTGATTAGATCTTAAACTCATTTACTGAATGTCCACGATACGATTCACAGCATGAGAGAATTTGTGATTGGATCATAACTAATGAGTATCTCTACATGTGTAATTGTGATGTATCAGAATTATACCTAGTCGATGAATTGATGGATTTGGACACCATCAATTCTGTCGAGACTAGCACGAGGTATACTCCTTAGTGTATCCAAGCAGCTTATTCTCACTGGCTAGAGACATTGTGATGTCCGAAGTTAATCGTGGATGCTAGTTATGGTAATTAGTTCATTGGAGTGACCACCTGTAAGACTTCATATGGTTCTCTACATATATAGATATGTCAATGAAGTTCTTACTGTAGCTTAAGTGCGATGTTCCTTTGACTTGCGGTATTCAAGTCATCTTGATCATGAAGACTTATGCTTTGACATCTTAAGCAAGCATCTCTGAGGAGATGTGGATCGGGGATGATTGGGTATAAGTCGAAGTGATCGAAAGTGTTTGAATAGCCTATAAAGGATTCACCACTCCTTGCGAGGAGATGTATACCCATGGCCTCTCGTCGGATTATTACTAAAGTCTTTGGCCAAAGCATTACATATTTAGAGTAAGGTACTCTTGGATACATATGCAGTAACTAGAATTCATAGGACGAGGAAATGATACGTAGGCTAGGTGTGACGTAGTCAACCTAGTGGGGACTGACACTATAGACCATGTCCTGAACCAAGTGGGTATAAGATGAGTGAAGGGAATGAGGCAGAAATTATTATAGCTGCTGAAGGGTTTCAGAAATAGTTCTGAATCAACCGTTGATCTTTTCAGTTAATTGGGGATCATGATGTACTACTAGGTGTCACTCATGATCGTTCTATAATTAATGGTTAATTATAGACGGCCAACATAAACCGAGAACCTATTTGGTCACACGCACAATGAGCGTAATCCGAAGGATTTAAAATAAGCTTGAGAATGAGATTCTCAGACCGAGAGAAACTAGGTTTGGTTGGACCAAACAAGGAGAGAGCATGAAATTGTTTCAGTCGCAATGGAAGCGTGGATGGGCCATGTCTTATGAAGACATGATGGATGAACCAAATTGGTTTGGTTCTAATCCAATGGTGGAGAATAAACCAAAGGGGTTTTGTTTGTTTTAAACGAATGAACCAAAAGTTGGTTCGGTTCATTTTAACTTAAAATAGACCAAATCGATTTGGTTTATTTTAACTTAAATTAATGGAGTGGGTTATTGGGTTTTGGTTATGAACCAATAACCATTAGGAGAATTTGTTATCTTTAAAATAGGGCTCAAGGGTTTAATGAGAGCCCTAATCAAAAGTTGCCGCCCCTCTCCCTCCTCTCCTCTTGTGGTCGGCACCCAAACCCTAGCCGTCGCCCACCTCTTATGCCGCCGTCCAAGTTGTTGCCAGCGTCCAAGCTTCAGCCGGCGACCCTCCGGTGATCTTTCTTGGCTCCGGCGATAAGGTGAGCATCTAACTTCCTTATTTGGCCAGCGCTAATCCTCCACCAAAGCTGTCCAGTTTTCTGGACAGCTTGTTTACTTCGTGTCGGAGCGTCGTTTGGACGATGTTTGGAGCTCCGACAGCGGCTTCCTCGCCGGGGATTCGATCTCCGGTAATCCTCATAGGTGGAGGACGAAGGATTCGTCAAACAGTGGGCGAATACCTCTCCGGAGAAGCGAGTTTTTGAGGACTCATTTTGAATCTGAATTTTGATTCGGATTGTGATCTTCTCTCGATCACATCATCTTCGACACGAGGCTAGTGACTCGTACGAAGACGAGGCTTGTGACTTTGTGAAGTCATCCCGAAGATACTCGGCATGGATATGGATAGAGGTGATTCTAGCGAGGGTCGCTCCGGTTGATATCTTTCCCGCTACATGTGATACGTCAGGTATACATAGAATAAATTTCCTTTTATTGCAAAATTTGAAACTACGGTTATGTCTACACATGTTATACTATGCATGTGTGTGGTGTGTGTGTTGTAATAAATTAGATTTATTATTTTTATTTCTTCCGCTGTGCACATGTTTACGAAACATGTTCGAACACACACTCGCCGCGATGCCGGAAACCCAACAAATGGGACACGGCCAGGGCATGTGGCTACACATGGCCGTGTCCAATGGGCGAGATCATCCACCCCAGGGCTGCACACGGTCTGGCCGTGTGGAAACACACTGTCGAGTGGCGGCCCAGCAGATTGACGTGATTAGGGTTTTTTCTGGATTTTGCAGCGATCCGATGTGATGTCTATATAAGGAGAGCTCCACCCAAACCCTAGGGAGGAGGCACGATGGCTAGGACGGCATGTCGAAGCCCTAAAAAGATTCAGGAACTCACAACGGGGAGGAAGAACGCCGCCGGAGATCCAAGTTCTGCATTTCAACGCCGGAGAGAAGGCCACATCGGCATTGTAACCTCTTGTTCTTGTATTTTATTTCTGATATATTCTAACATGAACATGCCTTGTGATTCTCCTCTTCTATATATGGAGTAGTTCCTTCGATTCTATGATTAAAGAGTAGCTTGTGTATGCATGACATGTTGCTTCAAATTGAATTCTATTTCTGAGTTTGAATTTGCAATTGGAAATTTTTTATACCAATATCTATGCGTATTTGGTTTTCTACATGCTATGCTTAGGCGATACGAGGAGTGATAACCCCCGTATCTAATATTTAGGGGATTTATACAAGGAACCTAGGGGTAAACCTGATCTCCTATAACCGTGGGTAGAAGGATGCGATGGAACTGGAAACGGTTCATCATAGGAATTGATTTGGCATCCTCGTACCGCCTATCCCGTCCTTGTAAGGCAGAGATAGCTCCCGATAGATGCGGTGGCTCATCGGGAGAGTGTATGATGTCCCTTCCACAAAATCATAGCTAGACGTTTGAACAACGCCCAGTTGATAGCATGTTTTGTGACACACAAGTGAAACCAAAGTCCTAGAATCCCTTTTAAAGATCTCAACATGCTCCTTTCTTCCTCCGTGTGACACCGTACTAGAGTTTAGTCCACCGACAACCCTTGCTATCAAAACCTTTAGATTTTACTTCCGAACAAATTTCACCAACTAAACAAATCGGTACTCGAATCTCAGTCCCTATGGGATCGATAATCTTTTATTACTTGACGACATCCGTGCACTTGCAGGCGTTGAGCGCGAGCGCATGCTTCGAGTCCTCGATGGTCTCCGTCATGAGATTTGATGTTGCATTCGCATGCATCAAGAGCTGAGCGGGAATGGGGGCTTACTATTTGAAGGATGCTCAAGGAAGACTTTTATCAAGGCCCTAGAATGTATATCATTTACGGCCTTATTTCAGTGGATGAAATGTTATAAAATTTGTGTTTTTGTTCTTTTTGGGATAATTGTAGATGATAGTTTCTTTTCAAAAGCCTGTGATATTGTAGAAGGTGGTATGATTGGTAAATTCTACCATCAGGTCGGGAAAAAGAGATGTGGTTTTGTCTTTTTCTGAATGCATAAACTTCAAGGGGTTGGTGGTAATAATGATATTTGTGTCATGTGTTCGTTTCAAATTAATTACCGAACCCCCTAACTATACTAATATAGCATAGTGGATGGCCCGGATCGTTTCCCAACGAGTGTACTCGTTAAAATAGTAAACTTAAGATTTCTAATTATTGCTTGGGTTTTCTATTGAAGATTGGGGGTTTGGGTTTTAAAAGACTAATCCTATTGAACGAAAAGACAATGCACGAAATTAAATCAACAAAAACTAAAAGAGTAAATAATCTGATCAACCCAAGATAGGCCCGGTGAATGAACAAGTTCCTCTGACTAAGTCCGATGAAGCTCGATCGAGACTCTACAAATGGCAGTGGATGTGGGATGGTGCAAACTCTTGAATCCAGTAGTTTAATGGATGCTCCGAACTCTCACGGATCCGGTTGAGTTCGAAGAAGTGTCGTCGGGACAGAACTCCTCCTCGAATCCAAAAGAGAAGGTAGATGAGCTGTGGAGATGAGGACGTCGCTGAAATCTCTTGATGAAGTGTTTCCTCCTCGAATCCATGGAGGAAAATGGATGAGAGCAAGGTGGAGGCGTCTGCTAGGGCTCAAGGGAAGAAAAGATTTAACTAATAACCAAATAAAATAAGCAATGCATCAACGAAATCTAATGCATGAACATGATGTAAAGTAAAGCATGAAACTAAATCTAACCTAATGAACTACAACCTAATTACTCAAAGAAACATTTCATCGAACACTATGTAAGCATGAAACAAATTAAACTAAATAAGTGCATTTCTAAATATGGAAGCAAATTTGATTACAATCATTCTAAACTAAGAGTAAAGAACAATCAACCAGACAAATATTGATAGATCTCATTTCCGGAATCTATCAGAGGCTGGAATAGGAGCTGAAGGAGGCTGTAAATGCTGGTAATGGTGATGGAAAAAATCTGTCGGAGGCAAGAAATGCAGTAGGAGGTTGTGATGGGTGGCTGCTGGAGCTATGAAGGTCGCTGGCCGGAGCTATGTGGTTCTGCTAGAGGTGCTGGTGGATGAAGGTGATAACGGAGGGGAATCCCCACTCCGGTGGGCGGCGATAGAGCTTGGTAAGGGAGACGATTGGTGGAGTTGTGGTGATGTTGGTGGAGGTGTGGTGGCTACTGCCAGTGGAGGGAGTGATGGAGGAAACCACTGTCGGCCTTGGTGGAGGAAGTGGACGGCCAGCGGTGCTTTGGCGTGAGGAGTCGGTAGACGGTGCTCCCACGATGGAAAGGGAGAAGAAGCTCCAGTGCTTCACGATGGAAGGGGAGAAGAAAATGTTGGATTTCTTAAACCTCTTTTCCTTGGCCGTCCTATCAAATCCTCATCTGATCTCAGTCGTATAATAAATCTAGGGCTTAATGAATTTTATTAATCCATTTAAGAGTTGTGCATCCAACGGCTGAGGATTCTCCAACTTTGAATGGATGGATCTGATCAATCTGAATGGATAATCACGATCAGCCGAATCTTGATGAAGGGCTCAAATGTCTAGATCTAAATGTATGAACCGGATCTTTCCAGATTTAGATGGATGGCTCAGATCAATCAGATATGATCGGACGGTCAGAATTAAACAGATCTGAACCCTTTGATTAAATTGCTTCTGATCTTGATGAAGGGTCCATATTAGTCTAGTTTTAAATGATCCTTCTAACCCTAGATGAAGCCATATTTTATCCAACTTGAGTCTAGTCTAG
This sequence comes from Wurfbainia villosa, assembly GCA_025175895.1. Lineage (NCBI taxonomy): Eukaryota > Viridiplantae > Streptophyta > Magnoliopsida > Zingiberales > Zingiberaceae > Wurfbainia > Wurfbainia villosa. The sequence goes on from CM046002.1 coordinate 59,805,305, forward strand.
TGGCCCATCTCGATCTCCTACAAAGAAAGATAAAATTTGCATATAAGTCCAAAATTTAGGAGAATTTACAATAAGTTCCAAAAATATATCCAACTCATAAAACATGCAAATAATCAACAATTAAACACATGAGAAGATTAAAACAGTGATATTAAGGACCAAAATAATCCGACAAAATGGTAGTTATCAATTCCCCCCACACTAATTCTTGCATGTCCCAAGCAAGTAAAGAAAACTAAAAACAAACTGAAGATGTATTTCCTTATTAATTTCAAATCATACATAGAAAATCGTGAAAGAAAGTTACCTAGGATTGTCAATTCTCAGAGACTCAAGCAATTATGGACTCAAATCTTACACAGGTTAACAAACATGGTGACTTTAATCCATCATGAATAGACTAAGAATGATTAAGTCTCACAAGGTAAGTGGTGGTTTCTCTCGCTCTCATAAGCATGTAATAGTGAAGTTCACTCAAGCTACTCATGGTTTATGAACTACCATATGCTTGCTTTTCTTCTACCTTCACCACTATATACACATAAGAATGCACAATCACTGAAAGCTTATTAAGAATGTAAGGGAAACATGAATACAAGAAAAATGACGATATGTGCGAAAGGAAAGAAAGGTAAGAAATAACTAAAGAAATGTAAGAAGATATGGAAATACTGGAATGCTACATAGATGAGTACAAGGAAACATTGCCCTAAAAAATTTTCCTTTCAGCCCAATAAACATGTAAACAACCCTTATCACATTCTTCAATACAAATCTACTCGTGATATACAATAAATCTCTCAATGAATGTAACAAGGGATGTCGTTAACAAAAATACTATCACACATAAAAAAAATGACACAACATGTCAAAATTTTCACAATACTTTTTTTTATTTCATGGGCATCCAAATGTTTATTCTTTTTTTTCAACTTCTTTTTGCACTTTTTTTGCAAACTTTTTTATCTCTGACATGTAGTGCACTTCCCTATGCTCCAACAAAGAAAACATCAAGCTCGGCTAAAAAGATAAAGAGCATGGCTAACTCATGGTGATCAAGCACGACTTGCCTATACTTACACTAAATTTTCCTGAGCTACTATCTCCCCCACACATAAACTTTTGTCCATCCTGAGCAAAACACTCATCATGAAACATCCAATATTCCACATCCAACAAAATGGAAATAGAAAGAAATGACATGATGGAAGCATAGAAAGACAGTAGAATGACTAATGAAAATGATATGGCGTATGATAAGAAAATTATTTGAGTAGCATGTGACAACAAAAATAGTAAAGGGAAACAAGTGAGATAGCCTTCATAGTAATTATGCAAACCTATTGTTGTGTGGTCTCGAAAGAATCAAAACAAGTTCTAGAGTTACAATAACCACAAGTGCACCACACACAAGCAATAAAAATAGGCTCAATCCTTACTAAGTAAACAAAAATAATCAACTCAGTCTATCAACATAGAATCCATCACCAAGTAGTAACCACATGCAATCAAATAATCCACTCAAGTCAATAAATCCCAAAATTTGACAATCAAATTTAACTAGCTTTCACGACTTCTAAGATGATATAAAGGAACGGATAGGAAATTTATTTGAAAAATTGACAAAACAAAAATTCAATAACCAAAACATAACAACTAAAACAAAGACAAATGAAGTAAAAGAAGCGTATATACAAAGAAAAAGAAAAGAGAATGAGATGGAGCAAACTCCCATGTGGTCCTGGCGATTGAAGAAGATTTAACAGGAGGAGCCACGCAGATCGTGGAGTGCTCCGAGAGAAATCTCATCCCGGTGGTTGAAGAAGATTCAGCTTTAACATCCACGCTGGGAGTGGGATGTGTAGGAGATCGATCGGCCGGCTAGAGGGGGGTGAATAGCCCTCTTTCGTTGGATAATGGAATTTGCTCGTCTACAAACAAGATTAGCGCAACGGAAACAACAAGACAAGCAAATCAAGCAAATAAAGACAAAGCAAAGGAAACAAACAATGCTAACATAAGGTCGTAACGTGGTTCACGGCTACGCCGCTAATCCACGATCCTAATTCGTCCAAGGTGAATCACTCCTTTGCCAAATCCACTAAGTCTCTCCTTTGCACCAAGCTAGGTGGAGGTAACCTCTTTACAATCCCTCTTCTTACAATTGAATGGGAATTAGCATAAGAAGAAGAGTGGAAAAACCCTTAGAGCACTTTAGGAGATGTTATGAGTTGAAGCATTAGGTTCCCAAAGCCCCACACCCTTCCTCTTTATAGAGGAAGAGGGTTTCTTCCCGTTGACACAGGAGCAGTCGACTGATGTCCCTATCAGTCGACTGGTCCTGTCGTCGTTGCCCAATAACGGCTGCTTTCCATATTGTATTTCATCCAACGGCACTGACATCAGTCGACTGATATTTCCATCAGTCGACTGATGCTCGATCAGTCGAGTGTTCCGCGAGCTCGACTCCATTCTGTGCCCGAAACACTTACGACCAGTCGACTGATGCCTTCATCAGTCGACTAGTGGTCTCGCAGTCGACTGCCAATCCATGACAGTCGACTGTTGGCACTTGAATCAGACTCGAACACTAGTCGAGTCACCGTCGACTTAGAGTAGTCGACTACCATAACCTGGTAGTCAACTTGATGTCAGGAAATCCCATCCGACACTTAGCCAAATGGCCAAGTTCACCTAATGAGCTACTTACATTTCACTCATTCTCTCATCTCACTCGAAGTCCCTCGCCGAAGCTCTCTTCGTTCGCGGCCACGTCCCTTAGCAGCATCAGGCGCACGGCTCTACAATGCTCCTTGATGTCTCTTGCCTCCGAAGTCTGCTTCATTGGCTTCGCTTCAAGTCATTTCGTCCGGCGGTCCCTTGGCAGCATCAAGTGCACGGCTCTGCAATGCTCCTTCTCCGACTCAGGCACGAGGTTGTGAGTGGTGAACCCGCCTAGGCTCCATGTGCGAATTGCTAAGCCCTGAAAGACTCCAACACACATATCAAATCATAACAACCTAACTTAAACCCTTTGCCACACACATCAAAACTTTATCATGGCAAGAGATTGCCCTAACAATCTCCCCCTTTTTGATGTGTGGCAATCCGTTTAAGTTAGGTAAAAACATTTGATAAAAACATTAAGGAAAGAAAGCATGTGAATAAACTTGATTAGCAACTCTCCCCCTTAATACATGAAACTCCCCCTACATATATTCCCCCTTACTTAAACAAATACATTTCTCCCCCTTTGACACCATCAAAAATACTTAATAAAGTTTATACAACATGACATCAATTCTAGAGAAAAACCTAAACCAAAACATGCCTAAAAATTGGATAAAAGAGATTACAGGGCATGTTATCAGGCTACCAGTCGACTGGTTCAGACTACCAGTCGACTGGCACATGGATTTCAGAATTTTTGATTTTCCGGGGTGAATTTCAGAAATGCACTAGAAAATCTATAAAATTTGGAAAATCATGAAATTCGGGGAACATATTTCTTGTAAGTATATTTATCAATAAAAAATAGTTTTTCATGAAAAATCATTATATTTCCAAGTATTTGCCAAAAATCCAAAAACTTTAAAAACCACTAGGTTTTTTATCATGTTAGTATCCATTTTAACACCTAGTTTTGCTTTGGATTATTTCAAAACATGAATACACAGGTTTTAAAGTAAGAAATTATTTTGAAAACATATGAAATATCCAACCATGATCTTTGGGCAATATGTCTATGAATTAAACATAAGTCTTCCCCATGATTGGTCTATTATTGCTATTTTGATACCTTAAATGACCATCTAGATGTCATAGGCATTAGTGGACATTTATATCATCCTATCATCTCACCCATGCTAAGTTTTCACTCATGGTAGCCTATGGTGAGTGTGAGATGTATCCTAAAGGTGTTTGTATATACTAAACCATTATTTTCATGCAATTCTATCAAGGTTAAGTATCATCCTATCATTCCACATGATCATAAAGATGTATATGAATTAATTTTACATTATGACCATGAAACAAATGTATTCATCAAATTGTGATCATGAATTAGGTATTACATGATGATAATAAAGCAAATCTCACCTAAAACATGATTTATCTACTTATAGGTGCATTATCTAACACTATTTCAAAAATATTGTCCCGCCATCCTAAGTCAACCAAAAATATGATATAGGTAAATTACATATGGTTGACTACCCTAGGATTTTCCTAACCCTTTAAGATGGATTTTGGAACCCAAAATAAGTTCTTTCCTATTGGGTTCACTAAATATTCCTTAGGGATCCATTTTTTAGCAATTTCCTTCTTCTTGTCTTGACCCCTAGCTATTAGGCATTTATAGGCCTTTTCATTTTTATTTTCTTTATATCCTAGGCCTTTCTTGTTGAAGCTTGCCCTTTGGCTCCCTATGATCATGTTCAAGGTGTTGGAGCCTATAGTAAACTTTTCTAGGGCTTTGGTCAAATAGTCTACCTTTTCCCTCAAAGACCTATTTTCATCCATACATGCATCACTAACATTAAATGTCATATATTCATGTGAGCATGCATCATCATAACTAGAAGAAATATTTTCATTAATATTTAAGCATGCTTTTTCTAGTTTATTTTCTAAGTCCTTAATTTGATCTAGCATGCTCTTATTTTTCTTTTTATCTCTAAATAGATCCTTAGTGAGGCTGGAAATCATAGAAACTATTTTACTAGGTGAAAGGTTAGTTACCATAGTTTCCATGTCCTCTTCTTCGGATGAGGAGGTAGAGGAGGCTCCCCCTTCACTTGAGCTCTCTCCACTTGAGCTTGATCCTTCATTTTCGGAGGAGGAGCAATCCAAGTCGTCAAAGGCCATCAATGCTAAGTTGGTGACAAAGGCATTCTCCTCTTCCGATGATGATGAAGATGATGAGGAGGGGTCATCCCATGTCCTTGCTTTTAGTGCCTTGGCCTTCCCTTTTTCTTTTGCCTTCTTTTCTTCTTCCTTTTTCTTCTTGCTCCCCTTCTTCTTCTTCTTTTCTTCTTTCTTCTTCCTCTCTTCTTTGCTCTTGTTTAGGAGAGGACAATTGTCCCTTATGTGTCCCTCTCCTTGGCAATTGTAGCAAATAATTTTCCCCCTTGGTCTTCTACTCCTATCATTAGATTTATTAAAATGAAAACCTTTTAATGCACGCCTTACCCTCCTTACCATATAGGCTTCTTCCATGCTATCCATGGAGGAGGAGGAAGATGCTTCATCGGAGGAGGAGGGGATCTCTATCTTCTTCTTCCCCTTGTGTGCCATCAAGGCTACTCCTCTTGAAGGTTGAAACTTTGGCTCTTCTTGTATTCCTTCAAGCCTCGTTTCGTGGAGATCCATTGTTGAGAAGAACTCCTCCAAGGTGCTCACTTCTAGGTTCTTGGACATGTAGAAGGAGTCCACCATTGAGTTCCATTTTGATGACCGGGGAAAAGCATCAATTGCTTTCATGAGCATGTCCCGGTTGGAGAGCCTTTCTCCTACACTTGTTAGTCCAATCAAAATTTCTTTAAACCTAGAATGCAATGATGTTACCTTTTCTCCCTTTTCTAATTTTATGTTGGATAGTTGGGAGCGGAGGAGGTTTCTCCTTGCAAGTTTGGCTTCCGAGGTGCCTTCATGAAGCTCTACTAGCTTCTCCCACATCTCCTTTGCACTAGAGCATTCCCCTATCCTATTCACCTCTTGTTGGGGGAGTACATTGTAGAGGTGGTGCTTGGCCTTTGAATTTGCCAAGTATTCTTCCCTTTGCCTCTTGCTCCACCTTGCTTTCTCCAATGGCTCCCCATCTTCATTCCTAGGCAATTCGAAACCGTTTTCCATAATTAAGAGAATTTCAAAATCGGTCTCGAAAAATACATCCATTCTCTTTTTCCACCAAGAGAATTCGCCTTCGAATGTTGGTGGGTGAATATTTGAGTCGGCCATTTTTGAATGTGCTTGTTGTGGCGGATAGTCCTCGACAAGCTTTCCTTGGCTCTGGTACCACTTGTAGGAGATCGATCGGCCGGCTAGAGGGGGGTGAATAGCCCTCTTTCGTTGGATAATGGAATTTTCTCGTCTACAAACAAGATTAGCACAACAGAAACAACAAGACAAGCAAATCAAGCAAATAAAGACAAAGAAAAGGAAACAAACAATGCTAACACAAGGTCGTAACGTGGTTCACAGCTACGCAGCTAATCCACGATCCCGATTCGTCCAAGGTGAATCACTCCTTTGCCAAATCCACTAAGTCTCTCCTTTGCACCAAGCTAGGAGGAGGTAACCTCTTTACAATCTCTCTTCTTACAATTGAATGAGAATTAGCACAAGAAGAAGAGTGGAAAAACCCTTAGAGCACTTTGGGAGATTTTATGAGTTGAAGCATTAGGTTCCTAAAGCCCCACACCCTTCCTCTTTATAGAGGAAGAGGGTTTCTTCCCGTTGACACAAGAGCAGTCGACTGATATCCCTATCAGTCGACTAGTCTTGTAGTCGTTGCCCAATAACGGCTGCTTTCCACGTTGAATTTCATCCAACGACACTGGCATTAGTCGACTGATATTTCCATCAGTCGACTGATGCTCGATCAGTCGAGTGCTCTACGAGCTTGACTCCATTCTGTGCCCGAAACACTTACGACCAGTCGACTGATGCCTTCATCGATCGGTAATCTCGTGATCATTGCCCGAATCCATGGCGAATGTGCACTGAACCGGACTCGAACACTAGTCAAGTCACCATCGACTTAGAGTAGTCGACTACCATAACCTGATAGTCAACTTGATGTCGGAAAATCCCATCCGACACTTAGCCAATTGGCCAAGTTCACCTAATGAGCTACTTACATTTCACTCATTCTCTCATCTCACTCGAAGTCCCTCGCCGAAGCTCTCTTCGTTCGCGGCCACGTCCCTCGGCAGCATCAGGCGCACGGCTCTGCAATACTCCTTCACATCTCTTGCCTCCGAAGTCTGCTTCCTTGGCTTCACTTCAAGTCATCTCGTCCGGCAGTCCCTTGGCAACATCAAGCGCACGGCTCTGTAATGCTCCTTCTCCGACTTAGGCACGAGGTTGTGAGTGGTGAACCCGCCTAGGCTCCATGTGCGAATTACTAAGCCCTGTAAGACTCCAACGCACATATCAAATCATAACAACCTAACTTAAACCCTTTGCCACACACATCAAAATCTTATCATGGCAAGAGATTGCCCTAACAAGATGGACTGAATCGGGGTGAGCACCTTCATGGTGTGATCATGATAATATTGTGCTGCTCCCTCCAATATGATCGCCTCATCATATGTAATCTCTAGCGGTCGGAGGTGATTCAGAAAAAGTGTCCAGCCATGGGGCTAGATTATTGCATGGAATGTCAGGGCTTTCATCAGCAGAGGTGTTGGAGTCTCTGGCTGAGATGGAAGTGTCCAGTCTGGGGGCTTCCAGCTATCCACCACTTCCATGGGAATCATCTTGATATCTTTAGAGCAATTCTGATCAGGCTTATCAGGTACATAATAATTCTGCAGACACTGTCTCTTTTACAACATCATCAACCTTAATATAAGTAACAATATCTGCTACATCTGAAATATCATGTGCAACATTAACAATATCAGGAGTAACAGTATCATCTACATTAATATTTGTACTCTTATCAACAATAACATCCACATCATCCACAGCTTTGTTAGGGCAATCTCTTGCCGTAATATGGTTTTGATAGTGTGGCAAAGGGTTTAAGTTAGTGTGTCATGTTGATTTGATATGTGCGTTGAAGTCGTGCAGGACTTAGTAATTCGCACATGGAGCCTTGGCGGGTTCACCCTCACAACCTCGGTCCTTGAGTCGGTGAAGGATGACTTTGCGGAAACCGTGCGCTTGGAGCATCCGAGGGACCGCCGGACGAGATGACTTGAAGTGAAGCCAAGGAAGCAGACTTCGGAGGCAAGAGACGCGAAGGAGCATTGCGAGCCGTGCGCTGATCTTTCTTAGGGGCGTGGCGCGAGCGAAGAAGCTTGGCGAGGACTTGAGTGAGATGAGAGAATGAGTGAAATGTAAGTAGCTCTTAGGTGAACTTGGTCGAATGGTGAGTGTCGGAGACTTGACCCGCAAGGGTTAAGGTTTACCGATCGGCTCAAGCTTATGTTAAGTTTGAGTTTACGGCACCGATCATTGCCATGGCGGGATCATTCTGGCAGTGAGTTCGGTAGTATCCATTGATGGGCTTATGCCCGGCGATCATCGGCCATGGAATGGCGATCGGCCCGAAGGATATCGCAGACGCACAGAACCGCTCGTAGCCGGTGGCGGTCGACTACGAAGCGGCGATCGGTGAGGTCCATCGATCGGCCAAGAGTTCGTTGGACTACGCGGTCGGGATCCGCGTGTTGGAGGCCGTTGTAGTGGCTCCCAACGGATCGGTGGTGGCGGGAAGAAACCAGCCCTCTCTATAAAGAGAGGGTGTAAGCCTTTGAGGCTAATGCTTATGCTCCAAGTGATCTTCCTAGTGCCCAACAACTCTTCTTACTCATTTTACTCCATTCTATTTGTAAGAAGAGTGATCTTGATTGTAAAGGTTACCTCCACCTAGCTTGGTGCAAAGGAGAGACCAATAGTGGATTGGCTTTGGAAGGAGTGATTCACCTCGGACGAATCGGGATCGTGGATTAGCGGCGTGGCCGTGAACCACGTTACATCTTTATTAGCGTTTGTTTTCTCGTATTTCTATTTGTTTGTCTTTATTAGTCTTCGCTTCGCTAATTAGTTTTGTAGGCGAGCAAATCGGCATCAAGCGAAAGGGCTATTCACCCCCTCTGGCCACCGTCGATCCCCTACAAGTGGTATCGAGGCCAGGAAAGCTTATCGAGGACTAACATGCCACAACAAGCAATTTTCAAAATGGTCGGCTCCAACATTCATCCTCCGAGTTTGAAGGAGAATTCGCAGTGGAAGAAGCGAATGGAGGTATTTTTAAGCGGATTTTGATATAATGATTAAAATGGAATCCGTTATCGTTTTGCCTAGGGATGAAGAATGGACGCCACAAGAGAAATCTAGGTGGACCAAAAGGCAAAGGGAAGAGCACCTTGCAAATTCAAAAGCCAAGCATCATCTCTACAATGTGCTCCCCCAACAAGAGATCAACCGGATCGGAGAATGTGCTAGCGCCAAAGAGATGTGGGAGAAGCTTATAGAACTCCATGAAGGCACATCCGAGGCCAAGCTAGCAAGGAGAGACCTCCTCCGCTCCCAACTATCCAATATAAAACTAGAAAAGGGAGAAAAGGTAACCTCACTACACTCTAGGTTTAAAGAAATTTTAATTGGGCTAACAAGTGTAGGTGAGAAGCTATCAAACCGGGACATGCTCATGAAGGCTATAGATGCCTTTCCCCGGTCCTCAAAGTGGAGCTCCATGGTGGATTCGTTCTACATCTCCAAGAACTTGGAAGTAAGTACCTTGGAGGAATTTTTCTCAACAATGGAGCTCCACGAAACTAGGCTTGAAGGAATACAAGAGGAGCCTAGAATTCAACCATCAAGAGGAGTAGCATTGCTGGCAAATAAGGGGAAGAAGAAGATAGAGATCTCCTCCTCCGATGATGATGAAGCATCTTCCTCTTCCATGGATAGCACGGAAGAAGCCTACATGGTAAGGAAGGTAAGACGTGCATTTAAGAATTTTAGATTTAATAAATCTTATGATAGGAATAGAAGACCAAGGGGGAAGGTCATATGCTACAATTGCCAAGGAGAAGGGCACATAAGGGACAATTGTCCTCTCTTAAACAAGAGCAAGGAAGAGAAGAAAAAGAAAGAAGAAAAGAAGAAGAAAAAGGGGAGCAAGAAAAAGAAGGAAGAGGAGAAGAAGACAAAGGAAAAGGGAAAGGCTAAAGCTCTAAAGGCAAGGACTTGGGATGATCCATCCTCATCCTCCTCATCATCATCGAATGAGGAGAATGCCTTTGTCACCAATTTGGCCTTGATGGCCTTTGATGACTTGGATTGCTCTTCATCCGAAAATGAAGAATCACGCTCAAGAGGAGAGAGCTCAAGTGAAGGGGGAGCTTCTACATCCTCATCATCCGAAGAAGAAGAAGATGACATGGAAACTATGGTAACAAATGCTTCTCCTAAGAAAATAGTTTCCATAATCTCTAGTTTAACTAAGGACTTATTTGGCATGAAAAAGAAAAATAAGAGCATGCTAGATAAAATTAAGGATTTAGAAAATAAGCTAGAAAATGCATGCTTAAATGATAATATTTCTTCTAGCTTAGATGATGCATGCTCACATGATTATATGCCTTTGAATGTTAATGATGCATGCATAGAGGAAAATAGGGCATTAAGGGAAAAGGTAGATTATTTAACCAAAGCCCTAGAGAAATTCACAATTGGCTCCAACACCTTAAATATGATCTTAGGAAGCCAAAGAGCTAGTTTCAACAAGAAAGGCCTAGGATACAAAGAAAAGAAAAATGAAAAGGCCTATAAATGCCTAATAGCTAGGGGACAAGATAAAAAGAAAGTAATTGCTAGGAAATGGATCCCCAAGGAGTATTTAGTGAACCCAATAGGAAAGAATTTATTTTGGGTTCCAAAATCCATCCTTAAGGGTTAGAAAACCCCTAGGGTAGTCAACCATATGAACTTGACCTATATCATATTTTGGTTGACTTAGGATGACGGGACAACATTTTTTAGATAGTGTTGGGTGATGATAACGTGCCCATAAATAGGTAATAATGCTTAAATCATAATGATTAATGTAATTGTTACACATATGTACAATCATGATTTATGATTTATGATATTGGGCACATCATCATGAGAAATAGGTTTAAATCATGCTTTAGGTGATAATTTGCTTATTATCATCACATAATACCTAATGCATGGTTATAAATTGATGAAAACATGCATTTCATGATCATAATGTGAAATTAAATCATATATGTCATTATGATCATGTAGGTTGTTAGGTTGATACTTAATCATGATAAAATTGCATGAATATATTGGTTAAGTATATACAAATACCCCCTAGGATGCATCTCACACTCACTATAGGCTAACTTGATTGCAAACTTAGCATGGGTGAGATGTTAGGATGATACAAATGTCCACTAATGCCTATGGCATTTAGATGGTCATTTAAAGTATCAAAATAGCAATAATAGACCAATCATGGGGAAGGCTTATGTTTAATTCATAGACATATTGCCCAAAGATCATGGTTGGATATTTCATATGTTTTCAAAACAATTCCTTAATCTAAAATCTATGTATTCATGTTTTGGAACAATTCAAAGCAAGACTAGGTGTTAAAATGGATACTAACATGCTCAAAAACTAGTGGTTTTCAAGTGTTTGGATTTTTGGCAAATCTCGGAAAATATAATGATCTTTCATGTAAAACTATTTTTCCTTGATAGATATACTTAATAGAAATATGCTCCTCAAATTTCATGATTTTTTGAATTTTTTGGAATTTTTAATGCATTTCTGAAATTCATCCAGAAAATCAGAAATTCGGATTCCCTTTGTGCGGTCATTGCCATCGATAGCGATCTGATGGATATAAAAAGTACAGTAACCTGATTTCATCAGGTTTTGACTGATTTTAATATATGTTTCTCTTTATACTTGATGCCATGAGTGTATAAATTAGGATTAATCTTTTTGATGGTGTCAAAGGGGAGAAATGTATGTTTAAGTAAAGGGGAATATATTTTGGGGGAGAAATGTATATTTTGGGGAGAAATGATTATGCTTATGATAGGGGGAGAATATTTTTATGGGGAGTTTCATGGATTAAGGGGGAGTTGCATGTTGCTAAATCATGTTTATCTTTACATGCTTTCTTACCTTAGAATTTATATCAAATGTTTTTACCTAACTTAAACGGATTGCCACACATCAAAAAGGGGGAGATTGTTAGGGCAATCTCTTGCCGTAATATGGTTTTGATAGTATGGCAAAGGGTTTAAGTTAGTGTGTCATGTTGATTTGATATGTGCGTTGAAATCGTGCAGGACTTAGTAATTCGCACATGGAGCCTTGGCGGGTTCACCCTCACAACCTCGGTCCTTGAGTCGGTGAAGGATGACTTTGTGGAAGCCGTGCGCTTGGAGCATCCGAGGGACCGCCGGACGAGATGACTTGAAGTGAAGCCAAGGAAGCAGACTTCGGAGGCAAGAGACGCGAAGGAGCATTGCAGAGCCGTGCGCCTGATACTGCCGAGGGACGTGGCCGCGAACGAAGAGAGCTTCGGCAAGGGACTTCGAGTGAGATGAGAGAATGAGTGAAATGTAAGTAGCTCATTAGGTGAACTTGGCCGAATGGCTGAGTGTCGGAGACTTGACCGCAAGGGTTAAGGTTTACCCGACCGCCGGAAGCTCAAGCTTATGTTAAGTTTGAGTTTTACACGGCATCAGTCGACTGCCAAGTCATGGCAGTCGATTGCTCTGAGTTGAGTGAGTTCGACTGGTATCCGACTGATGGGCTTATGCCCAGTGATCGGCCTATCGGAATGGCGGTCGTGCGAAGGATATCGCGACCTGAACCGCCGTAGCCGTAGGCGATCGACTACGGAAGCGTGATCGTAGTGAGGTCCATCGATCGGCGCCAAGAGTTCCGTTGGACTACTGATCGAATCCGATGTGTTCGAGGCCGTTGTAGTAACGGCGATCGCCAAGGGCGGCGATCGGTAGTGGCGCAACGGAAGAAACCAGCCCTCTCTATAAAAAGAGAGGGTGTAAGCCTTTGGGAGGCTAATGCTTATGCTCCAAGTGATCTTCCTAGTGCCCCACAAGCTCTAAACTCTTCTTACTCATTTTTACTCCATTCTATTTGTAAGAAGAGTGATCTTGATTGTAAAGGTTACCTCCACCTAGCTTGGTGCAAAGGAGAGACCAATATTGGATTGGCTTTGAAGGAGTGATTCACCTCGGACGAATCGGGATCGTGGATTAGCAGCGTAGCCGTGAACCACGTTACATCGTTTGTTAGCGATTGTTTTCTCGTATTTCTATTTGTTTGTCTTTATTAGTCTTCCGCTTGCGCTAATTAGTTTTGTAGACGAGCAAATACCGGCATCCAAACGAAAAGGGCTATTCACCCCCCTCTAGCCGGCCGTACCGATCCCCTACAATCTTCACTACCGTAGCACATAGAAATATCGGAGTCCTGTAGAGTAGCAGGATCATAAACTTGGCTCTCACATACTCCATAATCCATCTCCTCTAGTGCATCGATATCCAGAGAAATGGTCTCTGACGAAAGCTGAAAAAATCCTTGTGCTTGCATCTACTGGGACTGCTATGGGCTATTAAGCATTGGGATATTCTGGAACTCAAGAGCCAACCTATGAAATGCTGGTGGAGGCTGATAAGAATGTTGTGAATTCGCAACCATGACCTCAATAAGTTCTCTAGCCTGAGCAGGAATCTTGTTGACTAGAGCCCCTCCACTAGCTACATCAAGCATATGTTGGTGCAATCAGCCCAGGTCACGATTGACCAGGACTCGAGTTTGACTCGAGTGATATTTTGATGTTCGACAAAAACATATGACAATGTAATTGTCATAGGAAAGTCCAAGTCTTGAGTACATGGCATGGGAAGTCCAAGTGGGACACTTGGCATTTGGCAAAGTCCAAGCATGGGTCTTGGCAAGGTAAAGTCCAAGTCATGGATACATGGCATGGAAAGTCCAAGTGGGACACTTGGCATTTGGGAAAGTCCAAGTCTTGAGTACTTGGCACAAGGAAAAGTCCAAGCATGGGTCTTGGCATGGAAAGTCCAACATGGGTTGGCAAGGGAAAGTCCAAGCTTGAGTCTTGGCATTTGAGAAGTCCAAGGGGTTGGATATTGGTGGCGTAAAGTCCAAGAGGAGTCTTGGCGGCGTAAGTCCAATGTGCCTTGGCGGTGTAGACACTGTTAGCATGACATAGCCGAGGGAAGCACCTGGAGGCTAGCGCGATGGATGAACAAGTCATGGATGACTTGGAGGGATCCGAGAGGCGTGAGGCTGATGGAGGTGGCTAGAAGGCTTAGGTATAGGCTAAGGGTGGTCTAGCAAGTATGGGAGCACCATACTTGGGTTAAAAACTCATTTTTGAGGTTGGCAGTCGACTGGCATTATGGTCGATTCAACTGTCATGAGTCGACTTGAGTTAGTCGGTTAGAATTTGAAATGCTCTGGCGATCAGCCTCATTATGCGATTATTTGGTGTCGGACGGATCGCTAAGGGCAGTCGGCGATCGCCGATCAATGTCGACGCTGAGAGCGCTCCGTGGCCATAGGCGATCGACTACGCTCTGGCGATCGCCAAAGAGATCCGTTAGAGTTTTTCCAGCGTGGATTGAGTCGTTGTCTCACGACAACAGTGGCATCAGTCGACTGGTGACTTATGGCAGTCGACTGATAGGCAGAAATCTAGCCCGATGAAGGATAAAAGCAACTGTTCGTGGAAGGCTCAAGGCAAGGTTTTTCTTGGGCGATTTGAAGGGGAATTGTTGGTGCTCTTCCAGTCCTTCAAGGCTAGTCCAAGGCAACCAAAGATCAAGCAACCAAAGTGCTCTTGTAAAGTAGTTTTCTTTACTTGCATTATATTTCATTGTTGTAATTGCTTGTATCTATTTCTTATTGTTGTAAGAATAGTTTGTAAGAGGTTTCTCCACCTCCGACTTGTGTTGAGAAGGAGTATTTGTGGTTAGTGATTGCATTGGCATCGCTAGAGCTCTTTAGAGCTCGATCCGTGGAGTAGGAACCAGTTCGGTTCCGAACCACGTTATATCCTTGCATTTGTGTGTTTGTATTTTCGTTATTGCTTTATTATCTTTGTTTCCGCTGCGCTAACGAAAATTATAGACAAGCACGTGAACATTTTTTCATCTACGCAAGAGTAAACGCTATTCACCCCCCCTCTAGCGGCGTCAAATATCCTACAATTGGTATCAGAGCCTGGTGGCTCTTCAACGGATTAACAACCGGGAGCAAGACGCTAGAGGGTGAAGATGGAATTCCAAGACAAGCTTGGATGGGATATCAACACTCCTATCCCTTATACCTTCTATGGACAAGAAGGATTCAATCAATGGAAGGTGAGGATTGAAGAATTCTTGATGATGAAGGACTTTGAAGAGTGGGGCATTTTGATGGAGGGATTTCAATATCCAAAAGGGCCCAAGGGAGGAATTCTCAAGATGAAGAAGTGGACCGAGGAACAAATCCAAGAGTTCGAAAAGAATACAAAGGTAATTAAATTCTTGGTTGATTTGATTCCTAATAAAATTATGTGTGAGCTAGGTGAGTACAAGGATGCCAAAGAGCTTTGGAGTCAAGTGGCAAAATATCATGAAGGCTCACAACCGGTTCAAGAGGAAGAGACCGAAGAGGATAATGCATCATCCTCACAAGGAAGTGAGGATTCGAAGGTTGATAGGGAATCAACATCCGGATCAGAAGAGGTGGAGGAAGTGGAAGAAGCATCCACCTCAAGGATTGAGGGGGAGGAGATAACTTCCACACCGGAACATCAAGAAGAAGCTTTGACATCTGGTCAAGATGAAGAAGCCCAAAGTCCAATTCTGGTCTCCATTAACCTAGGTAACTCAAACATACGTGTTAATAATAAAATGCATATAATATGTTTTGAGTGTAGGGAAACCGGGCACTATAAGAGCAAGTGCCCAAAGAAGAATAGGAAAGCTCCACCGGCTCCAAAGGTCAAGGATGTCCTCAACGCATAAAAGAGCAAAGAACAAGTAATTTGCTTCAAGTGCCGACAACCGGGACATTTCCGGAGTCAATGCAAGAAGGGGGACAAGAAGACTCAAAATGGAGCATCATATGTTGGGGGAGCTAAGGCAAACCCTAGGGTAACTTCTAATTTTGCTCTTTCTTCACTTTACAAGCAAAAGCATGCTAGGGATTTCAATTCACTTGCAATTTATGAAAAGCATGCTAATAGGAACAAGTATTTTTGCTTAGCAGAATGTCTACTTAGATAATAGGGAGAAATTTGGGACTAATGTCCCTAAAAACAATTTACCTAAGGACAAACCTAGGTCAAATAACTCAAGATCAATTTTACCTAGGGAGACAATTAGAAAGGTGCAAGAGCACCTAGGTTTCAATCCTAAATGGACTAGGCATATGCCTAAAGAAAATGGTAATGCCCAAAAACTTAATCAAAATTCTAAAATTGAGCAACTAGAATTAGAGAACCAAGCCTTGAGATCAAGGCTTGAGAAATTAGAAAAGACCCTCAAAATTATGCAAAATCAAATGCAATGGTCTAGTGGTCAAAATCAAGGGTCCAAAAGTCAAAGTCAAAGGTCTAGGACTCAAAGTCAACACCTAGGAGCTCAAAGACAAAAGTCGACCAAGGGCAAGCAAGGTTTGGGTCACAAACCTAAGCCTAAGGTAGCTTACCATAGTGTTCCATTTGATTATGAGACACAAACTAGGTCTAGGAAGACCAAGATCAATAGGGAAGTCATCCCTAAGGTTGACCAAAGGTTGTGCCTAGTGGCTAGGGTTTCTAGGAAACCTAGGGTGGCCACTAAGAAGGTTGCAAGGGGAGTTACCCCTAGAGTCAACCTAGGTAAGACCCAAATGACCAAGGCTAACAAGTCTAGGAGGGTCATTAGGAAGGTATCTAGGGAAATTATCCCTAAGGAATACCTAATTAACCCTAGGAGCTCAAATCGGTTTTGGGTTCCTAAGAGCGTGATTGATTCACGCTAGATGGGTTTAGGGTGTGCCAACCTTGATTGGATGGGTAGTTAACTCAACCATGATAAAGGTGGCATTTTAGGTCATTTTCAAGGTTATGGTTATCTTGGGAATGTGGTTTGATTTGAATCCTAAAGGTTTTTAGGATGTGCCAATATTAATTAAGAAGTTTGATAATTTGATCAAATTGGCACAATTTAGTTATAGAGGTTTTAATGTGTCAATTTGGGTTTTTGGCACATTTGGGAAAATTTAGATTAATATGGCAAAATAAACCTAATTATATCAAATGTCAATCAATATTAAAATTTAGGTATTACTATACCTATATATTTTATATGTCATGCTTTGTTTGCCATATAACATGTCATGACGTCATGTTTATTTTAATCATTTTATATGTCATGTTCATGTTTAGGATTAAGGTTTCAAATGTCATGTGTTTTTAGATTTCATCTTATGCCATGACATCATGATTATGAGCATATGCTTATTTATATCATTTCTAATGACATAATCATTCATGCATTTAAGACAATTTGGTTGAAATTGAATTAAGGACTATGGCATGACTTGAAGTCCCATTCATAAGGGGAATCAAGTAGGGTTGCCTTAGAAGATGCATGAAACCCTAGTTTAAATGAACCAAAACCCACATCTCACATCCAATTGACATGTATGTGTATTTATACACCCTAGATATATGTGAGATGCTAGGATATGAGTTAAGTTCAAGGTGCATAGTTTTTGCATCTAGATGAACTAAAACTCATTTAATTTCAATTGTGGATTATTGGGAGAGCATGTGTACAAGTCATGTACATAAATCCCAAGGAATATGATCCAAAATAAGGTTTTGAAAATATTTTAAAATCATTTTGGAAAACCTTGGTTAAGTCTATCTTTTGATAGCAATCACCATTGATGAAGTTGATACAAAATAGGGCCAAAACATTGAAAATTTCAATGGTTTTGAGTTTTGTATCAAACTCACTATTTTATGGGTAAAATAATTTTCAAATATTTTTCACCCATTGTAATGACTATAAGTAATATACGTATCAAATTTCATGATTTTTTGATATACGTAGAATTACTTATGACTTTTTGAATTTCGTTTCGATAGAAAATCGAGATTTTTATCGCGATCAGCTTCTAGCAATGATCGATCGGTGAGTGTAGTCGTAGTAGGTAGCGAGTTGATCGCCAAGGCTGATTTCGGGAAAACTAGGTTTGGTTAGCCCGTGTTCAGCTATGGTAAAGGTCCCTGACCACTCCTAACCTTAAGATATGCTTTGGGAAGCATGATGAAGGGTGAAAATCCATTGGATATAGATTAAGAGAGTTGTTTAGGGTTTGTATCAATTATAAGGTGTTGTAAAGTTCAATGTTGAATTTCTAACCTTAATTTTGATGGTTTAGAGTTCCTATTGGCTTAGGAACTTCCCAAGGACATTGTTGGTGCAATGGTCAAGGGGGTGCAAGCCTTTAGGGGGAGGTATCCATCTTGGAGTGATGGATGTGTTTTTTCTTTCTTCTTGAAGGGGAGAATATTATCAATTGAGAAAATTGATGGATTTTTAGAAACCCAATTTGGAAATTGGGAGAGTGTATAGGATTGCCTCTCTTAAGTGATATGGGACTTATCACTAAGAAGATGGTAGGCATCCTAGGTATTTTTGGACCAAGGGGGAGATTGTAAGATCTCATTGGGACATGAGACATTGACCTCCTTAGAGAGAAAACCTTTTTGATGTTAGTCAAAAAGGGGGAGAATGTTTGGGGGAGAACATTTAAGATTACCAATTTGGAATAATTGGTAAGAGACTTGAGTTAGTGGTATAACTCAAATGATTTGTTTGGTTTTTGTCAAACATCAAAAAGGGGGAGATTGTTGGTGCAATCGGCCCAGGTCATGATTGACCAGGACTCGAGTTTGACTCGAGTGATATTTTGATGTTCGAAAAAAACATATGACAATGTAATTGTCATAGGGAAGTCCAAGTCTTGAGTACTTGGCATGGGAAGTCCAAGTGGGACACTTGGCATTTGGCAAAGTCCAAGCATGGGTCTTGGCAAGGTAAAGTCCAAGTCATGGATACTTGGCATGGAAAGTCCAAGTGGGACACTTGGCATTTGGGAAAGTTCAAGTCTTGAGTACTTGGCACAAGGAAAAGTCCAAGCATGGGTCTTGGCATGGAAAGTCCAACATGGGTTGGCAAGGGAAAGTCCAAGCTTGAGTCTTGGCATTTGAGAAGTCCAAGGGGTTGGATATTGGCGGCGTAAAGTCCAAGCGGAGTCTTGGCGGCGTAAGTCCAATGTACCTTGGCGGTGTAGACACCGTTAGCATGACATAGCCGAGGGAAGCACCTGGAGGCTAGTGCGATGGATGAACAAGTCATGGATGACTTGGAGGGATCCGAGAGGCGTGAGGCTGATGGAGGTGGCTAGAAGGCTTAGGTCTAGGCTAAGGGTGGTCTAGCAAGTATGGGGGCACCATACTTGGGTTAAAACCTCATTTTTGAGGTTGGCAGTCGACTGGCATTATGGCCGGTTCGACTGCCATGAGTCGACTGCCAGTCCAATGTCGAGCACAGAACGCTCCGTAGCCGACTGGGCAGTCGACTACGGGCGCTGGCAGTCGACTGCCAATGTTGGCAGTCGACTGCCAAGAGATCCGTTGGAGTTTTTCCAGCGTGGATCGAGCCGTTGTCTCACGACAACAGTGGCATCAGTCGACTGGTGACTTATGGCAGTCGACTGATAGGTGGAAATCCAGCCCGATGAAGGATAAAAGCAACTATTCGTGGAAGGCTCAAGGCAAGGTTTTTCTTGGGTGATTTGAAGGGGAATTGTTGGTGCTCTTCCAGTCCTTCAAGGCTAGTCCAAGGCAACCAAAGTGCTCTTGTAAAGTAGTTTTCTTTACTTGCATTATATTTCATTGTTGTAATTGCTTGTATCTATTTCTTATTGTTGTAAGAATAGTTTGTAAGAGGTTTCTCCACCTCCGACTTGTGTCGAGAAGGAGTATTTGTGGTTAGTGATTGCATTGGCATCGCTAGAGCTCTTTAGAGCTCGATCCGTGGAGTAGGAACCGGTTCGGTTCCGAACCACATTATATCCTTGCATTTGTGTGTTTGTGTTTTCATTATTGATTTATTATCTTTGTTTCCGTTGCGCTAATGAAAATTGTAGACAAGCACGCGAACGTTTTTCCATCTACGCAAGAGTAAACGCTATTCACCCCCCCCCCCTCCTCTAGCGGCGTCAAATATCCTACAGTATACACCTGTCCATAGGAAATAATCCATCATAGAAGTGCAGGATGAGCATGTGATCGCTAATCTGGTGTTGAGGGCAACAAGCACACTACCTTTTGAATCTCTCCCAATACTCATGTAGAGTTTCTCCTATCATTTGCTCTATGCCACAAATGCTCTTCTGAATTGTTATGGTCCTAGTGCAGGAAAAAACTTTTCCAAAAAGGCTTTCTTCATTTCACTCCAACATGTAATAGAGCCAGGAGGAAGATTATAGATCCAATCCTTTGCCCTGTCTAATAAAGAGAATAGAAATACTCTAAGCATAATGTCCTCCTGTGATATACCTCGTGGCTTCATTGCTGAGCATACCATATAAAATTCTTGCAAGTGCCTATTTGGATCTTCGCTAGCATAACCATGGAATTTCAGAAGCAAATGTACAATTTCAAAGAGTTCAACATCCACATTTAATTCAGGAAACTGAATGCAAAAAGATTGACAAGCAACATCTGGTGCGATGAGTTCCCTGACAGTTCTATTAATCCCTGAATCATAAGCCTAATGAACACCTCCTAATCTCTGATGATAGGGATCCATGATCGAAGAAATTTCCTGTTTTTATCCTGAAACACTAGCAAACAAAATCAAAAGATACATGAAACAAACAAAATATAACACATGGATATACAAGACATAAAAGAATTAAGCCCTCAACAAAAGTTTTGAATTTTGAATTTTTTTTAGAAAAATGAAGAAAAAATCCTAACTCTACTAAGCATCATTACACTCCCCAACAACAATGCCAAAATTTGATAACGATATTTGTGTCGCATATCCATTTCAAATTAATTATCGAACCCCCTAACTACCCAAATATAGCATAGTGGATGGCCTGGATCGTTTCCCAACGAGTGTACTCAATAAAATAGTAAACTTAGGATTTCTAATTATTGCTTGGGTTTTCTATTGAAGATTGGGGGTTTGAGTTTTAAAAGACTAATCCTATTGAACGAAAAGACAATGCACAAAATTAAATCAACAAAAACTGAAAGAGGAAAAAATCTGATCAACCCAAGATAGGCCTGGTGAATGAATAAGTTCCTCCGACTAAGTCTGACGAAGCTCGATCGAGACTCCGCAAATGGCAGTGGAAGTGGGATGGTGCAAACTCCTGAATCTAGTAGTTTGATGGATGCTCCGAACTCTCACGGATCTGGTTGAGCTCGAAGAAGTGTCGTCGGGACGGAACTCCTCCTCGAATCCGAAAGAGAAGGTGGATGAGCTATGGAGATGAGGACGTCGCCGAAATCTCTCGATGAAGCGGTTCCTCCTCGAATCCGTGGAGAAAAATGGATGAGAACAAGGTGGAGGTGTCTGCTAGGGCTCAAGGGAAGAAAAGATTTAATTAACAAACAAATAAAATAAGCAATGCATCAACGAAATCTAATGCATGAACATGATGTAAAGTAAAGCATGAAACTAAATCTAACCTAATGAACTACAACCTAATTACTCAAAGAAACATTTCATCGAACACTATGTAAGCATGAAACAAATTAAACTAAATAAGTGCATTTCTAAATATGGAAGCAAATTTGATTACAATCATTCCAAACTAAGAGTAAAGAACAATCAACAAGATAAATATTGATAGAACTCATTTTTGGAATCTATCGGAGGCTAGAATAGGAGCTGAAGGAGGCTGTAAATGATGGTAATGGTGCTGGAAAAAATCTGTCCGAGGCGGGAAATGCTGCAGGAGGCTGTGATGAGCGGCTGCTGAAGCTGTGAAGATCGCTAGCCGGAGCTATGATGGTTCTTCTAGAGGTGCTGGTGGATGCAGGTGATAACGGAGGGGAATCCCCACTCCGGTGATCGGCGGCGATAGAGCTTGGTAAGGGAGACGGCTGGCGGAGCTGTGGTGATGTTGGCGAAGGTGTGGTGGTTGCTACTAGTGGAGGGAGTGATGGAGGAAACCACCGCCGGCCTTGGCAGAGGAAGTGGACGATCGTCGGTGCTTGGGCGTGAGGAGTCGGCTGACGGCGCTCGCGCGATGGAAAGGGAGAAGAAACTCCTGTGTTGCGCGATGGAAGGGGAGAAGAAAATGTTGGATTTCTTAAACCTCTTTTCCTTGGTCATCCGATCAAAGCCTCATCTGATCTCAGTCGTCCAATAAAGCTAGGGCTTAATGAATCTGATTAATCCATTTAAGAGTTGTGCATCCAACGGCTGAGGATTCTCCGACTTTGAATGGATGGATCTGATCAATCTGAATGGATAATCACGATCGGTCGAATCTTGATGAAGGGCTCAGATGTCTAGATCTAAATGTATGGACCGGATATTTCTAGATTTAGATGGATGGCTCAGATCAATCAGATCTAATCGGACAGTCATAATTAAACAGATCTGAACCCTTTGATTAAACTGCTTCTGATCTTGATGAAGGGTCAAGATTAGTCCAGTTTTAAATGATCCTTCTAACCCTAGATGAACCCATATTTGATCCAACTTGAGTCTAGTCCAGTGGCCCATCTCGATCTTTTACAAAGAAAGATAAAATTTGTATATAAATCCAAAATTTAGGAGAATTTACAATAAGGTCCAAAAATATATCCAACTCATAAAATATGCAAATAATCAATAATTAAACACATGAGAGGATTAAAATAGTTATATTAAGGACCAAAATAACCCGACAAAATGGTAGTTATCAGGTGGTTGTTTGTGTGCGTAAGAATTCTGAGTTGTTTGTCGATAGGGTGAATGCATTTTGTATGTTGGCTTGTATGGTCATTGCCTTGATTCTGATAATGTGGGAGAATGATTGCATATTTTTTCGATTATAGCACTTAGTATGCGTAAAGGAAAAAGGCATGATTCATTATAAGAGCAAACTGAAAATACAAATGTATATATTTTTATTAAAAGGAGATAAGGGGGAGAAGAATCCACAAAAGAGTCTCCCATAGTCACCTCAAAAAAATCTCCTTAGAGAGCTGGTGGAGGAATCGGTTGGGGTCATTAGAGGGATGTTGGAGGGCACCATAAGCGGTTGCTGAAGGAAGGAAACAGGGAGTGAAAGGGTCCTGTGGGGCTGGGGATTACTATATTAGGAGGACCAGTGAGGGGTAGAGAGCGGTATGCAAAAGTTACTATAGAGCAAGTCTCTAAGTCAGCGGTAGAATTTGTGTTAGAACTTATGAGAATCGATTGGGATGGAGAAGCCATGGAAGGAGGAAAGTAAGGATGGAAAAGGAGGATCGAGGGTTTGATTTTATAGAAGGATTGTGGAGGAAAACGAAGAAACAAGTAGGGGTTCCCAAGGATTATAGTTTGTACCGAGGGGGTTGAAGAATCATTTTATTGGCCCAAATGGTGGCGGCTTGGGAAATTTCTTGTAATGGTATTGGTGGAAAGAGAAGGGTTATTTTTGGAAATAGAAACTTGGGCGAGCAGTGGTTTATTTTTCGAACAGTAGTGATATGAGTTAGACTTAATTTCTGAAGGATGTTACTTTAAACAATAAGAAAGGGCATAAAGCGCAATTAATTAAATTTTGAGTACCTCGTACTTATTGCTTAAGGGATGATCAAGGGAGGTTTGTTAACGGGACCACAGAATGTGAATCATTGGTGCCCTTGGTTTAAATATATAAAGCTTTGTAAAATTTATGATTTGTTTTTAGAAGAACGTGGCAGTAAAGACAAGTCAAGCTTTGTATTAAAAGTATTATGATAAATACAAGTTACATTTTTTCATCAAGAGAGAATAGAAAAGATAGTATATTAGGAGGAGTGCGGTCAATGGTATTGCCTATGTCTAAAAAGCTAGTGGAGTGTCCTGGAGGAGGATAGCCTGCTGCCTTAAACTGATTGATACAGTCATGAAAGTCCCATTAAAGGAAAGCAAAGCCTCTGTCTAAAAATATATCATTAATGGTAGCTGAGGTCTAGGAATTTTCATGGGGTGTACTGGTTCCCTCTTGAAGTGGTCAGGCTTGTAAATGATCTAGAGTATTTTGTAAGAAGGAAGTCTGGAAATGAAGGGCTGATAGTTCTGCTCGGTTAGCTTGTGCTTTTATATAAGTAGCTTGTAATTCTCGTTCAAGCCATTGATAAGATTGTTGTAATGCCAATTCTCTAGTTTGACATTCTTGTAATTCTTTTTTTAGAGTATTAGTGTATTGCGTCCATTGATTGTTCAGATTATGTATGCTAGTGACCCCCTATAAAAATGGATGTCAGTATCATGATAAGTAGATAAAGAAAATTATATACTAACTGTTGGTGCAGTAAGCACCAGATAATCGAACCTAGGTTTTGATTATGGCAAAGGCCCAAAATTAAGGTCATATTGTTATCTAATGAGCTGAACTAAGTGTGCTGAAATGATTAAGCTGAGCTGAAGGTCGGCGACACCTGGAGAATCTCGAGTTGAGAAACCGTGGTGGTCAGGCGACACTGGGAGAACTTCGGATGTAATAGAAGAACCTGGGTGGAACACCGGAAGCTAAGTGACAAGTCACAAAGGACCAGAAGTAAGCTCGAGTGTGAGTAAAGGTGAGTTCGAGTCCTCCGTACAGGGACGTCTTTAGAAGGCGATCCGACTATGACTTCCAGTGAAAGGTCTAGGTCGAGATCAGATGGTAAGTGGTTGTCGTTTTTACCTTTATTTGTATGTTTCAAACTAACTATTTGTTGCAGTTGAGTAAACAAGGTATGTTGTTATTGTTGGCAATCGGTGGCATCGATCATTGCTATTCAAACTACGGCTTAAGATCAAACTTCATCCCCTTATCTTGGGGTGATGTGGCCTTCTTTATAAGATCTTGATCTCAATGACTTGGGAGCTTGGAGGGTTGTCAAAGAAGGGGGGTTTTGTAGGGAAGTACACTGAAAAGTCTACCTTTTGTATGAACATCTTTATTTTGAAATAAGAATCACATGATCATTATTTGTATATTTTTATGGTTATGCATATTGTCTAATACATTACATTGTAGATAACATGGTGTGTGGTGTCACACGGGAGATCATGTTATCGGCTCATTGTAAAGTATAAGTAAAGGCTCACAACTGAGATGACTTTGGACAAACCATCGGAATGGTTGTAGTGTGATTTGGTATCGGTTTGTCTTGACCATAGAATCACACTAGTGCACTTTGAGTGTATTGAGTAGGACCGACTTAGAGGTGATTCGATTTATTGCTGACTACATAATTGAATCGGACCTCAGATATTATTATATACATGCTCTTAATCCCGATATAATAACGGGCACATATACTTAGTATTCATCTCTTTGATTTACCAATAGGCGAGATTTATAGATTAAATCGATAGGCTCGGTAAGTTGGGAGATGATATTATTTATATGGTGTGTCATTTATTATAGGAGGAAATCGTGTCCTATATATTAGGATGATGATGTCCCCTTGAGGAGCTCATAAGATTCATCATGTAAACCATGCAGGTGGACTTGGTCCGGCATGATGAAAAGGTTGAGTGGTACTACTCAAGAAGTTAGATGTTGATTAATTAATGGTCAGTAAATTAATTAATTGACGGACATTTGAGATCTTAAACAAGGGGAGAAAATGTACATATAATATATGGAGCCCATATTATCATATGGGGGTTGGTGAGGTAGATCAATGATAATCCTTTAGTGGATTGGATTATCATTAGTGGATCG
This sequence comes from Wurfbainia villosa, assembly GCA_025175895.1. Classification (NCBI taxonomy): domain Eukaryota; kingdom Viridiplantae; phylum Streptophyta; class Magnoliopsida; order Zingiberales; family Zingiberaceae; genus Wurfbainia; species Wurfbainia villosa. The sequence goes on from CM046002.1 coordinate 59,831,030, forward strand.
GACTTTATGTGGGCTTGATCCATGGGTGGCCAAGATCCAACTCCTCCTCGTGGTCCCTAATGTAGCCTATTAACACCTCATGAAGCTTAGATCCAATGGATAGAAATAAAACTCTAGATCCAATGGTAGAGATTAAATCTCTAGATCCGACGGTTGAGATTAAATCTCTAGATCCGACGGTTGAGATTAAATCCCTAGAACCAATGGTGGAGATTAAAAGGAGGCTTATCCCTAACTCTATAAAAGGAGGGCAAGGGGTTGGTATGGAAAAAAATCCAAGGAGAGCTAGGGTTTGTGGCGGCAAGAGAGGAATCCTAATTGAGATAGGATTAGGGTTTGGAGGCTTAGGGTTTTGGAGGCTTGGGCGGCACCAAATAAGGAAGTTGTTCCTTTTCTTCTTCTTCCTTCAACTTGGCCAGCGTCCAGCAGCCTCTCAAGCTCTTTTCCAGCCCTTGGTCGGTGCCCAAAATACTCTCCTCTCTTCTCCTTGAGTGGTGGAAACAAGACTTATGGGTCTCCCTTGGTGTCTTGGTCGGTTTCTATCATCATCTCCTCCTCCTAGTTGGCCGGCGGCAAGGATTCCTTTTGTTCCTTGTTGGTTGGTTTTAGGGAGGAGAAGAACCTTGTTTCTATTCTTTCTTTTCTTTGGAAGAGCAAGGAAGGAAGATTTGCTATCTAGAAGCTTCGACTTTTGGTAGATCGTCGCCCACACGACGTCCGAAAGGAGGAAGGTCATACATTAGAAGATCGAGAGGTATACCTATTCTCTATTCTCTTTTGTTACTTGCTTGTTTTTGTTTTTCAACTATGAGCATGATATAAATCTGTATATGGATAAATAATACTTGGATCCCGAGCATAAACACAAAAACCGGCGATCCGGACATCGTCTATTCCGCGGCTACTCATAGAATAGAGGATGGTCGCTTGAACAACGAGTTTGTTCAAGTGACCTCTCTAAACGAATATCACAATGATGACTTGGTTGTTTTTGCAATCCCTTTTGTCTAGGATTAAATTTTTTTAATCCGGGGACATCGAAGGCATCGCCATGATCAAGCAACCGAGGTGAAGTGGGAAGCGAAGTTTCCCCTCACAGACTCGATAAGCAAAACCCTTCAATTGGTATCAGAGCAAAGGTTTCCGGTTTTGTGTGTTTAGGATTCGGTTAATTATTATGCACTTTTCATATATTATATGTGCCGGATAATAGTAGGATATGCATAGTTTAACTCTTTGGTTGCAGGCATAAGATCCGACTATTATGGTCATATGTGTGTATGTGATTATATGTGTATATTTTGTTGAATCCTTGGAGTTGACGAGGCTAGTATTTAATTTTTTGTAAATTAGATATGGCATTGTTTAGCCACTCATTTTATTTTAGTTTACTTTTGATCTAGATTTCATGTACACTCCCTCGTGGAGTATAGGATCGATGGATGTAAATTAAAATAGTTTTTAGTCTCGGCTCGGATCTCCGGATGGCTTGTATATGGCGTAGGAGGAGCGGACGAGAAGGCATTGCGACGGGAGACATATTGAAGACAAAAGCCATAATAGTTGGAAAATAATTTATTTTTCATATTTATTGCTTTTTGTTTGATATGCATGTCGTAGGCTGGGAAAATTCCTCAATTTCAAATTACTAAGTGGGAGAGGGAATTTTTTTTAAATTCCCACGGCCTCCATTACGATTTGACAAGTGATGCAAACAAACTTGCGCGTCGGCTCTGAGTGCCTTCCTCCCCATCGGATGAGTTTGTTTACGGATCGCAAGGTCAAATATGGTTATAGGGAATTATCAAGGAGCGTGTGCACTTCCCCATCGGAAGGCACATAACCCGAGATAATTACCTTGGTACCGAGTAATGGTGAACACTTAGATACAAATATAAGTATCCTCCCCATCGGAGTCACTGCTTTTATTTGTAGGGCCAAAGAGGAACCAACTATTAATTTTACTTGTCAAAAAGTTAGGTTGATAAGATAGTAAAATTAATGGGTAAAACCTCCTCTTACAAATGTAGAATTCATATACATCCACACTATCGTGGCATACGATATTCTCGGTGTTTTGAGGCGTTGGTTGATTTTAAAATTTTATTGTTTGAGGAATCAATAATTTTTTGAAATCTAATGTTTTGATTTATGTGATTCTTAGGTTTTCTTTCAAAATGACTTTCAATCCACTTGTTGTGATACTGAAAGAGAACAAACTTACTGGACCCAACTATGTTGATTAGAAGAGGAATCTAGACATTATCTTATTCTTTGAGAATACAAATATGTACTCCTCGAAGAGTGCCCTCCCAAGCCTGCGGATGATTCTAGGAAAGGAGAGAGAGTTATAAGAAGTGGATCAAGGCGATGAGATGGCGGTGTTACATTTTGGCATCTATGTCGAATGTACTGCAACATCGACATCAAGCCATGTCACTTGCTTATGATATGATGCTCAATCTCAAAGGAGCTTTTGGACACGAGAATCGGTGCGAGGCAGAAGCCATGAGAAACTTGATGGCGACCACCATGATCGAGGAACACAGTGAGGATCATGTTCTCAAGATGATGGCTCATTTGAATGATTTGGAGGTCCTGGAGCTGAGATCGATGGAAACCCAGTCGATATCATACTCGATCTCTACCTAGGAGTTTTGGCGATTTCGAACTACAACATGAACAAGAGGTTGTATTCGTTGGCGGAACTTGGAGAACTCAGCGGCGAGAGGGCTATTTCGTCAGTGCTCGAGCGCATGCCATGGTGACCCAAAGGTTTCTACTTCTAAGCGAAGGCAGAAGAAGAAGAAACAAAGCGAGGCAAAGCGGTGGGAGGTACTCGAGGGAGGAGTGAAGAAGCCGAAGGCAAGTGCTTCACTTGTGCGGTGGACACTGGAAGAAGATTTGCACAGAACAAAGGTATATCTTTTGGTCTAGTCGTTGAAACATGTTTAGCGGTGTTATCTCTGGCTGGTGTGTAGATCACGGGAGCCAGCGATCATGTCTAGCAATACTTTGCGAGGTTCGAGAAACAGACAGTGGTGAGGAGATTAGTGTACTTAGGCGATGCCACGAAGGTGGCGGTATTGCTGATGGGAGATGTTCATTTATCTTTTGAGAAAAATAAACTTTTTGTTCTTAAGAATTACCTTTATGTACCCTTATTTAGAAAGAATTTAATTTCGGTTTCTAAATTGTTTATGGATGGATATTCTATTTCTTTTAATGACAGAGTTGTTATAAGAAGGAATAGGGGCATTATCTGTTCGGGTGCATTGATAGAAAATTTGTACACACTTGAACCAAAACCTCCCATGATGTAAATTGAAGTTAATAACTCATCTTCTAATTCCAATAAGAGAAAAGAACCTTCGAAAATGAACCAAACATATCTTTGGCATCTTAGGCTTGGTCACATTAACCTAAGCAGAATTCAAAGGTTGATAGCTGATGGACCTTTGGGTTCATTAGTGGTGGAGGATCTCCAAACCTATGAATCTTGCTTGGAGGGTAAGATGACCAAGAGGCCTTTTAAGGCCAAGGGGTATAGAGCCAAAGATGTATTAGAATTGGTTCATTCTGATTTGTGTGGTCCTATGTCTATCCAGGCTAGAGGTGGTTTTGAGTATTTCATCTCTTTTATAGATGATTACTCAAGATATGGATACATTTACTTGATGCGCCGCAAGTCTGAATGCTTTGACAAGTTCAAAGAATTTAAGGCTGATGTGGAGAAATGTGAAGGTACAAGTATCAAGACACTATGATCTGATCATGGTGGCGAGTACCTCTTGGGAGAGTTTAGGGATTAGCTATCTGAGGCTGGGATTCAATCCCAATTGACTGCACTTGGCACACCCCAGCAGAATGGTGTAGCAGAGCGAAGGAATAGGACTCTTATGGAGATGGTTAGATTGATGATGAGTTATTCTGACTTGCCAGATTCGTTCTGAGGATATGCTCTAGATATGGCGGTGTACATTCTGAACTTGGTTCCATCTAAATCAGTGTCTTCCACTCCCACAGAATTGTGGACTGGGCGAAAGCCTAGTCTAAGACATATTCGGATATGGGGAAGTCCAGCACAAGTGCTGAAGGCAAATGCTGGTAAGTTGGAAACTCGTACAGAAGTACGCTTGTTCATTGGCTATCCTAGGGGAACAAAGGGTGGTTTATTTTCTAGTCCTAGAGATCAGAGGGTGATCGTTAGCACGAATGCCAGATTTCTAGAGGAAGACTATGTGATGAGCCACAAGCCCAAGAGTAAAATTATTCTTGAAGAATTAAAAGGGGAAGTCACTTCTTTAGTACCACCGGTACAAGAGGATATACCACATGTCACTGCACTGCGTGTCACAGAGGATACACAGGTGATACCTCGTCGTAGTGGGAGGGTTGTGAGACAGCCTGACAGATTCATGTTCTTGGGAGAATCTTCTGATTTGGTCCCTGGCGAACATGAACTTTGATCCCTGGACATATGGCGAGGCAATCCAAGATAAAGATGCGATATCTTGGCAAAGTGCAATGAATGCTGAGATTGAATCTATGGATTCAAATCAGGTATGGGAGCTAGTAGAGCCACCCGATGGTGTAAAAACCATTGGATGCAAGTGCATCTACAAGAGAAAGAGAGGAATAGATGGGAAGGTTGAGACCTTCAAAGTGAGCCTTGTTGCTAAGGGGTATACTCAGAAAGAGGGTATCGATTATGAGGAGACCTTTTCGCCGGTAGTCATGCTTAAGTCTATCCGGATTCTCTTATGCATAGCAGCTCATATGGATTATGAGGTGTGGCAGATGGATGTCAAGATAGCTTTCCTTAATGGAAGTCTTGAGGAAAACATCTATATGAAGCAACCAGAGGGATTCATTGCTAAGGGCAAAGAGCATCTTGTATGTAAGCTTAATCGGTCCATTTATGGATTGAAGCAAGCTTCGAGGTCTTGGAATATCCACTTTGATGAGGTAATCCAGTCTTATGGATTTATTCAAAGTCCGGATGAGTCTTGTGTATACAAGAGATGTGACGAAAATGTAGTGGTATTTCTTGTACTTTACATAGATGACATTTTGTTGATTGGCAACAATATCAAGGTGTTATCGGACGTAAGGGTATGGTTGTCCAAACAGTTTGATATGAAGAACTTGGGAGAGGTGGGACACATCCTTGGGATCAAGGTTATAAGGGATCGCAAGAAAAGAATGTTGTGTTTATCCCAAGCTTCATACATAGACACGATTTTGGATCGTTTTAGCATGCAGAACTCCAAGAAGAGTTTTCTACCTTTCAGGCATGGAGTTCCTTTATCTAAGGAGATGTGTCCTAGATCATCTGAGGAGATAGAGGACATGAAGGCGGTTCCTTATGCTTCGACAGTAGGAAGCCTCATGTATGCGATGCTATGTACGAGACCAGATATCTGCTTTGCTATGGGCATGGTCAGCAGATATCAGAGTAATCCAAGACATGGACATTGAACTGCAGTAAAGCATGTATTAAAGTACCTAAGTAGGACTAGGGATTATATGCTGGTTTACCGGGCAGACCAATTACTCCCTGTGGGTTACACGGATTCCAACTTCCAATCTGATAGGGATAACAGTAAGTCTACCTCAGGTTTTGTGTTTATTTTGGGAGGTGGAGCCATTGTATGGAGGAGTGTCAAGCAGAAATGTGTGGCGGACTCTACCATGGAAGCTAAGTATGTGGCAGCCTCTGAGGCCGCCAAAGAAGTTGTATGGCTTAGGAACTTCCTGATGGACTTGGATGTGATTCCTGGTTTGCCTAGAACTATCACAATTTATTGTGATAATAGTGGTGCAGTTGCAAACTTGAAGGAACCACAAGCCCATAAGGCTAGTAAACACATAGAGCGCAAGTACCACTTGATACGAGAAATCATAAAGAGAGGAGAAGTTATTGTGGACAAGATTGCATCGGAGGATAACCTAGCAGATCCTTTCACTAAGGCCCTTCCGGCGAGAGCTTTTGATAGGCATGTGGAGGGAATGGAGATCAGATGTATGGCAGTTTGAGGACAGCATAGTCTTTTAGTATAAGTGGAAGATTTTAGGAATGTATACTGAAAAGTCTACCTTTTGTATGAACATCTTTATTTTGAAATAAGAATCACATGATCATTGCTTGTATATTTTTATGGTTATGCATATTGTCTAATACATTACATTGTAGATAACATGGTGTGTGGGGTCACACGGGAGATCATGTTATCGGCTCCTTGTAAAATATAAGTAAAGGCTCACAACTGAGATGGCTTTGGACAAACCATCGGAATAGTTGTAGTGTGATTTGGTATTGGTTTGTCTTGACCATAGAATCACACTAGTGCACTTTGAGTGTATTGAGCAGGACCGACTTAGAGGTGATTCGATTTATTGCTGACTACATAATCGAATCGGACCTCAGATATTATTATGTACATGCTCTTAATCCCGATATAATAACGGGCACATATACTTAGTATTCATCTCTTTGATTTACCAATGGGCGAGATTTATAGATTAATTCGATAGGCTCGGTAAGTTGGGAGATGATATTATTTATATGGTGTGTCATTTATTATAGGAGGAAATCGTGTCCTATATATTAGGATGATGATGTCCCCTTGAGGAGCTCATAAGGTTCATCATGTAAACCCTGCAGGTGGACTTAGTCCGGCATGATGTAAAGGTTGAGTGGTACTACTCAAGGAGTTAGATGTTGATTAATTAATGGTCAGTAAATTAATTAATCGATGGACATTCGAGATCTTAAACACGAAGAGAAAATGTACATATAATATATGGAGCCCATATTATCATATGGGGGTTGGTGAGGTAGATCAATGATAATCCTTTAGTGGATTGGATTATCATTAGTGGATCGGACTTTATGTGGGCTTGATCCATGGGTGGCCAAGATCCAACTCCTCCTCATGGTCCCTAATGTAGCCTATTAACACCTCATGAAGCTTAGATCCAATGGATAGAAACAAAACTCTAGATCCAATGGTAGAGATTAAATCTCTAGATCCGACGGTTGAGATTAAATCTCTAGATCCGACGGTTGAGATTAAATCCCTAGAACCAATGGTGGAGATTAAAAGGAGGCTTATCCCTAACTCTATAAAAGGAGGGCAAGGGGTTAGCGTGGAAAAAAATCCAAGGAGAGCTTGGGTTTTGGGCGGCAAGAGAGGAATCCTAATTGAGATAGGATTAGGGTTTGGAGGCTTAGGGTTTTGGAGGCTTGGGCGGCACCAAATAAGGAAATTGTTCCTTTTCTTCTTCTTCCTTCAACTTGGTCGGCGTCCAGCAGCCTCTCAAGCTCTTTTCCAGCCCTTGGCTGGCACCCAAAATACTCTTCTCTCTTCTCCTTGAGTGGTGGAAACAAGACTTAGGGGTCTCCCTTGGTGTTTTTCTCGGTTTCCATCATCATCTCCTCCTCCTAGTTGGCCGGTGGCAAGGATTCCTTTTGTTCCTTGTTGGTTGGTTTTAGGGAGGAGAAGAACCTTGTTTCTATTCTTCCTTTTTCTTTGGAAGAGAAAGGAAGGAAGATTTGTGATCTAGGAGCTTCGACTTTTGGTAGATCATCGCCCACACGACGTCCGAAAGGAGGAAGGTCATACATTAGAAGATCGAGAGGTATACCTATTCTCTATTCTCTTTTGTTACTTGCTTGTTTTTGTTTTTCAACTATGAGCATGATATAAATCTGTATATGGCTAAATAATACTTGGATCCCGAGCAAAAACACAAAAACTGGTGATCCAGACATCGTCTATTCCGTGGCTACTCGTAGAATAGAGGATGGTCGTTTGAACAACGAGTTTGTTCGAGTGACCTCTCTAAACGAATAGCACGACGATGACTTGGTTGTTTTGGCAATCCCTTTTGTCTAGGATTAAATTTTTTTAATCCGGGGACATCGAAGGGATCGCCATGATCAAGCAACCGAGGTGAAGTGGGAAGCGAAGTTTCCCCTCACGGACTCGATAAGCAAAACCCTTCAGGTTTCACCCCTTTAGGTTGTTGGGATGTATACTGAAAAGTCTATCTTTTGTATGAACATCTTTATTTTTGAAATTAGAATCACATGATCATTGTTTGCATATTTATGGTTATGCATATTGTCTGATACATTACATTGTAGATAACATGGTGTGTAGTGTCACACGGGAGATCATGTTATCAGTTCCTTGTAGAGTATAAGTAGAGGCTCACAACCGAGATGGTTTTGGACAAACCATTGGTATGGTTGTAGTGTAATTTGGTATTGGTTTATCTTGACCATAGAATTACACTAGTACACTTTGTGTGTATTGAGCAGGACCGACATAGAGGTGATTCGATTTTTTTGCTGACTACATAATTGAATCGGACCTCGGATATTATAGTGTACATGCTCTTAATCCCGATATAATAATGGGCACATGTACTTAGTATTTATTTCTTTGATTTACCAATGGACGAGATTTATAGATTAAATCGATAGGCTTGGTAAGTTGGGAAATGATATTATTTACATGGTGTGTCGTTGAATATAGGAGGAAACTGTGTCCTATATATTAGGATGATGATGTCCCCTTGAGGAGCTCATAAGGTTCATCATGTAAACCCTGCAAGTGGACTTGGTCCGGCATGATGATAAGGTTGAGTGGTACTACTCATGGAGTTAGATGTTGATTATTTAATTGTGAGTAAATTAATTAATTGACGGACATTCAAGATCTTAAACACGGGGAGATATTTGTACAATTAATATATGGAGCCCATATTTATTTATGGGGGTTGGTGAGGTAGATCAATGTTAAACCTCTAGTAGAATGGATTATCATTAATGGATCAGACTTTATGTGGGCTAGATCCATTGGATGGCCAAGATCCAACTCCTCCTCTTGGTCCTTATTGTAGCCTATTAAAAACCTCATGAAAGCCTAGATCCAACGGTGGAGATTAAATCTCTAGATCCGACGGTCGAGATTAAATCTCTAGATCCGACGGTGGAGATTGAAAGGAGGCTTAAGCCTAACTCTATAAATAAGGCTTAGGAGTGGGTGGCAAGAGAGACTGGAAGATATCCAATTAGGGTTAGGGTTTTTGGCGTTGGCTTGAGAGAAGAGGTGGGTGGCAACCCTAGGTTGTTCTTCTACCTATTGGGCGGCGGCAACCCTAGGTTTTGGCTCTTCTTGGCCGGCGGCGCCTCATCCTCTCTCTCTCTAGATTGGCCGGCAACTCCTCCCTCTCTCTCTCTCTCTTTGGCCGATGGCAACCTTTCTTCAAGGTTGGCCAGTGCTCCTTCATCCTCTCCTTGGCCGGCGGCAACATCAAGTTCCTTGGCTTGGTGGTCGGTTCTAGATAGGAGAAGAAGTTTTGTTTTATTCTTCCCTTTGTTCGGAGCGAGCAAGGAAGGGAAGAACGTGATCTAGGAGGCTTCGACTTTTGGAAGATCGTCACCCACACGACGTTCAAAAGGAGGAAGGACATACAATAGAAGACCTAGAGGTAAACAAGAGGTATAATTCTTGTTTTGCTTTCCATTTTGTTTCTTTGCAATTTGTATGTATTGTATGTGGCTAATTTACTTGGACCCCGAAGACAAACACAAAAACCGGCGATCCGTACATCGTCTATTCCGCAGCTAATCGAAGATAAGAGGTAGGTTTCTTAAACAACAAGTTTGTTCAAGTGACCACTTTATTCGAATAGCACGATGACGGATCGGTTGCTTGGCAATCTCTCTTTGTCAAGGATTATTTTTTTTAATCCGGAGACGTAGATGGGATCGCCATGCACTAGCGACCGAGGTGGGAAGCAAAGCTTCGGATCCACACCCTTCAAGTGGTATCAGAGTCACGGTTTCTGGTTTTGTGTATTGAGGATTCGGTTAATTTTATGCACTTATCATATAATGTATGTGCCCGATGATAGTAGGATGTGCGTAGGCTAACTTTTTAATTGCAGGCATAAGATCCAACTATTATGGTCATATGTGTGTGTATGTGATTGGATGTGTGTAATTGTATTATTATTTGAATCCTCGGGATTGACGAGGCTAGTATTTAATTTTTATAATTAAGTACGGCATTGTTTAGCCACTATTTTATTTTAGTTTACTTTCGATCTAGATTTCATGCACACTCCTTCGTGGAGTATAGGATCGATGGATGTAAATTAAAATAATTTTTCTCGGCTCGGATCTCCGGATGGCTTGTACATGGCATAGGGAGGAGCGTACGAGATGGCGATACGACGGGAGGCATATTGGAGAACAAAAGCCATAATAGTTGGAAAATATTTTTTTATATTTATTGCTTCTTGTTTGATATGCATGTCATGTGCTAGGAAAATTCCTCAATTTTAAATGACTAAGTGGGAAAGAGATCTTTTTTATAAATTCCCACGGCCTCCATTATGATTTGACATGTGATGCAAACAAACTTGCGCGTCGGCTCTGAGTGCCTTCCTCCCCATCGGATGAGTTTGTTTTGTGGATCACAGGGTCGAATATGGTTATAGGAAATTATTTAGAAGCGTGTGTACTTCCCCATCGAAAGGCACATAACCCGAGATAATTTCCTTAGTACCAAGTAATGGTGCACACTTAGATGCAAATAGAAGTATCCTCCCCATCGGAGTCACTGCTTTTATTTGTAGGGACGAAGAGGAACCAACTATTAATTTTATTTGTCAAAAAGTTAGGTTGACAAGATAGTAAAATTAATGGGTAAAACCTCCTCTTGCAAATGTAGAATTCATATACATCCACACGATCGTGGCATACGATATTCTCGGTGTTTTGAGGTGTTGGTTGATTTTAAAATTTTATTGTTTGAGGAATCAATAATTTTTTGAAATCTAATGTTTTGATTTATGTGATTCTTAGGTTTTCTTTCAAAATGACTTTCAACCCACTTGCTGTGATACTGAAAGAGAACAAACTTACTGGACCCAACTATGTTGATTAGAAGAGGAATCTAGACATTGTCTTGACTGCTGAGGAATACAAATATGTACTCCTCGAAGAGTGCCCTCCCAAGCCTACAGATGATTCTGGGGAAAAGGAGAGAGAGAGCTATAAGAAGTGGGTCAAGGCCGATGAGATGACGCGATGTTACATTTTGGCATCTATGTCAAATGTACTGCAACATCAGCATCAAGTCATGCCCACTGCTTATGATATGATGCTCAATCTCAAGGAACTTTTCTGACACCAGAATCGGGCTGCGAGGCAAGAAGTCATGAGGAACTTGATGACGACCACCATGATCGAGGGAATACCCGTGAGGGATCATGTTCTCAAGATGATGGCTCATTTGAATGAGCTGAAAATCCTTGGAGCTGAGATTGACAAGGAAACCCAGGTCGATATCATTCTCCAGCCTCTACCTAGGAGTTTTGAGCAGTTTCGCCTGAACTACAACATGAATAAGAGGTTGTAATCGTTGGCGGAGCTTCTGACAGAACTCCAGGCGGCAGAGGGGCTTTTTCGTCAGAGTGCTTAGGCTCAGGCCATGGTTGCCCAAAAGGTTTCTACTTCTAAGCCGAAAGGAAAGAAGAAGAAGAAACAAGGTGGGGCAAAGGTGGCGGGAGGATCTCAAGGAGGAGTGATGAAGCCGAAAGGCAAGTGCTTCACTTGCAAGCAGACCGAACATTGGAAGAAGGACTGCCCCAACCAGAAGTAGAACAAAGGTATATCTTTTGGTCTAGTCGTTGAGACATATTTAGCGGTGTTATCTACCAGCACATGGTGTTTAGATACGGGAGTCACTGATCATGTATGTAATACTTTGCAGGGGTTCCAGGAAACCAGATGACTGGCTGAGGGGGAGATTACCATTTACTCGGGCGATGCTATGAAGGTGGCGGCTGTTACAGTGGGAGATGTTTATTTATCTTTTGATAGAAATAAAATTTTGGTTCTGAGAAATTGCCTTTATGTACCTTTATTTAGAAAGAATTTGATTTCGGTTTCTAAATTGTTTTAGGATGGATATTCTATTTATTTTAATGATAGAGTTGTTATAAAAAGGAATAGGGAGATTATCTGTTCTGGTGCATTGATAGAAAATTTATATACCCTTGAACCAAAAGCTCCCACGATGCAAATAGAAGTAAATAACTCATCTTTTAATTCTAATAAGAGAAAAGAACCTTCGAAAATAAACTAAACATATCTTTGACATCTAAGGTTAGGTCATATTAACCTAAGTAGAATTCAAAGGTTGATAGCTGATGGACCTTTGGGTTCATTAGTGGTGGAAGATTTCCCAACCTGCGAATCTTGCTTGAAAGGTAAAATGACCAAGAGGCCTTTTAAGGCCAAGGGGTATAGAGCCAAAGATGTGTTGGAATTAGTTCATTTTGATTTGTGTGGTCCTATGTCTATCCAGGCTAGAAATGGTTTTGAATATTTCGTCTCTTTTATAGATGATTATTCAATATATGGATACATTTACTTGATGCGCCGCAAGTCTGAATGCTTTGACAAGTTCAAAGAATTCAAGGCTGATGTGGAGAAACGACAAGGTAAAAGTATCAAGACACTACGATCTGATCGTGGTGGTGAGTACCACTTGGGAGAGTTTAGGAATTACTTATCAGAGGCTGGGATTCAATCCCAATTGTCTGCACTTGGCACATCCCAGTAGAATGGTGTAGTGGAGCGAAGGAATAGGACTCTTATGGAGATGGTTAGATCGATGATGAGTTATTCTGAGTTGTCAGATTCATTCTGGGGGTATGCTCTGGATACGACAGTGTATATTCTGAACTTGGTACCATCTAAATCAGTGCCTTCTACTCCCACAGAATTGTGGACTGGGTGAAAGCCTAGTCTGAGACATATTCAAATTTGGGGGAGTCCAGAACATGTGCTAAAAGCAGATGCTGGTAAGTTAGAACCTCGTACAGAAGTGTGCATGTTCGTAGGCTATCCTAGAGGAACGAAAGGTGGTTTGTTCTATAGTCCTAGAGATCAGAGGGTGATTGTTAGCACGAATTCCAGATTTCTAGAGGAAGACTATGTGATGAACCACAAGCCCATGAGTAAGATTGTTCTGAAGGAATTGAGAGGGGAAGTCACTACTTTAGTACTATCGGTGTAAGAGGATATACCACAAGTGACTTCACCATGTGTCACAGAGGATACACAGATGATACCTCATCGTAGTGGGAGGGTTGTTAGACAGCCTGATAGATTTATGTTCTTTGGAGAATCTTCTGATTTGGTCCCTGGCGAACATGAACCTGATCCCTAGACATATGACGAGGCAATCCAAGATGAAGATGTGGTATCTTGGCAAAGTGCAATGAATTCTGAGATAGAATCTATGGATTCAAATTAGGTCTGGGAGCTAGTAGAACCACCCAATGGTGTAAAAACCATTGGATGAAAGTGGATCTACAAAAGAAAGAGAGGAATAGACGGGAAGGTTGAGACCTTCAAATCAAGGCTTATTGTGAAAGGGTATACTTAGAAAGAGGGTATCGATTATGAGGAGACCTTTTCGCCGATGGTCATGCTTAAGTCTATCCGGATTCTCTTATGTATTGTTGCTCATATGGATTATGAGGTGTGGCAGATGGATGTCAAGACAGCTTTCCTTAATGGAAGTCTTGAGGAAAACATCTATATGAAGCAACCAGAGGGATTCATTACAAAGGGCAAAGAACATCTTGTGTGCAATCTTAATCGGTCCATTTATGGATTGAAGCAAGCTACAAGATCTTGGAACATCTGCCTTGATGAGTTAATCCAGTCTTATGGATTTATTCAAAGTCCGGATGAGTCTTGTGTATACAAGAAATGTGACGAAAATGTAGTGGCATTTCTTGTACTATACGTAGATGACATTTTGTTAATTTGCAATAATGTCAAGATATTACCAGACGTAAGGGTATGGTTGTCCAAACAGTTCGATATGAAGGACTCGGGAGAAGTGGGACACATCCTTGGGATCAAGGTTATAAGGGATCGTAGGAAAAAGATGTTGTGCTTGTCTCAAGATTCATACATAGACACCATTTTGGCTCGTTTTAGCATGCAAAACTCTAAGAAAGGTTTTCTACCTTTTAGGCATGGAGTTCCTTTATCTAAAGAGATGTGTCCTAGAACATCAAAGGAGATAGAGGAGATGAAGGTGGTTCCCTATACTTCGACAGTAGGAAGCCTCATGTATGCTACGCTATGTACAAGACCGGATATCTGCTTTGTAGTTGGCATGGTTAGCAGATATCAGAGTAATCCAGGACAAGGACATTGGACTGCGGTAAAGCATATATTGAAGTACCTGAGAAGGACTAGGGATTATATGCTAGTATACCAGGCAGATCAATTACTCCCTTAGGTTACACATATTCTAACTTCTAATCAGATAGGGATAATAGTAAGTCTACCTCAGGTTTTGTGTTTACTTTGGGAGGTGGAGCCATTGTATGGAGGAGTGTCAAACAGAAATGCGTGGCGGACTCTACCATGGAAGCTGAGTATGTGGCAGCCTCTGAGGTGGCCAAAGAAGTTGTATGGCTCAGGAACTTCTTGATGGACTTGGATGTGATTCCTGGTTTGCCCAGAACTATCACAATTTATTGTGATAACAGTGGTGCAGCTGCAAACTCGAAGCAACCACGAGCCCATAATGCAAGTAAACACATAGAGCGCAAGTACCACTTGATACGAGAGATCGTAAAGGAGGTAGAAGTTGTCGTCGCCTAGATTGCATCAGAAGATGACATGGTAGATCCTTTCACTAAGGACCTTCGAGCAAGAGCTTTTCATAGGCATGTGGAGGGAATGGGAATCAGATGTATGGAAGTATGAGGATAGTATAGTCTTTTAGTATAAGTGGGAGATTGTTGGATTGTATACTAAAAAGTCTATCTTTTGTATGAACATCTTTATTTTTGAAATAAGAATTACATGATCATTGTTTGCATATTTATGGTTATGCATATTGTCTAATATATTACATTGTAGATAACAGGGTGTGTAGTGTCACACGGGAGATCATGTTATCAGTTCCTTGTAGAGTATAAGTAAATGCTCGCAATTGATATAGTTTTGGACAAACCATTAGTACGGTTGTAGTGTGATTTGGTATTGGTTTGTCTTGACCATAGAATTATACTAGTATACTTTGTGTGTATTGAGCAAGACCGACTTAGAGGTGATTCGATTTATTGCTGACTACATAAATGAATCGAACCTTGGATATTATGGTGTACATGCTCTTAATCCCGATATAATAACGGGCACATGTACTTAGTATTTATTTCTTTGATTTACCATTAGGCGAGATTTATAGATTAAATCGATAGGCTCGTTAAGTTAGGAAATGATATTATTTACATGGTGTGTCGTTGATTATAGGCAGAAACCGTGTCCTATATATTAGGATGATGATGTCCCCTTGAGGAGCTCATAAGGGTCATCATATAAACCGTGTAGGTGGACTTGGTCCGGCATGATGATAAGGTTGAGTGGTACTACTCATGGAGTTAGATGTTGATTAATTAATTGTCAGTAAATTAATTAATTGACGAACATTCGAGATCTTAAACACGGGGAGATATTTGTATAATTAATATATGGAGCCCATATTTATTTATGGGGGTTGGTGAGGTAGATCAATAATAAACCTCTAGTGGAATGGATTATCATTAATGGATCGGACTTTATGTGGGCTAGATCCATTGGGTGGCCAAGATCCAACTCCTCCTCATGGTTCCTATTGTATCCTATTAAAAACCTCATGAAAGCCTAGATCCGACGGTGGAGATTAAATCTCTAGATCCGATGATGGAAATTAAATCTCTAGATCCGACGGTTGAGATTGAAAGGAGGCTTAAGCCTAACTCTATAAATAAGGCTTAGGAGTGGGCGGCAAGAGAGACTGGAAGATATCCAATTAGGGTTAGGGTTTTTGGAGTTGGCTTGAGAGAAGAGGTGGGCGACAACCCTAGGTTGTTCTTCTTCCTATTGGGCGGCGGCAACCCTAGGTTTTTGGCTCTTCTTGGTCGGCAGCGCCTCATCCTCTCTCTCTCTATATTGGCCGGCAACTCCTCCCTCTCTCTCTCTCTCTTTGGCCGACGGCAACCTTTCTTCAAGGTTGGCCGGCGCTCCTTCATCCTCTCCTTGGCCGGCGGCAACATCAAGTTCCTTGGCTTGGTGGCCGGTTCTAGATAGAAGAAGAAGTTTTGTTTTATTCTTCCCTTTGTTCGGAGCGAGAAAGGAAGGGAAGAACGTGATCTGGGAGGCTTCGAATTTTGGAAGATCGTTGCCCACACGATGTCCAAAAGGAGGAAGGACATACAATAGAAAACCTAGAGGTAAACAAGAGGTATAATTCTTGTTTTGCTTTCCTTTTGTTTCTTTGCAATTTGTATGTATTGTATGTGGCTAATTTACTTGGACCCCGAAGACAAACACAAAAACCGGCGATCCGTACATCGTTTATTCGGTGGCTAATCGAAGATAAGAGATTGGTTGCTTGAACAACAAGTTTGTTCAAGTGACCACTCTATTTGAATAGCACGATGATGGATCGGTTGCTTGGCGAATCTCTCTTTGTCAAGGATTATTTTTTTAATCCGAAGATGTAGATGGGATCGCCATGCACTAGCGACCGAGGTGGGAAGCGAAGCTTCGGATCCACACCCTTCATAGGTCATCTCAAGTTCTTACAAAGTAATCCCACAACGTCGAAGGTCTACGACAACGCTATGACACAGAAACGCTGCTGCAACACCGACGACGTGCTCTCTACTTCAAGCTTCAATCGTCGTCGGTATAGCTTTTAGTTGTCATTTCAATTCATTGTATTCAAGTGTTCTTAATCGAGCTTTTGATCGCAACGAGGAGAGGTGGGATTGTCCCTCTACCTCGATCTTTTGGTTTTGTAATCGTTGTCTCCTACCTCCAATGAGGAGGAGACTTTTTAGTGTTTTGCCCTCCGTACACGGTCTAGGATTGCAAGGGCCTTGGATTAGCAACCGTTTGGTTGTGAACCAAGTAAAAATAAATTGTGTCATTTATTTTTCCGCTACACTACTTTTTTTTGTCTTAATCGAATGAAACGAAAAGAAATTTTAAGCTCTCTATTCACCCCCCCCCTCTAGCGCGCTCTTTAGATCCTTCAATTGGTATTAGAGCGGGGGCGCTAGGATTTGGTGCAACCACCATTCTAGCATAATTTTTATTTTTTTTCATATTTTAATTCTTTTTCCATATTATTTTTCGATTCTCAAATTTTAAGCTCTTCTTTACAATTTCTCCCACACTGCTAATCCCAGACCAAAAGTCTTGGCAACTTTCGTGTCTTGTCGTTTTTGTGTGCAAGGTCCTTTTTCTTAAATGGCCCACATTGAGGGGTACAATACCACCCGATCTCTGTTCTTTAACAGAAATGATTTCCGTTATTGGAAAGGTCAGATGGAGTGTTTTCTAAAAACACAAGTCGAAACTTGGATAATTATCCAAATTGGCTTTGCTCTACCCACCAATGATCAAGGCGAGCCCCTGGACTTCGACAAATGGACCAACGCAACCAAAAGACAAATCGAAGCCGATGCAAAAGTGACTCAAATGTTGCAGTGTGGCTTGTCCAAGGAAGAGCTCAACCGAATCAGACCCTTCATCAGTGCAAAGGACCTCTAGAACAAATTAATCGAGCTACACGAAGGGATGCCTGATGCTAAGGTATGTAAAAGAGACTTATTTTTAAATAAATTGTATAATCTAAAGATGCAAGATCACGAGACTACCACCCAACTACATGCACAAATCCAAGACATCGTCAACGGTCTCCACTCGATCGGGCAAGCCGTCGACAATCAGGACTTAATAAGGTACGCACTCAACGCCTTCCCTAAGACCACCTTGTGGGCATCCATGGTTGATACCTACAAGGTTTCTAGAGATCTATCAAAGATTAGGTTAGATGACCTCTTTTCGTAATTTGAACTACACGAACGAACTAACGCGATCTAGGCCGAGAGAGGTGTTGCTTTGCTTGCAGGTCAAAGAAGAAAGGAGAAGAGCAAACCACCTCCCGAGCAAGAAGAAGGATCCGAACCTTAGGGCAAACCTGAGTCTGAATCGGAAGAAGAGGCCAAAATAGTCAAAATGGTTCAGAGGATAATCCGAAAAGAAAGGAGTAGTCAAAGAACAAGAAGAAGGGACACTTCAAATCAGACGACCCAAAAATGAAGACAAAACGAAAGGGATCAAAGAAGGCCTTTCAAGCAACTTGGGACGACGAAGAAGAAAGCCAAGGCGTCGGCATAGCATTCATGGCAAGACTGGTAGAGTCCGAGTCAGATTCCGAAGCCGAATATGAATCCAACTCCGACTCTGACTCCATGGATGACTTCGAGAAGAGACTCAATGCCAGGTCAAAAGAAAAAATTAAGGTAAGCCGTTCGTTAATTGGAAATATTTATCATGCAATTAAATTGCTAAGTAGGAAACTAACTAAGTCCAAGTCTAGGGTCGAGTCCTTGCTTGAGGAGGTTGAAAACCTCAAGCAAGAGGCCACTCTAACCTCTTCGACTAGTCAAATTCAAGAGGGGAACTCAACTCAAGTCAAACAACTTGAGGGAGAGAATTCTCTCTTGAAAGGACAAGTTCAAGAGCTTGAGTCTAGGTTGGACAAGTTCTCGTTGGGATCCAAGAATCTTAATCGACTTCTTGGAACTCAAAGAGTCGTGTACAGCAGAGCCAGACTTGGGTTTAGTTCAAAGACTACGAATAGATCTTACATGTCTATCATAAATCATAGTCATCAACGAGTCCAAGCATGGATCCCTAAGATTTTGTTAAACTCACATATAAGGACCAATAAGTATTGGATTTCCCAGGATCAAGTCCACTTTCTGGATAGACCATATTGGTTCAATGGTCTAGGGGGAGCCAGTACTAAAATAGTATACCCGCTACCTTAATGAAACTTTTGCATGCTTAGTTATTTTGTTTTACTTTTTAGAACGGCTAGATAGGACAAATAATTAGTCAACTTTGACAACATGGTATCAGGACGCGATGAGATGATAGTACGTTAGGGAAACAAAGTCTCGTGTATTCGAGCTAGATAAGGCATATCTAGCTTGGTGCACTTGGCTGAGTTGAACTAGCTAAAGCTACCTCGTCGTATCCTAAACTAGTTAGACCAGGAAGTAATCTTAAGTGACTCAAGTAATCAATTTCTTGAATTTGGCTTTGTCTAAGGAAGTGGTCATTGTTCTGATCAAAGAAGGCATCTGTGCCTCGCCACGACCTGGAACCCAATTTCTCGAAAGGTTTACTTGACAAGCTAAAAGTTAAATCTGAATCTAACCCAAAGTTGACTATCTTTAATCAAGTTAAAATCATCTCATAAAACATATAAGGTGAGCACATCTTGAGACACATAGAATGGGTGAGATGTTAAAGATAATTGATATACACATACCATTTTTTTAAATGCTACTTATTTTCTCAATTATTGCACTTAACGAATAATCATAACTTTATTCGGATAGTACTATATGTAACTCTCTAGGCCAAAGTTTAGCGCCCCCTAAATCTCTTATACCTTATATATTTGACTAAGGGGGAGAGCAAACTAACCCTAAGGGTTATATTACAAACCTTTAAAGTTCTTTTTGAAGATAAACTTATAAGTATTTTGGAAATTAAAATATGTTTCAAAAAAACTTATTAAATTGTTGGTGTAGAGGGATATACCTCGAACCAATCTATTTAACCAAGTAGAGACCATGCTTGGACTCATACTCGATTTTGTTTCTTAACGCATGCTATAACGTTGTGTTTTAAAAAAAAAACTATTTTGTATAAACACTCCCAGCCCTTGTTTTTTATTTATGGCAAAAGGGGGAGAAGAGGCAAAAGCAAAAGTTAAGGGAGAGTAACACAAATTTTTCAAATTAAAGAACCTTTTTCAAAACTCATCTAAGGTTAAGAGGGAGGTAGCCTTAAGGGGGAGTTTTTAGTGCTTAATCATATCATCTACTTCATGTTGTTATGCTTTAATTTTCCCTTAACTTTGTGTCAGTTTGTCATAGATCAAAAAGGGAGAGATTGTTGGTGTAGTAGGCACCAGATAATCGAACCTAGGTTTTGCTTATGGCAAAGGCCCAAAGTTAAGGTCATATTATTATCTAATGAGCTGAACTAAGTGTGCAGAAATGATTAAGCTGAGCTGAAGGTCGGTGACACCCGGAGAATCTCGAGTCGAGAAACCGTGGTGGTCAGGCGACACCGGAAAAACTTCAGATGGAATTGAAGAACCTGGGTGGAAGACCAGAAGCTAAGAGACAAGTCACAAAGGACCAGAGGTAAGCTCGAGTGTGAGTAAAGGTGAGGTCGAGTCCTCCGTACGAGGACATCTTTAGGCAGCAATCCGACTAAGACTTCTAGTGGAAGGTCTAGGTCAAGATCGGACAGTAAGTGGCCATCATTTTTACCTTTACTTGTATGTTTCAGACTAACTCTTTGTTGCAATTGAGTAAACAAGTTGGCAGTCGACTACTGGCGGCATCAGTCGACTGCTATTCAAACTTCCAGCTTCGATGAAGGTCAAACTTCATCCCCTTATCTTGGGGTGATGTGGCCTTCTTTGTAGGATCTTGATCTCAACGACTTGGGGGCTTCGAGGGCTATAAAAGAATGGGGGTTTCACCCCTTTAGGTCATCTCAAGTGCTTACAAAGTGATCCCACAACGCTGAAGGTCTACGAAACCACTACGACATTGAAATGTTGCCGCAACACTGACGACGCGCTCTCTATTTCCAGATTCAATCATCATCGGTATAGTTTTTAGTTGTTGTCATTTCAATTCAGTGTATTCAAGTGTTCTTAATCGAGCTTTTGGTCACAATGAGGAGAGGTGGGATTGTCCCTCTACCTCGATCTTTTGGTTTCGTAATCATCGTCTCCTACCTCCAATAAGGAGGAGACTTTTTAGTGCTTTTCCCTCCGTATGCGGTCTAGGATTGCAAGGGGCTTGGATTAGCAACCGTTTGGTTGTGAACCAAGTAAAAAAAAATTGTGTCATTTATTTTTCCGCTGCACTACTTTGTTTTTGTCTTAATTGAACGAAACGAAAAGAAATTTTAAGCTCTCTATTCACCCTCCCCCCCTCTAGCACACTCTTTCGATCCTACACTAACCTCCTTAATTTTGAGCAATAGAGAATTTGGCAGATCATCCATTGAAGAGGTAGAAAGAGGGGTTTGGGGAGTTTGACAAGGATGGGGTTGTGGGGAAGGTGTTGATTGATGAGGATTGAGTTCAATGGGATTTATACGGGAAAGTGGTGGAATATGCTCGGTGGCCTGCAGTAGTAATGATTCTGAAAAAAGACAAGTAAAAGTTTACGTATGTCATAACAGGTAATGCAAATATGAAAGTAGAGGGAGATATTACCAAGTGTGCCAATCTACTGCAGTGGGTAGTTGGCTCTGAGCAAGGATATTGCTGATCTGGTTAATAATTGGTTTAAGTTGAAACATTCTACTGATAGTGATAATGTCATCACCTGGTATTCTTCATTATCCCGATAAGAGCCTAAGGATGGACGGGGAGGGAGAGTGGTTAACCATGCAGAGGAGAAAGGAAAAGGAGAAGGAGAGTGCACAATGAAATAGTGCTCCTTCCATCCTTTGTGTGAAGAGGGAATACCAGTAAGAAATTGAAATCCAGTCGGGCTTGGAAGTAAAATATGCCTATTTTTGATGATTTTGCTTGGAAAAAGCAGTCAAAGAGGGAAGTCGAGGGGGTAATGGATACAAATGAGGTGATAAGATAAAAGCCTAGAATGAAGCAGAAGGAGTTAGGACTCAATTGATTTAAGGGGATACCAAAATATTCAGAAACTTCTAAGAGGAAGGGATGAAGGGGAAAGAATAGACCGACCTCTATTTGATCTAGGAAAAAGGCCTTGGTTCATCCACGAGGCAAATGGGGGCGTTCTGTGGAGTTAGCTACAGCAAGGTGGTAGCCAGAGGGAAGTTGTAGGTGAGAAGAAAGGGTTTGGCAATGCTTGCCTGTCATCTTGGAGCGTGTGGAGGCATACCATGGACGAGGAATTGAGGAAAGTGGTTGCATTTTTTTGAAATGGTTAGGATGAAGGTTGATCTTGATGGAGTGTCTGTTCAAACCTAAAGAGGAAGGGATGGCTTCTGTATTTATAGGGGGGAGAGGGGCTGGAAAGGGGGGAAATAATAACTTTTCCTGCTCAAGTTTTGAAAAGTGGGGTTGTGGAGTTATGTGGCATAAGTTTATTAGGGTGAAAATGGTGGGTAGGTAAAGAATTCAGCTTCTAAGGAGGTAAGATTGGGGTATGTTAATTTCTGTTAAAAAAGAAGTGGTGTAGGCAGTTTCTGAGCAACAAATATTGTATTGGTTTTGGAATATATGCAAATTGTAAGGGGAAGTTTGGAAATGATTGGGGTATAAGCTCGGAAATATATGTGGAGAAGAATTTTAAAGAAGGATGGGGGTGTTTTCTGGATGTTGATGGGATGTTATGCCCGGGCATGTCAGTTTGTTGAACTGATAATGATAAGTTGTCTATATTCTTGGTCTTTATGAGTTTTTGTTTGGTGTGTCTATGCAAATAAGGTGGAAACAAATGGTATAAGTTTGTATGATTGTTATCCCAGGGGGATATTCTTATGTTGTTATTACTCATTACTTCTTCTTTTTTCGCATGTAATATCTGGTGTACATATGTAGAGAATACTTCTTTTCATACATTAACTGACAGTTTAGATGGTATAAGGAGAGTATTTTTTATAAAGGGAGTAGTGGACCTGTGTAGGGCAGTACAAATTGATGCGGAAATAAACACAGTTTAAAAGATTTTCCATTCATTGAAAGGAATGTTCAAATATAGATGAGTGTTTCATATATTAGACATTCATATACAGTTGTTCAAAGATTACAAGTATTAGTCTTAAGATCTATTGCTCTGAGTCGGTTTCAGAGTCAGTTTGGAAGGCCTCCGGAGGAAATTTTTTATAGAATCTTCAATATTGAGCTCATGGATGGGCGCACCAGGTAAAAGTATTTCTTTGCATCGGTTGTTTATAGGGCACCCTCGAACCCCCTCTGAAAATGTTTGTTGAGCTGCTTAGTTGTTATGTTTAGGATCTTTGTCTGTTCTGCAACCCATCTCTCAGCCTCTGTCTCTTTTAGTTGAGACAGTTCTTGGTTTAGCTTATTAGCTTGGATAGTCTGTTCGTAAGCAGTGTTGGCCAGCATTTTGAAATGTTGTTGTAGTACATTGAAACGAAAGTGGAATTCATCCAGACTAGCTAGGGTGGTCTCTTTCAGAGCAGTGTGGGCATCTATAACATCCTCCATTGGTTGGAATAATTCACCTGTGTGAAGGTGCTAGTAGCATTATTTTTCCTTCCATTGACAAAGTTCTGATTGTTGCGATGCTATGGTTTTATTTGATGCTTCAATTTGCTTTTGTAGTCATTTTATTTGAGCATCCTTAAGAGTGAGGTCTTTTTGTTCTACTAATATTCATTCCCGATCGACAGAGAAGGATTCAACTTGAAGTTGCAACTAGCGTACTTTTTGCTAAAGCTCATTTTCTGTAGCTGCTCAATTGGGGGAAGTGTCAGGGTTAGTTTGCACGCCCATGTTATTTGTAATTTCTTCAGAATTAGCTTGGATGCCCTTGGAAGATGTGGAGGGTATGATTGGTGTTGTCAAAAGTGGTTATGGCTCTGTGGAAGAGGTGGAGGGATGGCAGGACTGATTCTGATATGCAGTATACCATTGCTCAAAAGACTGAAGCTTCAAAGTGCTCTGAAAGTTAAAATAAATAAATATGTGAGACAAGTTACTGGCATATGAAATTAATTTATTAAGTAAGAGACTTACTGTCCGGAGGCTTTCTTGTAGTTCTTGGAAAATTGGTGGAGTATTAGAGGAAGAGGGGAAGGAAGTGGTCTGCGGTAATGGGGAATCTGTTATTGAAGAGGGAATAATAGAAGGAGGGGCAACTGAAGGAAGTATAGGAGAAGTTGAAGTAGAAGGATGTATTGGCATAATAGGAAGACAGGAGAGGAGATGGCTAGGATAGGTATCAGACACTGCTTGTACTAGCAGGTCTAAGGGTGAAGATATGGGAAGTTCTGGGGTTGAGGGATTGGATGGAGGTATGGGTTGTTATTGTCTGGTAGGGAACAAAGAGGCTAAGGGAAGATCATCTGCGGAGGAGGAGGGGGAAGGTGAAAGAGAAAGATCAATGGGCTCGTTGAGGGTATCAGAAGGGGGGTTGTGGATAGGAGAATCATAAGGGGGAAGGAGTTCTGAGGGAGGAATGGTGGAAGTGGGTTCTGAAGCAAAGGCTGAGGTTATGAAAGGGAATAGGTTCGGGATTGGTTCTGTTTGTGGAGGAAGAAGGGGGACATTGATAAAGGTAATGGGAGGTTGGTTTGGCTCTGCAATGGTTATGATTGGGACTTGCGGGAGTTCAAGAGGGACCTGTGACAAAGAAGTCTAAGTAATTCTATCAAAAATTGTATCAAGAAATTTATTATAAGTGGTAGAGGTTGAGTATGGGTTAGTTACTGATGTAGGTGGCTCGGGGATGGAAGATGATGTAGTAGTTTCTAATATTTTTCTCTTTTTATGTTGTTTAGCCAAAGTTCTGGCAATTGCTATACTAATCATGTCTTCTGCAAAATAGAATAATGGTAAAAATTATAAGGTAAATTCAGTAGATATGCAGAATCTGATATATGCAATAAAAAAGAAATTATGATGGTATCAAGTCAGCGTTGGGCACAGGGCAATAGTGTCAGTTCAAAGTTGGTGCAGGTCAAGTGGTAGTGTGCAGGTTATGGAATGATAGACAATATTGATACAAGTATAGAGACAATTGTAGTAAAAAGAGAGAACTTTCCAATTGGGTGTGTATCTGATGATGGAATTGGTGATAGCCCATAGTAAGATAAAATGGGCTCTTTTAGAAGCTCGTTAATGCTGAAGTACTTGTTCTTCAGTTTAGCTCCAACAGAGGGGAAGTCGATGATAATTTTGACTGTTTTCGGGTCGGGGAGATCTAGAAGGGCAGTTTTCCAGTAGGAAGAAAAGGGAAGGGGGGATCCATTGCGATGAAGAAGTAGAGTTCTTTCCTGCCTTTATGGGAAGTAGGCATATCAGTCAGGAACTAATAACCTTAGCGGACCATAAAATAAAAACACATGGGTCGGCCTATAGGGGATTGGATGACCGCTAGAGGGGGGGTTGAATAGCATCGTCGTTCATTCGGTGGAATTCGATCGTGTTGCTTGTCTACAATTGTTGTTAGCACAGCGAAATACAATAACAAATAACACGATAACAATAATATAAACACACAAACACAAACACCGCGATATAACGTGGTTCGAAACCTTAGGGTTCCTACTCCACGAGGTGAGCTCAAATGAGCTCTAGTGATGCAAACACCACCACTAATCAATACACTCCTTGGAATAATACAGAGGTGGAGAAACCTCGTACAAATTATTACAAATGTAATACAATGAAATAAAACAAATAAACTAAGCCGTACACAAATACAAGTAAAGAAAAATTTACACTAAGAGCTTTGGATTGCTTGCTTATTGATTGCTTTGGTTTGCTCTTGAAGGTCTGGAATGCAACAAGAATTCCCCTCCAAATTGCCCCAAGAACCATTGCTAAAAATCTCCCCTTAGAGCTCCTTATAAAGTTGCAACTCAGGCTGATTTCCGCCTAGCAGTCGACTGCTCCTGGAGCCATTGTCTCATAACGACTTAATCCACGTTGGCATTCTAACTAACGGATACACTGGCAGTCGACTGTCAAGCTCGTAGTCAACTGCTGAGTCTTCTACCGAGCTTCCTATGCTCGCAACAATAACCTACAATCGACTACCCTCCATGGCAGTTGACTACTGAAGGCCAATCGAGGTGCTGCCTCGACTGGGACTCCAGTCGAGGCGCCTTGTGTTTGTGGCCGCAACTCGGCCGCAGTCAATCGCTAGTCGACTCATGACAGTCGACTGGTCATAATCCCAGTCGATTGCTATGTGTCGACTCTGCTGCCAAGTGTCAAAATACTTGACCAGTCGACTGGTATAAAACTCCAGTCAACTAATAACCTCAAATATGAGGTTTAACCCCAAGTATGATGCCCTCATACTTGCTAGACCCCCCTTAGCCTAGACCTAAGCCTTCTAGTGATCTCCATCATCCTCATGCCTATCGGATCCCTCCAAGTCATCCATGACTTGTTCATCCATACACTAGCCTTCAGGTGCTTCCATCAGCTATTGTCATGCTAAGCTGGTCTACACTGCCAAGACACATTTGGGCTTATGCTGCCAAGACACACGCTTAGACTTTACGCTGCCAAACATTTGACTTATGCTGCCAAGACTCCACCCTTAGACTTTACGCCGCCAATATTAATCCTTGGACTTCCCAATTGCCAAGTACCCATGACTTGGA
The DNA here is from genome assembly GCA_025175895.1 of Wurfbainia villosa. Classification (NCBI taxonomy): domain Eukaryota; kingdom Viridiplantae; phylum Streptophyta; class Magnoliopsida; order Zingiberales; family Zingiberaceae; genus Wurfbainia; species Wurfbainia villosa. The sequence continues at coordinate 59,857,527 of CM046002.1, forward strand.
CTTTCATCACCAAGACTACACACTTGAACTTGTTAGGGCAATCTCTTGCCGTAATATGGTTTTGATGGTGTGGCAAAGGGTTTAAGTTAGTTTGGTATGTTGATTTGATATGTGCGTTGAAGTCGTGCAGGACTTAGTAATTCGCACATGGAGCCGTGGCGAGTTTCACATCTCATGACTCGTGCCTTGAGTCGGTGAAGGATAGCTTTGCGGAAGCCGTGCGCTTGGAGCATCCGAGGGACCGCCGGACGAGAAGCTTGAAGTGAAGCCAGAGGAAGTGGACTTCAAGGCAAGAGACGCGAAGGGGCATTGCAGAGTCGTGCGCCTGATGCTACCGAGGGACGTGGCCGCGAACGAAGAGAACTTCGAAGGTGAGGGACTCCGAGGGATGAGAGTGAGCGATTGTAACCCGGGAAGGGTAGCTCTTAGGTGAAACTTGGCCATTTGGCCAAGTGTCGGATGGGTTTTCCGACGCGATCATTGCCATGTCATGGCGGTCATTGCTCAAAGTCGATGGTTCGATCGTGGTATAATCTGATTTAGTGCTTAGCGGTCATTGCTATGGATTGGCGGTTGATCGATGTCGGCGATCATTGCCGAGAATAGCGATCGGATGCAATGCACGCGACACGCAGAATGGAGTCGACTTCGATTGAGCACTCGGTGATCGAGCATCGATCCGATCGATGGTAGGATCGATCGTGATGCGATCTGCTGGATGGTATCCAACGTGGAAAGCGGCCGTTTTGGGCAGCGGCCGCAGTCGATCGTGATCGAGGGCATCGATCGGTGATCCTGTCAACGGGAAGAAACCCTCTTCCTCTATAAAAAGGAATGGGATGGGGCTTTGGGAGGTTAATGCTTGAACGCCCAACTACTCCCAAAGTGCCCTAAACAATTTCCCACTCTTCTACTTGCTCTAATCTTCATTCCATTGTAGAAGAGTGATCTTTGTGTAAAAGAGGTTACCTCCACCTAGCTTTGTGCAAAGGAGAGATCTAGTGGATAGATTGCAGAGTGATTCACCGTGGACGAATCGGACCATGGATTAGCGGCGTAGTCGTGAACCACGTTACATCTCGGTGTTTGTATTGTTTGTTTATTTGCTTGTCTTTATTTATTTGTATTTGCATATTCCGCTTGCGCTGACGTTTTGTAGACGAGCAAATTATGACATCCAACGAACGAGGGCTATTCACCCCCCTCTAGCTGGCCAATCGATCCCCTAACAAGTGGTATCAGAGCAAGGTTGCTTGTCACCGAACTAACCGCCGCAACAAGCTCTACATCAAAAATGGCCGGCTCAAACATCCACCCACCGAAGTTCGACGGCGAATTCTCTTGGTGGAAAAAGAGAATGGAGGTATTCTTCGAGACAGATTTTGATATTATGCTTATAATGAAAAATGGTTTCGAGTTGCCTAGGGATGAAAGGGGTGAACCAATTGAAAAATCACGTTGGACTAAGAAGCAAAGAGAGGAGCACCTTGCAAACTCAAAGGCAAAACATCATCTTCTCAATGTGCTCCCTCAACAAGAGATCAACCGGATCGGAGAATGTGCTAGTGCCAAAGAGATGTGGGAAAAGCTTGTAGAACTCCATGAAGGCACATCCGAGGCCAAGCTAGCTAGGAGAGACCTCCTCCGCTCCCAACTCTCAAACATCAAATTAGAAAAGGGAGAAAAGGTAACTTCCCTACATTCTAGATTTAAAGAAATATTAATTGGGCTAACAAGTGTAGGAGAAAAGCTCTCCAACTGGGATATGGTAATGAAGGCCATAGATGTCTTTCCTCGGTCCTCAAGATGGAGCTCCATGGTGGATTCGTTTTACATCTCCAAGAACTTGGAAGTAAGTAACTTGGAGGAATTTTTCTCAACAATGGAGCTCCACGAAACTAGGCTTGAAGGAATACAAGAAGAGCCTAGAATTCAACCCTCAAGAGGAGTAGCTTTGATAGCGAACAAGGGGAAGAAGAAGATGGAAATCCCCTCCTCCTCCGATGATGAAGCATCCTCATCCTCCTCCATGGATAGCACCGAAGAAGCATATATGGTAAGGAGGGTAAGACGTGCTTTAAAGGGTTTTCATTTTAATAAATCTAATGATAGGAATAGAAGACCAAGGGGGAAGGTCATATGCTACAATTGCCAAGGAGAGGGACACATAAGGGACAATTGTCCTCTCCTAAACAAAAGCAAGGAAGAAAGGAAGAAGAAAGAAGAAAAGAAGAAGAAAAAGGGGAGTAAAAAGAAGGAAGAGGAGAAGAAGGCCAAGGAAAAGGGAAAGGCCATGGCACTCAAAGCAAAGACATGGGATGACCTTGCTTCCTCATCCTCATCCGAAGAAGAAGAGCATGTCTATTCCAACCAAGCACTAATGGCTCTTCATGACTCGGATTGCTCCTCCTCCACCGAAAATGAAGAATCAAGCTCAAGTGGGGAGAGTTCAAATGAAGGGGGAGCTTCTACATCCTCCTCATCCGAAGAAGAAGAAGAAGACATGGAAACTATGGTAACGAATGTCTCTCCTAAGAAAATAGTTTCCATAATTTCTAGTTTAACTAGGGACTTATTTGGAATGAAAAAGAAAAATAAAAGCATGCTTGATCAAATTAAGGCATTAGAAAATAAGCTAGAAAATACATACTTAAATAATAATGATATTTCTTCTAGCTTAAATGATGCATGTTCACATGACTATATGCCTTTGGATGTTAATGATGCATGCATAGAGGAAAATAGGGCTTTAAGGGAAAAGGTAGACTATTTGACAAAAGCCCTAGAGAAATTCACTATTGGCTCCAACACATTAAATATGATAATTGGGAGCCAAAGGGCAAGCTTCAACAAAAAGGGCCTAGGATACAAAGAAAAGAAAAATGAAAAGGCCTATAAATGCCTAATTGCTAGGGGACAAGATAAGAAGAAAGTAATAGCTAGAAAATGGATCCCCAAGGAATACTTAGTGAACCCAATAGGAAAGAACTTATTTTGGGTTCCAAAATCCATCCTTAAGGGTTAGGAAACCCCTAGGGTAGTCAACCATATGGAATTGACCTATATCATATTTTGGTTGACTTAGGATGGCGGGACAACATTTTTAGAATAGTGTTGGGTGATGATAACGTGCCCATAAATAGATAATAATGCTTAAATCATGATGATTAATGTAATTGCTATGTATGTTTGAAATCATGATTTATGATTTTAATATTTGGCACGTAATCATGAGAAATAGGGTTGAATCATGCTTTAGGTGATACTTTGTTTATTATCATCATATAATACCTAATGTATGATTATTATTTAATGAATACATGTATTTCATGATCATAATGTGAAATTAATTCATATATGTCATTATGATCATGTAGGTTGTTGGGTTGATACTTAACCATGATAGAATTGCATGAATACAAGGGTTAAGTATATACAAATACCCCCTAGGATGCATCTCACACTCACTATAGGCTAACTTGATTGCAAACTTAGCATGGGTGAGATGTTAGGATGGTACAAATGTCCACTAGTGCCTATAGCATTTAGATGGTCATTTAAAGTATCAAAATAGCAATAATAGACTAATCATGGGGAAGGCTTATGTTTAATTCATAGACATATTGCCCAAAGATCATGGTTGGATATTTCATATGTTTTCAAAACAATTTCTTAATCTAAAATCTATGTATTCATGTTTTGAAACAATTCAAAGCAAGACTAGGTGTTAAAATGGATACTCTTATGATCAAAACCTAGTAGTTTTAAAGCTTTTGGATTTTTGGCAAATACTTGGAAATATAATGATTTTTCATGAAAATCTATTTTTCATTGATAGATATACTTAAAAGAAATATGTTCCCCGAATTTCATGATTTTTCAAATTTTTTGGAATTTTAATGCATTTAATTCACTGACCGTAAATCCAACTACCGATCGATGATGAATATCGCCCAAGAAAGGCTGAATTCGATTTTAAATCAACTTGTGATATTTTCTTTCTATTAGACTTGATGCCATGTGCTTTTAACTTAGTGATAATCTTTTGATGGTGTCAAGGGGAGAAATGATTATGTTTAAGTTAATTATGATAGGGGAGAAATTAAGGGGAGTTTCATGGATTAAGGGGAGTTGCATGTTGCTATATCATGTTTATGTTTACATGCTTTCTTTCCTTTAAAATTTATATCAAATGTTTTACCTAACTTAAGCGGATTGCCACACATCAAAAGGGGAGATTGTTAGGGCAATCTCTTGCCGTAATATGGTTTTGATGGTGTGCAAAGGGTTTGGGTTAGTTTGGTATGTTGATTTGATATGTGCGTTGAAGTCGCGGCAGACTTAGTAATTCGCACATGGAGTCGTGGCGAGTTTCACATCTCATGACTCATGCCTTGAGTCGGTGAAGAAAGTCGCGGCGCTTGGAGCATCCGAGGGACCGCGACGAGAAGCTTGGAGTGAAGCCGGAGGAAGTAGACTCGAGGCAAGAGACGCGAAGGAGCATTGCAGTCGCGCGCTCGATGTCGCCGAGGACGTGGTCGCAGAACGAAGAGAACTTCAAGGCAGGGACTCGAGGGATGAGAGTGAGCGATTGTAACCCGAAGGGTAGTCTTAGGTGAAACTTGGCCATTTGGCCAAGTGTCGGATGGGTTTGACACATCATTGCCATGTCATAGTCGATGGTTCGATCGGTGGTAGCAACGACAATGACAGCTATGGATCACCGGCAATGACCGCTGGAATGGCAATGATCGATGGCACGCGGCACGGTACGTAATGGAGTCGACTCCTTGAGCACTCGATCGATCGAGCATCACGATCGATGGTAGGATCACCGACCGATCGATACCGCTGGATGGTATCCAACGTGGAAAGCGCCATATTGGCAACGACTGACCGACCGATCGAGGGCATCACCGACTGATCCTGTGTCAACGGGAAGAAACCCTCTTCCTCTATAAAAAGGAATGGGATGGGGCTTTGGGAGGTTAATGCTTGAACGCCCAACTACTCCCAAAGTGCCCTAAACGATTTCCCACTCTTCTACTTGCTCTAATCTTCATTCCATTGTAGAAGAGTGATCTTTGTGTAAAAGAGGTTACCTCCACCTAGCTTTGTGCAAAGGAGAGATCTAGTGGATAGATTGCGGAGTGATTCATCGTGGACGAATCGGACCGTGGATTAGCAGCGTAGCCGTGAACCACGTTACATCTCGGTGTTTGTATTGTTTGTTTATTTGCTTGTCTTTATTTATTTGTATTTGCATATTCCGCTTGCGCTGACGTTTTGTAGACGAGCAAATTACGACATCCAACGAACGAGGGATATTCACCCCCCTCTAGCTGGCCAATCGATCCCCTAACAGAACTTAAATGGCCAAGACTACACCCTTGGACTTTCCATGCCAACTCCATGTTGGACTTTCCAAATGCCAAGACCCATGCTTGGACTTTCCATTGCCAAGTACCCAAGACTTGGACTTTCCCAATGCCAAGACCTATGCTTGGACTTTCCATGCCAAGTACTCAAGACTTGGACTTCTCATGATAATCACATTGTCATACATTTTGTCGAACATCAAAATATAGCTCAAGTCAAACTCGAGTCTGGTCAATCATGACCTGGGCCGATTGCACCAACACGGCCATCTTCAGTTGGTAAAGGTAATGGAATATATGGGGAATTTGTGGGATGTTAAGATGATGGAAGACAATGATGGTGCCGATAAGAATGCGAATAGATTTGGGAGTCAGTTGGTTGACCGGGAGGCCATAATAGGAAAGGATGTTATAGAGAGTCTTTGGGAGGGGGAGACGGAGGCCTCCTTCTAGCTGCCCTGTGAATAGGGTGATGGTGCCAGGCGGAGGAAGATGGGGGCGTTGGGAGCGGTTATGAAGGATGACAGTGGTATCCTCAGAAAGGTATTTGGGGTCGCAGCGAAAAAAGGAATGGTTGAAGGTGAGTTGGCTAGGTGTGGTTTCGTACCAGAGAGAGCTGGAAGAAGATGAGGCCATGGGGAAGAAGGGATTGCAGGAGGATTGAAGATGTCGGGGAAGAGAGTTAGGGTTTTTTGAGGAGAATCGCAGTTGAACGGTTGGGAATTAATGATGATAGGGGTGAGTTATAATGACTAAGTATGGGTTGCGGTAAAGGTAAAAGGGGAAAGTTAATGCATTTTTGTTAGCCCTAATGTTTCCTTGTGAAATTTTTTCTTTAAAGAGGAAGTAGTGATTTTTTTTCTAAGGCATTATCTATGCCTAATGTATATTAATATTCTATGGGAGGAGGAGGATCAATAATTCTAAGGCATTATGCGCCTATTATAGAGCCTAAGGGTTGATGAAGGTGTTCTTGTGAAGGTCGTCAATTTTTCTAAGGAGTCTCGCGCTATCTGATGAATGGGAGGGGTTTCTTATATTCTTTTAGTGAGGGGTGCTATTTAATTCTCCTGAGGCATTATATGTCTATTATTAATGGCATTCATACTGAAGGATATTGATGGTGCTTACTTCTTTGGATGGCAAAGACCTCCCTCCCCCTCCTTATGGATCGCTGGATCTGTCACCGAGAGAGGCTTAAAGAAAAGAAGATTAGGTGTTGAAACAACCCCTGGTCTTAGGAATTAAGCTAGATTTGCCACACCAAGAAAGAGTGTTAAGGGTTGGCTGGCTTCCCGACGCGGCCACTCCGACGATCAAGTTAGCACAAGTATGAGGAAAATAATGAATTGGAGAAGAAGAGAGATCTTGGGAATACCAAATGGGGAAGAAACAACCATCCCTAATCCCGTTGTCCTCTACCCCTTTTATAGATGAGTTTTCCTGCCTTCCTCTTGTAGTGCATTTACCTGAATGCCCTTTGCCAAGTTGTCCTCATAACCATTTTTCCTGCTCCTAATTCAAAATATTTTCTGCCACGTGTTAATTTAAATAAAATACAAAGATAAATGTGATTATATTAAACTAACCACCTTTAACCTCTCACTGTTACTTCCTATCCTTCGGCGTAGCCCTTTTCTCCTTATTTTCCCACACTGAGGAGAGAATCCCGAAATCCACCGATGGATTGGGAAATAAACACATGGCTCAAGAAATGAACCTACTGCTTGGGAAATGAACATACCACTTGGAAAATATACTAATCGCCCTGGAAGCACATAAACTTCCCTAGAAAACACATAAACTGCTCTAAAAACATATGGAATGTCCTGCTAATGCCCCCTACATCCTTCCTTACTGAAAACAAGAACCACATACACTTCCCTGCAAATATACTAACTGCCTAGAAGCTTATAAACTGCTCGGGAAGTATACTAACTGCCCTGGAAACATATGGACTGCCCTGCTAACGCCCCCTACATAATCCTTTACCTTTGGTGGGCAGTGGAGGCTACTTGGGCTCAGATCTTATCCGTCTTAGCTGTAAGGCATCCTGAAGATCCGTATTTGATGGACTGACATTAAAAAATCGAAGGAAGTGTTGGCATGAAATTAGTAAGTTCTGTTGTTGTATCTGGCACTGAGGTATCTCATTCATTTTGGAAGAATCATCGTTTGGCCAGAGGAGACATACACAGTTGCTAGGATAAGAGTTTTTACTAATAAAAATATGGGTTACAGGTACAACTTTTAAAGAAAATAATGAAAGTTCACCCTAAGTGGGACTAAGGAGCTTCGTGGATGATTTTCTCTGGAGGTGTTGCTGGGGCCTGTCGGCCACTAGACTTGGCATTGAAAAGTTATCCGATGTAGGATTGTTGCATGAACCCATGTTTTGACAAGGCGCTTTGGGCTATCGCTAGCTCATGGCGCAGGGTGGAGTTACTAGTGGAGGCTGACTGTAGGCGCCTCCTTAAGTCTCAGACCTATTCTTCTAGCTCTTCTATATGGCATTGATCTTCAGTTCGCCTATCAGGAGAAGTAGAGTTGTTGCTTTGTCCTGATGCATCTTCCATGGTGAAAGTAGAAGAAGGGAGAAGTGCACCGGCGAAGGTAGAAGAATGAAGGGGTGCGTTGGCCAGAGGCAACGTCGGGGGGCTTTTTATAGAGGGAAAGGGGTATTAATTAACCCTCTTGGGAAGCGAAGGGAGTAAAGGTGGAAAAGATGGAAAGACGCGGGGACAGTAATGAGGGTAGTTGACTGGATTAATTCTAAAAGGACTAGTCATATCCTACAGGAGAAGTAGATGCAGGTTCAGTCTAATCTTGGGCCAGTGGTTCTCTGGCAATATTCCTTAGCGTCGTTATGCGAGGTCAACCCTTCAGGACGGGCCAAATGCATTTTGCGGAGAATGTTCAAAGCAACCAAGCATAGCTATGACAAGCTTAATATTCTTTTCTTCTTATAGATGCAAAGACCAACAGTTACATTAATGAAGATTTTATTTACAATGAACAGACACTACTGGAAGAGCCAATAGAAGACTCCTCTTCGGAGTGAGAAATCAGAACCACTCTAAGTGACCCCCCAGCTTGCGGTCGTAGTGGGGGGACTGCAGGAGGAAGAGAAAGAGGAGCTTCAGTCGGCGACAAAGAAGGAGAGTCAGCTTGGGCTCTGAAGTTTATGGCAAGTTGTACCAGGACCGGAGGAGGATTCCACACTCAGTTGCTAAAGGACGGGAATGGTGGTCGGAAGGACCTCCTGGTGTTGGGAGCTGTTGTGTTGGCCGAAATTGGAGGAGGAGGAGGAGGCCGATAAACTGAGGTGGTTGTGGAACGGGTGGCTGAGCCGTCAGAGGAGCCTGAGCCGAAGGAGTTTGAGTCGAGAGAATCTGAGTCAGAACTTATGTTAATGGGGAGCGCCAGAGAAGCCATGAAAGTAGGATAAAAGAGAAAAGACTTGTAATATGTATTTATAAAAGGATAGGAATGTTGATATCCCTCCTTGGGAAAAGGAGAAGGAGGCGAAAGGTTGAAGACAGTAGCCGAAGGGTTGCCATTGGGAATAGTATGGACATTAACTGTCAGGAGACTAAATGCGTCTTCATTTGGTTAAGGGGATGAGATCTACATGAGGCTGATCTCACTATAGGGTTGGCTAATTGTCTAGTAATCGATTTCTCTCACTTGAAAAATGGTTTAGGACAACTGGAAATATTCTATTTCTTAAGCTGCCCCAAGTGACTTCTCGGGTGAGTATGAGTAGCAGTCGACTGGCACCATAAAGATTGCTGATCCTGGGTGGTCAAAGGTAGTAAAAAAAGGGGTGTTTGATTCACTCTAACATAAAGGAGAAGAGGCGAGTCGTGCTATCACATACTTTCCATTGATAAGTTCTGTAGTACATTATATGAAGAGTAAAAATTATAATTCAAAGATATCCTCTGAGTAATTGGCCAAAGTAGCCTCTACATCTAAGTGACTAGTATCTGCACTTTGAGGAGGGTAACCCTGAGCGGCATTTTGTGTAGTGGACCCATCAAAACCTAGAGCAAACATTTGTACCACTTTCTAGGCACACTTTAACCGTAAGTCTGCCTCCCTTTCTTTCCATTGGGAATCATGGTTAGCCACTTGAGAGGTAAGAGCGTCTTTGTCCTCGGCAATTATCACAGCGCGTTGGCCCAGGGAGGTCATGGCCTCAGCTTGCTCCTTCTGCATCGCCCGAAGTTGTCCAGCAATCTCTATCAACCCTTTGGGAAAGGCAGAAACTTTAACAGAGAGGTTGTCTACTTGCATTCGGCACGACAGTAGAGAAGCCTCCAGATCTTTATTTATCATTTGAGCTTCTAGGAGGGCAGCTGAAGATTGAGACGCCCTAGCTTCTACCTCTTTAAGCTGAACTTTATGCTCTACCAATTTCTGAGTTAAAGTGTTGACATGTTGGATCTTATCAGATTGCAAAAATAGCTAGCGGCTGAGGTCAACGTTCTTTTTTAGGAGCTCTTCTTTTTCACTCCAAGCCATTACCAATTGAGTCATCAAATCTTCGCAGCTATTGACTAGGGTAGCCTCCCTTTGCTTGCTCTCAGTTAACTGTTGCGATAACTTCTTCTGCTGAGCAAGGGAGGCTTCGTGGCGAGTAGCCATTACGGATTGGTAATCCGCCAAACGCAGTGTCATCTCATTGTATTCAGTGACTACCTGGAAGAAAGGAAAATGCCTTGCGAGGGTAAGTATTAGTGTATTTTAAATGCGAAAGGGATAAGAGAGTATACCTCTGCTAGATGCTTGCATTAGTGCTCGTGAGGGCCCTGCACACCAGATTGGTTGAAGACCTTTACTTCTTATATACTTCAGATCCTAAGTGTGGATCCTAAAGAAGTAGTTGGAGGGTTTAGAGAGATAATATCCCCCATGATAAGAGGAGGTTCTTCTGCAAGGGAGGTACGCATAGAAGGATCAAAATTGAAAATAGGGGAATGAGAAGGAGATGGCTCAATATGGGTAGGAAGAGAAGGGGAGGATATAGGAGAACCATCTCCTCTGCCTGAAAGAGAAGGAGATGAATGAATGGATAGTGAAGGGGAAGGAAGGGTTGGAGGCTAGACTTCCTTCCCCGTCGGATCAGGGATAGTAAGGCGACGGTGTCTATTGAGCTTTAAAGAAGGGGGAGGAGTGGAAGAATGGGAAGGAGGGGATGCCTGAGGAGTGGAGGCGCTAGGAGCGCTCCCCTTACGGGGATGGAGCTTCTTGCGAGGAGAAGAGGGAAGGATAGGGGATTTCCCTCTAGCCCTTTTCTTGGAGGGCTTCTTCTTGGCGGTGACAATTTCCTCTCCTCTAATTTTGGCCTCCTGCATCATATCGTCTGCAATATAAGTCGTTAAAAATAATGGTTGGTAATAATAGAAAATATTGTACATAATGTATCAGAATGAGAGCAGCCTCCTACCTATGACACCCGGATCATTTAAAAGGAAAGGGGATAGCCCATAATGACTCAGAAGGGGAGGCTTTAGCAAATAATCAGAATTATAGTGGCACTCCCTCAACACCTGGTTGACCTCTAGAAAAGGACATTATGTTCTGCTCTCTTGAAAAGGAGGCAGATCTGGGCGGGCCATTTTCCAGTTTTCAGAATAAGGTAGCGGAGTAGGAAATTGGGCAAAAAAGTATAAATCCTCCCAACCATTATGGGAGGATGGCATATTTACAAGGAATTGGCAATCTTGTCGGCTGGAAAAATAGAAAATGCCTTCTTTAGAGGATTTCAATTGGAAAAGGTAGTGAAATAGTAATGGGGACAGAGTGAGCTCCAAGTGCCTAAAAACTATTACGACCCCTATTAGTATGCGAAAGGCATTATGGGCCAATTGGTTAATGGGCAGTTGGTAGAAATCTAGTATGGCAAGATAAACAGAAGGCACAGGCAAACATAAACCATTTAGGAGTTGGTTGGAGAAAAATCAATGATAGCCAGGAGGGGGACGGTGTGGCCAACAGGAAATAGCAGCAAAATGGTATTTTATGGAAGAGTCTATATATTGGTCCCTCTCGTTGAAGAAATGGTGTTGGCTGCTTAGGTGTGTGACAATCTCTTCGTACCAGGGAAGCGATTTAGGGCTTTTCAAAGCCATAGGTGTGAAGAAAAGGAGGGCACTTACTTGGGATCGAAGAGAGATGCTCGCAAAAGGGAGGTAACTCCTAGATGTTACGAGTTTAGGGCAAAAGAAAACCGCCAATAGAAATCGCCAGGAGGGGAGAAGAAGAGTCGAAGCTGAGGGAGTAGAAGTTGTCGCATAAAGTGTAACTTACCAAGGGTTTTCGGCTCTTAAACATCCCCCTGAAACAGGAGAGGCGGGGCCCATAAGCCCAATAAGATATTTTAGAGCGTGTAAGCTAAATCAGGAAGAGGAAAATTTTGGCTCAACAAGGAAAAGGAGATCGAGGAGGAGGGGAACAAAGTGGAGTTTGTTGATGCAGTGAGCATCGCTCTTTATTTATGATGTATGAACCACAGTTAAGAGTTAGGATCCACTTGTGATCTAATATAAGTGTTAAGTGTGCATGCTTAACAGGAAGTCCTAGTAGGTTGTGTTGACTAGATATTAGGCACGTATCTTGACAGATCAGGAGGACCGGACACCATGCATGAAGTCCAGATGGGTCGCGTGGACTGGACATTTGGCATGAAGACCGGTTGGGTCAGGAGACCGGACAATCAGCAAAAAGTCCAGCTAGTCAAGCAGACGAGACAGCTAGTGGAAGCCCTGGTGGGTCAGATCGGATGTCAAAAATGGTAAGTCCGGCAGGTAGCCGGTAGGTAAGCCTCGAGTGAAGAGGTGAGGCTGAGTCCTCTGTAGGGGGGACAAATCGAGGCGTCGATCTGACTAAAAGTCCGCGTGGGACTTAGTAGTCGAGATCAAGCAGTATTACTATTACTATCGTAATTCATATTACCCTTCTTGTGCTAATCCTGTTTTGCAGGGACCAATCGACTGAATGGATTCAGGTCGACTGAAGTCCAGTCGACTGGAGATGTATCAGTCGACTGGATACCTATTTGGCAGGATCAAATGGTAATCGATCGAAGATCGTGCAACGTAGATGGAAAGGGCTTGAGTTGACTGAAGAGTTTGAGTCAATTGAAGAGCGAAATTTCCCAATGAGAAGCTGAGTGACATGGAGTCGACTGGAAGACCACGAATTCCATATCGACGAGCTGATGTGGAGTCAACTAGAAGGCATTCCAGTCAATTGGAAAAAATTTATAAAAGTTGTGCTCGACCAGATCCAGTTATCGAACTCAATCAACGTCGAAGTGTTGCCGAAATATTTGCTCGTCCACTAAATTTTCATTCCACAACAAGCCGATCTTCCGACACACTACAACTACTTCTACAATCCCTTAGTGTCGGTATAAAGTCTTGTATTTTATTTTAATTTATTATTTCTATTCTGCAATTAATTTTAAGAAGAGTGGGTAGTGTGTTACCCTTCTTCATCATTTGTAAAAAGTGAAACCCTCCGAAGTCGAGAGTGTAGGAGATCGTTGGAACGCTAGAGGGGGGGTGAATAGCGTCGTGCTCGTACGTTGACGGAATTCGTTGCGTGCTTGTCTACAAATTGTGTTAGCGCAGCGGAAATAGAAATAATAAAACAAATACAACACAAACACAAGCACTACACAATCATATAACATGGTTCGGAATCGAATGGTTCCTACTCTACGGATCGAGCTCTAAAAAGCTCTAGCGATGCCACAAACACCACTAAGCAATAAACTCCTTCTCGACAACACGTCGGAGGCGGAGAAACCTCGTACAAATGTTTACAACAATAGACGAAAGAAATACAAGCAAATACAAGGGAAATGTAAAGAACACTTTACAAAAACTAGGGTTTGAGCGCTTTGCTTATAGGTTGCTTGGATGAGGTTGAAGGACCCTGAAATGCACCTGCAAATCGCCTTCAAATCGGCTCAAGTAAGCCCCAAAGAACCAATTCTGGAATCTCCATGAATAGCTCCCTTTTAACCTGCATCGGGCTGGATTTTCATCGATCAGTCGACTGCCATAAGTCACTAGTCGACTGATGCCACTGTTGCTGTGAAACAACGGCTCAATCCACGTTGAAAAAGTTCCAATGGGACTCTCACGATCGCTAACATTGGCGGTCGATCGCTAACGCCGTAGCGCCCGGCTTGATCGGCTATGGAGCATTCTGTGCTCACGACTAAGCGGCGTGATTGCCATCCATAGCGATCGCGCCAATCACTACTCGATGAACATGATCGAGGCAATTTCAGCCCTAAATGGTAGTCGAGCTCTAGTCAACTCACGGCAGTCGAACTGGCCATAATGTCAGTCGACTGCTAACCTCAAAGATGAGCTTTTAACCCAAGTATGGTGTCCCCATACTTGCTAGACCACCCTTAGCTTAGACCTAAGCCTTCTAGCTACCTCCATCAGCCTCACGCCTATCGGATCCCTCCAAGTCATCCATGACTTGTTCATCCATCGCGCTAGCCTTCAGGTGCTTCCATCGGCTATGTCATGCTAACCGTGTCTACACCGCCAAGGCACATTGGACTTACGCCGCCAAGACTCCGCTTGGACTTTACGTCGCCAACCATTGGACTTATGCTGCCAAGACTTCACCCTTGGACTTTACGCCGCCAATATCAAACCCCTTAGACTTCTCAAATGCCAAGTACCCATGACCTGGACTTACACCGCCAAGACTACACCCTTAGACTTACGTGGCCAAGACTACACCCTTGGACTTTCCAAAAGCCAAGACTCAAGCTTGGACTTACCCTTGCCAACCCATGTTGGACTTTCCATGCCAAGACTCATGCTTGGACTTTTCCTTGCCAAGACCCTTGCTTGGACTTTTCCCTTGCCAAGACCCATGCTTGGACTTTCTATGCCAAAACCCATGCTTGGACTTTCTATGCCAAGTGCTCAAGACTTGGACTTTCCAATAACATGGTCAACTCCAGTCAACCATCAAAGTCTCCCTCGAGTCAAACTCGAGTCTAGTCAATTATAACCTGGGTCGATTGTATAAACAATCTCCCCAAAACATTAACCGACATCAATGTCAAACATCGATGTCAAACTTCCATGTCAAACATCAAAACATCACTCGAGTCCGGTCAATCGTGACCTGCACCGATTGCACCAACAATCTCCCCCTTTTTAATGTTTGACAAAACCACATACCTTTGAGTTAGAACACTAACTCAAAACTCCTTACCAATTATCCCAAATTGGTAATTTTTGACTAACATCAAAAAGTTCTTCCCAAGGAAGTCAATGTCTCATATCCAATGAGATCTTACAATCTCTCCCTTTGTCCAAAAATACCTAGGATGCCATCAATCTTCCTAGTGATAAGTCTCATATCACTCAAGAGAGGCAATCCTATAAACTCTCCCAATTTCCAAATTGGGTACTCACATTCCCATTTCTCTCCCTCATGAGGAAGAAACACATCCATCATCCCATGATGGATAACTCCCACTAAAGGTTTGCTCCCCCTTGACCATCGCACCAACAATGTCCTTGGGAAGTCCCTAAGCCAATAGGAACTCTAAACCATCAAAAATAAGGTTAAAAATTCAAACATGAACTCTCCCCACCTTAAATTTGATACATTATCCTAACACCTCTCCTAATCCATATCCAATGGATTTTCACCCTTTCTAATGCTTCCCAAAACATATCCTAGGGTTAGGAGTGGTTAGGGACCTTTACCGTAGTTGAACACGGGCTAAACAACCCTTGTTAACCCGAAATCAGTCTAGCAATGACTCGACGTAGCGAATCGCTTGCATCACGATCGCTAACAAGTGGTCGATCGATAATCAAATTCCCAAATTTCAGCTATCAGAATCGAATTTTATAAAAGCATAAGTAATTCTACATATTTTAAAAAATCATAAAAATTCATACGTATATTACTTATAGTCAATACAATGGGTGAAAAATGACAGAAAAATATTTTACCCACAAAATATTGAAATTTATACAAAATTCAAAAGTGAAGAAAAACTTTTATATTTTGGATCACTTTGTATCAATTTCATCAATGGTGATTGCTATCAAAAGATAGACTTCGCCAAAGTTTTCTAAAATAATTTTAAAATATTTTTGAAAACCTATATTGGATCATGTTCCTTGGTCTTAATGTACATGATTGTACACAAGCTTTCCCAATGATCCACCAATGAAATTAGATGAGTTATAGTACATCTAGATGCAAAAACTATACACCTTGAACTCAACTCATATCCTAGCATCTCACATGTATCTAGGGTGTATAAATACACATACATATCAATGTAATATGAGATGTGGGTTTTGTTCTCCCTAATCTAGGGTTTCATGCATTTTTCTAAGGCAACTCTACTTGATTCCCTTATAAATGGGATTCTAAGTCATGCCAGAGTCCTTAACTCAATTTTAATCAAATGCATGAATGATTATGTCATTAATGATGATATAAATAAGCATATGCTCATAATCATGATGTCATGGCATAATATAAAATCTAAAAAACACATGACATTTAATCCTTAATCCTAAACATGATCATGACATATAAATGATAAAAATAAACATGATGTCATGGCATGTTATATGGCAAACAAGGCATGGCAAATAAAAAGTATAAGTATAATAATACCTAAATTTTAATATTAATTGTCATTTGATATAATTAAGTTTATTTTGTCATATTACTACTAATCTCCCTAGTGTGCCAAAAACCCAAAATGGCACACTATAACCTCTAATCCTAAATTGTGCCAATTTAATTGATTATTCATAACTCCAAAAATGTATTGGCACATCCTAAATTCTTTTAGGATCATAAGATCAAATCTATTTTTAAGGTACCCATAACCTTGAAAATTACCTAAAGTGTCACCTTTATCATGGTTGAGTTAACTACCCATCCGTTTAAAGTTGGCACACCTAACCCATCTAGCGTGAATCAATCACGCTCTTAGGAACCCAAAACCTATTTGAGCTCCTAGGGTTAATTAGGTATTTCTTAGGGATGACCTCCCTAGATACCCTCCTAATGACCCTCCTAGGCTTGTTAGCCTTGGTCATTTGGGTCTTACCTATGTTGACTCTAGGGGTAATTCCCCTTGCAACCTTCTTAGTGGCCACCCTAGGTTTCCTAGAAACCTTAGCCACTAGGCACAAACCTTGGTCAACTCTAGGGATGACTTCCCTATTGACCTTGGTCTTCCTAAACCTAGTTTGTGTTCCATAATCAAATGGAACACTATGATAAGTCACCTTAGGCTTAGGTTTGTGACTCAAACCCTTCTTTCCTTTGGTTGACTTTTCTCTCTTTGGCCCTGGGTATTGACTTTGAGTCATAAACCCTTGACTTTGACCATTAGACCCTTGAAATTGATTTTGCATCTTATTAAGGGTCTTTTCAAGTTTTTCAAGCCTTGACCTCAAGGCTTGGTTTTCTAATTCTAATTGCCCAATTTTAGATTTTTGATTAAATCTTTAGGCATTGTCCTTTCTAGGCATATGCCTAGTCCATTTGGGATTAAGACCTAGGTGTTCTCCTATTTTCCTAATAGATTTCTTAGGTAAAACTTTTCTAGGAACATTAGTCCCAAATTTCTCCTTCTTTGAAATATTAACATTTTTGGCACCTAAACAAATATATTTGTTATTCCTAGCATGCTCTTTATGATAAATAGCAAGATTGCTAAAATTAGTTCTAGTATGTTTTTGCCTATATTTGAAAGAAAGAGCATTATTTAGATATATCTTAGGGTTTGCCTTAGAGGCTCCCCCTACTTGTGATGCTCCCCTTTGCCTCTTCTTTTCCCCCTTTGGGCATTGATTCCGGTAGTGTCCCGGTTGCTGGCATTTGAAGAAAATTACTTGCTCCTTGCTTTTCTTGGCGGGAACACCGGCTTCATTAACTTTTGGCACCGGTGGACTATTCTTGATTCTTTTAGGACATTTACTCTTGTAATGTTCTACCTCCCTACACTCAAAACAAATTATGTGATTTTTATTTGAACCTACATTGCTTGAGTTACCTAGGGTGGTGGTGGAAGGTGCCGGAATTAGATTTTGAGCTTCTTCATCTTGACCGGATGTTGAAGCTTCTTCTTGATGTTGCTCTGGTGATCTAATCTCCTCCCCCTCAATCCTTGAGGTGGAGGTTTCCTCAAATTCTACTTCCTCTTCCTCCTTGGATGTTGATGGTCTCTCAACCTCTAAGTCCTCACTTCCTTGTGAGGATAATGCATTTTCCTCTTCGGTCCCTTCCTCTTGGACCGGTGATGGACTTTCATGGAGTTTGGCCACTTGGCTCCATAGCTCCTTGGCATCTACATAATTACCTAACATACACAAGATATTGTTAGGTATTAAATCAATTAAAAACTTCATTACCTTATCTTTTTTCTCGAAATCTTAGACTTGCTCTTCGGTCCATCTCTTTTTCTTGAGGAATCCACCTTTTGGTCCTCTTGGATAGCTATATCCCTCCATTAAAATGGACCATTCTTCGAAGCCCCTCATCATTAGGAAGTCCTCAATTCTTGCCTTCCATTGTCTAAACCCTTCTTGTCCATAGAAAGTGTAAGGGATAGGTGTGTTGATATCTCATCCTAGTTGCTCTTGAACTTCCATCTTCACCCTCTAGCGTGCTCCCTTTGTTGTTAAACTTGAAGAGCGGCCTCGCTCTGATATCACTTGTAGGGGATCGTTGG
This sequence comes from Wurfbainia villosa, assembly GCA_025175895.1. Taxonomy (NCBI): domain Eukaryota; kingdom Viridiplantae; phylum Streptophyta; class Magnoliopsida; order Zingiberales; family Zingiberaceae; genus Wurfbainia; species Wurfbainia villosa. The sequence continues at coordinate 59,875,668 of CM046002.1, forward strand.
AATGCTAGAGGGGGGGTGAATAGCGTCGTGCTCGTACGTTGACGAAATTCGTTGCGTGCTTGTCTACAAATTATGTTAGCACAGCGGAAATAGAAATAATAAAACAAATACAACACAAACACAAACACTACACAATCATATAATGTGGTTCGGAACCAAACGGTTCCTACTCCACGGATCGAGCTCTAAAGAGCTCTAGCGATGCCACAAACACCACTAAGCAATAAACTCCTTCTCGACAACACGTCAGAGGCGGAGAAACCTCGTATAAATGTTTACAAGAATAAACGAAAGAAATACAAGCAAATACAAGGGAAATGTAAAGAACACTTTACAAAAACAAGGGTTTGAGCGCTTTACTTGTAGGTTGCTTGGATGAGGTTGAAGGACCCTGAAATGCACCTGCAAATCGCCTTCAAATCGGCTCAAGTAAGCTCCCAAAGAACCAATTCCGAAATCTCCATGAACAGCTCCCTTTTAACCTGCATCGGGCTAGATTTTCACCGATCAGTCGACTGCCATAAGTCACCAGTCGACTGATGCCACTATTGCTATGAGACAACGACTCAATCCACGTTAGAAAAGTTCCAACGGGACTCTAACCAGCCGACTACCAACATTGGCAGTCGACTGTCAGCGCCCATAGCCGACTGCCCAGTCGGCTACGGAGCATTCTGTGCTCGCGACTAAACTGGCAGTCGACTGCCATCCATGGCAGTCTGTTAGTTATAGCCCTAGAGCCAATCATGTGATGGTTGAAAAGGGAACATTTTGTATCATATTCAATAAAGGCAAAGGATTGGTTATTATATTTACATCTTGCTTGTGCCAGCTAAATTAAATATAATAATGCCCTAGAAAAGTAGGTTCTTATCTACAGCACATCAATTGGCAGAATTGATTATGAGAGGCTATAGAGAACACTTTCCTAAATGTTCCTAGTCAAGTATTAATATGCAAGGGCAATATTAATACATAAAGACTAGCATGTAGGTCAATTGATGACTTGATCTCACAAGTCATGGATATATGATATCAAGTTGACACATGGGTATATATTAGAGAATATATACTGAACTGACCCGCCATGAGAAAGTTTCATGGATCGTTATATGAGTGTCATAAACTTTCTCATGTGACTATTGGTATGAATAGTCCTCGAACCTGAAGTCACTATGGTTCCCTACATAAGGAATTATGTACTTTGGTATCGTCAAACGTCACCCGTAACAGGGTGGACCATAAAGGCGATTACTGGGTATATAACAAATTATGCGGAGGGATGTGAGTGATGTAGATGGGATCTATCCCTCTCATATGACGAGAGTGATATCGGTGGGCCCCTTGACTGAGTAGAACTACTAAAATGCATGGCCATGCTCAAATGAGTCAATATGAGATATTGAGCTCATTTGTTTGAGTTAGTTTACTCAGGGATCAAGAAACACATAGATTGATCGAGGATGACACGGTCTATGCCTCATTGGTCAATCTGATATCAAGGATAGAAGGACACGGTCATACATTATAGTAGTCACGAAAGGTTAGTCGGATCTTGACTTATCTCATAACTTGGGTAGCAATGATGTATTGCTAGATGCAGCCATCATTGCTTGTGTATCTAAAAGAGTTTAGATCCACCGCCAATGTTATGAGAGCCTATAGGTCACACACAAAGAGCATGATAATTAGAGGAATTAGAGTATTCTAGTTTGACTAGAATAATTTGGGAATAAGCTTAAGTACAAAATGGTTTTTGGACTTTAAGCTTAATGAGAATTTTAGCTAATTGATTTAATGAGATTAATTCAATATGTTACCTTATTGATTTAATGAGATTAATTCAATATGATAACATAAGCTTAATTGAATTAATAAGATTAATTCAACATGCATGAATGCCACATAAGAATGCCACATAAGCATGCCACCTAAGCATCCACCTAAGCTAGATGAGGTGGAAGGAGACAAAGTGGTTTTTGTCTCCTTATGGCCACCAAACAAGGAAGCCAACTCCTTTTTGGATTGTGTCTCAATGCAATGGATTGCATTGAATGTGTGGAGGTGAAAGGGTTTTTCCAACCCTATAAAAGACTCCATGAAGTGGCCGGCCATAGTAAGCATTGTGGTTGTGAGAGAGCTTGAGAGCTTGGTGGAAGCTTTGGTTGTGTGGTTTTGTGAGTGTAGGCTAGCAAGAAGAGTAGTCTTCTTCTTCCCTTCTCTTTTTCCCTAGCTTCCTCTCCTTTAGGGACTTCTCTAGCAAGAAGTAAAGGAGAGCCCTTCTAGTTTTTCTTTTGTGAGACAAGAGCTTGCTCGTGTGGATACGTATAGAGGCACGGACATTTGAACGTGCTAAAGATCCAACAAACCAAAAGGAAAAGCGGGATTAACAAGGGCACGCAACAAAGGTAATCCTCTCCTATAAGATAGGTTTGGTTTTAGAGAAATTTATTTTGTACGAGGTTTTCTTTCGCAAGGATCACTAGGAAGGGATCCTAATTTTTCCGTTGCGCATATGCTATTTGGCATATAGAAATCCCTACACAGTCGACTACCAGCAGTCACCTGCTCCAATGAGCAGTCGACTGCCAAGGCGATTTCAACCCTAAATGGCAGTCGAGCTCTAGTCAACTCACAGCAGTCGAACTGGCCATAATGCCAGTCGACTGCCAACCTCAAAGATGAGGTTTTAACCCAAATATGGTGTCCCCATACTTGTTAGATCACCCTTAGCCTAGACCTAAGCCTTCTAGCCACCTCCATCAGCCTCACGCCTATCGGATCCCTCCAAGTCATCCATGACTTGTTCATCCATCGCGCTAGCCTTCAGGTGCTTCCATCGGCTATGTCATGCTAACCGTGTCTACACCGCCAAGGCACATTGGACTTATTCCTCCAAGACTCCGCTTGGACTTTACGCCGCCAACCATTGGACTTATGTTGCCAAGACTTCACCCTTGGACTTTACGCCGCCAATATCAAACCCCTTGGACTTCTCAAATGCCAAGTACCCATGACATAGACTTACACCGCCAAGACTACACCCTTGGACTTACGTGGCCAAGACTACACCCTTGGACTTTCCAAAAGCCAAGACTCAAGCTTGGACTTACCCTTGGCAACCCATGTTGGACTTTCCATGCCAAGACCCATGCTTGGACTTTTCTTTGCCAAGACTCATGCTTGGACTTTTCCCTTGCCAAGACTCATGCTTGGACTTTCTATGCCAAGTGCTCAAGACTTGATCTTTCTAATAACATGGTCAACTCCAGTCAACCATCAAAGTCTCCCTCGAGTCAAACTCGAGTCTGGTCAATTATAACCTGGGTCGATTGTATAAACAATCTCCCCAAAACATTAACCGACATCAATGTCAAACATCGATGTCAAACTTCCATGTCAAACATCAAAACATCACTCGAGTCAAACTCGAGTCCGGTCAATCATGACCTGGGTCAATTGCACCAACAGAGAGTTCTCGAGTTGGAGGGTATTTAGTGAATTGCCCATCGAGGTAGCTCGCGGGAGAGCTATGGGCCTTGGAGTAGCAACCCAGTTAGGGTTGTGAACTAAGTAAATTACTGTGTCTAACTTGTTTAATTTCCGCTGCATATTCTGTTTAGAAAAATTAATAAAATATCGAGATTCACCCTCCTCTCTCGGTCTACTCGATCCTATAATTGGTATCAGAGCATGGGCGCTCCGAGTTGGTGAAACAACCATCGTGAGCATTAGATTAGTTTAGATTAAATTTGAATAATTTTTATTGCATTAGATTAATTTTTTGCATATTAAAATAATTTTCTACATATTAAAATATTTTTCTGCACATTAAAATATTTTTCTCCATATTAAAATAATTTTTTGCATAATAAAATAATTTTTACATATTAAAATAATTTTCTTCACATTAGAATATTTTTCTTCACATTAAAATCATTTTCTGCATATTAAAATATTTTTCTGCACATTAAAATCATTTTCTGAAAATTTAAGTTAATTGAAATATTTTTTTGCATATTAAAATAATTTACTACATATTAGATTTATATTCATTTAATTTAATTTTCTGTCCTTAGAAAATATTTCATTGATAATGTCACACTTAGAGGGATACAGCACCGTTCGCCCTCCTCTCTTCAACGGAGAGGACTTTTTCTACTGGAAAAGGCGAATGGAGTGCTACCTGAAGACTGACCTAGAGGTCTGGTTTTCAATTAGGAAAGGGTTCACAGCTCCGGCAAACGACTCGGGTGTGTTGTTAGAATCGGAGAAATGGACCGCAGATATTCGAAAAAGAGCTCAAGTCGATTACATGGCACTTAACACCTTGCAATGCAGACTTGCCAAAGAATAGCTCAATAAGGTAGGTTCATTCAAAAATTCTAAGGAATTATGGGAAAAATTAATTGAATTGCATGAGGGTACAAATGACACTAGGATAGCTAAACGGGATATGCTATTAAATAAATTATTTAATTGTAAAATGAACGAAAATAAAAATGCTAGTCAACTTCATACTAGGATTAAATACATATAATAGGATTGCATTTAATAGGATATCAAATAGAAAATAGGGATATAATTAGGTATACCCTTAAGGCATTCCCGAGAAATACCTTATGGACATCGATTGTCGATACCTATAAGGTATCTATGGATCTCTCCACAATTAGGTTAGATGAACTATTTTATGAACTTGAACTACACGAACAAGATAACTTGGGTCAAACCGAGAATGGTATAGCTTTGATGGCAAGTTCAACAAAAAAGGAAAGAAAAGTGAAGAGTGAATCCGAAGACGAGTCGGAATCAGAAACAAACGGAGAAGAGGAGACTGTAAATATGGTAAGAAAGATGTTCAACCGGAGGAAGAGATTTATGAAGAAAGATGTAAAAAAGGTGGTTGACAACAAGACGAGACCCTGATCGGAAGTGACGTGCTACGAATGCAACGGAAAAGGACACTATAAGTCGGAGTGCGCAAACTTAAAAAAAGAAAGAAAAACCAAAAAAAAAAATAGAAGAAAGAAGGCACTTATGGCGACATGGGATGAGTCGTCATCGGAGGAGTCAGACGCAGAAGAGACGAAGAGAAGCTTCGTCGCATTTATGGCCGAATCGAGATCCGGAGCCGAGTCAAGTTCCGAGTACGAGTCCGATTCCGAGTCCGAGAGAAGCCACGGATCCGTATCCGTTTCCGAAGGTTCAAATGAGGTAACTTCTCCATTAGAAGATAAATTATATAATATTATTGCATGCTTAGGTAGGAAGTTAGCTAAGTCCGAGAATCGAGTCGATTCGCTACTTAAGGAAGTCCAAGTACTTAAGGAGCAAGTCAACTCGAAGACTTCGACTTGCCAAATTAAGGATAGAGACTCAACTCAAGTTGCAAAGCTTGAGGAAGAGAAGTCCTAAAAATGCAAGTAAAAGGCCTAACTGGATCATTGGAAAAGTTCACTTCGGGTTCCAAGTATCTCAACATGATGCTTGGATCTCAGCGAGTTGAGTACAATAGATCCGGACTCCGGTATAAGGCTAAGTCCACCTATAAATCATACATGTCATTACGAAATGCTAAGAATCGAGTCCAAGCATGGGTTCCTAAGTCTAGCTTAGTCAACCAAGTTGGACCAAATCAATTTTGGGTTCCCAAGAGTCAAGTTCACTTAGTGAACAAAACTCAAACTAGCTACCATTTAGGGGGAGCTAACACCTTGCTTGTTTCCTTGTTTAGTTAAACACTTGTATGTTTTAGTTTACTTTACTTGTTTTAGTTAAACACTTGCATGTTTTAGTTTACTTTACTTGCTTAATTTATAACGGACTAGATAGGAAACAAAGTACTTTAAACTTGAACAACCTAGTACTAAGACAAGTGAACTGATAGTAAGTTAGGAAAGCTCTTCGAAGTGCATGTCTAGGAAGTGGTCGTTACTCTGATACCCAAGAAGGTCATGTGTCTCGCCACGACCTGGTGCACTAAGTCGAGTAGAACTGACTGAAACTAACTCACTAAGTCTTTAACTAGTTAGACCAAGGCTTAGTCTAAAGTGAATCAAGTACTTGATTCCTTTATTAACTTTGTCTAGGAAGTGGTTGTTGCTTCGATAACCAAGAAGGTCATGTGCCTCGCCACGACCTGGAAGTCAATACTGGAAAAACCTACTTGACTAGCTCAAATCAAGCTTGAATCTAACACAAGTCTAAACATCTTGAAATTTCTCATTAAATTTAATTAAGATAAAAGAAATATTCATCTCACAAAATCCATAGGGATAAGTGTATTGAAAACCTATCTTGGGTGAGATGATTTAGAACTTAATTGAGTTTAATTAGTTTAATTCATTCTAATATACTCAAATCAAAATTGATAAACACATCTTTGCAACTTACCTTAATTAAACTTAAGTTAATTCAACTCAATTTATTAAACTAATATACCTAAATAAACAGATTTATTTAACTTAAGAAACTAATTAATAATGTGGCTTGAATTTAATTAAACCTAATTTAGCAAATCTATTTAACAAAACTTAATCACCAAATTAATTAACCTACTAAATTTAATCATCTAAATCAAAAACTTAATTAAATAAGAATAATTAAGTAAATAAATAAATTTAACGTTAAATTTTGCGTAAATCGAATTAAACATCCGAAAATCAAACATCCTCGAATTCAGTCGACTGAATTGTGTTCAGTCGACTCAATAAGAGTCGACTGAATCAAAATTAATTACCTCGGAGTATCGGAAAGGTAAAATGCAACTTCAGTCGATTGAAGTAAATTCAGTCAACTAAAATGAATCGGTAGATAAAGTTTAGGCGGCAAAGTAAATGGTAAAATTTATTACAGTCGACTGAAACATGTTCAGTCGACTCATATTCAGGCGACTGGAATGTTTTCAGTCAACTGAATCCAGTCTATAAGAACAACGTCGAGCCACGCCAACAGCCAAAATTCCATCGCAAAAATCCTAATTCCAGTCTTCTGAAACGTTTAGGGCATCATTTTTCTTTAATATCATTCAAAATGCCGAGGTAATAACTCTTAAACTTCAATTTCAATTATTTTCAATAAATATTTAATAAATTAAATTAGGGGTAAAAGGAGAGCCGTTGAGATTGAGTCATCGACTCCATGTATGGATATTAGGTTCCCCACTCAGGGGCATAGGATTAGGTTTGAGAGCACCACTTACATTCCTATGCCTACTAGGTACATTAGTAGATCATACTTTACTAATGCATGCATGCTTAGTATGGAGGTCATCGCACACTATGGATTAGAAAAACTAGTTTATTGTAAAAACTCCATTAACATAGACATATGTGCTGAGTTTTTCAATAACTTTAATAAAATTGATGACCTTTCATATTCGACTAGGGTGCAGGGAAAGGACTTTATTTTTTCCCCCACCATGTTGAGAGAGCATTTAGGACTTATGCATTTGACATGCCATGTTGCATGTTTTTCATCCATAGAGTTACCGTACGGTGACCCCTATTCTCATATTACATTAGATAGGATACATATGCATATTTTTGGTGAAGAAAGAACTCCGTCTGTGAGTATCTTTAGTTCTACTAGACTCAGAGTACAGGAATATGTCCTGTATCGAGTTATAGTGAACTGCATTTTGCCACTCACCACTAAGGACATCGCTAAGATGCGTACTTATCATTCGTTTTTTACTTTATGCACTTAGTCATAGATTAGATTTAGACATTAGCCTACAGATGTTTCATTCCATCATTTATCATTCTATGTCAGTTACTAGTAGGAAGGCATATTTGCCTTACTGTCATGTCTCTCTTAGCTACATTAGGATTTAATGTTACTACAGGTAATATCAAACAGCTTACTGAGTACGACATGATAGGGTCTAGGCAGTTTGGTTTAGCAAAAATAGGTCTAGACGAAAATAATATCCTTGCATGGAAGAGAGATGGCCCTCAGCCTCAGCCCCAGCCTGACCCAGAGTAGGAGCACGAGCCAGAGATCAACCCTGATCACCACTCAGAGTTCGAGAATCAGGAAGTTCCAGGATTTGATAGTTTGTCACCATTTCTTGGGATTCCATCACCTCCGACCGTAGCAGAGAGACTATCTAAGTTAGAGGATGCGATGCAGCACCAGGAGAAGTAGCATCTTGAGATGATGCAGATCTTGCAGGCGCAGAGAGAGGAGCATAGAGAGATGATGGAGCTTCTTAGGTCATGGGGCATGGGTCCTTCTCATCCTCCATCTACTGACTAGGATTATTATGTTACTTGAACTTAATAAATTTAATAACTTTTAAATTTTGTGTGTGAATTGTTTTATGCTTGGTAGATTAGGAATTTTTCATGCTTATCATTCAGAATTATTTTGAAAAGCAATATTATATTTTTTAAAAAATTAAAAATTAATCTAGATTAGGTCAATCTTGACTTCATGATCCTATAGATCTAGGTAGCCTTCGCATCTCACAAACACCTAGGATTATATGTTTGTGTATTAAGCCACGAAGATGGACATGAGATGTTAGGACTGCACCCCTGGTTCCAGATGTAGATCAAGTGCATCAACATGAACCAAAACGGGGTTTACTAGAGCAAATCGATCACTTCGGTGACTAACTCTAATTCAAAGCTTGATGATTAAATTTTGTATCATTTGAGCTAGTAAAAAGTTGGACATTTACTTTAAGGACAATTTTTAGATGTGTATTTTCAATATTTAAATTTAATATTTAGGAATTCATGCTTGGACTTATTCCCTATCACTTTTGCATTAAAGTTTTTAAAAATTTTGAAAATTTTATATAATTCATGGGGAGTTTTTATTATTCAAGGGGAGTTTTTGAAAATTTTGCAAATTTAAAAAAAAATAATAATTCAGGGGGAGTTTTTTAAAATAAAAAATTAAAAAAATTAAAATTTTTAAAAAAATTTGAATTATTCAGGGGGAGTTTTTGAAATATTTGAAAATTTTGAAAAATATAAATATTATTCAGGGAGTGTTAAAAAGTTGCAAATTTTTAAGTTTGAAAATTTGTAATAGTTTGACAATTTTTGAAGTTAGAAATATTGTTGAAAACCTTAAAGTAAATCAAATTTCAAAGTTTTTTTTTTTTTCAGGTTGATAATTTGTCATGTTTGTGAAACTTTAACTCTCCACTACATTATGTTGGCGTATTTTTAACTTAATCCTTATTTTGATGTATGTCAAAGGGGGAGAGAAGAGATATAAAATTATAGACTTAAAAGGAGATATAAAGTTAAGTGGATGCAAAAATTTGATAAGGACCTATGAATCTCATACATGGTTAAATTTATGCATGACAAAATTGTTAGTTCATATTTTATACATGGCAAAATATGGAGATTGGTATTTGATTCTCCTAACTTTAACTGATGTGTTGTCATACATCAAAAAGGAAGAGATTGTTGATACAGTGAGCATCACTCCTTAGTTTTGATGTATGAACCATAATTAAGAGTTAGGATCCACTTGTGATCTAATATAAGTATTAAGTGTGCAGGCTTAATAGGAAGTCTTAGTAGGTCGTAGTGAGGTTTTCTCAGTTCAAGTTTGTTTCAAGTGTGTAAGAGCTTAAGTCTAGTGTAAGTTTGTTGCAAGTTCTTTTCTTTAAAATAAAATTCCGGACCTAGTCCAGGTTTTATTTTCAAAAGAAAGCGATCCTCATTTGGTATCAGAGCTATGTTTCTTGGCTAAAACTTTCATATTCCAGGTTTAAAGGTACGGGCTCTCTAACCATCCTTGTATTCATCTTTATTTATTCCATGGCTTATGATAAGGCGAACGGTTTTGTTAATTAATTGCAAAAGACCGCAGTGAACGTAAGACTCCAGGGAGAGCCGTGTCCAGTCGGGTGAGCAAGAAAATTTTACAAAATCCTAAGCCATAAGTGAGCCAGAAAGTGAATGAGTGATAAAGTTGAGCAAAATATAAGGCAATGGTATGAGAAGTCCCAAGCCAAAGACCTGGAATACCTTGATCTTGCCAAAAATCCCGAACCAACAAACCTACTTCTAGCCAATAATCTCGAGGTGGTATACTCCAGATTATCATTATTGTCCAAAGTTACTCTAAAACATTTCCTTCTGTTAGAAGAAGAAAACACCAAGTTAAAAGGGGAAATATCACTTCTAAGAAATACAGTAGCATCCCTAGAGAAGGAAGTTATAAGTGGGAGAAGCCCAAATCTCAAGGAAATCAAAACAGTGATACAACCAGTCCTTGAGGAAGAAAAGGCCCTAGTAAAAGAATTGAAAACAAGTGTCATAAAAATAGAACAAGTGCTGCAAGAAGTCAAAAATCTGATAGGTGGATGAGTGAGCTAGAAAGCCAATCAATTGACAGTTCATACATAAAAGTCCTAAAAACAGAAAACATCAACCACCAAAGAAGAGGCTTTGTAGCACCATCTCAATTCAAAACCTCCTTTGAATATCAACGGGTCCTTATTAAACAAAACAACACTATAATATCCTTCTTGGTGGATATTTGCAAACAGGTGCAGGAGCTGAAAAATCAGATAAATCTTTTAAAGGGGCAAACATCCCAAACTCCAGGTCCTTCTAAGGAGTTGGAAGGAGCAATTGACGATCTTACCAAAAGAATTGCTGGAATTAATCTTACTGAAGGATCAATAATTCCAAAGAAGAAAGGCTCAATTCTGGTATTCAAAAACCCTGCTGATATTCTCAATCACGAGAAGTCAAAATAATGTCTTCCAGCGCAAGACATTCTACCAATACACGTCCTCCTGCTATAAGCGCGGCATCAACAGTCCAAGTACCAAGTTCGGAAAATCAGATACGAGACTACAGGCAGGGGCAAAGGATGCTCTATAATCTCCAAAGAAGGCTACTTCCTAATCAAAGAAGATACAGAAGATCCATTGAAAGTCAGGTAGATCCTGAGGAGCAGCTTGAAATCTCAAGAACAAGAAGAGCGAATATGGTACCTGCAGAAATATTATACTCCACAGGATTCCAGCCTACTAGACACAGAGTATACCAACATTACTCTGAAGAAGATCTTCTGTGCGTTGAAGAAAGTCAGGTAGACCTTCCATTAGTAACTGAAGAAAGTCATCAAAGACTCAGAGAAGCAGGATTTCACCATATCCACATGGGATTGGTTATGATCAGAATGCACGCCTTGCATCGAAGAAACACTGGAGCCATGGTCTTAGTGGTATTACGTGATACAAGATGGAGAGGAGACAGATCTATTATTGCTACAATGGAGATGGACCTCAGCAGAGGAACCCAGATGGTATATGTTATTCCAGACTTAATGCTCAATATAGAAGACTTTGCAAACAATATTGAGCTATCCATCCAAACTCATGGATACCAAGAATGGCAAGGGGGAACTAGTAACCTATTAATTACCAGGATGATGGTAGGACGCTTAACTAATACTAGTTTCACTAACTTCTCCTACAATGTTCAAAATGTTACAGACTACCTTGTCAGTAGAGGAGTCAATGCGATTCCTGGCACAAGATTTACCACTGAGGAATTACAACAACAAAGATGGATATTACGAACATCAGGCAGAAGAAACCCTGTAGCACCAACCAGGGTTGAAACAAGAACACTTCTGGATGGGAGTATTTCATTACAATTTGAAGGTTATATTCCTACTTCTGAAAACAGAATTACAGCTGTAAATCAAGATGATGTGGAGCTAGGGGAAGCAGAACAAGAAATGATGGCTGTCATCACGATAGAAGAACCAGTCCTGGAGGTTCAAAAGCTCAATACTGCAGCAAGGATACCCACCAGAAAGACCGAGGGATCGATTGGGTATGATCTGTCCATATGCTATAATTATGATATACAACCAGGAAGCAGGCTATTAATTGAAACTGGATTAGCATTCAACATTCCTGAAGGACATTATGGAAGAATAGCTCCAAAATCAGGGATCTCATGGAAAAAGGGAATCCAAATTGGCGCCGGAGTAATTGACAATGACTACAGAGGACAGGTATATATTTTGGTTTTCAATATGACTTCGGACATGATTAAATTAACACAGGGAGAAGTCATAGCCCAGCTCATCCTAGAGAAAGCTAGTATTCTTCCAATTCAGCAAGTAGACCAACTATCCCAAACAACAAGGCAACAGCAGGGATTTGGTGAAGCTACAACCCAAAAAGGAACAGAAGCCTGGGATGAACTACTAAACAAATTATGCCCTCCCTCTACCTCCAGCGAACAGACCTTATTCACACTTACCAATGAAAAGGAATGGACCAATCCATTCTCGGAAGGTGGTGGAAGTGATTCAGAAGAAGAAGGTTGCTACCAACGACACCGACGATCTCATTACTTTGATCGTAAAAATTCGGATGAAATCTGGGATACGCTAGGACAGCCTAGTGGTAAATTTGATTATTATGTCAAATACACAGTACCAAAGCAGGACTGGGATATGAGTCTTATCAAACCATCATGGGGAGATTCTGATGATGAAGATGATGAAGTTGATCAAGAGGAAGTATTTTACTCTCCAAAAACGACATTAGAGGAAGAAGACGAAACAGTAGCAGATGCAGATGCTGAAGAAGTTGTTTTTACCCAATTAGAAGAATCAGAGATGGACTATCCTTTGATGAAGAACATTTTGGCATCATCAGGAGCAACGTCGGCCTTCAATCCACCTGATGATTCAGTCATGGGTCCCCCACAATACGGACCCGCATCAAGACCAGCCGGACGTTCAAATCCCTACAATACTATGGATCTATCAAGGTCCTACACAGGGCGGTTCAAAGAAGGATATAACAATGAATTATGGCAGTTGCCTTCTGCACAACAACAAACAGGTGCATTACTAGTCTTACCTGACGATATTGGTCTATATAATGATGTCATCTCCAGGTGGGAATCAATTACAACAAATGTAATTGATTCAAAATTATGGGCCGATAAAAGATCCAAAGTTCTATACATAGAAAACCTACTGGGGGAGATTGAGAAGAAGACCTTCATCCAATGGAGAATGATGTTCCCGGATCAGTATGATAAGCTAATCAATGCCGCAGATGAAACGCAGAATGTTCTATCTCAGATAAGAAGGATAATTACTCTGGAAGATCCCACTTCAGGATCAACAGCGGAGCAGAACCAGGCTTATCTCGATCTGGAGAGGCTAGCATGCCCCAGCACAAAAGAATTAGTATCATACATGAACCAGTACAAGGAAATAGCAGCAAAAACAGGCAGAATGTTCATCAATGAGGAATTATCAAGTAAGTTTTATCGGAAAATGCCTCCATTAATTGGAAATTATCTTGAGCAAAAATTTCAGGAGCGATATCCAGGGAATACTATTGGGGTACTTCCACGAATTCATCATGCTTATCAAGAGCTCAAGGAGATGTGCAAACAAGCTTCGCTACAGAGGAGTCTGAAAGATTTGCAGTTTTGCTCAAAAATACCTATTCCCAGCTATTACCAAGGGCGTAAGTATGGCCCGAGGAAGGCCTAATTACAAAGGAAAGCCCCATAAATCACACGTTCGTGTGATCAAGAAGAAATATCAACATGACAGAACCAAGGTAAAAAAATGTAAATGCTATATATGCGGTGAAGAAGGTCACTTCGCCAGAGAATGCAGAAATAAAACCGGAAACAAAGAAAGAATAGCAATTCTTAATGAGATAGACCTGCCAGAAGAATTTGATGTTGTATCAGTAGATCAGGATGAAACGGAAAGTGACGCTATTTGCAGCATATCAGAAGGAGAAATGGACACAGAACAGCACTGTAACACGGTAACAGCTATCCTTCCTGATAAAGAATCTTTACTTGTATTATTTGGTGAAGATAAAGGTTGGCAGGTTCAAGTTGATATTCCGGAGGAGCAAGCATATTGCACCCATACATGGATATGCAATAAGGAAGTTCAAACAATTTATACCAAATGCAGATTCTGCGGAAGGGAAACTACAAGAAGATCCAGAATTCATTGTGATCTCTGCAATCTAACTTGTTCACCTTGTGCAGATTACTACTTACAGCAGGAAGTAATAACAGAGCCAGTTCCCGTCAGACATGATGATAAGGCATTAATCAAAGAACTAACAGAATATGTTACTTTCCTGCTAGCAGAAAATTCAAGGCTAATGATGGAGATTGACAGGCTCAATCGTAAATCTGCAGATGAAACTCTATACAAAGATCTGGAAAAGGAGTTTGAAGAAATGAATCCAGAATCTTCGGAAAAGGTCAGTTATCTTGAGGAAAGGATTATTTCCAAAATTAACCCTGAATATCATCCTCGAAGAATGATAAATAGGCTGTACAACATGTTGATAATATTAGAAATCCCTAACCATGCTCCAATCAAGGTTAGTGCAATTCTAGACACAGGAGCAACAACTTGTTGTATAGACAAAAGAGCAGTTCCTGAAAGCATTCTGGAGAAGAATCCTTATACCATTGTCATCAACGGTGTGAACTCAAGACAAATAGCAAAATGGAAGCTCAAAGGAGGGCAAATGATTATAGGTGAAAATAAATTCAGAATACCTTTCACTTATTCTTTTGACATGTCCCTAGGGGACGGAATCCAGATGGTAGTTGGCTGCAATTTCATCAGAAATATGCATGGAGGGCTCCGAATCGAAGGTAATTTAATTACCATTTATAAAAATGTTACTTCTATAAGTACAAATGATGCAGCAATACATGCAATACAAGAGCTCAGCATGGATGAAAATGAATATCTGGATATTCAAGAGAAGGTATATCATGTCATGGAACCTTCAAATTCAAAAATATTCAGAAAACATGAAGAATTGATGAAAAGATTGAAGGATCAGGGATTTATAGGCGATGACCCAATGAGATACTGGTCAAAGAATAAAATTCTATGCAGGATAGACATTATTAATCCTGATATCACAATTCAGGATAAGCCTTTATCCCATGTAACTCCCCTCATGAAGCAGACATTTGAAAAACATATCAAGGCATTAATCCAGCTGAAGGTGATTAGACCCAGTAAAAGCAGACACAGAACCATGGCCATGATTGTTCAGTCAGGCACGAGTATTGATCCCATCACAAAGAAGGAGGTAAAAGGAAAAGAAAGAATGGTCTTCAATTACAGAACTCTGAATGATAATACCTACAAAGACCAATACAGCCTTCCCGGAATAAATACTATTCTGAAGAAAGTCGGAAATTCAAAGATATATTCAAAATTTGATCTCAAGTCAGGATTTCATCAAATAGCAATGGATCCAGAGTCCATAGAATGGACAGCTTTTATTAGCCCTTCTGGATTATATGAATCGTTGGTAATGCCATTTGGCCTGAAAAATGCACCAGCAATATTCCAAAGAAAAATGGACTCATGTTTCAAAGGTACGGAAGATTTTATTGCTGTATATATAGATGACATTTTGATATTCTCTAAATCAGAACAGGAGCATCTAAAGCATTTAGAAATAATGCTAAAAATCTGCGAAGATAATGGGTTGATCCTATCCCCAACCAAATATAAATTAGCAGTGAGCAGAATTGAGTTTCTAGGAGCGTAAATCGAGAAGGAAAACTGAAGCTTCAACCGCACATAATAAAAAAGATTGCTGAGTTCAAAGAAGAGCAGCTGAAAACCAAGAAGGGTTTGAGATCCTGGTTAGGAATTCTGAATTATGCAAGAACATATATTCCTAATCTTAGCACTCAGCTGGGTCCATTATATGAAAAGACTTCTCCTCACGGGGATAAAAGAATGAAAGAATCCGACTGGAAGATTGTACAACAGGTTAAAGACAAGGTCCAAAGAATTACGGATCTTGAAATACCCGGAAGATGCATATATAGTCCTAGAAACAGATGGATCGATGACTGGATGGGGCGGAGTCTGTAAATGGAAAAGAAGGAAATTTGACCCTCGAAGCAGTGAAAGAATCTGTGCTTATGCACATGGAAAATTTCAACTAGAAAAGCGACCATAGATCTTTGAAATATATGCAGCCATGGAAACATTAAGCTCCCTGAAAATTCACTATTTGGACAAGGAAGAAATTACTCTTAGAACAGACTGTCAAGCAATTATCAGTTTTCACAACAAAACTGCAAAGAATAAACCCTCCAGGGTCCGATGGCTGGCTTTCACTGACTACATTACAGGAACAGGGGTAAAAATTAACTTTGAACATGTTGATGGTAAACTTAATGTTTTTGCAGATTCTCTATCCAGATTATTTGAAAAGGAGGAAGCCATTCATATGATCAGAACAGGGGATGAATGGATGAGGATTATGCATCCGGATATAACCACCACCGAAGATTATAAACTTCTGAACCAATATGAAGCATTGGTAGCAACATCTCATCAAAATACATTCCCTCCCGAAGAGCATGATAAACGCAAAAGGATGGCAGAGGTGGAAGAAAAATCAATCAAACAACTTTGCTTCGCCTTCAAGGAATTCGAGCTTATCCAACAGGTAAAGGAATCTGATTTCCTTTGCAGGCGACATTGGGAAGGAGCCAAACAACAATATTTCTTGGAAAAATCTCCGGACATAATTAAAGTAAGACGTGACATTTGGCGCGTTTCGAACACGCTAAATGACATATACAGAGACATAAGGCAAATGCCACCATGAAAAGCAAGCAGGAGCCCATTATAGCTAGAAAGATTGAGCCCGGGAGCCATCTTTCGAGTCAAAGAGAGTGTCACAAATCTACTTAGCCAAAGAAGTGTGCCAAATCTACTTAGTCATGTAAGGAGTGTGTCACAAATCTACTTAGTTGTAAAGAGTGTGCTGTGTGTTGTAAAGTCCTTTATGATCTGGAAGGGTAGTGGACACGAAGGACGATGGGGATACTAATCAATCACCCGCTTCGATTCCAATACAACCTTCTGCATTATAAAAGGACTAGGGTATTAGGAGGTTTGAGGCATCCGAGCAACACCGAATGTTTCATTCCTCAAGTTTGCAAGAGTGAGGTTTTCTCAATTCAAGTTTGTTTCAAGTGTGTAAGAGCTTAAGTCTAGTGTAAGTTTGTTGCAAGTTCTTTTCTTTAAAATAAAATTCCGGACCTAGTCCAGGTTTTATTTTCAAAAGAAAGCGATCTTTTGTTTTCAACCTTTATCTTCACCAAATAATACAAGTAAAGATTCTTTATCAGGAAGGATAGCTGTTACCGTGTTACAGTGCTGTTCTGTGTCCATTTCTCCTTCTGATATGCTGCAAATAGCGTCACTTTCCGTTTCATCCTGATCTACTGATACAACATCAAATTCTTCTGGCAGGTCTATCTCATTAAGAATTGCTATTCTTTCTTTGTTTCCGGTTTTATTTCTGCATTCTCTGGCGAAGTGACCTTCTTCACCGCATATATAGCATTTACATTTTTTTACCTTGGTTCTGTCATGTTGATATTTCTTCTTGATCACACGAACGTGTGATTTATGGGGCTTTCCTTTGTAATTCTGAGCCTTCCTCAGGCCATACTTCTTCTGCCCTTGGTAATAGCTGGGAATAGGTATTTTTGAGCAAAACTGCAAATCTTTCAGACTCCTCTGTAGCGAAGCTTGTTTGCACATCTCCTTGAGCTCTTGATAAGCATGATGAATTCGTGGAAGTACCCCAATAGTATTCCCTGGATATCGCTCCTGAAATTTTTGCTCAAGATAATTTCCAATTAATGGAGGCATTTTCCGATAAAACTTACTTGATAATTCCTCATTGATGAACATTCTGCCTGTTTTTGCTGCTATTTCCTTGTACTGGTTCATGTATGATACTAATTCTTTTGTGCTGGGGCATGCTAGCCTCTCCAGATCGAGATAAGCCTGGTTCTGCTCCGCTGTTGATCCTGAAGTGGGATCTTCCAGAGTAATTATCCTTCTTATCTGAGATAGAACATTCTGCGTTTCATCTGCGGCATTGATTAGCTTATCATTTGCCCCAGCACAAAAGAATTAAACAAAATCAGGGATCTCATGGAAAAAGGGAATCCAAATTGGCGCCGGAGTAATTGACAATGACTACAGAGGACAGCTATACTAAATAAATTATGCCCTCCCTCTACCTCCAGCGAACAGACCTTATTCACACTTACCAATGAAAAGGAATGGACCAATCCATTCTCGGAAGGTGGTGGAAGTGATTCAGAAGAAGAAGGTTGCTACCAACGACACCGACGATCTCATTACTTTGATCGAAAAAATTCGGATGAAATCTGGGATACGCTAGGACAGCCTAGTGGTAAATTTGATTATTATGTCAAATACACAGTACCAAAGCAGGACTGGGATATGAGTCTTATCAAACCATCATGGGGAGATTCTGATGATGAAGATGATGAAGTTGATCAAGAGGAAGTATTTTACTCTCCAAAAACGACATTAGAGGAAGAAGACGAAACAGTAGCAGATGCAGATGCTGAAGAAGTTGTTTTTACCCAATTAGAAGAATCAGAGATGGACTATCCTTTGATGAAGAACATTTTGGCATCATCAGGAGCAACGTCGGCCTTCAATCCACCTGATGATTCAGTCATGGGTCCCCCACAATACGGACCCGCATCAAGACCAGCCGGACGTTCAAATCCCTACAATACTATGGATCTATCAAGGTCCTACACATGTATGTTCAAAGAAGGATATAACAATGAATTATGGCAGTTGCCTTCTGCACAACAACAAACAGGTGCATTACTAGTCTTACCTGACGATATTGGTCTATATAATGATGTCATCTCCAGGTGGGAATCAATTACAACAAATGTAATTGATTCAAAATTATGGGCCGATAAAAGATCCAAAGTTCTATACATAGAAAACCTACTGGGGGAGATTGAGAAGAAGACCTTCATCCAATGGAGAATGATGTTCCCGGATCAGTATGATAAGCTAATCAATGCCGCAGATGAAACGCAGAATGTTCTATCTCAGATAAGAAGGATAATTACTCTGGAAGATCCCACTTCAGGATCAACAGCGGAGCAGAACCAGGCTTATCTCGATCTGGAGAGGCTAGCATGCCCCAGCACAAAAGAATTAGTATCATACATGAACCAGTACAAGGAAATAGCAGCAAAAACAGGCAGAATGTTCATCAATGAGGAATTATCAAGTAAGTTTTATCGGAAAATGCCTCCATTAATTGGAAATTATCTTGAGCAAAAATTTCAGGAGCGATATCCAGGGAATACTATTGGGGTACTTCCACGAATTCATCATGCTTATCAAGAGCTCAAGGAGATGTGCAAACAAGCTTCGCTACAGAGGAGTCTGAAAGATTTGCAGTTTTGCTCAAAAATACCTATTCCCAGCTATTACCAAGGGCAGAAGAAGTATGGCCTGAGGAAGGCTCAGAATTACAAAGGAAAGCCCCATAAATCACACGTTCGTGTGATCAAGAAGAAATATCAACATGACAGAACCAAGGTAAAAAAATGTAAATGCTATATATGCGGTGAAGAAGGTCACTTCGCCAGAGAATGCAGAAATAAAACCGGAAACAAAGAAAGAATAGCAATTCTTAATGAGATAGACCTGCCAGAAGAATTTGATGTTGTATCAGTAGATCAGGATGAAACGGAAAGTGACGCTATTTGCAGCATATCAGAAGGAGAAATGGACACAGAACAGCACTGTAACACGGTAACAGCTATCCTTCCTGATAAAGAATCTTTACTTGTATTATTTGGTGAAGATAAAGGTTGGCAGGTTCAAGTTGATATTCCGGAGGAGCAAGCATATTGCACCCATACATGGATATGCAATAAGGAAGTTCAAACAATTTATACCAAATGCAGATTCTGCGGAAGGGAAACTACAAGAAGATCCAGAATTCATTGTGATCTCTGCAATCTAACAGCCTGTTCACCTTGTGCAGATTACTACTTACAGCAGGAAGTAATAACAGAGCCAGTTCCCGTCAGACATGATGATAAGGCATTAATCAAAGAACTAACAGAATATGTTACTTTCCTGCTAGCAGAAAATTCAAGGCTAATGATGGAGATTGACAGGCTCAATCGTAAATCTGCAGATGAAACTCTATACAAAGATCTGGAAAAGGAGTTTGAAGAAATGAATCCAGAATCTTCGGAAAAGGTCAGTTATCTTGAGGAAAGGATTATTTCCAAAATTAACCCTGAATATCATCCTCGAAGAATGATAAATAGGCTGTACAACATGTTGATAATATTAGAAATCCCTAACCATGCTCCAATCAAGGTTAGTGCAATTCTAGACACAGGAGCAACAACTTGTTGTATAGACAAAAGAGCAGTTCCTGAAAGCATTCTGGAGAAGAATCCTTATACCATTGTCATCAACGGTGTGAACTCAAGACAAATAGCAAAATGGAAGCTCAAAGGAGGGCAAATGATTATAGGTGAAAATAAATTCAGAATACCTTTCACTTATTCTTTTGACATGTCCCTAGGGGACGGAATCCAGATGGTAGTTGGCTGCAATTTCATCAGAAATATGCATGGAGGGCTCCGAATCGAAGGTAATTTAATTACCATTTATAAAAATGTTACTTCTATACAAATGATGCAGCAATACATGCAATACAAGAGCTCAGCATGGATGAAAATGAATATCTGGATATTCAAGAGAAGGTATATCATGTCATGGAACCTTCAAATTCAAAAATATTCAGAAAACATGAAGAATTGATGAAAAGATTGAAGGATCAGGGATTTATAGGCGATGACCCAATGAGATACTGGTCAAAGAATAAAATTCTATGCAGGATAGACATTATTAATCCTGATATCACAATTCAGGATAAGCCTTTATCCCATGTAACTCCCCTCATGAAGCAGACATTTGAAAAACATATCAAGGCATTAATCCAGCTGAAGGTGATTAGACCCAGTAAAAGCAGACACAGAACCATGGCCATGATTGTTCAGTCAGGCACGAGTATTGATCCCATCACAAAGAAGGAGGTAAAAGGAAAAGAAAGAATGGTCTTCAATTACAGAACTCTGAATGATAATACCTACAAAGACCAATACAGCCTTCCCGGAATAAATACTATTCTGAAGAAAGTCGGAAATTCAAAGATATATTCAAAATTTGATCTCAAGTCAGGATTCCATCAAATAGCAATGGATCCAGAGTCCATAGAATGGACAGCTTTTATTAGCCCTATACGGATTATATGAATGGTTGGTAATGCCATTTCGAAAATGCACCAAAGAATATTCCAAAGAAAAATGGACTCATGTTTCAAAGGTACGGAAGATTTTATTGCTGTATATATAGATGACATTTTGATATTCTCTAAATCAGAACAGGAGCATCTAAAGCATTTAGAAATAATGCTAAAAATCTGCGAAGATAATGGGTTGATCCTATCCCCAACCAAATATAAATTAGCAGTGAGCAGAATTGAGTTTCTAGGAGCAGAAATTGGAGAAGGAAAACTGAAGCTTCAACCGCACATAATAAAAAAGATTGCTGAGTTCAAAGAAGAGCAGCTGAAAACCAAGAAGGGTTTGAGATCCTGGTTAGGAATTCTGAATTATGCAAGAACATATATTCCTAATCTTAGCACTCAGCTGGGTCCATTATATGAAAAGACTTCTCCTCACGGGGATAAAAGAATGAAAGAATCCGACTGGAAGATTGTACAACAGGTTAAAGACAAGGTCCAGCAATTACCAGATCTTGAAATACCCCCAGAAGATGCATATATAGTCCTAGAAAGATGGATCGATGGGGATGGAGTCTCAGTAAATGGAAAGAAGGAAATTTGACCCTCGAAGCAGTGAAAGAATCTGTGCTTATGCACATGGAAAATTTCCAACGGTAAAAGCAGCCATAGATGCTGAAATATATGCAGCCATGGAAACATTAAGCTCCCTGAAAATTCACTATTTGGACAAGGAAGAAATTACTCTTAGAGCGTGCATCAAGCAATTATCGCTACAACAAAGCAGAAGAATAAACCCTCCAGGGTCCGATGGCTGGCTTTCACTGACTACATTACAGGAACAGGGGTAAAAATTAACTTTGAACATGTTGATGGTAAACTTAATGTTTTTGCAGATTCTCTATCCAGATTATTTGAAAAGGAGGAAGCCATTCATATGATCAGAACAGGGGATGAATGGATGAGGATTATGCATCCGGATATAACCACCACCGAAGATTATAAACTTCTGAACCAATATGAAGCATTGGTAGCAACATCTCATCAAAATACATTCCCTCCCGAAGAGCATGATAAACGCAAAAGGATGGCAGAGGTGGAAGAAAAATCAATCAAACAACTTTGCTTCGCCTTCAAGGAATTCGAGCTTATCCAACAGGTAAAGGAATCTGATTTCCTTTGCAGGCGACATTGGGAAGGAGCCAAACAACAATATTTCTTGGAAAAATCTCCGGACATAATTAAAGTAAGACGTGACATTTGGCGCGTTTCGAACACGCTAAATGACATATACAGAGACATAAGGCAAATGCCCCCATGAAAAGCAGTGGTGAGCCCATTATAGCTAGAAAGATTGAGCCCCGGGGAGCCATCTTTCGTAGCTGTAAAGAGAGTGCTGTCAAATCTACTTAGCCGAAAGAAGTGTGCCGTCAAATCTACTTAGCTGTAAGGAGTGTGCTGTCAAATCTACTTAGTTGTAAAGAGTGTGCTGTGTGTTGTAAAGTCCTTTATGATCTGGAAGGGTAGTGGACACGAAGGACGATGGGGATACTAATCAATCACCCGCTTCGATTCCAATACAACCTTCTGCATTATAAAAGGACTAGGGTATTAGGAGGTTTGAGGCATCCGAGCAACACCGAATGTTTCATTCCTCAAGTTTGCAAGAGTGAGGTTTTCTCAATTCAAGTTTGTTTCAAGTGTGTAAGAGCTTAAGTCTAGTGTAAGTTTGTTGCAAGTTCTTTTCTTTAAAATAAAATTCCGGACCTAGTCCAGGTTTTATTTTCAAAAGAAAGCGATCCTCATTGATCGTCAATTGCTCCTTCCAACTCCTTAGAAGGACCTGGAGTTTGGGATGTTTGCCCCTTTAAAAGATTTATCTGATTTTTCAGCTCCTGCACCTGTTTGCAAATATCCACCAAGAAGGATATTATAGTGTTGTTTTGTTTAATAAGGACCCGTTGATATTCAAAGGAGGTTTTGAATTGAGATGGTGCTACAAAGCCTACTGCTGGTGGTTCAATGTTTTCTGTTGTTTTTAGGACTTTTATGTATGAACTTTCAATTGATTGGCTTTCTAGCTCACTCATCCACCTATCAGATTTTTGACTTCTTGCAGCACTTGTTCTATTTTTATGACACTTGTTTTCAATTCTTTTACTAGGGCCTTTTCTTCCTCAAGGACTGGTTGTATCACTGTTTTGATTTCCTTGAGATTTGGGCTTCTCCCACTTATAACTTCCTTCTCTAGGGATGCTACTGTATTTCTTAGAAGTGATATTTCCCCTTTTAACTTGGTGTTTTCTTCTTCTAACAGAAGGAAATGTTTTAGAGTAACTTTGGACAATAATGATAATCTGGAGTATACCACCTCGAGATTATTGGCTAGAAGTAGGTTTGTTGGTTCGGGATTTTTGGCAAGATCAAGGTATTCCAGGTCTTTGGCTTGGGACTTCTCATACCATTGCCTTATATTTTGCTCAACTTTATCACTCATTCACCTTCTGGCTCACTTATGGCTTAGGATTTTGTAAAATTTTCTTGCTCACCCGACTGGACACGGCTCTCCCTGGAGTCTTACGTTCACTGCGGTCTTTTGCAATTAATTAACAAAACCGTTCGCCTTATCATAAGCCATGGAATAAATAAAGATGAATACAAGGATGGTTAGAGAGCCCGTACCTTTAAACCTGGAATATGAAAGTTTTAGCCAAGAAACATAGCTCTGATACCAAATGAGGATCGCTTTCTTTTGAAAATAAAACCTGGACTAGGTCCGGAATTTTATTTTAAAGAAAAGAACTTGCAACAAACTTACACTAGACTTAAGCTCTTACACACTTGAAACAAACTTGAACTGAGAAAACCTCACTCTTGCAAACTTGAGGAATGAAACATTCGGTGTTGCTCGGATGCCTCAAACCTCCTAATACCCTAGTCCTTTTATAATGCAGAAGGTTGTATTGGAATCGAAGCGGGTGATTGATTAGTATCCCCATCGTCCTTCGTGTCCACTACCCTTCCAGATCATAAAGGACTTTACAACACACAGCACACTCTTTACAACTAAGTAGATTTGACAGCACACTCCTTACAGCTAAGTAGATTTGACGGCACACTTCTTTCGGCTAAGTAGATTTGACAGCACTCTCTTTACAGCTACGAAAGATGGCTCCCCGGGGCTCAATCTTTCTAGCTATAATGGGCTCACCACTGCTTTTCATGGGGGCATTTGCCTTATGTCTCTGTATATGTCATTTAGCGTGTTCGAAACGCGCCAAATGTCACGTCTTACTTTAATCATGTCTGGAGATTTTTCCAAGAAATATTGTTGTTTGGCTCCTTCCCAATGTCGTCTGCAAAGGAAATCAGATTCCTTTACCTGTTGGATAAGCTCGAATTCCTTGAAGGCGAAGCAAAGTTGTTTGATTGATTTTTCTTCCACCTCTGCCATCCTTTTGCGTTTATCATGCTCTTCGGGAGGGAATGTATTTTGATGAGATGTTTCTACCAATGCTTCATATTGGTTCAGAAGTTTATAATCTTCGGTGGTGGTTATATCCGGATGCATAATCCTCATCCATTCATCCCCTGTTCTGATCATATGAATGGCTTCCTCCTTTTCAAATAATCTGGATAGAGAATCTGCAAAAACATTAAGTTTACCATCAACATGTTCAAAGTTAATTTTTACCCCTGTTCCTGTAATGTAGTCAGTGAAAGCCAGCCATCGGACCCTGGAGGGTTTATTCTTTGCAGTTTTGTTGTGAAAACTGATAATTGCTTGACAGTCTGTTCTAAGAGTAATTTCTTCCTTGTCCAAATAGTGATGCATATTTCTGATGAAATTGCAGCCAACTACCATCTGGATTCCGTCCCCTAGGGACATGTCAAAAGAATAAGTGAAAGGTATTCTGAATTTATTTTCACCTATAATCATTTGCCCTCCTTTGAGCTTCCATTTTGCTATTTGTCTTGAGTTCACACCGTTGATGACAATGGTATAAGGATTCTTCTCCAGAATGCTTTCAGGAACTGCTCTTTTGTCTATACAACAAGTTGTTGCTCCTGTGTCTAGAATTGCACTAACCTTGATTGGAGCATGGTTAGGGATTTCTAATATTATCAACATGTTGTACAGCCTATTTATCATTCTTCGAGGATGATATTCAGGGTTAATTGACCGGATACTAGGCACGTATCTTGACAGATCAAGAGGACCGGACACTAGACATGAAGTCCAGATGGGTCGCATGGATCGAACATTTGACATGAAAACCGGTTGGGTCAGGAGGTCGGACAATCGGCAAAAAGTTCAACTGGGTCAGGCAGATCGGATAGCTGGTGGAAGCCCTGGTGGGTCAGATCGAATGTCAAGAATGGTAAGTCCGACAGGTAGCCGGCAGGTAAGCCTCGAGTGAAGAGGTGAGGCTAAGTCCTCTGTAGGGGGACAAAGCTAGGCGTCGATCCGACGAAAAATCCATGTGGAACTTAGTAGTCGAGATCGAGCAGTGTTACTACTGCTATCGTAATTCATATTACCCATCTTGTGCTAATCCTATTTTGCAAGGACCAGTCGACTGAATGGATTCAAGTCGACTGAAGTCCAGTCGACTGGAGATGTATTAGTTGACTGGATACCTATTTGGCAAGATCAGCTGGTGATCGATCGGAGATCGTGCGACGCAGATGGAAAGGGCTTGAGTCGACTGAAGAGTTTGAGTCGACTGGAGAGCAAAATTTCCCGATGCGAAGTCGAGTGACGTGGAGTCAACTGGAAAAGATTTAGTCGACTGGAAGACCATGAATTCCATATCGACGAGCTAATGTGGAGTCGACTGGAAGGCATTACAGTCGACTGAAAAAAGTTTATAAAAGTTGTGCTCGACCAGATCCAGTTATCGAACTCAATCAACATCGAAGTGTTGCCGAAATATTTGCTCGTCCACTAAATTTTCATTCCACAACAAGGCGACCTTCCGACACACTGTAAATACTTCTACAATCCCTTAGTGTCGGTATAAAGTCTTGTATTTTATTTTAATTTATTATTTTGCTTCTGCACTTAATTTTAAGAAGAGTGGGTAATGTGTTACCCTTCTTCATCATTTGTAAAAAGTGAAAGCCTCTGAAGTCAAGAGTTCTCGAGTCGGAGGGTATTTAATGAATTGCCCATCGAGGTAGCTCGCGGGAGAGCTACGGGCCTTGGAGTAGCAACCCAGTTAGGGTTGTGAACCAAGTAAATTGTTGTGTCTAACTTGTTTAATTTCCACTGCATATTCTATTTAGAAAAATTAATAAAATATCGAGATTCACCCCCTCCCTCGGTCTACTCGATCCTACAGAGTCTCCCACTTAAAGAGTCAAACTCAAAGCTTCGTTTGACTATTTTAGGGGGGTGGCTAATGATACTGTTGTGACCTAATTTGGAGGATAGATATCATAATAGCAACTGATTGGAAGGGGGATGGTCGTGTGTGATCTGTTACTTAAACCGACTACACCTAATCAAAGGAAGTAGACCGAGGGAATAGGGTAACAACGTGAAGTAGGACGGAAAGTCTGAGGGCCAAAAGGAAGCTAGATGGATAACTTGGGATGCTAGTCGGGGGACGACTCGGGGAAGTGAGTCGGGAAGTGACTCGGGGGTTAGGGGAATTGCAAAGGAATGAGCCTCATGGCCGGAAAGGAGGGTCAAGTCAGTCAGAGGAGATGGCTGGAGAAAAATAAAGACCTTCAAGGAGAAAAGAGAGAATAAATATGAGGGCTAGAACATTCCTAAGTACGTTAACTTATAAGAGTTTGTGATACGATGTAACAAACTAGGACCCCACATAATATTCCCACAGGTCTCCATTTCTTATCCTCTGAACAGAATTATTCCTGAAGTAGAAGAGGGCTTGCCAGGTGGGCGATGAGGAGGATGGTTGGTTTTATCAGAGCAAGGAGAAAGGAGAAAGAGGAAGGAGGAAAAAAAAGGGGGGAGGGGGAGGAGGAGGATCTTGGCCAATTCAATTCCACTCAAATCATCCATGGAGAGACCGAGGTCACTAGACCGACGGAAGAAAAAAGAAGGAAGGAGCTTCTGGAGAGGGAGGAGAGGCAAGATTGAAGAGTAAGAGGAAGAAAGGAGAAGAGGAGTCATTGTATTCATCTCCTTACATTGCACACTGTAAAATTTGTACGCTAGAGCTCACTGAATAGAAATTGGAATTTACGTTAACGTTAAATCTGTATTCTTGCTCATTATGACGTGTGTTCGCTTCACCCTCATCTATCACTCTTTACTGTTGCGACCGGAGAGAACCCTAAGCCTCTTTGACATCAGTGTCTCCTTCGCAAGGAGGTGAAAAATCTGGACCTCCGCATCAATGGACAAGAGAGAACCAAGTGCAAAATTTTGCTGATTGAAGAAGACATGATTGACTCCATCTATAAGACACTAGTTGTTCTTTCTTCAAAGGAGAAAATGAGGGATGATTGATTGAGAACAACGAGCACCTATATTGGAGGACAAAAGATTGTACTAGCACTCCGACGAGAGGATCCCACTCTCATTTTGGTATCTTCTATCTTTCCTCTTTTTTCTATGTCTAGGTATTCAGGGGTGGGCGCACAAGAGAAAGTCACCCATCCCTACTACTTCGCTTGAGCAACGTGTTAGACTCAAGTATGGATTTACCAGCAAAGCAACAGGTGGACATGAGTTCGTACAAAGTTAAAGACACTAATCCGAACTCAAGGTCGAGTTCTTTTAAATCCCGGGCGTCTGATGCAAGCACATCCAATAGTTTGATCAACTCTTGTCTTGTGATGTGTCTCTGCCTTCTTTTGAGTCGTGACAAACAACAATTAAGGCCTCAAATAAGGATTTCAATATCTCCATAAAAAAAATATGGAACAACTAAATTAGCGGCCTCCTCCAAATTGCCTCTACCCATGGAGGAGGTAAATTAGGATCTCAGGTGACAAGTATAAAGAAAGGGGGTCGATCGATAGCCCAAGGCGATGAATCCCCTCGGGAATTGGCCCCTGTCCACTTAAGAATAACTCTTTTATACTTACCAACTGAGACAACCCTGGAGGCTAGGATTTCAACATCTCCATTATCCCATGATATAGATGTGCTTCATTCAGGATCGGAATGAGACAAATTGAAACTCCCAGAGGCTACCATGATTTGTCCGTGGTCATCACCATGGTGTGCTCTATTTTGTAGCTTGACAGTGGTCTTCCAGTGGGAATCATAGTTCATCCGTGGTCCCCACCATGACTGTTATCTCCACTACGACCAAACCATGATCCACACTACGATCGTAATGCACCACCGCCTCAACTTATGTTAATTTAAAATTTCATTATATTTTTATTTGTTTTGAAATTTTTTGTTTCAAATTTTTCTCAATTTTTAATCCATTTAAATACAGACTGGGACTCTGATAAAGAATTCAATGATTGTTTTAATTTAAACCTAGAGACGAACTTCTTTGTTTATAAATTTCCTTCTCCTTAGATTTTTCTACTCTCCTCTATTCTAACCTCCCACGTGAAAAGTTTTCCATCCTGCCACTCCACCTGCATCACTAACCAAGCATAACTAAGCAAATAGCCAATATGAGTTGGAAAATCTCGTCAGTATTAGAAAGAAAATAATTGTACCAGTTAAACATATCTCACTTATTTCTTGTAGCATTCCACAATAAAAAGATGCATTATCAATACATAATCACATTTTGAATTGTGTAAATGTTGGGACAAAAACTAATTGTCTCTGAATTAACATCATTGTCATGACAAAAATTTGATATTGACAATATTTTTTTCTACATACAACAACATGCACATTATCCAATTGCAGCTCGTGCTTGATGAGGGTGAAAGGATTTATCAAAACAAAACCAATTGCACTTTGGAAACCCTTCAAACTGTGGTGACCGTAGGTTTTGCTCATCAACGAGTCATCAGCAAGGGTAACACCTGTGTTAAGAGAAATCAGAAGAGCCTTTGCTTGTCCACCACTTACGACTGTGAGAACTACGAACTCGTTGGAACCATCGGTGCCATGCAGGATTTTCAGGGCCTGGTGTACTGGTAAAAAGGAAGCAAGGGTAACGGATCATCAAAAATACTGAAAAAAGGAAGTGCACGTTTGAAACTCACACAGGAAGAAGAGCATCGGATTTGTTTTCTGTGCTTGAGAAAATTCTGCAGATTCCACCAGTTAAATGGTTGTTAATAGATATTCACTAGGTAGGAAAATGACAACTCAGGATATAGGAACAGCAACACTAACTCCTTGCATGCCTCAGCAGAAGTCTCCATCGTCTCAAGTTCCTTTAGTTCCGTCTGCATCCACACAGGTATAATCACTTTAAGATTTAATCCTTTTGATTACTTATGAAGATAGGCAGAATATCACATTGTACACGAACTCCAACAACCTAGTTTGATGATATTTAGTCTTCTGGTGCTCCAACACTATGAACAGTTATTTTGGGGTTTCTTCAGGTTTCTTTTGTGAATTACGCTATATTATGTAGGAACGTTGATGACGTAGGAATGTTGATGACATGCTAGAGGGATGAATAGCGTTTTGATTCGTTTGGAATTTGATCGCTTGCATACTTGTCTACAATATTTGTTAATGCAACGGAATATAGAATAACAATAACAAAATACAACAAACACGAATGCAATACACAAACACAAAGATATAACGTAGTTCGGAACTTAAGGTTCCTACTCCATGGGTTAAGCTCAAGTGAGCTCTAGTGATGCACACCACCACTAATAAACTCCTTGAAACAATCCGGAAGTGGAGAAACCTCTTACAAGTGATTACAAAAGTAATACAACAATAAGAACAAGATACAAGCAATTACATTAAGCAAATGAATACAAGTAAAGAAAACACTTTACAAATGTGAGCTTTTGAATGTTTGATCTTTGGTTGCTTTTGGAATACCTTGAAGGTCTGGAATGCAACAGTAATTCTCCTTCAAATTCCTCAAGAAACATGGATCAAAATCCTCCTCTTCGTGCTCCTTATAAAGCTGCAACTCGAGCTGATTTTCGCCTTTCAATCGACTACTCTTACCCAGCAATCGACTGGCCTTCATATCGTTGTCTCACAACGGCTATATCCACCAACGGATACATAGCAGTCGACTGCCAAACCCTATCAGTCAACTGATGCTCCGGTAGTTGACTGATCAGTCGACTGGTCATAACCCCAGTCGACTGCTCATAGTCGACTAGGCTGCCAAGTGTCAAAACACTTGACCAGTCGACTGATAAACCTCAAACATGAGATTTAACCCAAGTATGATCCTCTCATACTTGATAGACCACCCTTAGCCTAGACCTAAGTCTTCTAGCCACCTCCATCAGCCTCACACCTATTGAATCTCTCCAAGTCATCAATGACTTGTTCATCTATACGTTAGCCTTCAAGTACTTCCATCAACTATTGTCATGCTAATCGGGTCTCCATTGCCAAGGCACATTTGGGTTTACGCTGCCAAGACACGCTTGGACTTTATGCCGCTAAACATTGGACTTATGTCGCCAAGACTACAGCTTGGACTTTCCATGTCAAGCACACAAGACTTGGACTTCCCATGTCAAGTACACAAGACTTGGACTTTCCATGCCAAATACCCAAGACTTGGACTTTCCATGACAATCACATTGTCATACGTTTTGTCAAACATCAAAATATTGTTCGAGTCAAACTCAAGTCTGATCAATCGTAACCCGAATCGATTGCACCAACATATTATTATGGAAATGTTTGAAGCAATCTGGTCAGCGCATGAAATGAATTCTTTTAGCAAGTCTATTTTTGCACGTCAGTGGAGGTGATATTAAGGGAGAGTGCTTCTCAAACCGATTAAAATATTCCTTGCCTAGCCTATAGCTGACAATAAGAAAGATAATATTTGGCTGGTCTGTGTCACAGACTACGGCTACGAAGTAAAACAATATTGTTGTGAAATGCCACTTTCGGATCCCTGGCTTAGGAAAGTCATTTTATGCCGTCAATTTTTTATCCTCTCTCTCTCTCTCTCTCTCTCTCTCTCTCTCTCTCTCTCTCTCTCTCTGGGTTCGATCCGACCATAATAATATCCTAGCAAAAGTAACACAAGTTAGAAGGTGTCGGTATTCCAGCGATGCCCCCTCCGATGTCCAAGTCAAAAAGAAGAAAATAAAATAAAATGTAGAATGTAACTAATACAACAAAAAGTATAACCAGACCTTCAAGATTATCTCTCTATGGTACCTTTTGATGGGTTGTTAGGGGACAACCATTACAGGTAATTTCTACCTGACATGTCATGTGTTCAGATGTTATCATTGAGAGAAATTGTTAGAGGGGGTTGAATGTGACAACTGTTGAGATGAATCGCCTCAGTGGTCCCTAGGATCCAAACTCCTTATGCTCCCGAATCTGAAGTTCCCTACTTCTCATGCCCCCAACTCCTTCGACTCTCGACTTCCCGAGTGGCCAAGCTCCCAACTCTTTCGTTTCCTGACTTCCCAAGTGGCCGAGATCCCAACTCCTTCGGCTCCTGATTTCCCAAGTGACCGAGCTCCCGACTCCTTCGGCTCCTGACTTTCCGAGTGGTTGAGCTCCCGACTCCTTCGGCTCCTGACTTCCCGAGTGGCTGAGCTCCCAACTCCTTTGACTCCCAACATCCCAAATCACCGAGCTCTCGATTATCGCATCCTCCTGGGTCCCATGGGCCTCATTCCTCTCCTCCACTATCCCTCAAGGCCACAAGTATCTAGTTGAGAACGCATATCCAGCAGTATCATTAGCCACACACCGCCCTCTCCCCCCCTGAAATAGTCAGACGATTCGAATAAATCTGAGTCAGACGATTCAAATAAATCTAACGTCAACAGGTCCTTTCTCATATATAGCCCACTTTAGTCAGACCAAGGGTTTACAAACGGCCTCGGTTGGATGACAACATTTCTCTTTTCTTCTGCACTCTAGAGACTTTGCCTTATAACAATACTTTCAACAAAGAGAACCTTGGTCGAACCAAAGACTTACAAACTGTCTTGACCGAGTGGGTAAAAATACTTCGCTTCAAACAACACTTTATAAAATGAATGTGAGAATCGGGCTGAGGGCTTACGAACTGCCTCGATCAGTCGAGTAAAAATACTTCGCTTCGCCGTGGGCTTACAAACTGTCTCGATTAGGCCTAATAAAACACTTCACTCTATAACAACACTCCATTTGAGAACCTCGGGGTCGAGCTGTGGACTTACAAACCACCTCAGTGGGGCATTATACTTCTTCAATACACTTCAACCGGACTAAAGGTTTACGAACTGCCTCGGCTAGGCAGAGTCCTCCCCGCTTTACAGGTGCGGGGGAATTTCTTCGACACACCCTAGCCGAACAAAAAAATTTCTTCTTCGATGCACCCCAGTCAGACCAAGGGTTTATGTACTGACTCGGTTGGATAGAGTCATCCCCGCTTCATAGGTCTGGAGGAACTTCTTCGACTCACCCGGTCAGGTGAGGGCTTATGAGTGTCTCGATGGCGAAGTCCTCCCGCTTCACAGTCCAGGAACTTGATTCTTTGACACACTCAAGCCGGATTGAGGACTTACGAACTGCCTCGGTTGGGCAGAGTCGTCCTCCCCACTTCACAGGTCCGAAGGAATTTACTTCTTCGACGCACCCCAGTCCGACTAAAAGCTTACGAACTGCTTCGGCTAAGCAGGATCCTCCCCGCTTTACAAGTCAAGGGGAACTTATTTCTTCGACGCATCTCAGCCATACCAAGAACTTATAAACTACCTTGGTTAAGCAGAATCCTCCCTATTTCACAAGTTCGAGGGAACTTACTTCTTCGACACACCCCATCCAGCTGAGCAAAGTCCTTCCCGCTTCATAGATCTAGGAGAATTTACTTCTTCGACGCACCCTAGTTGAACCACGAGCTTATAACTACCTCGGCTAGACAAAATCCTCCCCGCTTCACAAGTCCGAAAGAATTGACTTCTTCGACACACCCCAATCGAACTGAGGGCTTACAAACAGCCTCGACTAGATAGAGTCCTCCCCACTTCACAAATCTGGAGACACACCCTAGCCAGACCGAGAGTTTACAAACTGCCTTGGTTGAATAGAGTCTTCTCCGCTTTACAGGTCCGAGGGAATAATAACACTTCGTCCAGACTAAAGACTTATGAACTGCCTCAGTCGACCCAAGCTTGGCTCTACGCTCATCCCCGCTTTAGTTTTTCGAGGGAATAATAACACTTTGTCCAGACCGAAGACTTTCGAACTGCCTCAATCGACCCGAACTCGACTCTTCGTTTCTCCCTGCTCCACTACTTTGGGAGAATAATAACACTTCGTCCGGACCGAGGACTTACAAACTGTCTTAATCGGCCTGAGCTCGACCCTTCGCTCCTCGCTCCACTGCTTATGAACTGTCTCGACCAGCCCAAGCTCGGCTCTACACTCCTCCCTGCTTCACTACTTCTGAAATAATAACACTTCGTCAGGGCCGAGGACTTACAAACTACCTCAATCGGCCCAAGCTCAGCTCTTTTCTCCGCCTCACTCTTCGAGAGAATAATAACATTTCGTCCGGACTAAGGACTTATGAACTGTCTCGATCGACCGGAGCTTGGCCCTTCGCTCCTCCCCACTGATGTGTGATTATTGTAGAGTTTTTGTTATCATTTTGGTACACATCTTATCTTATTTCATGACATTCATTATATATTTATCTATTGTTTTGCATCATTTTGCTACTTTCCTTGTTCAGAGGTTTGCTCTTGGTTATTTTTCTTGATAGGCCGGAGAAGAAAAAAGGAGCTTTAGATGGAGCAATTCTAGTAGGGAACCCGCTCTGATTGTGTCCCAAGATACGAGCATGTTCTCCGAAGCTAAACAGATCAAAAAAGAAGCAAAAGGAAGTCTCCAGTGAGAAACACAGACCATGTCCCTTGAGTGGCGTTTTTCGAAGATGCAGGGATGGACCGAAAGGTGAATCCAATACTCCGATCTGTAGAATATCGAGACATGGAAGATCAACTACGAAAGTAGACCGATTTGCCACGACGATCACTAAGCCATCACAGAACTTAATGAATCTATTCCAAGGCGAGGCCACATAGTAGAAGGCAACTCGAGGATTATGTAATAGGGGTCTCCTTGAGAAAGCAATCCTTCAGCTCGGTCACTCTGAAAGTAAACGTCAGATTGGAGTAGATACGCCAGTATAGTTCCAAAAGATCACATCAGATAAAATAGGATAGTCTATCTATATACAAATCGGATAAAATACGATAGTCTACCTATATGAACAATCATTGAGAATGAAGAATTAAATATAGATCTTATGTTAACAATTATTATAGTGAAATCGAAATCTTAGAATCATCCTCTCAATTCAGAATTCTCTGGTTCCTCAATTTTCTATTCCTTCTTTTTAATTCTATATTTTCTCACTTGCACTTTCTAATTTTAAAGCAAATTCTCAACCAACTGATTGGATCTAAACAATTTACATTCCCTTATTAGATCAATACTCAATTTTCGGTCCTCGTGGAATCGATATTTTTTATTACTTGATGACAATCATGCATTTACGATACATAGTTAACACCACGTCAAGTTTTTGGTGTCGTTGTCGGAAACTAATTTAAATCGATATTGATTAAATTATGAATTGATTGGATTAGACTTCTTTATTTTTTCAATTTTGCATTATTTTCTAATATTTTCTTTTCTCTTTTTCCTTATTGTATTTCCCCTTTTCTACTTCACTGCTATCTTATGTTCCTTTCTCAGGTGACCAA
This sequence comes from Wurfbainia villosa, assembly GCA_025175895.1. Classification (NCBI taxonomy): domain Eukaryota; kingdom Viridiplantae; phylum Streptophyta; class Magnoliopsida; order Zingiberales; family Zingiberaceae; genus Wurfbainia; species Wurfbainia villosa. The sequence goes on from CM046002.1 coordinate 59,910,679, forward strand.
TTATGCATGCGAAGACATTCCAGATCAAACGACTTACTTCCATTCAACCTTGAAATTGACAAAACCTTTCACTAAAGGCAAACCAAACAAAGAATCATGGAAGGATAAATTGCCACATAACAACACCCTAGCAAACTTAGAGAATCAACCTTTACAAGATTATGCAACACTAAGCACTAAAGAGTTGAGGTCTTGCATTGTTAGTCCAATAATTGAAGCCAATAATTTTGAATTGAAATATGCATTAATCCACATGATGCAACAGAACTAGTTTGGGAGAGGTCATATAGCAGATCCGAACTTACACTTGAAAATATTTCTAGAAATGTGTTCTACGACAAAGCTCAATGGAGTTTCGATCGATGCCATCAGATTAAGTTTATTTCCATTTTCTCTTAAAGACAAAGAAGCTATGGTTGCACTCTTTTTATGTAGGAAGTAAAACCTATGGAATTAATGTGAGCTACAATTTCTTAATAAGTTTTTCCCATTGAGCAAAATTGCTTATATATGCCATTTGATAACAAGATTTAGGAAAAAAGATCTTTATTCGAAGCTCGGGATAGGTTTAAAAGTCTGCTCCAACAGTATCCACATCATGGATTTGGAAGATGATTGGTAATACATACCTTTTATAATGGAATTTCTTATGCTACTACGATATCATTGGACTCCGTGGGGCTCTAATTTACAAACAATAGAAGAAGCATAAAAAGTAATAGAAAATATAGCACTTAACCACCATCAATGAGCCATGAAGCAAAGTTATCCAGTACAAAGTTCAGGAAAGTACCCGTCAACTCTGTAGATCACTTAGCAACGAGAATGGATGTACTTAGCAAACGCTTTAATTCATTAAGTACGAACACGGTGAATGATGCTAATGTGCTTTGCGAGATTTATGGTTCAACAGGACACTTCGAAGAAAATTGCCCAGGACTTACATTCAGCCAAGGGGCTGAACAAGTAGATGTTGTAAACAATTTCAACCGAGGCCAAACAATTCTTACTCTAATACCTATAATCCTGGCGAGCGGAATCATCCCAACTTTTTCTACAGAAATAACCAAGAGAATTATCAACAATAAAAAGGGTATAAACAACAATCCGTAGCACAAGAAGTTCCCCCAAAATCTAGACCAAGCAAACAGTGAGTTCCAGCAAAGACATTTACAGACTAAAAAGATACTAAAAGATTTGAAGATTACCGTGGATAGCCTCGCAAGTCACACTAAAGCACCAGGGAAATTCCCCAGGCAAACAGAAAAGAATCCTATCGAACACTGCAATGTTGTGGTGTTAAGAAGTGTAAAGAGTTTGGAGGAGCCCCAAATCTGTGAAGATGAGTGTTGATGCAATTGACCTCAAGTCAAGGTTGACCAAACTCGAGTTGGGCTCGAGTTGAATTTCGATGTTTGACAATAGACTGATGAAGAGTGAAGGATGATATGGGACATCCGAGATTGTATGATGAAGAAGAAGATTGTTGGTGTAGTCATCATTAGATCAGATCGATTGATGATACATATAGTGTCAAGTTTGAGCGTGAAGTCAAATAGGTCAAAATTGATCGGATACTTGACAAGTTGTGAAAGTCCAAGTATGTGATGGAGGACCAGACACTTGGTGGTTGGCAAGTGAAAAATCCATGCAGGTCGAGGAGGACCGGATGCTTGGTGTAAGTGAAGTCCTGACAGATCAAAGTGACCGGATACTAGGCAAATGAAGTCCCAACAGATCAAAGTGATCAACTGTTAAGCAGGAGAGATTCCGACAGATCAAGGATGATTGAATGCTGGACGAAAAAGATTCTGGTAAGTTGAGGTCAACCAGATACCAGGTAAAACGAGAGCTAGCTTGAAATTAGGCTAAGACTGAGGCATTAGTCAAACAAGTGTTGAGTTCAGAAGTCAACTGTCAACTCAACTAGTTAAGATCAGTCGACTGATGGTCTTGATCAGTCAACTAGGGTTGGCGCTCGGAAGGACGACGCTCGAGAACACAGGTGCTCAGGAAGCACGACTCGGGTGCTCGGGGAGTCGGTGTTGGGGAAGCATGACTCGAGCGCTCAAGAAGTCAACACTTGGAAATTCTGTGCTCGGGAAGTCGATACTCAGGAAGTCAGGTGCTCGAGAAGAGGTGCTCAAGACTTGGGTACTCGGGAAGCACACGAGGTGCTAAGAAAGTCAGCGCTCGGGAAGCTTCGACACAGTGCTGGGCTCGAGGTCTAGATAGTCGACTGATGTTACTGTAGCAAGTCATAGAAGATTGGTTGGTCGACTGGTACACAATAGCATGTGAGAATCCGACGTGGATCATGTCGTTGGAGAGACAGTCGAGTCATTAGTCGATTAAGGGTAAGGTCAGTTGATTGGTAGGCGAAAATCAACCCGATAGTAACCCTATAAAAGAGAGTTTCGTAGTGATTTGAAGAAGTCAGTTCTGGGTGACTTTGAAGAAGTGTTGCTGCATTCCAAGGCATTTCAAAGCAACCAAACAGTGATCAAACAAAAATTTCATTGTGTAAAGTGTTTTGATTCTTGTTTTCTCATTTCATTTATATATTTCGTATTTGGTTGCTCTTCTTGTAAAAACACATGTTATAAGAGGTTTCTCCACCTCCGGAAGATTTCTAAGGAGAAAAGATAGTGGTGATCTATCGCTAGGAGCTAAGTCGTGGAATAGGAACCGGAGGATTCCAAACCACGTAAAATCCCAGTGTCGTGTGTTTGTTGTATTTTATTTTTGTTTATATTTTATTTCCGTTGCACTAACTTTTTGTAGACAAGCACTAGTGCGAAATCGACAATCAAGTACGAAATCGTTATTCATCCCCCTCTAGCGACGCCAAAGTACTAACAAGTGATATCAGAGTAAAGTCACTCTTCACCAGACTAACCGCTAATGGAGCACAAGGTTGGAGGTTAAGCGGACTCATTGCAATAAATGGTGTTCAACGATGGATTTGAACTCGACACAAGATTTTCTCCACCCTATGGGCTAGAAGGTTTTGTTCAATGGAAAACAAGAACAGAGATGTTCTTCCAAATGAGCATAGAGGAGTGGTTTATCCTAATGGAGGGGTTCAAAGTTCCAAAAGACAAAAAGGGAAGAACTCTCAAAAGAAGTAAGTAGACTAAGGAACAAATCTTAAGATCTGGGGCAAATAAAAAGGTAATGAAAATTTTAATTAATTTGATTCCAAATGACCTATTGTGCAAGATAGGTAAATATCAAGCTATTAAAGATTTATAGAGCAAGCTTGCCAAGATTCATGAGGAGCCCTCATTGACACAAGGTGAGGATCAGTCCGAAGAAGAAAACTCATCGGCTCAAGCTCATGAAGATTCGGAGGTTGAGATATGCTCAATTTCCGAGTTGAAGGAAGGTGTAAAAGCCTCTATCTCAAGGATTGAGATGAAGGTTAGATCATCAACGCCGGAACAAGAGTCCTCAGCATCCATAGCCGATGATGAACCATCCCATGTTTCCCCTACCACCAAGAAAGGTAACACAACCTCACTATGTAAAAATAAAGATTATATTATTTGTTTTGAGTGTAGGGAAAACGAGCATTATAAGAATAAGTGCATAAAATGAAGCGAGAAGAAGGTTCTATGGCACCAAAGACAAAGGAAAATCCAAAAGAGGAATCTTGATATGCAAAGGTAAGGAATACATTGTGTGTTTCTTGTGCTACTAAAAGGGGCATTATCGGAATCAATGTCCAAGGGAAAGACATCTAAAGGACATTAGAGGAAGCTCAAATTTAAAGGGAGCTCCTAAGGCAAGACAAGATATTTTTTCTTAATGCAATTTCAGTATTTCATAATGAAAAACTAGTTAAGCCTAAGTTTTATCATTTAGGTGCTCAATATCATGATCATAAGTCTAAGGACAATTCTAGATGTTTAGCTCAAGAACTATCCTACCTAAGGAGAACTTTAGAACTTTTAAAGGTAGACCCATTTTACATAAGAATACAAAGGATGAGAAGAACCTAGACAATAACCCAAAGAAAATAGACATATGTCTAGAAATAAAAATAATCAAAAAAAGCATGGAAAATCAAAAATTGAGGCATTAAAGGAAGAAAATTAGGTCTTGAGATTAAGACTTAACAAATTAGAGAAGACCTTAAAAAGATAAAAAAAATGTGTTTAATGGGTTAAAAGGATAAAATTTAGATTTTAATAGGCAAGAGCTATCTAGGGACAAGAAAAATTTGGGACACAAACCTAAGCCCAAGAATGGTGTGCCTTCATAATATAGTATTCCATATAATTATAAAACTAATCTAGGTATAGAAATGTTAAGATTACAAGGGAAACTATCCTTAGAGTTGATCTTGATGAAACTACAATGACTAAGGCTTCCAAGAAGTTTAAGAGAGTCATTAGAAAGGTATCAAGGGAGGTTATCCCTAGTAAATACCTCGAAAATTCAGAGAATTCCAATAGGTATTAGGTTCTTAAGAGTGTAATCCCTTCACACTAAATGGGTATAGGGTATGTCAACTTAGAATAAAAAGGTAATTAACTCAACCATAGTAGATCGAGGTATAGTGATACTTTGAAAATGAAATTAGAATTATATCCTAAAAAAAATGGATGTCCTAATAGAATTAAAAGTTTGAAAGACGATCATGATTAACATATTAGATTAAAGTCCATGGTGTATCAAGTTTGGAATTTTGACACACTCAAAAAAGTTAGTCTGTCATTATGTCAAATTTAGTATTTGATATAATTGTAGATAATGACGAATAGGTTTAAGACTTAGGTATTGTCATTATTTTATATATTTGTCATACTTTGTGTGGCATACTACATGTCATGATATCATGTATCACATGACTGTAAAAAATATATTATTTTGATACTTATGATAATTTTTATCTCGCCATGATATCATCATCATTTAGGAATGATAGATTTTCTTTTGAAAGCTATGCAACTAATATGTCATGATTATATTCATGCATTTATTTATTTGAAATTTAAAAAAAAATTGACATTATTTAATATCTTAGATAGGATGATCAAATATAAATGTCTAGATAGAAATGCATGATTTTTTAGTATAAAAAAGAACTAATTTGCATCTCACAAAAATCAGGATGACTTGTATGTGTGTTTTGAGACACTCTAGATATAAGTGAGATGGTAGAATAATGAGTTAAGTTCAAGGTGCTTATATGGTGCATCACTTAAATTCATCAAATGATATGAAAAAATCATGAGAAAAGCTAATATACAAGTCATGTACACTTGTCCCATTGATCATGATTAAAAATACGATTTAAAAATATTTTTAAAATTATCTTGGAAATCTTGGTAAAGTCTATCTGTTGATAAGAATCGTTATTAATAAGATTGATACAAAGTTAGATTAAAACATTGAAGGTTTCAATAGTTTTCAACTTCGTATTATTTTTTAAAAAAAATGAGTATTTTCATAGAAAATTATTTTTCTCCAATAGTATTTGAAATAAGAAATGTGCATATGAATCAAGATTTTCCAAAAAATATAGAATTACTTATACATTCCAAAAAAATTGAATTTCAAGAAAATCAGAAACCAGTCGATTGGTGGACTCCTCAGTCGACTAGCAGGATTGTTTTGGCCAAATGTTCTGGTTTAGTCATTTAACAATAATCCTAAATAACTTAACTACTCCTAACCCTCTGATATGCTCAGAAAAGCATTAAAAGGAAAAGATTTTTAGTGAAAATGAATAGGAGAGTTAATTATGATAAAAATTAAATTTTAAAGGGATGTTCATTTTTGGAGTTTAGATCTCCTATAAGCTTGGGGCTTCTCCAAAGACATTATTGGTGCAATTGTTAAGGGGGAGCAAGCTTTTACGGAAGGTTGTCTTTTAAGATGTGATAAGTGTTTTATCACTAAGAAGAATAAAGGGTTTGATGGAGAATGAGGTATGAAGGGAGTGAGATTTTTTAATGTATGTCAAAGGGAAAGTATGAAGGGTTTAAATTAGTAAACCTTTATTTTATGCTTTAACATAAGAAGTGGTAAGTTGGGCATATAAAAATAGCCTAACTTAAAGATATTATCAAATATCAAAAAGGGAAAGATTGTTGGTGCAATCGGCCTCAGGTCAAGGTTGACCAAGCTCAAGTTGAACTCGAGTTGAGTTTCAATGTTTGACAATATAACAATAGGTTGATGAGTAGTGAAGGATGGTATGGGACATCCGAGGTTGTGTGATGAAGGAGATTGTTGGTGTAGTTATCATTGGATCAAGTTGATCGATGATACATGTAGTGTCAAGGTTGAGTGTGAAGTCAAGTAGAACAAGATTGATCGGATACTTGACAAGTTGTGAAAGTCCAAGTGAGTCATAGAGGATTAGACACTTAATGGTCGGAAGTCCAACAAGGTGTTGACAAGTAAAAAGTCCAAGTAGGTCAAGGATAATCAGATGCTTAGTGTTATTTAAGTCCTATCAAATCAAGGAGATCGGATGCTAGGTAAGTGAAGTTCTAACAAGTCAAGATGATCAGATACTAGGCAGGAGAGGTTTCGGTAGGTCAAGGGTGATCGGATGTTGGACGAAAAAAGTCTTGGTAGGTTGAGGTCAACCGGATACCAGGTGAAGCAAGAGTTGGCTTGAAATTAGGTTGAGATTGAGGCATCATTCGACTGGTGATAGTGTTAAAGCAAGTGTTGAGTTCAGAACTCAACTGCCAACTCGACTGGTTAAGATCAATCAATTGATGGCCTTGATCAATGGACTGGGGTCAGCACTCGGGAGGACGGTGCTTGAGAACACGGGTGCTTGGGAAGCAAGACTCTGATGCTCGGAGAGTCGATGCTCCCGAAGCATGACTCGAGCACTCGGGAATTCAACGTTAGGGAAGTCGGCACTCGAGAAGTCGGTACTCGGGAAGTCGAGTGCTCGAGAAGAGGCACTCGGGACTTGAGTGCTCAGGAAGCACTTGAGGAGCTAAGAAAGCTCTAACACAGTGCTCGAGAATGAAGTCCTAGTACTCGGCTCGAGGTCCAGACAGTCGACTGGTGTTACTATAGCAAGTCATAGAAGATTGGTTAGTCGATTGATAGGATACGCCAGGCGACTAGTGCACTATAGTACGTGACAATCCTCCATAGATCATGCCATTGGAGAGACGATGCAAGCTCGAATAATCAATCAATCGGGGTAAGATCACCATCGTAAGGTAAATCAGCCCAATAGTGACCCTATAAAAGGATTTCATGGTAATTTGAAAAAGTTTGTTCTTAGTGACTTTGAAAGAGAAATGTTGCTGCATTTCAGACCTTCCAAAGCAATCAAACAGCAATCAAGCAAAGATTTCATTGTGTAAAGTGTTTTGATTCTTATTTTCTCATTTTACTTGTATATTTCATATTTAATTGCTTTTCTTGTAAAGACACAAGTTGTATAAGGTTTCTCCACCTCCAAAAGATTTCCGAGAAGAAGAAAAGATAGTGGTGATCTATCGCTAGGAGCTAGGTCGTGGAGTAAAAATCGAAGGGTTCCGAACCACCTAAAATCTCAGTGTCGCGTGCTTATTGTGTTTTGTTTTTGTTTATATTTTGTTTCCCCTGCACTATCATTTTGTAGACAAGTACTAGCGTGAAATCAACGATCGAGTACAAACTCGATGTTCGCCCCCCCCCCCCCCCCACCCCCACCCCCACCCCTAAAACGACGACAAGGTCTTAACAATGAGGACGCAAGCAATATAGCTAATGAGAAAAACAAGACCACGAAGATCATGAGTGGAGAAGTGACTTTTCAAGAATCTTATAAGAAGGCCATAAAAGAAGCACTATCGAAACCGCCTTTGAGGACATATGTGTCGCCTCTTCCTTTCCCATAGCGGCTTGCCAAAGCTAAGAAGGATTAAGAATTTGGTAAGTTTGTGAATATGTTTAGGTCCAACTCTGTGAAAATTCTGTTGCACGAGGTTTTGCATCAAATGCCTCAATTTGTTAAATTTATGGAGATTTTATCGCACAAGAGAAAGAATGAACACTCGGAAACCATTGTGCTGACAGAGGGGTCTATCGCGTTAATTCAAAGTGGGAACCCTCCAAAATTAAAAGAACCAAGAAGTTTTTCCATTCCATGCTACATTGGATCAACTAAAATTAGTAAGGTTTTTTGTGACCTAAGAGCGAGTGTGAGTTTAATGTCTTACACATTTTGCAGAAAGTTAGGATTGGAAATCTCAAACTAATGACAATGACCTTGCAATTGGCGGACCATTCTTGTAGGTATCCTAGAAGATATGTCAGTTAGGGTGGGTGACTTCGTGTTACCCACCGATTTTGTCATTCTTGAGATGGAAGAAGACCCACGTATACCTGTCATTCTTGGAAGACCTTTTCTGGCCACTGTTGGAGTCGTCATTGATGTGAAGAAACACAAACTCTCCTTGGCAATTGGTAAGAAGAAAATTGAATTCGAACTTTTGAAAGTTATTGATCACGTGCCTTTGGAGAATGAGTGTCACAGGTCAAAGGGCATGTAAACAAAAGGGTTGTCGTCGAAAGAAATGCTAATTCCCAAGTCCAAAAATGACTATGATGGGGAAAATAAATGTCATTCCAGCAAAAGTGAAGATGAGAAAGGAAAAGGTTGAAGAGAATTCTAGAGGAGGGGAGCTAAACCCCCTCAAAGCGAAGGCACTAAGTTGAATCAACCAGGGGTCGAGCTTGTGATCTTGGGAGGCAACCTAAGTTTTTCCTTTTGTTTTGTCCATTTTTGAACTTTTCTTAAAGTATTGAAGATTTTGATTCTTTGTTTTTACTTATTTCAGGGCATGAAAGCAATAACATGAACAAAAGAGATCAAAAATATCACTCAAGGATAAACACGAGGGGTAGTGCCTCTGTGCACGACTATATTTCATCACCCGAACAAAACACAGGCAGGTCATGCCTCGCCGCACAGTCGTGTCCCACCTCACAAATATTTCCAGAGTCGAACACGTCTTTCGTGACATGCTCGTACAACCGTGTTTCGCCATAAATCAATTCACAGAATGAAACACGGGGGGTCGTGTTTCCCGACACGCCCGTGTCACGCCCCCCGTGATGACCTTATAAATAGAATTTGGTCATATTTCTCCCCCCAAAACCACTCGTGTTTTCCTCTCCGAAATCCTAGAACTCATTGCTTTGCACCTCTAACCTCGATCTTGAGCCCATTTCGACCTAAGAGTTCAATTTCTTTGCTCTCCTCATCACCATCGTCCTAAAATCCTGCAGTTCTAACCCCCGAATCTCAAGTCTTTGCCACTTTTTCATCAAGATTCAAATCTAAAGCAAGGATAAAGAGATCAAGGCATGGTGAGGTTTCATCTTCCAAGCCAAATAGCAAGGACAAGGGCAAGGAAAAAAGCAAACGACAAAATTAACGACCCCATAGGCATTATCTTTCGCAATGAAGCACAAAAATCCAAATTTGAAATGCTTTTTAAACGTAGTAATGTGCCAAATAGATATATTGATGAACATGTCATGGAAACCCCAAGGATTAGGGACGATATTATTTGGTTGTTTAAAAAGGTGAGTTAGGAGGAATTTATAAGCATTAGATGCCCTACCTATGCTAGGATTACCTAGAGTTCCAAAGCTCGGTGAATGCAGAAATTTTGACAGGCCACGGATGTGTAGAAGGGAGGATCACATTTAGGCTTTTTAATGATGAATATGAATGGAGTTTAAGGCAATTAACTATTGTTTTGGCCCACCTCAAAGTAGGGAGAGGAGAACACCCAAAAATCTCTGTCATTTCCTTTTAGAATAAGTTAGCTGGGATCATGCCTATTACCCATCTAGAGTCAAGACCTCACTTCTCCAAAACTTTATTTTTAGATATATCACCCAATAATGTCTAATACCATTTTTGACCGAGGGGATAGTGATGGGGTAGTGTGGCTTAGTGAACTTGTGCCTATGGAATATGCTCCACCACGGAGATGTGGATACGGGATCTCATTTTATTAGGCACTTAGTTAAAGTAGGGAAGACGACCGGGAGGAACATCGTTGTTGGTGAGTTGATTACCCATATTGCTGAAACTTTGGGGTACAAAACTGAAAATTTGGACAGTATCGAGGGAAATCACAGCATTGATCTTAGGGTGTGCCTCGCTAGTAAGATGATCATTCGTGAAGGTGATTCTTTTGTTTTGTAAGGAGAAACTTGGCACCTTTAAAACTTTCATATCTCGATCGTACCACAATCACTAACTCCGCCAATTGACGATTAGATTTTAGACACAACAGTCCCATCACATTAGGGAACATCTATGTTTGTTCCCCCTAACCCTCAAGTTCTCATTGACAACCCTACCCCTATGAAACACCGCACTACGAGGGATGAGTCTGCACCGTCTAGGGCCGAACTTACGAGACATTCTTTTTTTACTTTTGAGCATGTTGCAGAACACTCAACCTATGATTTCTCATACTTCCATGGTAGTCTCGAGGTCATGCACACTGAGCAGCAGGTGCAGAGAAAGTACTAGAGCAGCAGCATGCCTTCGCCCAAGAGGGCTTTTAGGCCCTAGAGGGTCATTTTCAGAGGGTTGAGGAGTTTTATATCCAAGCTTAACAATACTTTCAAGAAGAGATTATATATCGAGAGGAGATAAGACAGTTTATGCATGACTCAAGGCAACAATGGGAACGAGAGGAAGAACATCGAGCTGCTATGGATTCTACCAGTTCTCATGTACCTGTGGCATCAATATTTGGGTGTCCGAGCTCCCGAGAAAGTATGGATGCCTCATTTTCCTCCACAAGCTCCTTGATGACTTCACTTGTAAAGGTATGTTCTAATGTAAGTCTGGGGAAAGGTTTCATTTTAATTTAATTGATCTTGTGCACAGTTAGTTTTTCTTACCTGTTTAGCTTAGTTGTTTGTTTTTAAAATTGTTAGATTTAGTTTTGTTCTTTCTTTAGCATGCATTATGTTTACTGATTTTCTTATCATGCTCATGTATTGTTATTTTTTCTTTTTGCATTTTGTTCATAGTGTATACATGATGTGAGCAAAATATATAGAGTTTTAGGAGTAGTTTTCGCTCACATCTCATCTCATTTTATGTTGGTTTCATGTATATTTTACTTTGTTTTTCATGCATTTCCTATTTTCTAGTTCGGAGATCTGCTCTGTAAACTTTTGTGTGCAGGATAGCATTTCGTGAGAATAACAGCGCACTTTCGGAGCAAAAAGAAGACATTTGATAGCTAGACGCAGAAGGGAACATGGCCAGGGCGTGTAGTACACACGACCGTGTTCAGAAGGCGAAAACGGCCGCCACGGCCCGACACACAGCCAGGCCGTGTGTTTTCACATGGCCGTGTGGTGGCCAAACAATTTGACGCGACTAGGGTTTTTTCCAGATTTCGCAGTAATCCGGCGTGATGTCTATATAAGGAAAGCTCCGCCCAAACCCTAGGGGGGAACGCCGGCCGGGACGGCACTCCGAAGCCCTAAAAAGCTTCGGGAACTCGCATCGGGGAAGGAGAGAGTCGCTCGATGATCAAGTTCTGCACCACAACGCCAGAGGGAAGAGCTGCAATTACATTGTAATTCATATTTCTTGCACGTTTATCGTTTTACTCATGAATTCTATAATGTATTGTGACTCTCTTCTCGTATCCATGGAGTAGATTCTCCAATTCTAAGATTATGGAGTAATTTGTGTTGAGTAGAACACTGTTATTTCAAATATGTTTCCGTTCTTGAAATCTATTTGCAGTTGTTTAGATCTATAGCTTTGTGTTTTGGTTTTCTATCTTCTGTGCGTAGACGATACGAGGAGTGATAGCCCTCATATCTAAGATTTAGGGGATATTAGGAGGAACCTATAGGTTGGCCTCATCGCCTGCAACTGTGGATAGAAGGATGCAATAGAGTCGATAACGTGTCTCGTTTCCGGCTCATCATAAGGATCGATTCGGCATCCTCGTACCATAGTGTATGATGTCCTTTCCACAAAACCCTAGCTAGAAAATCTGGATACATTCGATTGATAGCATGTTCTGCGACACACAAACGAAACCGAAGTCCTAGAATCCCATTCAAATCCTCGTAGCAACCTTTTCTCTTCTTCCGTGTGACACCGTACTGAGTTCGAACCACCGACGACCTCTCATTAGTGAACCCTCAGATTACCAATCCGAACAACAACACATCCACTGGACAAACCGATACTCGAAATCTCAGTCCCTGTGGGATCGATATTTTTATTACTTGACGAGATCCGTATACTTGCGGGCATTAAGCGCGAGCACGCACTTCGAGTCTTCGACAGTCTCCGTCGTGAGATTTGAGGTCGCGTTTGTGTGCATCAATACATCTATTCGTCCCTTTAGCAAGCTTCAATGTGTATGATGGGGTTGGGGTTTCCTGATCAATTAGAAGGTTTTCAGAGATGTTTATATAGTTCCGGAGCAGTGTATGTAATGCAGCTGTAGGGCGTGTATAGAATCGTGTTTCATGCGCACTGTGTGTCAGCAGAGTAGTTTATGCTTTCCCAAGCTATGTTTCCCAAGCAAGATATATAATTCTGAGCCCAATAGTGAGAAAGTGCAGGTTGCTGTGAGCTAAGTATAATGTCGACAAAGCGCCAGGTTTCGAGCGATGAATGTAATTTCCGAGCCAAGTAGGGATAAGTAGTGCAGTGTTGCTTAGGGCTAAGTATAGTGTTGACAGAGCAATCTATGTGTTTCCCGAGCAGTACATGTAAATTCTAAGCCAAGTAAGGGTGAGCAGTGCAATAGTGTTCAGTGTTAAGTGTAGTATTAATAGAGCAGTTTATGTACTTTCCGGACAGTATTTGTAATTCCCGAGTTGTACGTGTGATTTCCGAGCCAAGTAGGGGTGAACAGAATAGTTGTGATCTGAGATAAGGGTTGTGTTTGCAGAGCAGTCCGTGTACTTCCCGATCGGTATATACATTTCTCGAGTTGTATGTGATTTCTGAGCCAAATAGGGATGAGAAGGGTAGTTGTGCTCAAATTTGAGTGTTGTATTTATAGAGCAGTCTATGCAATTCCCGAACAGCCTATGTAATTCCCGAGCAGTCAGTGTATTTTCCGAGAAGTCAGTGTATTTCTCGAGTCGATAGTGTATTTCCCGAGCCGTATGCTTATTTCCCAAGCGATATATGAATTCTTGGGGTTATTTCTGAGTAAGGTGGAAAAGGGGGATGTAGGTATTTTTTAGTACAAGGGGAGACGGGGGGGGGTGGTGGATTCGTTGAATAAATATTGTTGATATGAATTATTTTGTCATTTATTTATCTATTTAATTAGCAATTGGCAGGAAAATAAGGAACACACAAGGAGCTTAAAAGGAAGATATTTTGAAAAGGAGCGAAAAAAACGGTTACAGCTTGACAAGTTGACAAGGGTATTACAGTAAATGCACTTTAAAGGAAGGCGGTAGGAATCTCCTATAAAAGAGACGGAAGGGGAAGGAAGCAAGGGATGATTTTTTCTCCGTTATTCGGTACCTCAAAGATCTTCTCACTTATTCTTCTACATCTTGCATTTCTACTTTCTTCATCCTACCGTTTCTGACTTGAGCCTCGGAGGGGCCGTGCCGAGAAACCGACCCACCTCTAGCACTCTCTTGTGAAGTGCTCTCATCTTAAGGATCCAAGGCAATCGAAGGAGGTTCTCAAGAAGGGAGAAGGGGAACCATTCATTGTTTCATTCTTAACACTCTCTTGTTACAGATCTAGTTGGGAGTTCCCGGATCGGAGGAGATCTGCAAGAAGGGGGAAGGAGATCTTGGCAGGCCGAAGAAGTGAACAGTATCAGTGTACTTATTTTGATGATATCACATTGACATGATTCATTGATTCTAGTAATTCATATTTTCCTATCTTATGGTGAAATTATGTGCTAACCTGGATGAGATAACGAAAGTTCACCAAGTTCCACTAGTTAGTTTTTATTTCTCACATACACTTAAGCTAGATTTCGAAGAGTTGATCTAGTACATAATTAGTCATAATTCATCTCGTTGGACTAGTACTTTGAAATCCATAGGCAACTCCCAATTAGCATTTTAGTTACTAGAAATGCTTGGATTGTGTAAGTCCATTTGAAAAAATCTAAATCCTAATGAGCATGAGAGAAACAAAAACTCTTTGATCGAAAAAAAGAGCTTGAAATATTAGAGATAAAAAAAATAGTTGTCGTGGGTGGAAATGGTATGGTGCCCCTTTGAAATCAAATTAGGTTACTAGGGAAACACTCATCAATTTCTCTCAATACCAAACACGCTATTGAGACTTTATGTTAATTTGGGAGGATCACCCTCGCTTAGGGCAGGTAAGTGCCTAAAGTTGGAAATCTTAGGAATACAATGAGATGATAACTTAACTTGGAATTTGAAAACTTTAAGATAAGTTATACACTTGCATGAAAGACTTTCTTTGTACACTCGGTGAACCTAATTATGCATTATGGCTTGATAGTAATACCACTTGATAGAATTAGATGACCTTACTAGATAATAAAGCTATTCATTTACGCACATCGAAATCAAGTAATCGGAGTTTGCTTGAGGACAAGTAAATATTCAAGCCTAAGGGATTTTGATATGTGTGATTATTATAGAGTTTTGTATCATTTTGACATATCTTACCTTATTTCATGGCATTAATTGCATATTTATCTTTTGTTTTGTATCATTTTGCTACTTTCCTTGTTCGAAGGTTAGTTTTTGGTTATTTTTTTTATACGGTGAATAATTAAAGAAAAAAGGAGTTTTAGATGGAGCAATTCTAGTAGGGAATATGCGACATGGACATATTCCTGTTAGAGCAATCTCGTAATATGGTTTTGATGGTGTGGAAGGGTTTAAGTTAGTTTGATATGTTGATGTGATATGTGCGTTGAGTAAATGCGGGACTTAGTAAGTCGCATGGGCGCGACCGTGGCGAGTTCACATCCATGACTCGTGCTCGAGTCGGTGAAGGATAGCTATGAAGCCGTGCGCTTGGAGCATCAGGGACCGCCGGACGAGAAGCTTGGAGTGGCCGGAGGAAGTAGACTTGAGGCAAGAGACGCGAAGGAGCATTGCAGAGCCGTACCGCTGATCGCCAGGGGCGTGGCCGAGAACGAAGAGAACTTCAAGGCGAGGGACTCAGAAATGAGTGAGCGATTCAGAACCCGTGAAAGGGTAGTTTAGGTGAAACTCGCCATCCGCCAAGTGTCGGATGGTTTTCCGATACGGTCATTGCCATGTAATGGCAATGATCGCTTCCGAGTCGAGTCGAGTTCGACCGGTATACGACCGATCGGATTATGGCGTGATCGATCCCATCGATGGGCGGCAATGCCAAGACCATCGATCGGCTGAGCGGCCGATCGGTCAATAAGGGTTCGGCCATTCGTAGCCGTGAGCGATCGCCGACGGATGATGATCGATGAGGTCCATCGATCGCTAAGAGTTCCGTTGGACTACAACGGTCGGGATCCGACGTGTTCGGAGGCCGAGTAGAGATGAGATCGGCGCGCGGTCGTGATGGCACGCAACGGAAGAAGTTAGCCCTCTCTATAAAAGAGAGGGTGCGAGCCTGAGAGGCTAATGCTCATACTCCAAACGATCTTCCTAGTGCCCCATTAGCTCTAAACTCTTCTTACTTGTCTTTACTTGAATCCTATTGTAAGAAGAGTGATCTTGGTTGTAGAAGGTTACCTCCACTAGCCTGCGCAAAGGAGAGACCATTTAGTGGATTGGTTTAACTGAGTGATTCACCGAGAAATCGGGGACCGTGGATTAGCGGCGTAGCGTGAACCACGTTATACCATCGTGTTAGCGTTGTTTTATTGTTTGTCTTTTGCTTTGTATTTGTATATTCGCTTCGGCTATAATCTTTTGTGAGACGAAGCGATTTACGACGTCAACGTACGAGGGCTATTCACCTCTAGCCGCCATATCGATCCCCAAGTGGTATCGAGCGAGAGAAAGCTTGTCGAGGACTAACCGCCACAACAAGCAACTTTCAAAATGATGGCTCCAACATCCATCCTCCGGTTTGAAGGAGAATTCAGTGGAAGAAGCGAATGGAGGTATTTTTTCAAACGGATTTTGATATAATGATTACAATGGAATCCGGTTTCGTTTTGCCTAGGGATGAAGAAGGGAAGCCGATAGAGAAATCTAGGTGGACCAAGAGGCAAAGAGAGGAGCACCTTGCAAACTCCAAAGCCAAGCACCATCTCTACAATGTGCTCCCTCAACAAGAGATCAACCGGATCGGAGAATGTGCTAGCGCCAAAGAGATGTAGGAGAAGCTTATAGAACTCCGTGAAGGCACATCCGAGGCCAAGCTAGCAAGGAGAGACCTCCTCCGCTCCCAACTATCCAATATAAAACTAGAAAAGGGAGAAAAGGTAACCTCACTACACTCTAGGTTTAAAGAAATTTTAATTGGGCTAACAAGTGTAGGTGAGAAGCTATCAAACCGGGACATGCTCATGAAGGCTATAGATGCCTTTCCCCGGTCCTCAAAGTGGAGCTCCATGGTGGACTCATTCTATATCTCAAAGAATTTAGAAGTGAGCACCTTGGAGGAGTTCTTCTCAACAATGGAACTCCACGAAACTAGGCTTGAAGGAATACAAGAGGAGCCTAGAATTCAACCTTCAAGAGGAGTAGCATTGTTGGCAAATAAGGGGAAGAAGAAGATGGAAATCCCCTCCTCCTCCGATGACGAAGCGTCTTCCTCCTCCTCCATGGATAGCACCGAAGAAGCCTATATGGTAAGGAGGGTAAGACGTGCATTTAAGAATTTTAGATTTGATAAATCTAATGATAGGAGTAGAAGACCAAGGGGGAAGGTCATATGCTACAATTGCCAAGGAGAGGGACACATAAAGGACAATTGTCCCCTCCTAAACAAAAGCAAAGAAGAGAAGAGGAAGAAGAAGAAGGGGAGCAAGAGAAAGGAAGAAGAAAAGAAGGCAAAAGAAAAGGGGAAGGCCAAAGCATTCAAAGCCAAGACATGGGATGATCCTTCCTCATCCTCTTCATCATCATCGGAAGAGGAGAATGCTTTGTCACCAATTCGGCCTTGATGGCCTTTGATGACTGGATTGCTCTTCCTCCGAAATGAAGGTTCAAGCTCAAGAGGAGAGAGCTCAAATGAAGGGGAGCTACATCATCCTCATCATCCAAGAAGAAGAGGACATGGAAACTATGGTAACCAACCTCTCACCTAATAAAATAGTTTCTATGATTTCTAGCTTAACTAGAGATTTATTTAGAGCTAAGAAGAAATACAAAAGCATGCTAGATCAAATTAAGGACCTAGAACAAAAATTAGAAAAAGCATGCTTAAATGAAAATGAAAATATTTCTTCTAGCTTAGATGATGCATGCTCACATGATTATATGCCTTTAAATGTTAATGCATGAGGAAAATAGGGCATTAAGGAAAAGGTAGATTACTTTAACCAAAGCCCAGAGAAATTCACAATTGGCTACAACACATTAAATATGATCTTAGGGAGCCAAAGAGCTAGTTTCAACAAGAAAGGCCTAGGATACAAAGAAAAGAAAAATGAAAAAGCCTACAAATGCCTTATAGCTAGGGGACAAGATAAAAAGAAAGTAATTGCTAGGAAATGGATCCCCAAGGAGTATTTAGTGAACCCAATAGGAAAGAATTTATTTTGGGTTCCAAAATCCATCCTTAAGGATTAGAAAACCCCTAGGGTAGTCAACCATATGAACTTGACCTATATCATATTTTGGTTGACTTAGGATGACGGGACAACATTTTTTAGATAGTGTTGGGTGATGATAACGTGCCCATAAATAGGTAATAATGCTTAAATCATGATGATTGATGTAATTCCTATGTATGTTTTAAATCATGATTTATGATTTTGATATTTGGCATGCTATCATGAGAAATAGGGTTAAATCATGCTTTAGGTGATAATTTGTTTATTATCATCGTATAATACCTAATGCATGATTATAATTTGATGGATACATGAGTTTCATGATCATAATGAGAAATTAAATCATATATGTCATTATGATCATGTAGGTTGTTAGGTTGATACTTAACCATGATAGAATTGCATGAATATATTGGTTAAGTATATACAAATACCCCCTAGGATGCATCTCACACTCACCATAGGCTACCATGATTGAAAACTTAGCATGAGTGAGATGTTAGGATGATACAAATGTCCACTAATGCCTATGGCATTTAGATGGTCATTTAAAGTATCAAAATAGCAATAATAGACCAATCATGGGGAAGGCTTATGTTTAATTCATAGATATATTGCCCAAAAATCATGGTTGGATATTTCATATGTTTTCAAAACAATTTCTTACCTTAAAATACATGTATTCATGTTTTGAAACAATTGGATGCAAAACTAGGTAGCTAACTTGATACTAGAATGATCAAAAACCTAGTGGTTTTTAGAGCTTTGATTTTAGCAAAAACAAGAAAATATAATGAGTTTTCATGAAAAACTATTTTTCCTCGATAGATATACTTAATAGAAATATGTTCCCAAATTTCATGATTTTTCGAATTTTCGAATTTATAATGCATTTCGAAATTCGTAAAAATCAAAAATTCGATTCTGTGCAGGCTACGACCATATCGATGAATGATCGGTAGAATCAGAATATCAAGGCCAAATTCAGTTTAGAAACCTACAACAAGTGGTAGAAATATACTGATGCCATCAACAAGTGGTACCCAATTTTAAATCAACTACATATTTTCCTCCATTATACTTGATGCCACGAGCTTATAACTTAGTGTTAATCTTTTGATAGTGTCAAAGGGGAGAAATAAGTATGTTTAAGTTAATCACTTTAGGGGAGAAAGATATTTTAGGGGAGAAATATATGATAGGGGAGAAAATTCGTGAGAGTTTATGGATTAAGGGGAATCAGATGTTGTTATATCATGTTTATCTTTACATGCTTTCTTACCTTAGAATTTATATCAATGTGCCACACATCAAAAAGGAGATTGTTAGAGCGATCTCGTAATATGGTTTTGATGGTGTGCAAAGGGTTTAAGTTAGTTTGATATGTTGATGTGATATGCGTAAGCGGGACTTAGTCAGTAATTCGCATACGTGGAGCCGTGGCGAGTTTCACATCTCATGACTCGTGCCTTAAGTCGGTGAAGGATAGCTTTGCGGAAGCCGTGCGCTTGGAGCATCCGAGGGACCGCCGGACGAGAAGCTTGGAGTGAAGCCGGAGGAAGTAGACTTCGAGGCAAGAGACGCGAAGGAGCATTGCAGAGCCGCGCCGATGCCGGCAGGGACGTGCCGAACGAAGAGAACTTCGGCGAGGGACTCCGAAATGAGTGAGCGATCAGTAACCCGGGGAAGGGTAGCTCTTAGGTGAAACTTAGTCATCCGCCAAGTGTCGGATGGGTTTTCGACACCCGATCCATGTAATGGCGGTGATCGCTTCCGAGTCGAGTGAGTTCGGTGGTATACGATCGACGGATTGCGCAGCCGATCGCCATACGTGGGGCGATCTAGAAGATCATCGATCACAAGGCGCAATGATCGGGTCAATAAGGGTTCTGGCCATTGAGGCGTTAAATGGATCAAGTGATCGACGGAAGTAGCCGATCACGAGGTCCATCACGATCCGCTAAGAGTTCCGCTGACTACAACGGTCGGGATCCGACGTGTTCGGAGGCCGTTGTAGTGACGGCAGTCGACTGCCAAGGGCGGCAGTCGACTGATGGCGGCAAACGGGAAGAAGTTAGCCCTCTCTATAAAAAGAGAGGGTGTGAGCCTTTGAGAGGCTAATGCTCATACTCCAAACGATCTTCCTAGTGCCCCACAAGCTCTAAACTCTTCTTACTTGTCTTTACTTCAATCCTATTGTAAGAAGAGTGATCTTGGTTGTAAAGGTTACCTCCACCTAGCTTAGTGCAAAGGAGAGACCATTTAGTGGATTGGTTTAACGGAGTGATTCACCGAGGACGAATCAGGGACCGTGGATTAGCGGCGTAGCCGTGAACCACGTTATACCATCGTGTTAGCGTTTGTTTTATTGTTTGTCTTTTGCTTTGTATTTGTATATTCCGCTTGCGCTAATCTTTTGTAGACGAGCAATTTACGACGTCCAACGTACGAGGGCTATTCACCCCCCTCTAGCCGGCCATATCGATCCCCTACATTCCCCGGAGCTAAGTGGATCGAAAAGGAAGCAAAAAAGAGTCTCCAATGAGAGGGGTCGACGCTCGCACGGCGGTTGTGCCTCGCAGATTAAGCCCGACGGCCGTGCTGCTCGGGTCGTCTGCACGACCGCGCCATCGCTTCAAACAAATGCGGCGGGTCATGTCCCCATAATCGGAAAAGTCAAAGAGACACGCTGAGTCATGCCATGCCGCGACCGTGTTGGCGGCGATGTTTCTACGAAAATTTGAGCAAGTTTAGAGATCCGAAGGATGGGGAAGCATGCCTATATAAAGAGAAGACACTTTAAAGACCAGGGAGGCAAGAGTTGCTATCAAATGGCCCCAAAAGCTCCAGAAATCAAGATCCGAAGGGAATTCGATGTCGAAAAAACCCCAAATCAACGCGTGGATTACAAACAAGGCTTCCCTCAATTGAGACTAAACTTTCTTGTCCCTTTTTCTTGTTTCGATTGTAATTTCTCTTTTTCCAATGTCTTTCGGTTGCAACTCCATTTCTATAGAGTAGATCTTGTGATTCTAGGACATGGGAGTTGCCCTTGGGTTTGTAAACATTCATATTCAGTGAATTCATATTTGTTTGCATTGTCTTCATTACTTTCATTGAATTTTACAACTATAATTGATTCTTGTTGATGATATGATTGTTTATGATCTGGTTCTGTTATGTTTACACGATCTTAATGTCAAAAGCACAATTTCATATCTTAGGGGTACGGGGATGGACCGAAAGGTGAATCTAATCCTCCGATCTGTAAAAAAATTGAGATGTGGAGGATTGACTATGAAAGTAGGTCGATTTGCCATGAGGATCAATAGGTTATCACAGAACTTAATGGATTTATTTTAAACCGAGACAATACAGTAGGAGAAGGCAACTTGTGGGACCATATGACAAAGGTATCCTTGAGAAAATAATCCCTCAGATCTGTCACTCTGAAAGTAAACATCGGATTAGAGTAGATAGTATAGTTCCAAAAGTTCACATTTGATAAAATAAGATAGTCTACCTACATGACCAATTATTGAGAATAGGGAATTAAATATAGATTTGATGTTTATAATCATTGTAGTGAAACCGAAATCCTAGAATTGTCCTCTCAATTCTGATTTCCTCTTCCCTTGCTCTCGATCTCTGAACTCTCGGGTTCCTTTCAAAATTCTTTGTTCCTTCTTTTTAATTCTTTATTTTTTCACTTGCACTTTCTAGTTTTAAAGCAAATTCTCAACCAACAGATTTGGTCCGGACAATTTACATTTACTTAGAAGATTAATATTCGATTTTCAATCCTCGTGGAATCAATATCTTTTATTACTTGACAACAACCGTATACTTACGGCACACAGTACACATTATATCAAGTTTTTGGCACCGTTGTCGGAGACCATTGCGCTGAGAAAGGGCACTTTGATGGCACCCTTCTCTCCCCCCGATCTCCAAAGTGTCTCTCTTTATATAGGTGTACTTCCCCATCCTTCGGATCTCTAAAACTTGCTCAAATCCTTAGAATCACCGTTGCCTGACACAATCGTGTCGCATGGCATGACCCCATTGTATTTCTCTTTTACTTTTCCATTTCGGGGGGGGGGGGGGGGACAATCCCCCTGTGCTTCGTTTGGGCAATAGAGCATGGTCGTACCAAATGGGACAACCCCTGGAGCACAGTTGTGCTAGACAAGAGACCCTCTCATGTCGGGCTTCAATCTACGGGGCACGACCATGCCAAGCGACACGACCCCCCGTGTTCGGTTCTGTGACCTCCGAAAAATGTCACATAAGGGACATGGTCGTGCCACCAGGCATGAAATTTAGCAAACTAAGACATTTAAAGACCACTCTATTAGCTCAATGATTTCCGAGTGTTCAATCTTTCTCTTGTGTGATAAAATCTCCTTTATAAATTTAGCAAACTAAGGCATTTAATGCAGAGCCTCAAGAAGTAAAATTTTCACATAGATGAACCTCATGATATTCACAAACTTATCAAATTCTTCATCCTTCTTAGCCTTAGTAAGCCGCTATGGAAAGGAACAGGCGGCACATATGTCCTCAAAGTTTCGACAGTACTTCTTCACTTATGCCCTTCTTCTCATATTCTTGACAAGTCTCTTCTCCACTCATGATCTTCTCAGTCTTGTTTTTCTCATCAGCTATATTGCTTAGTCCTCGTCTTCACAGATTTGGAGCTCCTCTAAACTCTTTCCACTTCTTAACACCATGGTATTACAATGTTCGATAGAGTTCTTTTTTATTTGCCCGGGGAATTTTTCCGGTGGTCTCGCTGAAGAACTTACAATATGAGCAATCTGTGTTTCTAGCATTTTAGTGTGACTTGTGAGGTTATCCATAGTAATCTTCAAATCTTTAAGTACCCCTTCAGTTTGTGAGTGTCTTTGTTGAACTAACTGTTTGCTTGAGTTTGTCACTATAAACCCCTCGATCATCTACTCAAGTTTAGATTTTGGGGGAGCTTGTTGTACTACAGATTGTTGCCTATACCCTCTTTGTAGCTGATAATTCTCTTAGTTATTTCTATATAAAAAGTTGGGATGATTCCGCCAGCCAGAAGTATAGGTATTAGAGTAAGGATTGTTTGGCATCAAGTTGAAACAGTTTACAGCATATACTTGTTTAACTTGGGCCCCTTGGCTGAAGGTAAGTCCTAGGCAATTTTCTCCGAAGTGTCTTGTCAAACCACAAATCTCGCAGCACATTAGCAAAGATTCACCGTGTTCGTACTTAATGAACCAAATCGTTTGCTGAGTGCATCCATCCTTGTTGCCAAGTGATCTACAGAGTTGACTGGGTACTTTCTTGAAACTTGTGTCGGATAACTTCACTCCGTGACCCATTGATGGTGGTTAAGTGCTACATTTTCTATTACTTCCTCTGCCTCTTCTATTGTTTTGTTCATTAGAGCTTCACCAGCTGCAAAGTCTAACAATACCTTAGTACCATAAGAAATTCCATTATAAAAGGTATGTATTACCAACCATCTTTCAAGTCCATGATGCAAACACTATTGGAGCAGACTTTTAAATCTATCCCAAGCCTCAAATAAAGATTCTCCTCTGTTTTCCCAAAGCTTGTTATCAGATGGCGCATATAAGCAATTTTACTTGGTGGAAAGAACTTATTAAGAAATTGTAGCTCACATTGATCCCATGAAGTTATACTTCCCATAGGAAAAGAGCGCAACCATAGCTTTGCTTTGTCTTTAAGCGACAATGAAAATAAGCTTAATCAGATAGCATCAGCCAAAATTCTATTGAGCTTTATCATAGAACACATATCCAGAAATATTTCCAAGTGTAAGTTTGGATCTTCCATGGGAGCTACCCCAAACTAGTTCTGTTGCACCATGTGGATTAATGCAGGTTTCAATTCAAAATTGTTGACTCCAATTATTGGACTAACAATGCAAGACCTCATTCCTCTAGTGCTTGGTATTGTATAATCTCAAGGTTGATTCTCCAAGTTTAACAGGTCGTTGTTTTATGGCAATTTATTTCCTTCCATGATTTTCTGTTCGGTTTGCCTTCGGTGAAAGGTTTGCCAATTTTAGGGTCGAATGGAAGTAAGTCGCCTGATCTGGAGTGTCTTCGCATGCATAATCAGTCACTTGAAAAAGGAACGTAAGAAAGTAGTGAAGTAGAAAAGGGGAAATGTAGTAAGGAAAAAAGAGAAAAGAAAATGCTAGAAAAAGAAAAACAATGAAAAACTAAAAAAAGGAAAAAGTCTAATCCAACCAATTCACAATTAAACCAATATCGATTTAAACCAATCCTCAGCAACGGCGCCAAAAAACTGTAAGTGCACGATTGTCATCAAATAATAAAAGATATCAATCCCACAAGGATTGAAAGTCAAGTACTGATCTACTAAGTGAATGAAAATTGTCTATATCAAATCAGTTCGTTGAGAATTTGCTTTAAAACTAGAAAATGCAAGTGAAAAAATAGAGAATTAAAAAGAACGAACTGGACTAGACTCAAGTTGGATCAAATATGACTTCATCTAAGGGCATAAAGGACATTTTGAGCTGGAGGAATCTGAGCCTTCATCCAGATCAGAAGCAGTTTAATCAAAAGGCTCAGATCTGTTTAATCCTGACTGTCCGATGAGATCTGATTGATCTGAGCCATCTATTTAAATCTGGAGAGATCCGATCCATACACTCAGATCTACACGTCTCAACCTTCCATCCAGATCAAGTTGATCGCGATCGGCCTTTCAGATTAATCAGATCCATTCATTCAAAGTCGAAGAATTCTCAGCCGTTGGATGCACAGCCCTTAAATGGATTAATCAGATTCATTAAGCCCTAGCTTTATTGGATAGCTGAGATTGAAGGGTGCTTAGATTGGACGGCCAAGGAAAATCACCATAAATTCCAACATCTTCCCAGCTTCTTCCATCGCGTGACAGAACACATAGCTCCACCCTTTCACACGTCGATCGCCCGACGCCGCCTTCCTCGCCGATCGCCAAAGAAGAAAGGAGATTCCCTCCAATCTCCGGTGACCGATGGTCCACTCCATCACCGCCCTCCACTGCCGGCAGCCACATCACCTTCATCCGCAGCCGGTTTCGACCCATCTCCGTCGTTCGTTCGACGCACAGCCATCCGTTCCACCTCCGATCGGAGGTGCCATCCACCACCGGCAGTCCACTCTCCATCTGACCAGCAGCTCAGGCAGCCACCTCCACCACCGGCAGCAGCTCCACAGCACCACCGGAAACTCTTTCACAGCTCCAGCCAACTCCTTCGTCGATCAACCTATTTTTCAACATTTTCTTATTGTTTCTTGGTTTAGTTGTATTGAATGTTTGTAATCAAATTTCCCTTTCATGTTTTGATTTGCACGCATTTGGTTTAATTTGTTGCATGCTTACATATTGTTCGGTGAAATGCTTCTTAGAGTAATTAGGTTGTAGTTCATTAGATTAAATTTAGTTAGTTGCTTTCTTTTAATCATGTTCATGCATTAGATTTCGTTGATGCATTGCTTATTTTATTTGGTTGTTAGTTAAATCTCTTCTTCCCTTGAGGCCTAGCAGCCGCCTTCACCTTCCTTCCATCCATTTTCCTCCACGGATTCGAGGAACCGCTTATCGAGAGATTTCGGCGACCTCCTCCATCTCCACAGCTCATTCACCTTCTCCTTCGGATTCGAGGAGTTCCGCCCCGACGACACTTCTTCGAGCTCAACTGGATCCGTGAGAGTTCAGAGTATCTATCAAACTACTAGATTCAAGAGTTTGCATCATCCCACATCCACTGCCGTTTACGGAGTCTCGATTGAGCTTCATTAGACTTAGCCGGAGGAACTTGTTCATTCACCGGGCCTATCTTGGGTTGATTAGATCATTTATTTCCTTTTCCAGTTTTTATTGCTTTAATTCCTGCATTGTTTGATTTAGTTGTTGCATGTTAGTTTAGAGTTTTAATTACCTTGCAACCGTAGGTTAGAGCTCAAATTCTAAACCCCCATTTACATTAAAAAATCCAAAGCAATAATTAGAAATCCTAAGTTTACTATTCTATCAATTACACTCGTTGAGAAATGATCCAAGTTATCCACTATGCTATATTAGTGTAGTTAGGGGGTTCGATAATTAATTTGAAACGGTACCACGACATACAAAATACCTGTAATCAAATTTTGGCGTCGTTGCCTGGGAGTATAATGATGTTTGGTAGACTTAAGATTGTTTGTCCATTTTTCTAAAAAAAAAATCAAAATTCAAAACTTTTGTTGAGGGCTTAATTCTTTTATGCCTTGTATATCCATGTGTTATATTTTGTTTGTTTCCTGTGTCTTTTAATATTATTTGTTAGTATTTCAGGAAAGACAGAAAATTCCTTTGAGCATGGATCCATATTATCATCAGTGTGGAGACTTCAGTGATGCTTACTATTCAGGCACTGGACAACAAGAGTATTACCAACCTAAAGATGATTATTATCAGTACTAGCCGCAATATCATCAGCCTGTTCCTCAGTATCATCAGTTTTATCAGCAGGACAGGTATAATTCAATTTCTGGTACATCTTTCCATAATTTTGATTCAGATTTCTGGTATGGGCACACACCACTCTATGCCCCTGAGCAGTCTCAGTGCTATCTACCCCCACCATCCATTGATTCTTACATGCCTAGTTGGGGAGATCAATCAAGTTACTGTGAAGAAACTCCTGCTCCCAGTCAAGAAAATATAAAGACACTAGAAAAATTAGCATCATTTCTACATCAATATCAACAACAAATGAATGATAGTCATCAGCAGATACAGAACATGTAAATCCTGCTGGATCAAATTGCATCATCCATCAGCCAGACACAAGCACAAGATTCCTCCCAGTTTTCCTCAGAGATAATTTCTGATGGTAGTGATGTGCTTGAGGAGATGGATTGCAAAGCTGGTGATATTTACGCTTCTACCTCTGCAGCTCTACAGGACTCCTCTGCTGATGTGCATGATGATGATGTATTATCTGATGCTCAAGATAATGATGAAGTTGCTTCTGTGGTCGATAACTTGCAGGATGATACTAGCGGCTTAGATTTACTCTGTGATGTTGTTTGTGCCCTAGATTATTCTGAAGAAAAGGAGCAGTTTCCATATACTAGTGCCCAGACTTGCCAGCCATACCAAAAGACAAGTGAGACAGTGGCGGCAAGCAATTCTGATGAGCTGATTCTCATGGAAGTGGTGGATAGCTGGAGAAGCCCCAGACTGGACACTTTCATCTCAGCCAGAGACTCCAACACCTCTGCTGATGAAGGCCCGAACATTCCATGCAATAATCCAGCCTCAAGGCTGGACACTTTATCTGAATCGTCTCCGACCACCAGAGATTACATATGATGAGGCGATGATATTGGAGGGAGCAAGACAAGATTATCACGATCACACCAAAAGTTGAATCTTCTTCAACCACCGGGACGGGATTTCTCTCGAAGCACTCCATGGCCTGCGTGGCTCCTCTTACTGAATCTTCTTCAACCGCCAAGACCTCAGGGGAGTTTGCTCCTTCTCATCTTTTTTTCTTTTTCTTTATATATACATTTCTTTTACTTCATTTGTTTTTATTTTAGTTGTTATGTTTTGATTGTTGAGTTTTCATTTTGTCAGTTTTTCAAATAAATTTCCTATGCATTCCTTTATATCATCTTAAAAGTCGTAAAAGCTAGTTAAATTTGATTATCGAGTTTCGGGGATTTATTGTCATGAATGGATTATTTGATTGCATGTGGTTACTACTTGGTGATGGATTCTATGTTGATAGACTGAGTTGATTATTTTTGTTTACCTAGTGAGGATTAAGCCTATTTTTATTGTTTGTGTGTGATGCACTTGTGGTTATTGTAACTCTAGAACTTGCTTTGATTCTTTCGAGACCACACAACAGTAGGTTTGCATGATTATTATAAAGGCAATCACATTTGTTTTCCTTCACTTCTTTTATCATCACATGCTTATTTGAATAACATTCTAGTCATTCATCCTTACATTTTTTTTCTTTCCTTCCATTACTTTCTTCTCTATTTCTATTTCTGGAAGTAGAATACTTGGATGATCCATGATGAGTGTTTTGCCTAGGATGGACAAAAGTTTAAGTGTGGGGGAAAGAGTAGCTCAAGAGAATTTAGTGTTAGCATAGGCAAGTCGTGTTTGATCACCATGAGCTAGCCATGCTCTTTATCTTTTTAGCTGAGCTTGATGTTGGAGCATAGGGAAGTGCACTGCATGTCGAAAAAAAAAAGTTTGAAAAAAAAAATTGAAAAAAAAAGTTGAAAAAAAAGAAAAAGAATAGACATTTGGGTGCCCATGAAATAAAAAAAAAAAGTATTGTGAAAAATTTTGACATGTTGTGCCATTTTTTATTCATGTGTGATAGTATTTTTGTTAGTGACATCCTCGTAACTCTTGAGAGATCTATTGTATATCATGAGTAGATTTGTATTGAAGTATGTGATAAGGGTTGTTTACATGTTTATTGGGTTGAAAGAAAAATTTTAGGGCAATGTTTTCTTGTACTCATCTATGTAGCATTCTAGTATTTCCATATCTTCTTGCATTTCTTTAGCTATTTCATTTCTTATCTTTCTTTTCTTTTACAGATATTGTCATTTTTCTTGTATTCATGTTTCCCTTACATTCTTAATAAGCCTTCAGTGATTATACATTCTTATGTGTATATAGTGGTGAAGGTAGAAGAAAAGCAAGCATATGGTAGTTCATAAACCATGAGTAACTTGAGTGAACTCCACTATTACATGCTTATGAGAGTGAGAGAAACCCCCACTTACCTTGTGAGACTTAATCATTCATAGTCTATTCAGGATGGATTGAAGTCACCATGTCTGTTAACCTGTGTAAGATTTGAGTTCATAATTGCTTGAGTCTTTGAGATTTGACAATCCTAAGTAACTTTCTTTCACGATTTTCTATGTATGATTTGGAATTGCTAGGGAAATATAACTTTAGTTTGTTTTTAGTTTTCTTTAGTTGCTCGAGACGTGTAAGAATAAGTGTGGGGGAATTGATAACTGTTATTTTGTCGTATTATTTTGGTCTTAATATCACTGTTTTAATCCTCTCGTGCGATTTATTATTGACATACTTTATGAGTTGGATTTATTTTTGGATCTTATTGTAAATTCTCCTAAATTTTGGACTTATATGCAAATTTTACATTTTATTTGTAAGAGATCGAGATGAGTCACTGGACTAGACTCAAATTGGATCAAATATAGCTTCATCTAAGGGTATAAAGGACATTTTGAGCTAAAGGAATATGAGCCTTCATCTAAATCAGAAGCAGTTTAATCAAAGGGCTCAGATTTGTTTAATCCTGACCGTCCGATGAGATCTGATTGATCTGAGCCATCTATTTAAATCTGGAGAGATCCGATCCATACACTCAGATCTACACATCTCAACCTTCCATCCAGATCAAGTTGATCGCGATCGACCTTTCAGATTAATCAGATCCGTTCATTCAAAATCGGAGAATTCTCAGCCGTTGGATACACAGCCCTTAAATGGATTAATCAGATTCATTAAGCCCTAGCTTTATTGGACGGTTGAGATTGAAGGGTGCTTAGATCGGACGGCCAAGGAAAATCACCATAAATTCCAACATCTTCCCAGCTTCTTCCATCGTGCGACAGAACATATAGCTCCGCCCTTTCACGCGTCGATCGTCCGATGCCACCTTCCTCGCCGGTCGCCGGAGAGGAAAGGGGATTCCCTCCAATCTCCGATGATCGATGGTCCACTCCATCACCGCCCTCCACTGCCGACAGTCACATCACCTTCATCCGTAGCCGGTTTCGACCCATCTCCGTCGTTCGCCCGACGCACAGCCATCCGTTCCACCTCCGATCGGAGGTGCCATCCACTGCCGTGATCCACTCTCCATCGACCAGCGGCTCGAGCGGCCAGCTCCACCACCGGCAGCAGCTCCACAGCACCTCCGATAGCTCTTTCATAGCTCCGGCCAACTCCTTCGTCGATCAACCTATTTTTCAGCATTCTCTGATTGTTTCTTGGTTTAGTTGTATTGAATGTTTGTAATCAAATTTCCCTTTCATGTTTTGATTTGCACGCATTTGGTTTAATTTGTTGCATGCTTACGTATTGTTCGGTGAAATGCTTCTTAGAGTAATTAGGTTGTAGTTCATTAGATTAGATTTAGTTAGTTGCTTTCTTTTAATCATGTTCATGCATTAGATTTCATTGATGCATTGCTTATTTCATTTGGTTGTTAGTTAAATCTCTTCTTCCCTTGAGCCCTAGCAGCCGCCTTCACCTTCCTTCCATCCATTTTCCTCCACGGATTCGAGGAGGAACTGCTTCATCGAGAGATTTCGGCGACGTCCTCCATCTCCATAGCTCATCCACCTTCTCCTTCGGATTCGAGGAGGAGTTCCGCCCCGACGACACTTCTTCGAGCTCAACCGGATCCGCAAGAGTTCAGAGTATCCATCAAACTACTGGATTCAGGAGTTTGCACCATCCCACATCCACTGCCGTTTACGGAGTCTCGATCGAGCATCGTTGGACTTAGTCAGAGGAACTTGTTCATTTACCGGGCCTATCTTAGGTTGATTAGATCATTTATTTCCTTTTCCAATTTTTATTGCTTTAATTCCTGCATTGTTTGATTTAGTTGTTGCACGTTAGTTTAGAGTTTTAATTACCTTGCAACCGTAGGTTAGAGCTCAAATTCCAAGCCCTCATTTACATTAGAAAATCCAAAGCAATAATTAGAAATCCTAAGTTTACTATTCTATCAATTACACTCATTGGGAAACGATTCGGGTCATCCACTATGCTATATTAGTGTAGTTAGGGGGTTCGATAATTAATTTGAAACGGTATCACGACATACAAAATACCTGTTATCAACGAGCTCTCGACTCCTTCGACTCCCAACATCTTGAGTCGCCGAACTCTCGACTCCCGCATCCACCTGGGTCTCCCGAGTCTCATTCCTTTTCTCCACTATCCCTCAAGACCAAAGTAGCTAGTCGAGGACCCGTTTTCAACAGTATCATCGTTATTATTAGAAATCTATAATTATCAAACTAATTGGACCCCTTCTCCATTAATAAGAATAGTTTCACAAGCAAAGCCAATATGGCAAGATATCATCCCATGACACTGTAGCAGCAAGCCAGCCTTTTATTATTCACTGCAAATTGCAAGTTGAATAACAGAGGGAGAGCAAGGTACGCCTTCTTAAGATGATTAAGGGACAAATTGACAAAATAAGTTTATTTTAAATAATGGGCACGATCCTATTTTGTATTTTCCCAGAATCATTAGATTGTCTCCTTATGCAAAGCAAGGAGAAAATTTGACAGATATATATCAGCATTAATCATGTGATCAAAGAGCAGGATTCTCCAATTAATGTAGCTAAAAAATCTTTCCAAATCATTACCAACTAGTTTCCTTAAACTTTCTATAAATCAAAAATGAATCTAGAACGACTTATATGTGCATATTTGTTAGTTCAGATGACCACCAGCTTAATGGAAGGTGAAAATTCATGTTAAATTTTGGAGACTAATCTTGCCACGAAGGCTAAATTTATTCTCTGTTTAATACAGGCATGTCCGGTGACACCAAGCGTACCTAGGACTAGAACACTCACTCACTTGGTTTAGTTCAGCAATAACAACATAGCGAATCAGGACACAGGTGTAGAGAAGATGCATAAAGACTGACAGTGCCAGCATAAGCAAAGAAGCAGGAGGGCCTGACAACTGATAATGAGTGACTAACCTGTGAAACTCTAAGCTATACCAATTCACCCTTGTGGATAGGGAAAGAGGTCAAACTCTTGAATCAAAGAACTTCCAAGGTCCGCTCTAATTATTTGTTCTCAGGGCCATTATAAAAAGATCAGCAAGGAATTTTGGCTAATTCAACTGACTTCATATGAAATTTCTGTGACATCCTATTCTTCTAGACATAATCTTAATTTCCTTTTGAATGGGTCTAGTTGATTGCTGTTTTAATACTATCATAACAGTTCGTCATCATTCATAGGAATATAGTCGAGAATGGAATATGGAAAGACCAGAATTGAAAAAGAAAAACACCAAGGGACATGTGGCTTAACTCCCCTACTAGAATGCCTCAAAATGTATTCCCTTGGGCGGTGGATAGGGAGTCAACATTTCACCATCCATGATAAGACAAATTTTTGCATTAGCAGAAGTTAGTGGTGGCAAACTCCGAACATATCTCTATATCCAAGGTGGCTTGGAATGGCTTGACATGACAACTGCGAATTATGGAACAATGATGTTAATGATGATGATGCCTGCTTTAAGAACTGTATGGTAAAGACAAGAAGCTAAAAGTGAACATAAAAGTAAAGAAGCATGAGAAGGGAAGAAATTCTGAAGATGAGCTAGAGAATGAAAGCTAAATGGGAAGGGTAAAAGTATCTAGACAATTGACGATTGAAAAGAGACAAATGGGGACAGTATGAACCAGTAAATATAACAAAGAAACATGTGTTGCAAATGCCCTCACTTGGACATCCAAGAAGCACCCATTCCAATGAATATTAAAATGCCACAAATAGACTGATATGATAACAGATAAGACTCAACATAGTGTATAAGTTGGCTTTGGGCCCATATATCCTAGTATAAGATCTCAAATACTATAATGTATTGAAATTCCAATAACTTTGAGTGAAGTAATACTCATATGGTTCTCTCAACTTTCTACAGAAGAAATTAGCTATTTTGAGGAGCTCACCAATGATTTAAGGGCTATTGCGTAGGGAATGGATGAATAAATGATTATGGAGATAGCTTGATGACTGAAGGAAAGGGAAAGATTAACCTTTGCCAAAATTTATTAACACATTTGCAAGAATGGATAGATACGTTGATGACTCCCATTGTATGGCATTGAGGTTGTCACAATTATTGCATTTCTAATATGAGAACCTTCCAAAGTCCTTTGATGAGATGCTGGATAAAGACAAAAGTGTGTAACAACAGAAAAAGTGCCAAAATGTCCAAGCTGAATTCTCATAAGAGAGGTGAAGAGGTAAGGCCAAGAATATATTCCCAAAACGAAAGACCTTATGATTGCCAAGGCCATTTGACTGTTGATGGCCACCAAGCCAATGAATATTAAAATGATGCAAATAGACTCTTACAGTGACAAATAAGATTTGACATAGTATATAAGTTGGCTTTGGACCCATATATCCTAGTATAAGATCTCAAATTTTATAATTTGTCAAATATTCCAATAACTTTGAGTGGAGTAATACTCAAATGGTTTTCTCAACTTTCTAAAGAAGAGATTAGCTGTTTTGAGGAGCTAACCAATGATTTAAGGTCTATTACATAGTGAATGAATAAATAACAGATGATGTAGATAGTTTGATGAATTGAAGGAAAGGGAAGGATTAACCTTTGTCAAAATTAGTTAATGCATTTGTAAGAATGGATCAGCATGTTGATGGCTCCATCATATCTTAGGCATTGAGACTGTCATAATTGTTGAATTCCTAATAGGAGAAGTTTCCAAAGACCTTTGAAGACATGCTGGATAAAGACAAAAAGTGAGCAACAACAGCAAAAGCGCCAAAATGCCCAAGCTGATTTCTCATAAAAGAGGTGAAGAGGTAAGGCTGAAAGATAGATTCCTAGAACCAAAATCCTTATGGTTGCCAAGGTCATTTGACTGTTGAAAGCGATCAATAGTAGATAGATGGAAGACTTCCCTAAGACATGCCAAGATTCAAAATATTATTGCAGGTTAAAACATTCTTCCAGTGCCTCAACAAATCAGGTTGATTTTGCATGAAAATTATAATAATAAGCATGTTGATATCATCATGATTTGAAGCACGATAATGAGGATTGTTGACATTTGAAGTGGCACGTATTGAAGATAATCAAGAAGGGATAGCTAAAATATATTGCAGGCAGGCAAAATAGTACCTCACCTCATTGAAGTGGGATTTCATTCCACATCAATTTAATGTCATTATTAGAGGTCTAGTTATGGATGAGACTCTGAGAGTGGTACAAAGTCTAACACCTAGCAGATGTGTCTACATTCTGTCTGATTATGAATATTCCTACCACAATGTGGGCAAATATAGTTCAAGCCGGTCTCAGAGAATCTAGAGTATCTTAATATAGTGTGATAGGAGATGTTGAAGTCCGCATCAGTTAATCTAATAGAGGGCTCATTAGAGTCAACAAATACGAGTCAGAAAAGTGCAGAACTAAAAAGGGGTACAATGCATAACCTGAGGTCAAGCAGACAACTTTCTTGTTTGTCTATTTGGCAAAACTGGTTTAAGCTAACCAATTGACTTGACTTAACTTAGACTTTAACAAGTTAGGGATTGATATTAGCTTGTATGATCTGTATGCAGGTTAGAAGCAGATGTCATACTATCCCAAACTTGCATTAGCTCTACAAGTCAATGGAGAACTTAAAGCCAAGGAAATCAAGGTCATTGTATGTTTTGAGAAACTGAAGAACATGACAGAGAAATTTAGTTATTTCGCAGTAGAGGTCATAGCTTGCAGCTATAATGGGAAGGCTGATGGTATATCCAAGTTTTGAAAATAGACCAAAGTTGTCCTATGAGAATGATCAAGAAATCAATGTAGACATAGTCAGTTCTAAATATCATATCTGAGTTGTACTTCATGAATGAATCTATGGAGATCACATTGGGGCAACGGTCATACAAATACTCACCTGTGCTAATTTGGGAAGGGGTTAGACTCTTGGATCAAAGAACTGCCTACACTCTGCAGCAACTCCAACATGAGGAGAGAGCACTTTGGTCAGTTCAACCAACTTCAGCTGGATATTTCTATGACCTCCTTTTTGCATCTTCCTAAATCATAGTTTCCTCTGGCTTGGATATCATTGTAAACCAATATTAAGTCTTTTTTAGTTGATTCATTTAACTGTTATTGTAATTTGACCATAACACTGTTTAAACAACATGCATAGCACAATAAAGCAAATGAAGCATGAATCCACAAATACATACATATGCCTTTTATGTTTATAAGATGTTTCACCTTCAAGACGATAGAAAGGAGAAACACTTTTCGATTTTTTTTTAGCACTCTATAACCATAAAAAAATTGAATAAAGAGCGCGATGAACTAAAATATCCAGTAGATTAAATAAAGAACATGATAAACTAGAATAACTTATATTTTATAAGTTATCAGATGACAATTACTGCTTTATGAATTAGTGGACACCAGAAAGGAGTCAGCAAGTGCAGCTGAATATTTACACGGAGTACCTACAGTACTCTACCAAGCAGTATAGTATCTTAATTCTTTTGCACAAACCATAGAAATAATAGTTGTTTATTTCCTGAATTCCTCTTTTCTCCATCTGACATATACTAATCAACCTAGGGCATAGCTGTTACTGCTACTACATCAATGATTCGCCTTGTATTAAACCTAATTTTAGATACAGAGTAGACGTACGTTTAAAGTCGAGGTGACTTTTTCAGTTCAAGTAAAAAAACAAAACACTAAATTTACTCCTTTTAGCGGATCTCATGCAGCTTGAGAAATCATGATCTAAGCAGAACCATGTTTTTAGTGATCACTATGTATATCTGGAAATAAACGAGATCAACTAGTAAAGCTAAAATCAGTGGCAGAAGGATATAAAACTAGAGACATAGAGGGGGACCTCGAGGAACTGGATCTCTTGACTAAGCCGAGCGATGGACGCCGATAAGCGGTGCTTCCCCAAAAAGTCGCCTGTGCGCGTCGCCTGACGCATAGACGGAGGCAGCGGGAGCGCCTTCGGCCCTTCCCCTTCTCCTCCGTTGGCCGCCATAATATCTCCTCCGTTGGCCGCGATAATATCTCTCCAACCTCCTTCGGGTGCGTCTGTAATCAATCAATGGATCGTTCAGAGGATGGGATGGGGGGGGGTTGTGTGAGAGAGAGAGGGAGGTGGGGGTGGAAAAAAAGGAGAAATTTCTTTCGCCGGCGAAAAGAAAGAAAAGAATACAAAGAAGACGACGACGACGTATATATCATGTTTACTTAGATAATGTATTTTTCAAGTGTGTTGTATCTAGAATAAATCCTAACCATAAGAGGTTTGTACATGTCAATCTGAAAACATAAGAAGAATAGCTGAAAAGGAACTAGTGAGGCCACTGTCATTGCTAAAGTCTCAAACTATATTATGCCTGTTATAAAAGTAAGCAAAAGAGAGTGTCATAAAAGTCTAAAAATATTGTAAATATCTCTAATGCTTTGGATTTGTTACATTTAGATCTTTTTTTATTGTGGCACTATTAAATCATTTAATGGTAGTAAATATTATTTGGTTATTATTGATGATTACACTAAATATGCTTAGACATTTTTCTTAAAACATAAGGATGAAACAATAGACATTTTTATTTCTTTTAGTAGAAGAGTTGCAAAATGAGAAAAATACAACCATTAAAACTCTTAAAAGTTATCATGGAAGGGAATTCCAAAACACTCGATTTAAGGACTATTGTTTAGAAAGGGGGTATAGATATGAATTTTTTGTTCCAAGAACACCCCAACAAAATGGTATTATGAAAAGGAAAAATTGGACCTTACAAGAAGCATCGAGAAGCATGCTCAATGAGTATGCTCTTCCAAGCTACTTGTGGGCCGAAGCTGTAAGCATAGCCTGTTATGTTCAGAACAGGGTGTTGATACATGAGTTTCTAGGAAAAACATCACATGAACTATGGTTTGGGAAACCACCAACAGTCAAGCACCTTAGGGTGTTTGGTTGCAAGGTGTTCATTCTAAATACCAAAGATTATTTAGGTAAGTTCATTGCTAAAGGTGATGAAGGCATCCTTGTAGGGTATTCTTCTATTAGCAAGGCATATAGAGTGTACAATAAAAGGTCAAAATTGATAGAAGAGTCACAAAATGTTGTGTTTGAGGAAGATGAAAAATCTGGTGATTCTCGGGAAATTGATGAAGAAATCAAATTTGGACTAGAGAATATTAGATTATATGAAAACACTAAAGTAGGGGAAGCTAAGATTGAGTCTGATGAAGAAAAGTCTAGGCTACAAGGGTCATTGCTTGAAGATGTATCAAACTACCAAGTACTTGAAACGTCTCAAGCACCAAGATCCATTAGGACAAGTAGTAGTCATCCCCATGGTTAGATTATTGGAGAACTTCAACAAGGGGTGAGGACTAGATCATCTTTTAGGAATGAAGGAGTTTAAGTGGCACTGATCTTAGAAATTGAACCAAAGGTAGTAGAAGAGGTCTTGCTTGATTATAATTGGATCTTAGCAATGCAAAATGGAGCAAGGACAATTCGAAAGAAGCCAAGTGTGGGACTTAGTTCCGAGACCGAAAAAAATTTCTATAATTGGTACCAAATGGGTATTTAAGAATAAGATGAATCATAAGGGAGAGATAATCAGAAATAAGGCAAAGTTAATTGCCAAAGGATATAATCAGATTGAGGGATTAGATTATGAAGAGACCTATGCCCTAGTAGCCCGACTAGAGTTCATAAGACTTATGCTAGCTTTTGTTGCATATAAAGGCTTCAAACTTTATCAAATGGATGTGAAGTCTGTCTTCTTGAATAGGGTAATTAAGGAAGAGGTATATATTGAACAGTCACTGGGGTTTGAAAGTATAGACTTTCCAGACCATGTGTACAAACTGAAAAAGGCTCTTTATGGGCTGAAACAAGCACCTCATGCTTGGTACGAAAGGTTGTCCACATTCCTTGTAGAGAAAGATTTAAGAAGAGGTCAGATAGATCTCACACTATTTCTGAAAAGAGATGGTGAGAACATTTTTGTGGCCCAGGTTTATGTCAATGACATAATCTGTGGCTCAAATAATTAGGATTATCTGAATGAGTTTATAGGACACATGGAGAATGAGTTTGAGATGAGTCTTGTAGGAGAACTAACATTCTTCCTTGGACTTGATATCAAACAAACAAACGAAGGTATATATGTTTATCATTCTAGGTATGCCATGAATCTTCTAAAGAAATTCAATATGGAGAATTCAAAGGAGATATCTACCCCTATGGCACAAAATACGAATATAGGAAGTGACAATGGTGGAAAATCTATGGATTTGAAATATTATAGAAGTGTAATAGGTAGTTTACTTTATTTCACAGCAAGTCGACTTGATATTTTATATGCTATGGGTGTGTGTGCTATATATCAGTCATGTGCTAAGGAGTCTCATCTAAGTGTTGTGAAAATAATAATGAGATATCTCAAAGGCACTATTAAGGTTGGCTTGTGGTACCCTCGCACTGAATCATTTGATTTGGTTGGATACATTGACTCTGATTATGCTGGATGCAAATTAAATAGGAAGAGTACGAGTGGGGGATGTCAGTTCCTAGGTTCTTCACTAGTGAGTTCGTCGAGTAGGAATCAACATTGTGTTGCTCTCTCCACCACTGAGGCTGAGTATATAGCCATGGGGGAGAGTGTATCACAATTGTTGTGGATGACTCACACGTTGGAGGACTATGGGTTGTCATACAAGAATGTACAAGTGTTGTGTGATAACATGAGCACTATTAATTTGACAAAGAATCCTGTCCACTACTCTAGGACGAAGCACATCGAAGTGAAACACCATTTTATTAGAGATTATATGGCTAGGGGAGATGTTGTACTCAATTATGTTGAGTCAAAATCTAACATAGCTGATATCTTCACTAAATCACTTCCTAAAAAGGAATTTAGCCACTTGAGAAGAGAATTAGGCATGTATGTTACTGAGTGAGTAATAAATCTTCCATGATCATAAGGCCTAACTCATCATAACAAGAAGAAATTGGAAAATCCAGATAACTTGGGAAGCATCTCATACAAACTATAGGGTTAACAAAAACTATTTTTGTATTGCTAGTTGGTGGGGTAAGATGTTTAGGTATAACCAACTCATCCGAAATGCTCTTTGCATCCTTGGGTAAGGAGGTTATCGAGATAGCGATGATTAATTTGACCAATTATAGGGAAGACCAATGCATAATTTATGTGCATTTGGTTCGAAGATCATAATTGGACATTCTAACCAAGTAAAATTGGTTGGATCCCTTAAGATAATTGCAACCCTAAGGTTAATTTCTTAAAATGTTTTGAAAACATGTCCTTTTCACTACGGTGAATCCTATCTAGTTGTAGAAATCACTATTAGAGGTGGTGATACAAGTAGATGAAAACACTAAAGGTTTTCATAATTTTGAAAATTGTATCAATTAGGATAAATCTTAGGTAGATTAATTTACACATATTTTTCTCTGTGGGAGTTTGATGTTCAAATTCTATACGAAAATTTTCAAGATTTATTGAATATTTTGGAATTAAATATGAGTTTCTGAAGATCGATCTGAAAAACTGCACAGTTTCACTTATCAGTGAACAGTCGAGGCGGCGCCTTGACTGGGTTTTGTATGAGACCGAACATAATCGAGTTGTTCATGACTAGGAGCTCAACTAAGCTTCTGGTCGAGGTGCAGCCTCGACTGATACACTCACTAGATGTGTTGCGTAGGCCACAGAGTCGAGTGGACCTCGACCAGCGGCTCGACTGCTTGTTTTGCAAGCTTACAGGGTCGAGTAGACCTCGACTGGGCACTCAACTACACACCTCCAAAAGAAAGAAGGCCTCGACTAGAGATTCGACTGGACCAGTTTAGTTACTTTAGGTTGGTTTACCACTTCTAATACTAGAGAATGCTTGAGGAAGCTTAACAACGGTAAACTTACAATTAAAATGAATAGGAAAGGGAGGTGATTTCAAAACTTAAAACATAAAAAATGCCGATAGCATTAAGGGGGAGGGTTTTGAGTGTGTACATATCCTTAACCTTGGTCGATATCTGATTTATCATAATCTTATCGAATACCTTTGATGTACGATGATCTGATTTAATATCTGTGATTACAAAACCCTTTTCGGTGTTTGCCAAAAGGGGAGGAGAGAGTGTTTATAGTTTAGTCTGTCACTATTCTCTAATATGTGATCAAACATGTGGGTAGAGTGACCTAAATTTAAACGGGTTGTTAAACATAAAAAAGGGGGACACTGTTGGAGCTGAAAGCTCCAAGTTATGTTTTGGTGTTTGACAAAGGTTTAAGTGTGAGAAATTCAAGGGTGGACCTTGGTGAAAAGTCCATGATGGTGTAGGGGATCGGTACGGCCGGCTAGAGGGGGGTGAATAGCCCTCTTCGAATGGATGTTGGAATTCCCGCGTTCGTTTGCTCGTCTACAAAAACTTAGCGCAAGCGGAATATACAAATACAAATAGACAAAGCAAAAGATAAACAATAAAACAAACGCTAACACGATGGTGTAACGTGGTTCACGGCTACGCCGCTAATCCACGGTCCCCGATTCGTCCTCGGTGAATCACTCCGCTAAACCAATCCACTAAATGGTCTCTCCTTTGCACCAAGCTAGGTGGAGGTAACCTTTACAATCAAGATCACTCTTCTTACAAATAGAATGGAGTAAAAGCGAGTAAGAAGAGTTTAGAGCTTGTGGGGCACTAGGAAGATCACTTGGAGCATAAGCATTAGCCTCTCAAAGGCTTACACCCTCTCTTTTTATAGAGAGGACTGATTTCTTCCCGTT
Organism: Wurfbainia villosa; assembly: GCA_025175895.1. NCBI lineage: Eukaryota > Viridiplantae > Streptophyta > Magnoliopsida > Zingiberales > Zingiberaceae > Wurfbainia > Wurfbainia villosa. The sequence continues at coordinate 59,951,099 of CM046002.1, forward strand.
GGCCGCCATCGATCCCGCCAGCGGCGATCATTGCCGTCCTCTACGGCCTCGAACACGTCGGATCCGAGTTGTAGTCAACGAAACTCTTGGCGATCGGATGGACCTCATCGATCGGCTCTTCCGTAATCTTGCCCGATCGGTATGAATACATCATGAAACCCTATTGATCGGTCATTCTGCGCCTTGGCGGTGATCGATGTCTTGCGATCGGCCGCGTATGGCGATCATTGCTGGCCTAATCCGGTCGATCGTATACGGTCGAACTCACTCGACTCGGAAGCGATCATTGCCATGACATGCGATCGGCGGTGTCGAAAAACCCATCGACACTTGGCCAAATGGCCAAGTTTCACCTAAAACTACCCTTCCCGGGTTACAATCGCTCACTCTCATTTCTCGGAGTCCTCGCCTTGAAGTTCTCTTCATTCTCGGCCCGTCCCTCGGCGACATTGGCGCCGCGGCTCTGCAATGCTCCTTTGCGTCTCTTGCCTCGAAGTCTACTTCCTCCGGCTTCACTCCAAGCTTCTCGTCCGACGGTCCCTCGGATGCTCCAAGCGCACGGCTTCCGCAAAGCTATCCTTCACCGACTCAAGGCACGAGTCATGAGATGTGAAACTCGCCACGGCTTTATGTGCGAATTACTAAGTCCTGCACGACTTCAACGCACATATCAAATCAACATATCAAATTAACTTAAACCCTTTGCCACACCATCAAAACCATATTACGGCAAGAGATTGCCTTAACAATCTCCCCCTTTTTGATGTGTGGCAATTCGTTTAATTTAGGTAAAAACATTTGATATAAATTCTAAGGTAAGAAAGCATGTAAAGATAAACATGATATAGCAACATGCAACTCCCCCTTAATCCATGAAACTCTCTATGCAAATTTTCTCCCCCTATCATATATTTCTCCCCCTAAAATATATTTCTTCCCCCTAAAATGATTAACTTAAACATAAATTATTTCTCCCCCTTTGACACCATCAAAAAGAATAACACTAAGTCATAAGCTCATGGCATCAAGTATAATGGAGGGAAAATATGACAAGTTGATTTAAAATTGGGTACCACTTGTTGGTTTACAAACTGAAATCGACCTTCAATGTTCTGATTCTGAGGCCACGATCATTTCTATCGATTATGGCGGTCGGTAGCCACAAAGAATCAATTTGATTTTACGGGAATTTGAAATGCATTATAAATTCCAGAAAATTTGAAAAATCATGAAATTTGGGGAACATATTTCTTTTAAGTATATCTATCAATGAAAAATAGTTTTTCATGAAAACTCATTATATTTTCTTGTTTTTGCCAAAAATCCAAACACTTGAAAAACCACTAGTTTTTGAGCATGTTAGTATCCATTTTAACACCTAGTCTTGCTTTGAATTGTTCCAAAACATGAATACATAGATTTTAGATTAAGAAATTGTTTTGAAAACATATGAAATATCCAACCATGATCTTTGGGCAATATGTCTATGAATTAAACATAAGCCTTCCCCATGATTGGTCTATTATTGCTATTTTGATACTTTAAATGACCATCTAAATGCCATAGGCATTAGTGGACATTTGTATCATCCTAACATCTCACTCATGCTAAGTTTTCAATCAAGGTAGCCTATGGTGAGTGTGAAATGCATCCTAGGGGGTATTTGTATATACTTAACCAATATATGCATGCAATTCTATCATGGTTAAGTATCAACCTAACAACTTACATGATCATAATGACATATATGATTTAATTTCACATTATGATCATGAAATGCATGTTTTCATCAAATTATAATCATGCATTAGGTATTATATGATGATAATAAACAAAGTATCACCTAAAGCATGATTCAAACATATTTCTTATGATATCGTGCCAAATTTCAAAGACATAAATCATGATTATAAATATACATAGGAATTACATCAATCATCATGATTTAAGCATTATTATCTATTTATGGGCACGTTATCATCACCCAACACTATCTAAAAATGTTGTCCCGTCATCCTAAGTCAACCAAAATATGATATAGGTTAATTCCATATGGTTGACTACCCTAGGGTTTTTCTAACCCTTAAGGATGGATTTTGGAACCCAAAATAAGTTCTTTCCTATTGGGTTCACTAAGTATTCCTTGGGGATCCATTTTCTAGCTATTATCTTCTTCTTATCTTGTCCCCTAGCTATTAGACATTTGTAGGCCTTTTCATTTTTCTTTTCCTTGTAGCCTAGGCCTTTCTTGTTAAAACTTGCCCTTTGGCTCCCTAAGATCATATTTAAGGTGTTGGAGCCAATTGTGAATTTCTCTAGGGCTTTGGTTAAATAATCTACCTTTTCCCTTAAGGCCCTATTTTCATTTATACATGCATCACTAACATCTAATGGCATATAGTTATCATGTGAGCATGCATCATCATGGCAAGAAGAAATATTATCATTTACATTTAAGCATGCTTTTTCTAATTTTCGTTCTAATTCCTTAATTTGTTCAAGCATGCATTTGTTTTTCTTCTTTGCTCTAAATAAATCCTTAGTTAAACTAGAAATCATAGAAACTATTTTATTAGGTGAGAGGTTGGTTACCATAGTTTCCATGTCCTCTTCTTCTTCGGATGATGAGGATGATGTAGAAGCTCCCCCTTCATTTGAGCTCTCTCCTCTTGAGCTTGAACCTTCATTTTCGGAGGAAGAGCAATCCAAGTCATCAAAAGCTATCAAGGCTAAATTGGTGACAAAGGCATTCTCCTCTTCCGATGATGATGAAGAGGATGAGGAAGGATCATCCCATGTCTTGGCCTTGAATGCTTTGGCCTTCCCCTTTTCTTTTGCCTTCTTTTCTTCTTCCTTTCTCTTGCTCCCCTTCTTCTTCTTCCTCTTCTCTTCTTTCTTTTTCTTCTCTTCTTTGCTTTTGTTTAGGAGGGGACAATTGTCCCTTATGTGTCCCTCTCCTTGGCAATTGTAGCATATGACCTTCCCCCTTGGTCTTCTATTCCTATCATTAGATTTATCAAATCTAAAATTCTTAAATACACGCCTCACCTTCCTTACCATGTAGGCTTCTTCGGTGCTATCCATGGAGGAGGAGGAGGCTTCATCGGATGAGGAGGGGACTTCTATCTTCTTCTTCCCCTTGTTTGCCATCAAGGCTACTCCTCTTGAGGGTTGAATTCTAGGCTCCTCTTGTATTCCTTCAAGCCTAGTTTCGTGGAGCTCCATTGTTGAGAAGAACTCCTCCAAGGTGCTCACTTCTAAATTCTTTGAGATATAGAATGAGTCCACCATGGAGCTCCATTTTGAGGACCGGGGAAAGACATCTATGGCCTTCATTACCATATCCCGGTTTGATAGCTTCTCACCTACACTTGTTAGCCCAATTAAAATTTCTTTAAACCTAGAGTGTAGTGAGGTTACCTTTTCTCCCTTTTCTAGTTTTATATTGGATAGTTGGGAGCGGAGGAGGTCTCTCCTTGCTAGCTTGGCCTCGGATGTGCCTTCATGGAGTTCTATAAGCTTCTCCCACATCTCTTTGGCGCTAGCACATTCTCCGATCCGGTTAATCTCTTGTTGGGGGAGCACATTGAAAAGATGATGTTTTGCCTTTGAGTTTGCAAGGTGCTCTTCCCTTTGCCTTTTGGTCCACCTAGATTTCTCTATTGGCTTCCCTTCTTCATCCCTAGGCAAAACGAAACCGGATTCCATTGTAATCATTATATCAAAATCCGTTTCGAAAAATACCTCCATTCTTTTTCCACCAAGAGAATTCTCCTTCAAACGGAGGATGGATGTTGGAGCCATTTTGAATGTTGCTTGTTGTGGCGGTTAGTCCTCGACAAGCTTTCCTTAACTCGATACCACTTGTAGGGGATCGATGCAGTAGGCGGCTAGAGGGGGGTGAATAGCCCTCTTCCAATGGATGTTGGAATTCCCGCGTTCGTTTGCTCATCTACAAAAACTTAGCGCAATCGGAATATACAAATACAAATAGACAAAGCAAAAGATAAACAATAAAATAAACGCTAACACGATGGTGTAACGTGGTTCACGGCTACGCCGCTAATCCACGGTCCCGGATTCGTCCTCGGTGAATCACTCCGCTAAACCAATCCACTAAATGGTCTCTCCTTTGCACCAAGCTAGGTGGAGGTAACCTTTACAATCAAGATCACTCTTCTTACAAAATGGAGTAAGCGAGTAAGAAGAGTTTAGAGCTTGTGGGGCACTAGGAAGATCACTTGGAGCATAAGCATTAGCCTCTCAAAGGCTTACACCCTCTCTTTTTATAGAGAGGGTTGATTTCTTCCCGTTGGTCGCCATCGATCATGCGCGCCAGCGGCGATCATTGCCGTCCACTACGACCTCGAACACGCGTCGGATCCGGCCGTTGTAGTCAGCGGAACTCTTGGCGATCGGCCCGATGGACCTCATCGATCGGCTGCGCCTCCGTCGTCGGCCGATCGGCTATGAAGCGATACGTTGGCGAAACCCTATTGATCGGTCATTTGCGCCTTGGCGATCGGTGATGGTCTTCGATCGGCGCCCGCGTATGGCGATCGGGCTGGCGCCTAATCCGATCGATCGTATACGGTCGAACTCACTCGACTCGAAGCGATCATTGCCATGACATGGCGATCGGCGGTGGTGTCGAAAACCCATCCGACACTTGGCCAAATGGGCGAGATTTCACCTAAACTACCCTTCCCGGGTTACAATCGCTCACTCTCATTTCTGAGTCCCTCGCCTTGAAGTTCTCTTCATTCTCGGCCCGTCCCTCGGCGGCATCGGTACGGCTGCGCAATGCTCCTTCGCGTCTCTTGCCTCGAAGTCTACTTCCTCCGGCTTCACTCCAAGCTTCTCGTCCGGCGGTCCCTCGGATGCTCCAAGCGCACGGCTTTCGCAAAGCTATCCTTCACCGACTCAAGGCACGAGTCATGAGATGTGAAACTCGCCACGGCTCTATGTGCGAATTACTAAGTCCTGCACGACTTCAACGCACATATCAAATCAACATATCAAACTAACTTAAACCCTTTGCCACACCATCAAAACCATATTACGGCAAGAGATTGCCCTAACAGATGGGTAGTTCCTTAGCAGGTGAGAAATCAAAGGGTAGACCTTGATGAAAAGTCTAAGATGGGTAATTCCTTGGCAGGTGAGAAATCCAAGGGTGGACATTGGTGAAAAGTCCAAGATGAGTAATTCCTTGGCAGGTGAGAAATCCAAGGGTGGACCTTGGTGAAAAGTCCAAGACAAGTATTCCTTGGTAGTAGGGAAGTTCCTTGCAGAATGGTAAGGTGAAAAGTTCAAGAATGACTTATGGTCGGAGTCTTGGTGAGTAAAGGGCCTCTGGGTAGAGTCTTTACTAGGCGTGTTTTAGTCTTAGAGCTGACTGAAACAATGGGTCTTAAGGACAACAATGAGCTAACACCTCAACTGTTGCCTTTACTGCATTCATCAGGCGGAGGCACTTGTCGTCGGCAAAGTACAGTCGAGTCGGCGCCTCGATTGGTCAAGGAACAGTTTAGGCGGCACCTTGACTGGTCTTGTGTAGAAGCCAACGGTGGTAGGAGAAGCTCGACTGCTGCAGGACGAGTTGCAGTCGAGGCAACACCTCGACTTGTCCAGAGCAGAAGCAATCAGAAGCGAGACATGCTCGATTGACACCTCGACTAATGCAGGACAAGTTAGGAACCTTATCTGGTTCGACTGGTGCAGTCGAGGTGCCTCCTCGACTGGCCTTAGGCAGGAACGAACATAAGCAAGTCTCGCTCGACTGTCGCCTCAACTGCTGCAGAAGATGTTAGGGCAATCAACCCATGTGATATTGTTTTGATGTATGTTGCAAAGGGTTTGAGTTAGGTTGTTATTGTTTTGATATGTGCGTTGGAGTCTTGTAGGACTTAGTAATTCACACATGGAGCTTTGGTAAGTTTCACCAACTCACAACCTCGTGCTTGAGTCAACGAAGGAGCATTGCGAAGTCGTGCGCTTGATGCATCCGAGGGACGAGATGACTTGAAGCGAAGCCAAGGAAGCATACTTCGAGGGCAAGAGACGCGAAGGAGCATTGTAGAGCCATGCGCTTGATGCTGCCGAGGGATGTGACCGCGAAGGAAGAGAGCTTTAGCGAGGGACTTTAAGTGAGATGAGAGAATGAGTGAAATGTAAGTAGCTCATTAGGTGAACTTGCCCGAATGACTAAGTGTCGGAGGCTCGACCGCAAGGGTTGAGGTTTACCCGACTGTCGGATGCTCAAATGGATGTAAAGTTTGAGTTTTACCCGACATCAGTCGACTGCCATATCATGACAGTCGACTGCTCCAAGTCGACTGTGACTCGATTGGTATACAAGTCTGGTTCATGTACCATCAGTTGATTGCCAAGGATTGACAGTCGACTGTCGAGACCACCAGTCGACTGATGATGACATCAGTCGACTGGTCACAAGGGTTTCGGGCACAAAATGGTGATCAGTCGAGTGCTCTCTTTTGGCACTCGACTGATAGCTCCATCAGTCGACTGATGGGAAGATCAGTCGACTGATGTGGGAGCCGTTGGATGAAATCCAATGTAGAAGAAGTCGTTATTGGGCAACGACTATAGGGTGTCAAACAAGAGAAATGAATATATCTCAGGCTTCGACTGCAGTGGCCAACGGGAAGAAAACAACCTTCTCTATTTATAGAGAAGGTGTGGGCTTTTGGATGGCTAATGCTTATGCTCTAAGTGATCATCCAAGTGTCCCACAAGCTTCCAACTCTTTCTCTTGTTCTTATTTCAAATCCATTTGTAAGAAAGAGTGTTTGTATTATAAGAAGGTTTACCTCCACCTTGCTTTGGCTAAAGGGAGAGCCTGATATTGGATTGGTTTCGGAGTGATTCACCGGAGACGAATCAGACCGTGGATTAGCGGCAAGGCCATGAACCACTTTACATATTGGTGTTAGCATTGATTTTGTTTTGCTTATCTTTATTGTTGTTTAGCTTTTATATTTCCGCTTGCGCTAATAGAATTTGTAGACAATCAACGAAGTAATTCCATCATATGACGATTGAGGGCTATTCACCCCCCTCTAGTCGGTCACCTACGTTCCAACAAGTGGTATAAGAGCCAAGTCGCTTGTCACTGGACTAATCGCCGCAACAAGCACAACAACTACGATGGTCGGCTCCAATATTCATCCACCGAAATTTGAAAGGGAATTTGCATAGTGGAAGAAACGCATGGAGGTATTTTTCGAAACCGACTTCGAAATTTTATTGATAATGGAAAATGATTTCGAGATACCTAGGGATGAAGAAAGGAAGCCAATCGAGAAGTCTAGATGGACTAAAACGCAAAGGGAAGAGTACTTGGCAAACTCAAAGGTAAAGCACCACCTCTACAATGTACTCTCCCAACAAGAAGTGAATCGGATAGGGGAATGTGCAAGCACCAAGGAAATGTGGGAGAGGTTGGTGGAACTCAATGAAGACACTTCCGAGGCCAAGCTTGCGAGAAGAGATCTCCTTCACTCCCAATTAAGCAACATCAAACTCGAAAAGGGAGAGAAGGTAAATTCTTTACATTCTAGGTTTAAAGAAATTTTAATTGGACTAACAAGTGTAGGAGAAAAACTTTCGAACTGGGATATGGTAATAAAGGATATAGATGTCTTTCCCCGGTCATCAAAATGGAGCTCAATGGTGGACTCCTTCTATATCTCCAAGAACCTAGAAGTTAGCACCTTAGAGGAGTTCTTCTCAACCATGGAGCTCCATGAAACAAGGCTTGAAGGAATAAGTGAATAACCAAACATCAAGCCAACAAGGGGAGTGACACTAATAGCCAACAAAGGGAAGAAGAAGATGGAGACTCCCTCCTCATCCGATGAAGCATCCTTCTCATCCTCCATGAATAGCAATGAAGATGCTTATATGGTAAGGAAGGTAAGGAGTACTTTGAAAATTTTAAAATTTAACAAATCTTATGATAGAAGAAGGCACAAGAGGAAGATCATATGCTACAATTGCCAAGGAGAAGGGCATATAAGAGATGATTGTCATCTCTTGAACAAGAGCAAAAAAGAGAGGAGAAAGAAAGAGGAAAAGAAGAAAGGGAGCAAGAAGAAGGAAGAAGAGAATAAAACCAAGGAGAAAGGGAAGGCAAAGACACTCAAAGCAAGGACATGAGATGATCCTTCTTCTTCATCATCGGAAGAAGAACATGTCTACTCAAACCTTGCCCTAATGGCAATAGACGACCTAGACTCCACCTCCTCCTCGGAAAAAGAAGAAACAAGCACAAGTGAGGAGAGCTCAAGTGAAGGGGGAGCTTCATCCTCATCATCATCAAAATCACAAGAAGAAGACATGGAAACTATGGTAACGAATCTTTCTCCTAAGAAAATAGTTTCCATGATTACCAGCTTAACTAGAGATTTGTTTAGGGCTAAGAAAAAGAACAAATGCATGCTTGATCAAATTAAGGCCCTAGAAGGAAAATTAGAACAAGCATGTTTAAATATTAATGATAATATTTCTTCTAGTCTTGATAATGCATGCTCACATGATCATTATATGCCTTTTGATGTAAATGATGCATGTATTGAAGAAAATAGGGTTTTAAGGGAAAAGGTAGACCGTTTGACTAAAGCCCTAGAAAAATTTACTATTGACTCCAATACTTTGAACATGATAATTGGGAGCCAAAGGGAAGCTTCAATAGAAAAGGCCTAGAATATAAGGGAAATAAAAATGAAAAGATCTATCAATGCCTAATTGCTAGGGGTCAAGCCAAAAAGAAAATAATAGCTAGAAAATGGATCCCTAAAGAATATTTAGTGAACCTCATAGGAAAGAACTTGTATTGGGTTCCTAAATCCATCCTTAAGGGTTAGGAAAACCCTAGGATAGTCAACCATAAGGATTTTACTTATATCATATTATTTGGTTGACTTAGGATGATCGGGACTTAATTTTTGAAATAGTGTTGGGTGATGATAATGCACCCATAAATAGTTTAAATCATGCTTTGGGTGATACTTGACTTATTATCATGATTTTATACCTAATGCATGATTAAAAATTGATTGATACACTTGTTTCATGATCATAATGTGAAATCAATGCATATATGTCTTTATGATCATGTGGTATGTTAGAGTGATACTTAACCATGGATAGAAATGCATGAAATTTTGGTTAAGTACAAATACCTTTAGGAACATCTCACATTTCACCATAAGGCTAACTTTGATTGAAAACATAGCATGGGTGAGATGATAGGATGATACAAATGATTCACTAATGCTTATGACATTTAGATGGGTCATTAAGTGTATCAATAGAGCAAAAATAGACCAACTATGAGGAAAGCAAGTGTTTAATCAATGGACATATTATCCATAGATCATAGTTGGATATTTTAAATGTTTTAAAACCATTTTATACTTTGTAAACAGTGAGTTCATGTTTTAAAAAGTTTCAAGGCAAAACTAGGTTTAAAAGTAGATACAAACTTTAGACATTTTTGTAACTTTTGAGTTTTTGCCAAACTATAAAAAATAAAATGAATTTTCATGGAAAATAATTTTTCACTGATAAAGGAACTCACAAGAAATATGTATTTCAAATTTCATGATTTTTTGAATTTCCTAAAATTTTTAACGCATTTCTGAAATTGGATTTCGAAAATCAAAAAACCTGAAATTTGTGTGCTAGTCGACTGATAGTTTGAACCAATGATCGATGTAATCTCAGATTTTGTTTGGTTTTTGGGTATTTTTTTTCCCTAGAGTTGATGTCATGCGTTTATAACATTTGGAAAATATTTTTGATGGTGTCAAAGGGGGAGAATTGATAAGGTTTAAGTTAATCATGCTAAAAGGGAAAATTTAGCATCTCTAAAGGGAGAGTTGCATGTTAAAGGGGGAGCTTTGATACTCATATGATTTACATGCTTTCCTTGCTTATGTTGTTATTGCTATTTGTTTTACCTAACTTAAACGGATTGTCACACATCAAAAAGGGGGAGATTATTAGGGCAATCAACCCATGTGATATTATTTTGATGTGTGTTGCAAAGGGTTTAAGTTAGGTTGTTATTGTTTTGATATGTGCGTTGGAGTCTTGCAGGACTTAGTAATTCGCACATGGAGCTTTGACAAGTTTCACCAACTCACAACCTCGTGCTTGAGTCGTGAAGGGAGCATTGCGGCGCGCTGATGCATCTGAGGGACCACCGGACGAGATGACTTGAAGCAAAGCCAAGGAAGCAGACTTCGAGGGAAAGAGACGTGAAGGAGCATTGCAGAGCCGTGCGCTTGATACTGCTGAGGGACATAGCCGCGAACGAAGAGAGCTTCGGCGAGGGACTTCAAGTGAGATGAGAGAATGAGTGAAATGTAAGTAGCTCATTAGGTGAACTTGGTCGAATGGCTAAGTGTCGGAGGCTCGACTGCAAGGGTTGAGGTTTACCCGATCGTCGGATGCTCAAACGGATGTAAAGTTTGAGTTTTACCAGGCATCAGTCGACTGCCATGTCATGACAGTCGACTGCTCCATGTCGACTGTGACTCAACTAGTATACGAGTATGGTTCATGTGTCATCAGTCGACTGCCAAGGATTGGCAGTCGACTGTCGAGACCACCAGTCGACTGATGATGGCATTAGTCGACTGGTTGCGAGGGTTTCGGGCACAAAATGGTGATCAGTCGAGTGCTCGCTTCTGGCACTCGACTGATAGCTCCATCAGTCGACTGATGGGAAGATCAGTCGACTGATGTGGGAGCCGTTGGATGAAATCCAATGTGGAAGAAGCCATTATTGGGCAACGACTACGAGCGATCGGGCAATGATCGGGGCGTGTCATGCAACGGAAAGAAAACAACCTTCTCTATTTATAGAGAAGATGTGGGCTTTTGGATGGCTAATGCTTATGCTCTAAGTGATCATCCAAGTGTCCCACAAGCTTCCAACTCTTTCTCTTGTTCTTATTTCAAATCCATTTGTAAGAAAGAGTGTTTGTATTATAAGAAGGTTTACCTCCACCTTGTTTTGGCTAAAGGGAGAGACCCTTTATTGGATTGGGTTCAGAGTGATTCACCGGAGACGAATCGGACCCTGGATTAACAGCGAGGGCGTGAACCATATTACATATTGGTGTTAGCATTGATTTTGTTTTACTTATCTTTATTGTTGTTTAGCTTTTATATTTCCGCTTGCGCTAATAGAATTTGTAGACAATCAATGAAGCAATTCCATCATATGACGATTGAGGGCTATTCACCCCCCCTCTAGGCAGCCACCTATGTTCCAATGAAGAAGCGGTGTTTTGACACTGTGCGAATGAGGTGACACCTAGGCGGTCTTGGGCAGACGAAGCAAGTCTCGCCGACTATCGCCTCAACTCGAAGAAAGCGGTGTTTCAACTGCATACATCAAGTGATGCCTCGATGTACTTTTAGTAGACAAATGCAAGCGGACTTGAGTGCCTCATTCTTTGGAAATGAATTAGCGATTCTGATATAATTTCATCTTTTTTGACTTACGTGTTTACATATGATCGCTTAGCTGAGTTGTGTGGATCTAGATCTCGTTCACAGGTTTGAATTTGGCCAATAAAAGGGAGTTCTTGCAAAGAAAAGGGATTGAGAATTTGAAAATTGCAGCGCCCTTCTCCTTTGGGTTTCTGAACTCAAAGCTCTATCTGGAAGTTCTCTCAACGATCAAGTGATTGCTGCTCCTGTTTGATCATTGGAAAGCTGTGACTTTTTCTTTCAGAGCCTTCTTCTCTAAACGAGGATTCGTGTTGCTGCTCTGGTCTCAACGAGGACAAAGGCTTGTTGGAAAAATCTGATTGAGTCCATCATTCTACTGTAAAGTTTTATTATTCGCATTCTTTCATTCAATTCAAATTCCTGTGCTTAACTCGTATATCTTGAAACTTAAAACTGTAAGTCATTTAAGAGGTTTCTCCACTTTGAAGTTTTTCTTCAAAAAGGAGAAAATATAGATGTAGGCCTTGGACTAGCAGCTCTAGAAGAGAGCTGTGAACCAAGTAAAAATCGAGTGTGTCTTGTGTGACTATTTTCTTGTGCTGTGTTCTTCGATTTTGTGTCATTGTTCCTTGTGTTTTACTCAAGATCTGGTTGTGACTTCTAGGTTGTGGTTTTCGTGTTTTGCTCGAAGTTTGGTTGTGTTGTCGTGTTAGTATTTTTGCTGCGTTTATTCGCTTGGGTCTATTTAATCAAAAAATTATTATACCTCCCCTCTCTTGCGTAGTTACCGGTCCTATAAAAGATAACGAAGAAGTTATAACCTTATATGGCATGAGTTGACATTGGTCCGCATACATTCGCATGTATAAGGCTCAATACCTCAACTGCACGTTCACCTTTTCCACTAAAAGGTAACTTAGTCATCTTTCCTTTTAAGCATGAAACACATGTGTCTAATGAATCTGTTTCATAAGATTCTAAAATGTCAAGCTTATGTAGTTTGGACATGTGTTCATTGCTTATATGGACAAGGCGACAATACCATAATTGCGAGGTTAACTGATTATCTAACTTAGAACGTTTGCTATTTGATTCGATATTGAATATTTCATTAGATGTATCTAACGTGTAGATTCCATTATTTAAGATTCCAGTAGCATAAAGAACATCATTTAATGTAATGTAATAACAATTATTACTAAACGTCAAATGATAACCTTTCTTATTCAAACTTGAAATAGAAATAATGTTCTTTATTAATGCAGGAATATAAAAACAATCATCCAACTCTAAAATTAGTCCCGTAGGAAGTCACAATATATAAGTCCCTTGGCTACAACAACAACTTTTGCTCCATTGCTAACCCTTAGATCTGCTTCTCCCTTAACCAGTCTTCTTCTGTTCCTGAGCCCTTGTATGTCATTACATATATGTGAGTCATACTCGATATCCAATACCCAAGTGTTAGAAGAAACAATATGACATTCAATAACAAATATACCTAAAATAGATTAGGCATCAGATGACTTTTTCTACTTCAATGACTCCAGACACTGCTTGCAGTTTTCCTTCCAATGCCCATCCTTGCCACAATGATGGCAGGTGCCCTTGGGAGTTAATTCTTTCTTCTTTGCCTTTTTCTTCCCTTTGGCTTTGGTTTGGTTTTTGACTTCCTCTTACAACCTTTCTTTGAGGAGTCAACCAGCATCACTGCCTTCTATTCTTTAGCAACAGATGATTCCACTGTTTGAGCATATTGATCAATTCAGAAATAGTGGACTCAATCTTATTCATCCGATAGTTCATCACAAATTGTGAATAGCTATCTATCAGATTGTGAAGAATTAAGTCAATACTTAATTCATGGTCCATAAAAAACCCTATTGATCCCAATCGCTCAATATCGCCATTCATCCATAGTGCAAACTACACCGCAAATGAACCCTCCTGCATCTTTGATCGAAAGAGGACTTAGTGACCTCGAACCTTTTAGATCGCACCTGCTCATCGAATAACTCTCGAAGATAGAAGACAATTGTATTACCATCTATATGCTTATGTTGCCTTTTCAACTCAGAGACATCAACACTATCGTAATGCAACTCACCATCTCAGAGTCAACAATATGTTTCTGGTAAGTCAACTTTTGGTCACCAGATGCATTGTCTGCAGGAGGTTGGGGAAGAACCTCTTCAAGGACATAAACTAGTTTTTCAACCTTGGGAACAATTCTCAGGTTGCAAAGTCAGTCCAAGAAGTTTGTCCCAGTCAATTTGTTGTTATCCAAAATAGAACGTAAGTTAATGGAGGTCGAAATGCTATTCTAATTAGTACCTAGACATACAAAAAGGGCATATAGAGAGATGAATTTATAGTAATGCAAACAATTTATATTAACAAGAAACTCCCACTACTTTTTATAAATTCAATAGCCCTCACTTTGAATTCAAGAGATGGTAGGTTATCTCTTAGTGGGTTGATATCCATTACGACTAAGAACCTTGGAGAGAGTCCAACAAGTCATTCATAGTCATAATGTTAGGTATCAATAGTACCCATTATATATCAAATATATAACTATCACTTTATGCTATCAACTAATTGAACGTTCACATATACATTAGGTTGTTAACTCATTAGCATATATACATTCAATGCATATCACCTAATTGCACCTCTGTCCACATTAACCTTGGAGTCCAGTAAATAAATGCTTTCAGTTAGGGTCGACACATTAATCGTGAGATCGAATTTAAATGGTTTGAACACATCCAATTTACAAGCAAGGCTTGGAGAGAGTCCAACAATCCAAATTTGAAATTGACCTCTGGTCCTTACCATTTAAAATAAATATCGAATCTTATATGAATTGAACATGCTCGATGTCATGCCAGCCTTGGAGGGAGTCCAACAACCCAAACACAAAAAAGAACTTTGGTTCAACCATATTAATGGAAGGTGTTAGCCCTAATATTTGCAAGAGGGATTTCAAGCTATTCTAGGTCTCATCTATAACAGGAAATAAACCTAAATATGGAAAAACTAAGGTCACATTAGGAAATAAATTTCTCGATGTGAACGTAAGCTGAACAATTGACGCATATGTCATTTTAAGAATTAGATACGCGAACCGCGTAACCTATTCACCAACGCATGACTAGTCTATGCTTAGACTCTAATAATGTTGGGTTTCTGACACCGCGACGTGTGTGTGTTCGATCATGTTTCGTAAACATGAACACAGCGGAAGCAATAAAATAATAAATCTACATTTATTACAATACACACAACACACGCATGCATATTACAACAAGTGTAGACATAACCGTAAATTTAAATTTGCAATAAAAGGAAATTTATCTACGTTATACCTTTCGTATGACGTGTAGCGGGAACGGCATCAACCGGAACGATCCTCGCTAGAATCGTCTCTATCCGTATCCATGCCGAGTATCCTCGGGATAACTTCGCTAAGTCACGAGCTTCGTCTTCGTACGGGTTACTAGCCTCGTGTTGAAGACGACATGATCGAGAGATGATCACGATCCGAATCCAAATTCGGATCCAAAATCAAGTCCTCAAAACTCGCTTCTCCGGAGAGGTATTCGTCAACCGTTTGACGAATCCTTCGTTCTCCACCTCAGAGGATTACCGGAGATCGAATCCCCGGTAGTTTAGCTTCTGTCGGAGCTCTAACCATCGTCCAAACGACGCTCCGACGAGAGGAGAACAAGCTGTCCAGAAAACTGGACAGCTTTGGTGGAGGAGATAGGCGCCGGCCAACCAAGGGAAGAAAAGGCTCACCTTGATGCCAAACCTATAGGAGATCACCGGAGGGTCGCCGGAGGATCACCGGCTGAAGCTTGGTCGCCGGCAAGGAGCTGGACGGTGGCACAACAAGCTGGGCCGCAATGAAGGTTGGGCGGCAATGAGGGTTGGGCGGCAACTCCAACTTAGGGGTTTTGGATTAGGGCTTAATTATCCCTTAAGCCCTCTTTTATAGAGAACTAATTCTCTTAATGGTTATTGGATCATAACCATTAGGCCTGTTAACCCGCTCCATTAAGATAAGTTAAAATAAATCAAACCATGATGGTTTATTTTAAGTTAAAACGAACCGAACTAACTTTTGGTTCATTCGTTTAAAATAAACCAAACCCTTTGGTTTATTCTCCTCAATTGGATTAGAACCAAACCATTTTGGTTCATCCATTACATCTTCATAAGACTCGGCCCATCCACGCTTCCATTGCTACTGAAACGATTTCATGCTCGCTTTATGTTTGGTCCAACCAAACCTTGTTTCTCTCGGTCTGAGAATCTCATTCTCAAGCTCATTTTAAATCATTTGGATTACGCTCGTTGTGTGTGTGACCAAATAGGTTCTCGGTTTATGTTGGCCGTCTATAATTAACCATTAATTATAGAACGATCATGAGTGGCACCTAGTAGTACATCATGATCCCCAATTAATCAAAAGATCAGCTTGATCCGTAACTATTTCTGAAACCCTTCAGTAGCTCGAATGAATCGTGCCTCATTCCCTTCACTCATCTTATACCCACTTGGTTCAGGACATGGTCTATAGTGTCAGTCCCCACTAGGCTGACTACGTCACACCTAGCCCAAGTATCATTTCCTCGTCCTACGGATTCTAGTTACTGCACATGTATCAAGAGTACCTTACTCTAAACATGTAATGCTTTGGCCAAAGACTTTAGTAACAATCCGACGAGAGGCCATGGGTATACATCTCCTCGCAAGGAGTGGTGAATCCTTTATAGGCTATTCAAACACCTTCGATCACTTTGACTTACACCCAATCATCCCGGGTCCACATCTCCTTAGAGATGTTTGCTTAAGATGTCAAAGCATAAGTTTCCATGATCAAGATGACTTGAATACCGCAAGTCAAAGGAACATCGCACTTAAGCCACAGTAAGAACTTCATTGACATATCTATATATGCAGAGAACCATATGAAGTCTTACGACTGGTCACTCCAATGAACTAGTTACCATAACTAGCATCCACGATTAACTCCGGACATCACAATGTCTCCAGCCAGTGAGAATCAGCTGCTTGGATACACCAAGGAGTATACCTCGTGCTAGTCTCAACAGAATTGATGGTGTCCAAATCCATCAATTCATCGACTAGGATAATTCCGATACATCACAATTACACATGTAGAGATACTCACTAGTTGTGATCCAATCACAAATTCTCTCATGCTGTGAATCGTATCGTGGACATTCAGTAAATGAGTTTAAGATCCAATCAGATACATAAAACATGTATACTCAAATAGTGAATCTTCATTTATCATATAAATGATTCATACATAAGGCGATTGCCTTAGGACATCTCTCATATATTACTAACAGACTCCCACTTGGCCTAATGCCAATCGCTACGGTATCCAATACCATAAGCTCGAACATGACTCTCAAACTTATTTTGAGGTAATGCCTTAGTCAAGGGATCCGCTAAGTTCCTTTCAGTGGGAATTTTCTCGATTTGTATTTCGTTCCTACTGATGATCTCTCGATAAGATGATAGCGGCTGAAGCACATGTTTGGATCATTGATGAGACCTGACTAGGGTCGAAACTTTCATGTGATTTCAAAGTCCAAGCACTTGCGCCTCCATTCGGTGAATACATCCGAAAGACCTCATCCTTTTGCATGCGGGACACTATGTATGTAAAGTCCAATATGTCTTCTTCTTAAGTACTTGGAATGAAAGTCCAAGGGTGATTGTGATTTGAAAAGTCATGGGACATTAATGTGACATTAATATGTTGAGAAAGTCCAAGTCTTGACAGACTTGAGTTTGAGAAGTCCAAGCATGGGTCTGATGTGAAATGAGAAGTCCAAGCATGGGTCTTGATAAAATGAAAAGTCCAAGTCATGGGTCTTGGCATGGAAAGTCCAAGTGGGACACTTGGCAAGGAAAGTCAAGTCTTGAGTCTTGGCATTTGGGAAGTCCAAGGACTAGTCAGATAGCCAGAAAGTCCAAGCGAGTTTTGAAAGTGTCTTAGTATAGTCTTGACATGAAGTCAAGCATGGGTCCGAGGAAGCACCGAGGCTAGGCATGGGATGAACAAGTCATGGATGACTTGGAGGGATCCGAGAGGTACGAGATGAGGTGGTGGCAAGGCGTAAAGTCTAGGCTATGGTGGTCTAGCAAGCATATGGGGCACCATACGTTAAAACCTCATCTTGAGGTTGGCATGACATTATGGCGGGTCAACCGCGGAATCGACTTGAGTTCGACATTTAAGAGCCGAATCCATTGGCAATCATCGCTATTGTGAGCATACGATTTAAATGATGTAGCCGATCGATCAAAGGCCGACGCTCGGCTCGCGTTCAGTTCGTATGCGATCCGGCCAAGTCCGGCTACCAATCTACGTGCGGCGCTAATGTTGGCAACCGATCGCTAAGAGTCCCGTTGAACTTGTCGTCTAACGTGGATTGAGCCGTTGTCTCACAGACTTTGGCGATCTTGAGGACTTATGGCGATCGCGCGGAAATCGGCCGATGGAGGATAAAAGCAATCGCTCGTGGAAGGCTCAAGCATCAGATTTTTGGGAGCTTTGGTGAGGCGATTTGGTGTGTGTGCATCAGTGGTCCTTCAAGCTCATCCAAACAACCAACAAACAAGCGCCCAAAACCCTAGTTTGTAAAGTGTTCTTTACATTTCCTTGTATTTTGCTTGTATTTTTGTGTATTACTTATTGTAATCCATTGTACGAGGTTTCTCCACCTCCGACTTGTTGTCGAGAAGGAGTTATTGCTTAGTGGTGTGTGATTGGCATCACTAGGGCTCGTTTGAGCCCGATCCGTGGAGTAGGAACCGTGCAGTTCCGAACCACGTTATATCCTTGTGTTCGTGATTGTATCTTTTCGTTATTGCTTTTATTATTTCTATTCCGCTGCGCATAATGAGTTTTGTAGAGATGATCGCGAATGTTTTCCATCTACGTACGGTCAACACGCTATTCACCCCCCTCCCCTCTAGCGGCCTCAAATCTCCTACAAGTGGTATCAGAGCCCGGGGCTCTTCTACGGACTAACCACCGGGAGCTAGGACAAAGAAGCTAGAGGGTGAAGATGGAAGAACAATTGGGATGAAACATTAACACACCGATCCCTTACTCCTTCTATGGACAAGAAGGGTTTAAGCAATGGAAGTCAAGAATTGAAGACTTCCTAATGATGAGGGACTTCGAAGAATGGTCTATCTTAATGGAAGGATATAGCTATCCAAGAGGACCAAAAGGTGGATTCCTCAAGAAAAAGAGATGGATCGAAGAGCAAGTCCAAGCCTTCGAAAAGAATGAGAAGGTAATGAAGTTGTTAATTGATTTAATACCTAATAATATCTTGTGTATGTTAGGTAATTATGTAGATGCAAACGACCTATGAAGCCAAGTGGCCAAGCTCCATGAAAGCCCATCAATGGTCCAAGAGGAAGAGACCGAAGAGGCTAATGCATCACCCTCACAAGGAAGTGAGGACTTAGAGGTTGAGAGATCATCAACATCCAAAGAGGAAGAGGAAGTAGAATCGGAAGTTGATAGAGAGTCAATTTCCGGGTTGGTGGAGGAAGTGGAAGAAGCATCCACTTCTAGGATTGAGGAGGAGATTGAGTTTCCTCAACACCGAGCATCAAGAAGAAGCTTCGACATCCGGTCAAGATGAAGAAGCCCAAAATCTAATTCCGGTCTCCATTAACCTAGGTAACTCAAACACTCTAATTTCAAATAAAAATAATATTATGTGTTTTGAGTGTAGGGAATTTGGGCACTATAAAAGCAAGTGCCCAAAGAAGATTAGGAAAGCTCCACCGACACCAAAAGTCAAGGATGTCGGTTCCCCAACATCTAAAGGCAAGGAGAACATCATATGCTTCAAGTGCAATTCAAAGGGGCATTATCGGAGTCAATGCCCTAGGGGGAAGAAGAAGGGGTAAGGAGGAGCATTACAAGTAGGGGGAGCTTCTATAGCTAACCCTAAGGTATATTTTAATAATGTACCTTCCAAATTTAAAAGTCAAAAGCATGCTAGAAATTTTAATTCTCTTATAATTCATAAAGAGCATGCTAGAAGTAAGGAATTTTGCTTAGGTGCTAAAAATGTTTACCTTAGGAGTAAGGAGAAATTTGGGACTAATGTCCCTAAAAATATTTTACCTAAGGGCAAACCTAGGTCAAATAACTCAAGATCAATTTTACCTAGGGAGACAATTAGAAAGGTGTAAGAGCACCTAGGTCTAAACCCTAAATGGACTAGGCATATGCCTAGGAAGTCCAATGCCCAAGATTTAAATCAAAATTCTAAAATTGGGCAATTAGAAAAGGAAAATCAAGTCTTGAGGTCAAGGCTTGAAAAACTTGAAAAGACCCTAAATAAGATACAAAATCAATTTAAAGGGTCTAGTGGTCAAAATCAAGGGTCCAAAATTCAAAGTCAACACCTAGGACCTAAGAGTCAAAAGTCATCCAAGGGCAAGCAAGGTTTGGGTCACAAACCTAAGCCTAAAGTGGCTTATCATAGTGTTCCATTTGACTATGGAACACAAACTAGGTCTAGGAAGACCAAGGTCAATAGGGAAGTCATCCCTAGAATTAACCAAAGGGTGTGCCTAGTGGCTAGGGTTTCAAGGAAACCTAGGGTGGCCACTAAGAAGGTTGCAAGGGGAGTTACCCCTAGAGTCAACCTAGGTAAGACCCAAATGACCAAGGCTAACAAGCCTAGGAGGGTCATTAGGAAGGTATCTAGGGAGGTTATCCCTAAGGAATACCTAATTAACCCTAGAAGCTCAAATCGGTTTTGGGTTCCTAAGAGCGTGATTGATTCATGCTAGGTGGGTTTAGGATGTGCCAACCTTGAGTGGATGGGTAGTTAACTCAACCATGATAAAGGTGGCATTTTAGGTTATTTTCAAGGTTATGGATACCTTGGAAATAGGGTTGAATTATAATCCTAAAAGATTTTAGGATGTGCCAATATTAGTTATGAAGTTTGATAAAATGATCAAATTGGCACAATTAGGGTTTAGAGTGTTAGTGTGTCAGTTTGGGTTTTTGGCACACTAGGGAGATTAATGATAATATGACAAAATATATCTAACTATATCAAATGGCAATTAATATTAAAATTTAGGTATTACCATACCTATACATTTTATATGCCATGCTTTGATTGTCATATGCCATGTCATGACATCATGCCTAGTTCTATGATTTTATATGTCATGTTCATATTTTAGGATTAAGGTTTTAAATGTCATGTGTTTTTAGATTTCATATTATGCCATGACATCATGATTATGAGCATATGCTTATTTATATCATCATTAATGCCATAATCATTCATGCATTTAAGAAAAATTTCGATTGAAATTGATTTAAGGACTATGGCATGACTTGAAGTCACATTTATAAGGGAATCAAGTAGGGTTGCCTAGGAAATGCATGAAACCCTAGATAAAATGAATCAAAACCCATATCTCACATCCAATTGACATGTATGTGTATTTATACACCCTAGATACATGTGAGATGCTAGGATATGAGTTAAGTTCAAGGTGCATAGTTTTTGCATCTGGATGAACTAAAACTCATCTAATTTCAATTAGTGGATCATTGGGAGAGCATGTGTACAAGTCATGTACATAGAGCCCAAGGAATATGATCAAAAATAAGGTTTTGAAAACATTTTAAAATCATTTTGAAAAACCTTGGTGAAGTCTATCTTTTGATAGCAATCACCATTGATAGAGTTGATACAGAATAGGGCCAAAACATTGAAAATTTCAATGGTTTTGAGTTTTGTATCAAACTCACTATTTTATGGGTAAAATAATTTTCAAATATTTTTCACCCATTGTGTGTGTCATAAGTATTATACGTATGAATTTTCACGATTTTTCGAATTACGTATAATTATTTATGAATTTTCAAAATTCATTTACGATACAAAATCGAGATTTTACGATCGCGGTGTGGATCGATATGTGAGTGGCAATGATCGACATCGTCAGAGTCATTGCCAGTCTGATTTTTGGTTAACAAGATTTGTTTAGCCCATTTTCAGCCATGGTAAAGGTCCCTAACTACTTTTAACCCTAGGATATGCTTTGGGAAGCATTATAAAGGGTGAAAATCCATTGGATATGGATTAGGAGAAGTGTTAGGTCAAAGTATCAAATTTAGGGTATGGAAAGTTCAAGTTTGAACTTAGAACCTTAATTTTGATGGTTTAGAGTTCCTATTGGCTTAGGGGCTTCCCAAGGACATTGTTGGTGCAATGATCAAGGGGGAGCAAGCCTTTAGGGGGAGGTATCCATCTTGGGATGATGGATGTGTTTCTCTTCTTGAAGAGAAGAAGTTATTGGGAGAGTATCATCAATTGGGAAAATTGATGGGTTTTTGATACCCAATTTGGAAATTGGGAGAGAGTATAGGATTGTCTCTCTTGAGTGATATGTGAATTATCACTAGGAAGATGGTAGGCATCCTAGGTATTTATTTTTGGATCAAGGGGGAGATTGTAAGATCTCATTGGGACATGAGACATTGACCTCCTTGGAGAGAAAACCTTTTTGATGTTAGTCAAAAAGGGGGAGAATGTTTGGGGGAGAACATTTGGAGAGTGTTTACCAATTTGGGATAATTGGTAAGGGATTTGAGTTAGTGGTCTAACTTTCGGATGATTTATTTGGTTTTTGTCGAAACATCAAAGGGGAGATTGTTGATCTGCAATCGGCCCAGTCACGATGACGGAGGACTTCGAGTTTGACTCGAGTGATGTTTTGATGTTTGACAAAGGATTTGTGACAAGTGGTTTAGCATTGATGTTTGACATTAATGTCGGTTAATATGTTGGAGAGATTGTTGGAGCAATCGACCCGGGTCATGTTTGACCGGACTCGAGTTTGACTCGAGGAAGACCTTAATGGTTGACTAGGGTTGACCATGTGATTTTGGAAAGTCCAAGCATGAGTCTTGGCAAGGTAAAGTCCAAGTCATGGGTACTTGGCATGGAAAGTCCAAGTGGGACACTTGGCATTTGGTAAAGTCCAAGTCTTGAGTACTTGGCATGAAAAGTCCAAGTGGGACACTTGGCGCATGGAAAGTCCAAGTCATGGGTACTTGGCATTTGGGAAAGTCCAAGTCTTGAGTACTTGGCATGAGAAGTCCAAGCATGGGTCTTGGCAAATGAGAAGTCCAAGCATGGGTCTTGACAAATGGAAAGTCCAAGCATGGGTCTTGGCAAATGAGAAGTCCAAGCATGGGTTTTGACAAATGGAAAGTCCAAGCATGGGTCTTGGCATGGAAAGTCCAACATGGGTTGGCAAGGGAAAGTCAAAGCTTGAGCCTTGGCATTTGGGAAGTCCAAGGGGATTGATATTGGCAGTGTAAAGTCCAAGCGGAGTCTTGGCGGAGTAAGTCCAATGTGCCTTGGCGGTATAGACACCGTTAGCATGACATAGCCGAGGGAAGCACTTGGAGGCTAGCGCGATGGATGAACAAGTCATGGATGACTTGGAGGGATCCGAGAGGCGTGAGGCTGATGGAGGTGGCTAGAAGGCTTAGGTCTAGGCTAAGGGTGGTCTAGCAAGTATGGGGCACCATACTTGGGTTAAAACCTCATCTTTGAGGTTGGCGGTCGGGCATTATGGCGGTTCATTGCAGTGAATCGACTTGATTTATCGTTTAAGAGGCTGGCCGCTCAGCGATCATTTGCTCATGGAAGCGATCGAGCCCGATGTCTCTGATGGTCGCCGCAATCGGCGCGCTTCTATCGAGCCGCAGAACGCCGTGGCCGTGACGATCGACTATGGGCGTTAGTGGTCGCCACAATGTTGGCGATCGTCATTGAGTCCGTGGAACTTGTCCGTGAATTGAGCCGTTGTCTCATGACTCACGATCTTGTGATGTTCGGGACTTATGGCATCATCGCTGGCGGAAATCGACGATGGAGGATAAAAGCAGCTGTTCGTGGAAGGGTCAAGCATCAGATTTTTGGGAGCTTTGGTGAGGCGATTTGAAGGCGATTTGCAGGTGCATTTCAGGGTCCTTCAAGCTCATCCAAGCAACCAACAAGCAAGCGCTCAAAACCCTAGTTTGTAAAGTGTTCTTTATATTTCCTTGTATTTTGCTTGTATTTTTGTGTATTACTTGTTGTAATCCATTGTACGAGGTTTCTCCACCTCCGACTTGTTGTCGAGAAGGAGTTATTGCTTAGTGGTGTGTGATTGGCATCACTAGGGCTCGTTTGAGCCCGATCCGTGGAGTAGGAACCGTGCAGTTTCGAACCACGTTATATCCTTGTGTTCGTGATTGTATCTTTTCGTTATTGCTTTTATTATTTCTATTCCGCTGCGTATAACGAGTTTTGTAGAGACGATCGCGAACGTTTTCCATCTACGTACGGTCAACACGCTATTCACCCCCCCTCTAGCGGCCTCAAATCTCCTACCCTTAAGGATCGTCTTAACAGTCACCCAATGATCCATTCCTGGATCAGACTGTTATCTGCTCGTGACACTCAGAGCATACGATACATCGGGCCTCGTACATAACATAGCATACATGATAGATCCTATTGCGGATGCATAGGGAATCTTACTCATGCAAATCCTCTCGTCTTCTGTGCGCGGACACATAGACTTCGAAAGGTGTACCCCATGCCTGATGGGTAGGAAACCTTTCTTGGATTTCGACATGCTAAACCTCTTTAGCACTTGGTCTATATATGTAGACTGCGAAAGACCAAGCAACCATTTCGATCTATCTCTATAGATCTTAATCCCGAGGATGTAGTTTGCTTCTCCCAGGTCTTTCATGGAGAATGTCTTGGATAACCAAACCTTAACTGACTGTAAGATTGAAACATCATTTCCTATAAGTAATATGTCATCAACATATAATACTAGGAACACGACTGCACTCCCACTAACCTTCTTGTACACACAAGGTTCATCTGGATTTTGTGAGAAATCAAACTTTTTGATGGTCTCATCAAAACGGATATTCCAGCTCCTGGATGCTTGCTTCAATCCATAAATGGACCGTCGCAATTTGCATACCTTGGTTTTATCAACCGATGTGAAACCCTCAGGCTGTATCATATACACGTCCTCGAGCAGGTTTCCATTAAGGAAAGCTGTTTTCACATCCATCTGCCATATCTCATAATCATAATGAGCCGCTATGGCAAGGAGCATCCGAATGGATTTAAGCATAGCTACAGGCGAATAGGTTTCGTCATAATCAACACCTTGTTTTTGACGATATCCTTTCGCCACCAATCTAGCCTTATAGGTAATCACATTACCATCCATGTCGATTTTCTTCTTGAAAACCCACTTGCACCCTATAGGCTTTATGCCTTCAGGTGGGTCAACCAAGTTCCAAACTTGGTTTTCGTACATGGAATCCATTTCCGACTTCATGGCACCAAGCCACTTATCCCTTTCTGAACTTGTCAGCACTTCTTCATAACTAGTAGGCTCCTCATCATCAATGAGTAACACGTCGTTCGATTCACTTACGAGAAATCCATATCTCTCAGGAATATTGCGTGTTCTACCAGATCTACGAAGATGTGGTGTTACAATAGGTCCAACCGATTGCTCATCACTATGAGTTGTCGACTGTTGTGCTTCACCAGGTATCTCATCAATGTCTATTTGAGTTTCTCGAGCCTCCTCAAGCTCGACACTCCCCTTTATTTTTCTTGCAAGAGAAACTCTTTCTCTAGAAACACAGCATGCCTTGAAACAAACACCTTTTGTTCCACAGGATGATAGAATTGGTAACCCCTTGTTTCCTTAGGGTATCCAATAAATAGATATTTATCGACTTAGCATCCAATTTGTCCGTCTGATACAGCTTCACATAAGCAGACAACCCCATATCTTCAAGTAAGATACATGAGGTTTCTTACCATTCCATATCTCATATGGAGTAGTTGAGACTACCTTGGTAGGCATTCATGCTTAACAAGTAAACAATTGTCAAGTGCATAGCCCCAAAAGGACTTGGGAAGAGTCGCATGATTCATCATTGACTGACCATGTCCAACAAGGTCCTTACGCCTCTCGGATACACCATTATGTGTGGGTGTATATGGCGGAGTCCATTGAGACAATATACCATTGTCTCTTAGATAATCAAGAAACTCTTGACTTAAGTATTCACCACCTCGATCCGATCTATTTTAATACTCTTATCATGTTGTTTCTCTACATTTCTCGAATTCTTTCGAACCTTTCAAAGGCTTCGCACTTGTGTTTCATCAAGAACACATACCCAAACCGTGAGTGATCATGTGAAGGTAATGAAGTAGCTATAGCCTCCTAAAGCTTGAGTTGACATAGGTCCACATACATCAAGATGTATTAGACCTAGTAACTCTCCCACTGCTCACCTTTCCAAGAAAGGTAACTTAGTCATCTTGCCTTTAAGCATGATTCGCATGTATCGTATGAATCCAATTCAAACGATTCCGCATTCCACATCGGTGTAATTCGACATGCGCTTCTGCTTATATGGCCAAGACGACAATGCCACATGTAGGAGTCTATTTGATTATCCTTTCGAGCACGCTGTTGCTCGCCTTCGATATTGAAAATGTCACCGGATACGCCCAACGATAAACACCATTGCTTAAAGTTCCGTCCATAAAGAACTCCATTCAAAGTTATGTAACAACAATTGTTACTAAAAGTCAAATGGTACCCATTTCTATTTAAACAAGAAATAGAAATGATGTTCTTTATCAACGAAGGAACATAAAAGCAATTGTCCGCTAAGACAAGTCCTCAGGAGTTTCCAACAAATACGCTCGATGGCGAGTGCAAAGAACTTCGCTCCATTCCCAACACGCAAATTTGACTCTCCTCGACGAGTCTTCTTCTATTCCTTAGCCCATGTATGTCATTACATATATGTGAGCCACACCCATAGTATCCAATACCCAAGTGTTTGAGGAAATAGAATGACAATCAATAAAGAAGATATTCAAGAAGATGGGGCATCCGATGCCTTATTCTTCTTCACTGACTCAAGATAAATCTTGCACTTTCTTCAAGAATGGCTCTCCTTGCCATAATGATGGCAAGTTTCCTTTGTGCTAGTTCTACCTTCTTAGCCTTCTTCTTTCTTTCCTTCTGTTGCCTTTGACTTCCTCTTAGAACCTTTCTTCGAGGAATCAACTAACAACACCGCCCTCGCCATGCTTCTCGTAAGACTCCACAGCCTTCAAAGATATCGAGCAAGACTACAGATGAACCTTCTAGCATCTCAGAGGTGAAGAGGAGCTGAGACTTCAACCTTTCAATCTCACTTGCTCATCAACCAACTCACAAAGATGAAGGACATGATATGAGCATCCATATGCTCATGCCGCCAGCTTGGGTTCCATCGCGCTAGCATGATGCAACTCATTTGTTCGTAATCACTCACATGTTTCGATAGGCCAACAATTGGTCCAGAGTTGCATCGCCACTAGGACGAAGTGAAGAGGCGCTCGAGGACATTTGCAAGCTTTTTAACCTTGAGAACAATTCTCAAGCTTCTAAGCCACCCAAGAAGCTCGCCTACTAATTTATTCGAATCCAAAATGGAACGCAAATTCAAAGACATCATGATCAATCTTTAGAAATACAAAACGAGCATATATGAGAAAGATGATTTTAAAATGCATCAATATACATTTATAAATCCCATTCATTTTTTCAATTTCAAAACCCCAAAATCACTGAGATCGTAGGTCCATCTCCGAATGGGTTGATATCCATCATAGTTATGAACAACCTTGGAGAGAGTCCAACAAGCCATTCATAACTACGACGGTAGGTATCATCTATACCGATTGCATATCACGTATATGCAACTATCACAATGTGCTATCAACTAATTGAATGTTCACACATACATCGGGTTGTTAACACATTAACAAGTATGCATCATATGCATAGCACCCAACTTCACCTCCCTTTACATCGACCTTGAGAGAGTCCAACAAGCCGATGCTCCAAAGTTAAAGCCAACCCATTAATCGGGAAACATAGTTTTAATATGGTTAGAGCGCATTCAACCAATTAGCCCAGCTTGGAGAGAGTCCAACAACCAAAGCTAACGATTGACCTCTGACTCTTACCATATTAGTATTAAACTATTCCATGGTTTGAACATGTTCAGGTTCGAGCCGGGCTTGGAGAGAGTCCAACAACCCAAACAAGAAACGGAACTCTGGTTCTAACCATATTAATGGAAGGTGTAGGCTTTAATATTGGTTAAGGGTTTTTATGTCTCATCCTCTTTGCATGCAAATAACTATTATCTACATGGCATGACATACATGGCATACATCTACATGTCACGACACGCATGGCATAATGTTATGCATCTAATGCAATTACATGGCATACAATTATGTCATGTATATATTTCCTTATATGTCATAACTATTTATGGAAATAAAATATGTTTAAGATTTGATTCTCCAAATCAAATCATAATTAAATTAGGAAATAAATTTCCAAATCTAATCACATATTTTATTCATGGAATTATTTGATTAAGGAAAATCTATTTAGGAAACCAATTTCCTAAATCATTAAAACTACTTATGGAAATAAAATATTTTAAGATTTGATTTTCCAAATCAAATCATGATTAAATTAGGAAACAAATTTCCAGAATCTAATCAAATATTTTATTTATGGAAAATATCAATTTCCATAAATACTTCCAACTTTCCAAAAGTGGAAGATTTTCATAAATACTTCTAGACTTTCCAAAATTGAAAAATTTCCATAAATACTTCTAAATTTACAAAATTAGAAAATTTCTAGAAATATATTATGACTATCGCAAAACCATTTTTACGATTATGTCGAAACACAACCTGGCTCGATACCATCATGGTTTTCGACACACAGGCAGGTGTGTGTTCGATCACGTTTCGTAAACATGAACACAGCGGAAGCAATAAAATAATAAATCTATATTTATTACAACACACACAACACACGCATGCATATTACAACAAGTGTAGACATAACTGTAAATTTAAATTTGCAATAAAAGGAAATTTATCTACGTTATACCTTTCGTATGACGTGTAGCGGGAACGGCATCAACCGGAATGATCCTCGCTAGAATCGTCTCTATCCGTATCCACACCGAGTATCCTCGGGATGACTTCGCTAAGTCACGAGCTTCATCTTCGTATGGGTTACTAGCCTCGTGTTGAAGACGACGTGATCGAGAGATGATCACGATCCGAATCCAAATTCGGATCCAAAATCGAGTCCTCAAAACTCGCTTCTCCGGAGAGGTATTCGTCAACCGTTTGACGAATCCTTTGTCCTCCACTCAGAGGATTACCGGAGATCGAATCCCCGTAGTTTAGCCGCTGTCGAGCTCAACCGCCGCCCAAACGACGCCCGACGAGGAGAACAAGCTGTCCAAAAAACTGGACAGGTTTGGTGGACGAGATAGGCGCCGGCCACACAAGGGAAGAAAAGGCTCACCTCGATGCCAAACCTATGGACGATCACCGGTGGGTCGCCGGAGGCTCACCGGCTGAAGCTTGGTCACGCAAGAGTCGGACGGCGGCACAACAAGCTGGGCGGCAATGGAGGTTGGCGCGGCAATGAGGTTGGGCGGCAACTCCAACTTAGGGTTTGGATTAGGGCTTAATTATCCCTTAAGCCCTTTTTTATAGAGAACTAATTCTCTTAATGGTTATTGGATCATAACCATTAGGCCCGTTAACCCGCTCCATTAAGATAAGTTAAAATAAACCAAACCATGATGGTTTATTTTAAGTTAAAACGAACCGAACCAACCTTTGGTTCATTCGCTTAAAATAAACCAAACCCTTTGGTTTATTCTCCTCCATTGGATTAGAACCAAACCATTTTGGTTCATCCATTATGTCTTCATAAGACTCGGCCCATCCATGCTTCCATTGCATCAAACGATTTCATGCTCGCTTATGTTTGTCCAACCAAACCTTATTTCTCTCGGCCGAGAATCCCATTCTCAAGCTCGCTTTAAATCCTTTGGATTACGCTCAGGCGTGTGACCAAATAGGTTCTCGGTTTATGTTGGCCGTCTATAATTAACCATTAATTATAGAACGATCATGAGTGACACCTAGTAGTACATCATGATCCCCAATTAACCGAAAAGATCAACGGTTGATCCAGAACTATTTCTGAAACTCTTCAGTAGCTCGAATGAATCGTGCCCCATTCCCTTCACTCATCTTATACCCACTTGGTTCAGGACATGGTCTATAGTGTTAGTCCCCACTAGGCTGACTACGTCACACCTAGCCCAAGTATCATTTCCTCGTCCTACGGATTCTAGTTACTCCACATGTATCGAAGAGTACCTTACTCTAAACATGTAATGCTTTGGCCAAAGACTTTAGTAACAATCCGACGAGAGGCCATGGGTATACATCTCCTCGCAAGGAGTGGTGAATCCTTTATAGGCTATTCAAACACCTTCGATCACTTTGACTTATACCCAATCATCCCGGGTCCACATCTCCTTAGAGATGTTTGCTTAAGATGTCAAAGCATAAGTCTCCATGATCAAGATGACTTGAATACCGCAAGTCTAAGGAACATCGCACTTAAGCCACAGTAAGAACTTCATTGACATATCTATATATGCAGAGAACCATATGAAGTCTTACGGCTGGTCACTCCAATGAACTAGTTACCATAACTAGCATCCACGATTAACTCCGGACATCACAATGTCTCCAGCCAGTGAGAATCAGCTGCTTGGATACACCAAGGAGTATACCTCGTGCTAGTCTCGACAGAATTGATGGTGTTCAAATCCATCAATTCATCGACTAGGGATAATTCCGATACATCACAATTACACATGTAGAGATACTCACTAGTTGTGATCCAATCACAAATTCTCTCATGATGTGAATCGTATCGTGGACATTCAGTAAATGAGTTTAAGATCCAATCAAATACATAAAACATGTATACTCAAATAGTGAATCTTCATTTATCATATAAATGGTTCATACATAAGGCGATTGCCTTAGGACATCTCTCATATATTACTAATAAATAATGCAACCAACACCTTCGGTGTTTTTGGATGCATCCTCGGTATTTCCTTTTTAGTTACAAACATATCCTATATGTAAAATCATGCATACTTTAATCTATCACATAGAAAAATATCACACAACTATATTAAAACATCCAACATGCTTTAATTATTCTTCGTCAACATGGGATCTATGCCAAACAAACAAAGTGGCTCTGATACCATGTGTTGGAGATTTTGGGATAATACGCAATGAAATAAAGTGAATAAAACAATTTTATTTCATCCCAGATATCCTTGGGGGCCAGGAATACTTGCTTTAACATAATCACATGTAAAAACTGAGAAGGAGAAAGGTTATACCTTCGAGATTCTTATCGAAACTGTTGAAACTGTGAACAAGACCAATGAGCCTTACCTCTATCAGTATCAATGTCAAGATCACTTGAGACAACTCCTTGAGCAACAAGCCTTTGTCTCCGATTAGTGCTAGCCAATCGGCGGAGATAAGAGAGAGAAAGAGAGAGAGGAAAGATGACTACCAAGGAAGAAAAACTTAAGATTAGAATCACCGACTCCAAAGATTATCAAGTGATCTATTTATAGATCTCTTGATTAGGGAATATTAGGAGGCTTAAATGGAGCCTATCTTACCATAACTATCCCATAATTAAGGTAAGAACAAACCAGGAAATTTTCATAAGAGAATTCTCCAAAAACGACGGAGCCGCGATACGGTCGTGTGTCTTACACATGGCCAGCCGTTGTTGGTGCAGAAAGCACCACTCATTAGTTTTGATGTATAAACCATAGTTAAAGTTAGGAATTACCTATGGTTTGATTTATGTATTAAGTGTGCATGCTAATAGAAAAACCCTAGTAGGTAAGGAAGACCAGATACTAGGCAATGAGTATTGAAAGTCCTAGTAGGTCGCATTGACCGGATACTAGGAAGAAGCCTTGACAGATTAGGAGGGTCAGACATCATGCAGAAAGACAAGATGGGTCAGGAGATTGGACATTTGGCATGAAAACTGATTGGGTTAGGGGACCGGATAATCGACATGAAGACTAGTTGGGTTAGAGAGACTAGATAGCTAGCAGAAGTTCTGGTGGGTCAGATCGGATGTCAAGTGTAGAATACAAAAAAAAATTTAAAATTATATGGATTAACCCCTTTAATTGATTGGGTTTAATTAGTGGGCTAATTGGGTTTAATTAGTGGTTAGGTTTGATTAGCTAATTGGTCTTAATCAAGGGATTGATTAAGGATTGGGCTTGGGCTGA
Source organism: Wurfbainia villosa (assembly GCA_025175895.1). NCBI lineage: Eukaryota > Viridiplantae > Streptophyta > Magnoliopsida > Zingiberales > Zingiberaceae > Wurfbainia > Wurfbainia villosa. Next base: position 59,982,993 of record CM046002.1, read on the forward strand.
ATCTGTTGGGCTGAGTCCATTGGACCAAAATTGTTGGGCTTGAAATGGGCTTGGACCGGATGGCTGATCTGGTTGGCTTGGACTGGTTCACCTAAACTAAAAACGCGAACGATGTTTAAAAAGGGTCATGTAAAACCGATCAACTGCATATCTTCACTTTGCGATCGCCTCTTCTTTGTCATCTCACGCGATCGACAGTTTCTTCATCTTTTCTTCTTCCTCCGTGAGCTGCCATTTCTGACGCACTTGGTCGGAGGTCCGGCCGGAGGGAGGATGCTGAGCAAGCTGGAAATGGGTGGAGGCCGATTGGAGAGAGCCCAGGTGTGCCGAGAGGGAAGGATCTCGCTGTTGATCATCGTTGGAGCTAGGTAAGGAGGCCGATTTCCTTCCTCCTTAAGCTGAGAGTGAGATCTAGCTGTGGGCTTCTTATATTAGCTTCAATCGGTGGTTTTGGGCAGTGTTCTGGAGCTTGGATTTCTCCGGTGAATAGAGGTTAAAGGAGGGGTGACTGTCGGTGAAGATTTAGAGCAAGTAAGCTTGATCCAACCTTTTCTTCTCAGCTGTTAATTACTGCATTTAGTGTTTGTCGATGGATTATGGTATGGCAGTTGTGGTTGGAGTGGTGGCAGCCGTGAGCTGTGATTTAGCCTCTAATCGGCACTCAGTTGTGCTGAGGAGTTCAGTTGACGTTTGAGTGAATCTGTGAATAGGTGAAATGATTTAGGTTTGTTAATGTATTGGATTGATTTTGGATTGGATGGAGTGGTATCTGATTGTGATTCGGTCTGCTGTGAACGATGGTGGTTGTGTTGTGCTGCTGTGATAGGGAGGTAGGTGAATGTAATAGATGTGTTTGTGGTGACTTGCAAAGGGAGATTTGTGAATGATTGATGCCCGTATATGATGATGGATGGGAGTGTGAATGTAATAGATGTGTGAATTGTGGTTAGTAAGGTGATGTAGATTTGGGGATACGAGAGGTGTGCGCTCGAGTTTCTAACTCGTAGACAAGGAAAGGATGTGAATATAGAAACGAATTAGTGTTTAGTTCGTTTATTTGTCGGAGACTTATACTTAATCATTGTTTGCTATTATGTGCAGGTATGGGATATGAAGCAGGTCCACGGTCATGAGGATTTCTATTACGAGCTTCGTATCAGGTGGGTAATATCTACCCTGGTTAGGTAGTTTTGACTTATTCCAGTGCATGAATATTGGACTTATGATGATACCTTTGATCTTAAATCCACTCTTATTTAATCATATGCTTGTACTGTCTTTGATCTTTGAGATATATTATTGTTACTTAATTGATTATCTATCACGGATATGAACTACAAATCCTATTGTGTGTTAGCTGATAGATGTTCAATAAGTAGATGTGATTAGGGTTATCATTGTGAACTCAGATTGGGTTACCGTGTCACATCACTAGGTTTAGGTGATGGATTAGATTATGGAGTCGATTTTCTGTATCGTACACATATTAGTTGTGCACCTATGGTGGATTTAGTCATTTGTGCATAGATAAGTGCGTGTGGTTGTCAGTATGTGGCTAAGGACTAGAGGTCCTAGCGTGATTATATATCCATTATGGATTGTGTGACTGCGTATGATTATATGGATGGGGGACAGTATCTCGCTACGGACTGCAGGTCTTAGCGTGGTTGACTGTCAGATGTGTATGACTCTCTATGTAATAGAGAGAGAGTCTTGTGGATTAGTAGTCCTTGCATATTTGACTTTTGGTTGACTAGGACTCCCCGTGGGATAGGGAGTGTTGCGAGGATACTTGTGTGGAGCTATGCATCATTACATTGCATGCATGCTGGCGATTAGGACTCCCTTGTGGTTGAGAGGGTCGTCAGTCATCCTGCCTCCTCGACCACTCGGGGTAGTGGTAGCAGAGTTGAGGGCAGAGCATTGGATGTGCCACGCTCGACCACTATAGATAGTGGTAGCTGGAGTGGTGTGTAACTTGTCCTGTCGTGCAGAACTCGACCACTTATGGATAGTGGTAGCTAGAGTCGCTTGCAGCAGGGACCCCTAGGGTAGCATATAACTCTATGGCGGCTAGATACCAGTCATACTACCCAACTCGGTCACTCGAGAGTAGTGATAGATGGAGTCGGGATAGTAGTCATGTCGTGTCACCCTGGCCACTCTTGGATCGTGGTTGGACGGGTCCGTAGACATGGCCATGCATATGCATTGCTGATATATATGTATCCATGTATTTGATATATGTTTTACATATGCCTGTGAGATGTTGCATTTGTTTATTGCATATGTTTGTACATCATGATACATGACATTTGCATATTACATACTACTGTGTGTTGAGCATGATATATGTGTTGGTCCAAACTGTTGTATGCATTTGATTAGCGTCATGTCCTAGTATGGACCAGGATATTATTACATGTGATTATATACTGTTCATATGTCTGAGTGTTGGTCAGGTATGAGATTGACCTTGTACGTTATATGAGTTATGTTATTGTATACCTGTTCAGGATGATATAGCTTATGGTGTTGCAGACCGTCAGGTATGTTGGTACATTACTTTATGTTCAGTTGATCAGTTTAATATATGCATTGAGTATTATTATACTGGTGGTTACTTGTTATTATATTTATCATTGTATGTCTATTAGACTTTTTCTGTATACCTGTAGTGTAGGGAAATCTCGTATGCCAAATGGCATATGCGCAACGGAAAATAGGATCCCTTCCAAGTGATCCATGCGAAAGCAAACTCGTATAAAATAAATTTCTCTAAACCAAACCTATCTTATAGGAGAGTTCTACCTTTGTTGCGTGCCCTTTGCAATCCCGCTTTTCCTTTCGGTTTGTTGGATCTTTAGCACGTTCAAGTGTCCGTGCCTCTATACGTATCCACACGAGCACGCTCTTGTCTCACAAAAGGAAAACTAGAAGAGCTCTCCTTTACTTCTTGCTAGAGAAGTCCCTAAAGGAGAGGAAGAGAGGGAAAAGGAGAAAGGAAGAAGAAGACTCCTCTTCTTGCTAGCCTACACTCACAAACCCACACAACTAAAGCTTCCACCAAGCTCTCACAACCACAACACCAAAACTCACTATGGCCGCCACTCCATGGAGCCTTTATAGGGTTGGAAAACCCTTCCACCTCCTTCACATTCAATGCAATCCATTGCATTGAGACACACTCAAAAAGGATTTGGCTTCCTTGTTTGGCCGGCCACTTAAGGAGACAAAACCATTTTGTTTCCTTCCACCTTAACTAGCTTAGGTGGATGCTTAGGTGGCATGCGTATGTGGCATTCTTATGTGGCATTCATGCATGTTGAATTAATCTTATTAATTCAATTAAGCTTATGTTATCATATTGAATTAATCTTATTAATTCAATTAAGCTTATGTTATCATATTGAATTAATCTTATTAAATCAATAAGGTAACATATTGAATTAATCTCATTAAATCAATTAGCTACTCATTAAGCTTAAAGTCCAAAACCATTTTGTACTTAAGCTTATTCCCATATTATTCTAGTCAAACTAGAATACTCTAATTCCTCTAATTATCATGCTCTTTGTGTGTGACCTATAGGCTCTCATAACGCTGGCAAGTGGATCTAAACTCTTTAGATACACAAGCAATGAGCGCATCTAGCAATACATCATTGCTACCCAAGTTACGAGATAAGTCAAGATCCGACTAACCTTCCGTGACTACTATAATATATGACCGTGTCCTTCTATCCTTGATATCGATTGATCAATGAGGCATAGACTGTCATCCTCGATCAATCTATGTGTTTCTGATCCCCGAGTAAACTAACTCAAACAAATGAGCTCAATATCTCATATTGACTCATTCGAGCATGGCCATGCGCTTTAGTAGTTCTACTCAATCAAGGGGCCCACCGATATCACTCCCGGCCATATGGAAGGGATAGATCCCATCTACATCACTCACATCCCTCCGCATAATTTGTTACATACCCGAATCGCTTTATGGTCCACCTCACATACGGTGACGTTGTGATACCAAAGTACATAACTCCTTATGTAGGGAACCATAGTGACTTCAGTCTAAGGACTATTCATACCAATAGTCACATGAGAAAGTTTATGACACTCATATAACGATCCATGAAACTTTCTCATGGTGGGTCGCCAAAGATATATTCTCCAATATATACCCATGTGTCAACTTGATATCATATATCCATGACTTGTGAGATCAAGTCATCAATTGACCTACATGCTAGTCTTTATGTATTAATATTGCCCTTGCATATTAATACTTGACTAGGAACTTTTAGAAAAGTGTTCTCTACAGCCTCTCATAATCAATTCTGCCAATTGATGTGCTGTAGATAAGAACCTACTTTTCTAGGGCATTATTATATTTAAATTAGCGCACAAGCAAGATGTAAATATAATAACCAACTTTGCCTTTATAGAATATGACATAAAATGTTCCCTATTCAACCATCACATGATTGGTTCTAGGGCTTAACTAACAATCTCCCACTAGCACTAGTACCAATCACTATGATATCTAATACCTAGTGACCTAGTGTGACCATCATGCTTCCTCTCCGCGTAAAGCCTCGTCAATGGATCCGCGATGTTAGCTTCGCTTTGATCGATATCCTCACATCTCCTCTATCGATGATCTCTCGAATGAGATGGAAGCGCCAAAGATGTGTTTGGTCCACGATGTGATCGAGGTTCCTTAGCTCGCAATAGCCCCATTGTTGTCACAATAGAGGTCTATTGATCCGCAATGCTTAGGAACTACCCCAAGTTCATGATGAACTCATGAGCCAAACAGCCTTCCTTTCACGCATCGATGCAAAGAATATACTGGCTGTAGAATCAAGAATCGTGTCCTCGCTTCAACTCTTCCACCACACCCCACCATTCGTGCAAAACACGCACTCGATTGCGATCTATAGTCATCCTTGTCCGCTTGGAAGCTTGCATCACCGTAACCCTTTACGCTAGCTCTCATTGCCTCCAAATATCGTGAAATATTCTTTCGCTCTTCGTAAGTACTTTAAGAATATTTTTGATCGCTATCCAAAGGACTTTCACCGATCCGATCGGTATCTACTCGCCATGCTCAAAGCATACGAGACGCCGTGAGAGTACAAAAGTACATGGCGCATATGATAGACCCTATAGATGCATAAGGGATCTTATCCATGCGATCTCTCCTCCTTAGAAGAGGGACATTGAGTCTTCGAAAGACTCACACCATGTGATAAAGGCGTAAACCCTTTCTTAGAATTTTGCATAGCAAAACGATCTAGCACTTTATCAATGTATGTACTCGACTTAGGCCAAGTAATCTTCTAGATCTATCTCTATAGATCTTGATGCCTAGAATATAGGCAGCTTCACCTAAGTCCTTCATCGAGAAACAATTCCCTAACCACATCTTCACAGACTGGAGTGAGGGAATATCATTTCCGATGAGAAGTATGTCATCTACATACAAGACAAGAAATACAACTGTGCTCCCACTATTTCTCTTGTAGACACAAGGCTTCATCTTCATTCTTGATGAAACCAAACTCTTTGATTGCATCATCGAATCAAGATTCCATCCGAGAGGTTGCTTTAGTCCATAAATGGACCTTTGCAGATACCTTTCCAGATGCTTGATCTTCAAAACCTCAGTTGTGTCATGTACACATCCTCAGTAGCTTTCATCTGTAAAAGCGGTTTTGACATCCATCCGCCAGATCTCATAATCATGGTAGGTCGCAATAGCAAGTATGATCCGAATGGATTTAAGCATCGCAATCGTGAAAAGGTTTCTTCATAGTCAATACCATGAATTTGTTTCAACTTTAGCCACCAATCTACCTTTATAGGTATGCTTATTACCATCCATGTCACTTACTTTAAAGACCCACTTACACCCAATGGGTTTTACCCTTCGTGGATCAACCAAAGTCCATACTTGGTTAGTGTACATGGATTCCATTTCGATCTCATGGCCTCTAGCCATTTCTAACTGGCTCATCATAGCTTCGATAGGATGTAGGCTCGCCAAGATCGATAAGCAATACTTCACCCATTGTCACCAAGAGAAAAGAATATCTCTCCGACGACGGATCCTATTAGATCTACGAAGAGGTTGGTCTACTTGAACAGTGTTTGCTCCACAACTCTTTGGGCAACAAATTCTCATCCACAACACTTTGTGGTGCCTGCTCATTTTCCATCGGCCTTAGTGTTATCATCATCTTGAATTCTTCAAGATGAATTTTACTCCCACTAGTATTTCTAGAAATAAATTCTCTTTCTAGAAAGACAAGATTTCGCAACAAACACCTTGCCAAGTGTGGATTGTAAAAGTAATATCCCTTAGTTTCCTTGGGATATCCTACAAAATAACACTTATCCGATTTGGGTCCTAGTTTATCCGAGACTTGACGCCTAACGAAGCTTCACAACCCCAAATCTTTATAAAAGACATTTTGGGACTCTTCCTTCACCCATATCGTATATGGTGTCTTTTCTACGCTTTTGATGGAACGCGATTAAGTGTGAAAGCGGCTGTCTCTAGAGCTAAACCCCAAAAGGAAGTAGGTAGATCCGTCTGGCTCATCATGGATCGGACCCTATCTACTAGCGTACGATTTCTCCTCTCAGATACACCATTCGCTGGTGGTGTTCCAGGTGGAGTGAGTTGGGAGATTATCCCACACTCAGCCAGGTGATCACGAAACTCTTGACTAAGGTATTCACCACCTCGATCTGATCGAAGTAGCTTAATACGCTACCAAGTTGGTTTTGTACTTCATTCTTGAATTCTTTGAACTTTTCAAAGGATTCTCGACTTATGTCTCATCAAATATAAGTAGCCAAATCTACTCACATCATCGTGAAAGTAATAAAGTACTTATAGCCTCCTCCGCTTCGACATCAAAGGGCCACATACATCAAGATGTATGAGTCCTAACAAGTCCGCCGCTTCGCCATGTCCACTAAATGGAGTTTTAGTCATCTTTCCTAAAGACAAGATTCGAGATACCTCATATGATTCAAAATCAAATGAGTCCAATAATCCATCTTTATGGAGTCGATATGCTTTTCATTTATGTGACCTAGGCGATAAAGTGTAGAGATATGTCCGTTCAAATCATTCGATTTGAACTGCTTGGTATTTACGTTATAAATTGGGTTTTCTAAATCTAGAACATAGAGACCATTCATAAGTGGTGCATTACAATAGAACATTTCATTTAAATAAATGGAACAACATTTGTCCTTTATTATAAAAGAAAAGTTTTTCTTTTATAAACAAGATACATAGATTATGTTCTTTGTCAATGCAGTACATAAAAGCACTCCTCTAGTTCTAAGATAAGCCCCGTGTGCAAAGACAAAGAATATGTTCCTACAGCTACAGCAGCAACTTTTGCGCCATTGCCTACTCGTAGGTCCACTTCGCCCTGTGCCATTATTCTTCTATTTCTCCCCCTCGCATTAGTACAAATGTGAGATGCACATCCTAGATCTAATACCCATGTAGAAGAAATAGATAGATTAACCTCTATAACATGTATACCGAGCGTAAGTCCCACTTCTCTTGTTCTTTACTTCTCAAGGTAGACTTTCATAGCCCGCCTAAAGGTCCGGCCTCACCGCAATGGAAGCCCCCTTCCTTAGGTACTTTACCTTTACCCTTCAAGTGGATGAATTGGCCTTGCCTTTGGCTTGGTCTTACCCTTGCCTTTGGCTACCTTTGTCCTTCTTGACCATTAGTACATTACTAACTTTCTTCTTGAGATTTGGTTCGCAGCTTCTCAACATGATGAGAATCTGTGCAAAGGTTTATCAATTTCATTCATGTTATAATTCATGACTTAATTGATTATATGCTTCCGCAACGATTGCAGGATAACATCAATGCCAATTCGCCTGGAAAACCTAGTCTTCAAGGTTCTCAACGCATCCAATCATTTTGAGTACGTGAGTTCCTACAGTGTTCCTTCTGCATCTTGCATGCAAAAAGAGCCTTAGACACTTCAAAACGCTGTGCCTAGCTTGTCCTTGATATAGTTGTTTCAAATGCTCAACCATATCATAGGCATCCATGTTCTCATGTTGCTTCAAGCTCGTGAGTTCATGGTGGCAAGCATAAGGCATGACACATCTAATGCGTCATCTTGATGCTTCTTATAAGCATCCTTTCAAAGACGAGTGAGGGGGGTATTTCAGGGGTAGCCTACTCTAGGACATATAGTTTATGCTCTTGCTTGAGGATAATCCTCAAGTTCCTATACTACCAAGAAAGTTTGCTCCATTGAGCTTGTCCTTCTCAAGGATGACATCGCAAGTTGAGGGGGTGTGTCGTGTTAGATGACATGGTGATCTACAACATTAAAATGCAAAGTTAAGTATCATACCTAAATCATTTAATTAGGCCTTTAATTAAATGAGGCCCTACTAAATTCTCATAGCTACTATTTAGCTATAAATTTATATGGGATAAAGATCCACATCATAATTGCCTTGAGTTAGCTTTGGCTAATCGCCCAAGACGTAGTATAATTAGGTAGGCAATCTTTTGCCAATTACATCTGATGTAACTCTTAATAGCTTTGGTTAAGTTTTAGATTAGTTTAGTGTTTATTCCTAAACCAGCCTCAGTGTGGCAAGGCACATGTGGGCCTTCTTGGATATCTGAGCAACGACCACTTCTAAGACAAAGCCGATGTCTGAAATCACACAAAACTAATGTTAACACTTATGTTCAAAGCTAATATATGCCTCTACTTTCTTAACCAATTAAGAAAACACTTAATTAAGTCTTAACTAAGTTTGATAGCTGGACATCACGATTGTCCACTCGCACTCTCCAAGATAAAATGCATTGCTTTGCTTTGCAAACCCAATAACAAATGATCGAGGAAGTAGTGAGTACCAACTTTGGTAGGCATATCGCTTTAGACTTATTAAGAAATAAACATGTATCATATACATATTAGCATACATCACATATAAGCTAAACTAATCATGCATCACATACAAGCTAAACTAACATGCATCACATACATATTAAACTAACGTGTCATGGTTATGGCCCTTATTCTACAATCTTCTCAAGCCAATGAAAAGATTGATTGGTCAACCTAGGGATAGCATCTTCTCCTAAGTGCTTCCTTTGGTTGTCTTGTGTTGACTTCCTCCTTGTAACCTCATCTTCCAATGGACCTCCATCCTTGTTTTGTACATTACAAAGGAGAAATACTGAGTTACATTCGAGTCTAAAACTAATTTTACAACAAGAATATTAGGAGAAAGGCACGACACGCAGCCGTATTAAGAATTACAACACACAATCACAAACTTTTTGGGACTAGGCCATAACCATGCACCATGTCATTTTAACTTTTAAAAGACATTGGATATTTTATTATGTTTGAAAATTTGCTAATGCAATTATCAACTCATAATAAAATTTATCCTACTTCTATATCACATATAAAATAGAGAAAACCTATTTTTATACGATCTTCGCATAAGTGGCTCGATACCACTGTAGGGAAATCTCGTATGCCAAATGGCATATGCTAACGGAAAATAGGATCCTTCCAAGTGATCCATGCAAAGCAAACTCGTATAAAATAAATTTCTAAACCAAACCTATCTTATAGGAGAGTTCTACCTTTGTTGCGTGCCCTCTTGTTAATCCCGCTTTTCCTTTCGGTTTGTTGGATCTTTAGCACGTTCAAGTGTCCGTGCCTCTATATGTATCCACACGAGCACGCTCTTGTCTCACAAAAGGAAAACTAGAAGAGCTCTCCTTTACTTCTTGCTAGAGAAGTCCCTAAAGGAGAGGAAGAGAGGGAAAAGGAGAAAGGAAGAAGAAGACTCCTCTTCTTGCTAGCCTACACTCACAAACCCACACAACTAAAGCTTCCACCAAGCTCTCTCACAACCACAACACCAAAAACTCACTATGGCCGGCCACTCCATGGAGCCTTTTATAGGGTTGGAAAAACCCTTCCACCTCCTTCACATTCAATGCAATCCATTGCATTGAGACACACTCAAAAAGGATTTGGCTTCCTTGTTTGGCCGGCCACTTAAGGAGACAAAACCATTTTGTTTCCTTCCACCTTAACTAGCTTAGGTGGATGCTTAGGTGGCATGCTTATGTGGCATGCTTATGTGGCATTCTTATGTGGCATTCATGCATGTTGAATTAATCTTATTAATTCATTTAAACTTATGTTATCATATTGAATTAATCTTATTAATTCAATTAAGCTTATGTTATCATATTGAATTAATCTTATTAAATCAATAAGGTAACATATTGAATTAATCTCATTAAATCAATTAGCTAAAATTCTCATTAAGCTTAAAGTCCAAAAACCATTTTGTACTTAAGCTTATTCCCATATTATTCTAGTCAAACTAGAATACTCTAATTCCTCTAATTATCATGCTCTTTGTGTGTGACTATAGGCTCTCATAAACGTTGGCGGTGGATCTAAACTCTTTTAGATACACAAGCGATGGCGACATCTAGCAATACATCATTGCTACCCAAGTTCTGAGATAAGTCAAGATCCAGGACTAACCTTTAAAGTGACTACTATAATATGGAGTGTCCTTCTATCCTTGATATCAGTTGATCAATGAGGCATAGGCGTGTCATCCTCGATCCAATCTATGTGTTTCTTGATCCACTGAGTAAACTAACTCAAACAAATGAGCTCAATATCTCATATTGACTCATTCGAGCATGGCCATGCGTTTTAGTAGTTCTACTCAATCAAGGGCCACCGATATCACTCCCGTCATATGGAAGGATAGATCCCATCTACATCACTCACATCCCTCGCATAATTTGTTACATACCCGATGTCGCCTTTATGGTCCACCACACGGGTGGCGTTTGTGATACCAAAGTACATAACTCCTTATGTAGGGAACCATAGTGACTTGAGGTCTAAGGACTATTCATACCAATAGTCACATGAGAAAGTTTATGACACTCATATAGCGATCCATGAAACTTTCTCATGGCGAATTGAGTTCGATATATATTCTCAATATATACCCATGTGTCAACTTGATATCATATATCCATGACTTGTGAGATCAAGTCATCAATTGACCTACATGCTAGTCTTTATGTATTAATATTGCCCTTGCATATTAATACTCGACTAGGAACATTTAGGAAAGTGTTCTCTACAGCCTCTCATAATCAATTCTGCCAATTGATGTGCTGTAGATAAGAACCTACTTTTCTAGGGCATTATTATATTTAAATTAGCTGGCACAAGCAAGATGTAAATATAATAACCAATCCTTTGCCTTTATAGAATATGATACAAAATGTTCCCTATTCAACCATCACATGATTGGTTCTAGGGCTTTAACTAACATGTAGATCATCACATGTATACTTGTATATATCTATATCCCTATATATTATTCATGCACTTTCTATATATTACCCCTGAGTTTATACTCACCACTCTAGACCCTGAGTTTCCTATCGCCCAGGTAACAGGTAGAAGATTCCTTGGACATTCTGACTCACGATCCCATCTCACACCGAATGGTTGGATACTATTTCCATATTGTTGTATTCTTATAGATTGATGTTTTGGAATTTTACCCTGTATCGTTTCCGTATTTATGGTATACATATGTGTTGTATGTATTTGGCCTTTGATATGGTTTCTATTTTTGATTCATGTTGTGTCAAAGTCACTTCGAAGTGCATAGTTGAGTCATTGTGTATCTATTATTTGTCAGTATATTCCGCTGTGCTTTATGGATTATGTCCATATATATGTTATGTGATTGTGGTCGAAAGACTTTATGTATATTAGGGAATTGTATCACATACAGGGGAGATGTTGTCCGATTATTTTTAGCTCGACATACTCTCGGGGCGTGACAATTTTATTGGTATCAGAGCCCTAGGTTGCGAAGTCCACTTTTAGATTTTATTTCGTTCGGACATCGAGTTTTTCTTTACTCGATTTTGGTTTTGTGAGTTCTGAGATCTGGCTGCTGCGGGACATCTCCGAGCTACAAGGTTTAAGGTATGTTAACTGTTATCACATATCCTTTTGTTGGCTATGCATTTAGTTGCTTATAACAGAGATGACTTGTAGTGTGTTAGTCACTATTCGTAACCGTGGTTTGAGTTGACCACGGGAATGACTTGTTGAGTCTGGGTGTCTTGGGCCTGCTGTCAAAAAGGTAAATTACCTTTGAGAGCCGATTGATACTGAGTCGTTTCTAGTGGAGATCAAAGATTACAGTCTTAGGGATTTTCACTAACTATGCTAGTCAGATCATTACCTGTGGGGTAATGGATAGGCATGTATGCTATTATTGATATAGATAGCGAAGGATTAGTATAGAGTGTATCATAGGGATTTTGATCCCTGAGATTGTCGTGCTAGATTGTATAACTTTGAAGGTACTTTTGAGTACTTAACTCGGGTTATACAAAGAAAGTAGTGTTAGTTGCATACCATTATCGGGATCAAGTCGGTATTTGGTGGAAGACGTAAGAAATAACCTTCGAGAAATAATGTATCACTTGGTCACAGTTTAGTGATGTTGTGAGAGAGTATTTCCCCACATTATCTTTTTTGACTCATTGTCAGGGAATTCTTGAGCTTTAGGTTGGATGATCGATTGGTGATGAAGGTACCATGCAAAGTCGTTAGACTTGCAAGGGTTACGACTCGAGAATGTGATTGACATGTCTTAAGCCACCCATGGTTTATTGGTTGACATCTTGATCAAGATGTTTGGATCTTTTATTAGATCATACCAGAAGGTATCAGATCGAGTCATGAGTATAGAAATGACTCCGTAGCAAGTGTTTTTAAGAGTTGGAGATTTGATAAGTAGACATTGCAAGTCAAATTATTGGAATCGGAAGTCTCCGAATGTTGAAAAAAAGGAGCAAGATTGGAGTCATAGGCCACGAGCGACTATTGGAGAGTTTTCTGATCATAGAAGATCGACTGTAGATTGTCAGCATCTTCTCATGTTTATCAGCAAAATCAGAAGAAAGACTTCGAAGGAAGTATGTGCGTGCAGTGCAGGTCACGACGACACGGAAAGTCAGATTATGAGATTGGGCATTTTATCTGCTTCTATAGTAGACAATCGATATATATGATGAGAAGGTACTTTGAAGACTTAGTTGAAGACTATGGATGATGCTTTCGAGAGGACGATCCACAACCCCGAAAGCCGAGATCATCACAGAAGAGTAGATTATCACATGAGCAGCGATCTATTACCTCAGACATAGCGGAGTTCCTAGATGTTTCCCTCTAGGGGAAGCGAGTTACTCAGCAGTATCAGTAGAAGACATCTCAGAAGACTCAGACATCCAGACGACAACAATTGTTACCTCTCTAGATGCAGCTATACCTTTCGCAGAGTTGGAGCATGCTACGATGTTGGTAGTTATTCAGTATTTTACAGTCGGTGGTGTACTCATTACCAGTACAACAGTGTTTACTATCTTTATTGCAGTCATTTTGGGTATGGTATCTCAGTTCAGCAGTTGATTTCAGTTCCTCCATGGTAGTCCTTTGCACTTACAGGAGCTCATCCGTCAAGAGCAAAAGTTGGACGAGTTACATGGTTACTCGAGAAGAGGTATAGAGGATCGAAGAATTGGTCATTCGGGGTATTACTCTAGGTTACCCTATTTGCTAGTGTATCGAGAGATACAGGTAGTTTACAGGTATCTATGTCTAGAATATTTTTAGATAGGGTTAGAAGTGTTCCTATCAACTTGTGGGTTGGTGGTATCTCTACCGTCAGGTGAGATGTTAACCAACAATCAAGAAGTTAAGGGATGCCCTTAGACTTTGATAGACATACCTTCACTATAAACATATCCTTATGGATAGTTAAATGGTTGGAGTGTTGGTATAACATATATCTCGGATGTGCATATAACCCGAGAGTATTCGGATGTAGTTTTGGATGAACTCCCGGACTTTCCACTGCATAGGCAAGTGGAGTATGCCATCGGAGTGATTTCGGGAATAGTTCCGATATTGAAGACCTCATACCGGGAGATGATTTTATTAGTATCAGTGTTGCTAAACACTGTGGAAATTGAAAGAATGAATATCCTTCATTGTGAATAGATGATCTATTTTAGATCAGCTTAAAGGGCACCTGTGTATACTCTAGGGGTGATTTATGATTGGTGTGTTGATATTGTAGTAACTTAGTGTCATACAATTATCATTGTCGGTGTGATGATTGAGATATCATCATCTTAGAGTAAAAAGGATGTAGGTGTGTAGAAGACGATATTTTTGGATATACTCACAATCTTATGGGAAGTTGTGGTTTCCCTAGATTGATTTAGGTTATTATCGCAGAGGTGGATAGGATGTTTTTTAGCATACTATACCACAGAGTTGTTTGACCAAGTGGGTAATGGAAATCACTTGGTCGGAAGCTTGTGAAGCTAGGTTTTAGGGCCTAGACAATGGCTGACTTTTGCATCAGTGTTAGTTAATCCTTCCAATGTGGATGGAAGGGTATTGTACGCAGATGTATTATTTTAGGGATTGGAGCGATTCTGATGCAATTGAATGAGACGTGTCTCATATGTACGTCAGTTGACATGGACTTAGCAGTTATTATCTTGATTAGTAGATGTATAGAGCAGGAATGCTCATGGAGTTTTGAATAGCTACTGGGTAGCTACTATAGAGTTGCTAGAACACAGACAGTTGTAACAAAGGAGATGGGTCACTATAGTCTCCCAGTCACTTACAGTCTGTGTGGTAGAGTGGATTTTGGAACAGTAGATTGATTTCTCTTATGAGAAAGGAATTCTCCGTCTCCGAAGAGAATAGTGGGTTACAGACTGGTATTGGATTCAGGACGAGTTGATTTAGAAGGCTCATCATTCGAGACTGGTGATGTATTCGGAGTGTATCTGAAAATAGTGAGTATTGAGACGTTCCAGTTGGTGGAACGATATATGGGACATGGATGATTTTGTAGTTTGATGTTGGGTGTGCCAACAAGTAAAGGTGGAATATTGTTGATCGGTAGGGTTATGTACCGTGATAAAGTGGGAGCCTAGTACGTTAGACTGTATTGGGAGATTATCTAGAATTCGGAAATGATTTGACGTGATTTGGGTAATCGATGATCGATTAGCTAGGTCCGCTCATTTTCTTCTAAGCCATAAGATGGATTTCGTTGGATCGCTTAACGGAATCATATTCATGGAGTATCCTTGAGTATCATTTCTGATAGTGATTCATGATTTACCTTACGGATCTGGCAAAGTCTCCCACCGGTCACGAGTATAGAGCTCCACTCTAGTACAGTTATGTACTTTTTGATAGGTGAGCGATATGAAGGTGTTATTCAGACTTTAAAAGGTCTGTTGAGAGTATCCATGATAGATTTTAGAGGATCAGTATCCCACTTAGTCACTTGAGGTGTATGACTTTTCTCCAGATACTTGGGATGATTGTGTGACATCTCGTACTCGTACATGAGTCGGAAATTTGGGGACCAAATTTTTATAAGTGGGGGAGAATGTAGAATACGAAAAAAAATTAAAATTATATGAATTAACCCCTTTAATTAATTGGGTTTAATTAGTGGGTTAATTGAGTTTAATTAGTGGTTAGGTTTGATTAGCTAATTGGGCCTAATCAAGGGATTGATTAAGGATTAGGCTTGGGCTGAATCTGTTGGGCTGAGTCCATTGACCCGAATTTGTTGGACTTGAAATGGGCTTGGATAGGATGGCTGAACCGGTTGGCTTGGACCGGTTCACTTGAACCAAAACGCGAACGACATTTAAAAAGGGCCATGTAAAACCGATCAATTGCATATCTTCACTTCGCAATCGCCTCTTCTTTGTCATCTCGCGCGATCGACGGTTTCTTCATCTTTTCTTCTTCGTCCGTGAGCCACCGTTGCCGACGCACTTGGTCAGAGATCCGACCGGAGGGAGGATGCTGAGCAAGATGGAAATGGGTGGAGGCCGATTTGGGAGCTGAGAGCGCTGCGGCGGTGGGCTGTAGAGAGGGAAGGATCTCACTGTCAATCGTCGTTGAAGCTAGGTAAGGGGGCCGATTTCCTTCCTCCTTAAGCTGAGAGTGAGATCTAGCTATGGGCTTCTTATATTAGCTTCATCGGTGGATTTGGGCACTATTTTGGAGCTTGGATTTCTCTGGTGAACAGAGGTTAAAGGAGGGGTGACTGCCGGTGAAGATTTAGGGCAGGTAAGCTTGATCCAACCTTTTCTTCTCAACTGTTAATTGCTGCATTTAGTGTTTGTCGATGGATTGTGGTATGGCAGCTGTGGTTGGAGTGGTGGTAGTCGTGAGCTGTGATTTAGCTTCTAATCGACACTCAGTTGTGATGAGGAGTTCAGTCGACATTTGAGTGAATCTGTGAATAGGTGAAATGATTTAGGTGTTGTTAATGTATCAGATTGATTTTGGATTGGATAGAGTGGTATCCGATTTTGATTCGGTGTGCTGTGAACGATGGTGGTTGTGTTGTGCTACTGTGATAGGGAGGTAGGTGAATGTAATAGATGTGTTTGTGGTGACTTCGTTGATGCAGTGGGGATGTGTGAATGATTGATGCCCTATATATGCTGATGGATGGAGCTGTGAATGTAATAGATGTGTGAATTGTGGTTAGTAAGGTGATATAGATTTGGAGATACGAGAGGTGTGTGCTCGAGTTTCTAACTCGTAGACAAGAAAAGGATGCGAATATAGAAATGAATTAGTGTTTAGTTCGTATATTTGTCGGAGACTTGTACTTAATCATAGTTTGCTATTATGTGCAGGTTGGGATACGAAGCTGGTCCATGGTCATGAGGATTTCTATTACGAGCTTCGTATCAGTTGGGTAATATCTACCCTGGTAAGGTAGTTTTGACTTATTCTGGTGCATGAATATTGGACTTATGATGATACCTTTGATCTTAAATCCACTTTTATTTAATCATATGCTTATACTGCCTTTGATCTTTGAGATATATTGCGGTTACTTCATTGATTATCTATCACGGATATGAACTACAAACCCTATTGTGTTTTAGCTGATGGATATTCAGTAAGTACATGTGATTAGGGTTATCATTGTGAACTCAGATTAGGTTACCATGTCACATCACTAGGGTTAGGTGATGGATTAGATTATGGAGTCGATTTTCTGTATCGTACACATATTAGTTATGCACCTATGGTGGATTTAGTCATCTGTGCATAGATAAGTGTGTGTGGTTGTCAGTATGTGGCTAAGGACTAGAGGTCCTAGCGTGATATCCATTATGGATCGTGTGACTACATATGGTTATATGGATGGTCGACAGTATCTCACTACGGACTGGAGGTCTTAGCGTGGTTGACTATCAGATGTGTATGACTCTCTGTGTGATGGAGAGAGAGTCTTGTGGATTAGTAGTCCTTGCATAGTTGACTTTTGGTTGACCTAGACTCCCCGTGGGATAGGGAGTGTTGTGAGGATACGTGTGTAGAGCTATGCATCATTACATTGCATGCATGTTGGCGATTAGGCCTCCCTTGTGGTTGAGAGGGTCGTCAGTCATCCTGCCTCCTCGGCCACTCGGGGTAGTGGTAGCAGGGTTAAGGGCAAAGCATTAGATGTGCCGCGCTTGGCCACTATAGACAGTGGTAGCTGGAGTGGCATGCAGCTTGTCCTGTCGTGCAGCACTCGGCCACTCATGGGTAGTGGTAACTAGAGTCGCTTGCAGTAGGGACCCCTAGGGTAGCATATAGCTCTATGGCAGCTAGCTACCAGTCATACTACACAACTCTGCCACTCGAGAGTAGTGGTAGTTGTTGGTGCAATCGGCCCAGGTCACGATTGACCAGGACTCGAGTTTGGCTTGAGTGAAGTTTTGATGTGTTTTGATGTTTCGACAAAAACATATGACAATATAATTGTCATGGAAAGTCCAAGTTGGACACTTGACATTTGGGAAAGTCCAAGTCCTGAGTACTTGGCAAATGGGAAGTCCAACATGTGTTGGCAAGGAAAGTCCAAGCATGGGTCTTGGCATGTAAAGTCCAAGCATGGGTCTTGGCATGGAAAGTCCAACATGGGTTGGCATTCGAAGTCCAAGGGGATTGATATTGGCGGCGTAAAGTCCAAGCGGTAGTCTTGGCAGCATAAGTCCAATGGTTGGCGGCGTAAAGTCCAAGGGGAGTCTTGGCGGCGTAAGTCCAATGTGCCTTGGCGGTGTAGACACCGTTAGCATGACATAGCCGATGGAAGCACCTGAAGGCTAGCGCGATGGATGAACAAGTCATGGATGACTTGGAGGGATCCGAGAGGCGTGAGGCTGATGGAGGTGGCTAGAAGGTTTAGGTCTAGGCTAAGGGTGGTCTAGCAAGTATGGGGGAACCATACTTGAGTTAAAACCTCATGTTTGAGGTGCGTGCCACGATCGATGCCATGTGGCGATCGGTGGACCGAGTCAACTAGGGTTTATTTGCGGGTTATGGCCTTTAGCAAATGACGCCATAGGTTGGCGATCGATCGATGAGCTCAGCGATCGATCGATCGTGTGATCGGTCGGGTGCTCGAGAATTCGGCCACGCAATGGAGTCGAGACTCGATGTCGAGTGAGGACTTCATCATCGGTCGATGGTCACAATCACGGTCGGATGGTAGTTCCGTTGGACTTATCCAACGTGGAACTAGCCGTTGTCTCACGACAACAGTGGCATCAGTCGACTGATGGTCCCGATCAGTCGACTGATAGACTTTTTCCCGCACAGGTTGAAGCTATATATGGAGCTCGTGATGGAGGAAAAAGCAACCGGTTCTTGAGGGCTATTGGGGCAATTTGTTGGTGCAAATCAGGTCTCCAAGTGCAAGCAAGCAACCAAGCATTCAAGCAATCAAAACAAGTGTTGTAAAGTCTTTTTCTTTACTTGTATTTCATATTTACATTGTATATTGCTTGTATTTCGTTCTTACTCTTGTAAGATCTATTGTAAGGGGTTTCTCCGCCTCCGACTTGTGTCGAGAAGGAGTGTTTATCATTAGTGAGTGCGTGTGCATCACTAGGGCTCTTTAGAGCTCGATCCGTGGAGTAGGAACCGTGCGGTTCCGAACCACGTTATATCATTGTGTTAGCTTGTTGTCTATTTCATTATCGCTTTTATTATTTCTATTTCCGCTGCGCACTAACGAAATTGTAGACACAAACATGAGCGAATTTCATCTACGCTATTCACCCCCCCTCTAGCTATTCCAACGATTCCTAACAAGTGGTATCAGAGCCCGGGGCTCTTCTACGGATTAACAACCGGGAGCTAAGGTGAAAGGCTAGAGGGTGAAGATGGAATTCCAAGACAAGCTTGGATGGGAAATCAACACTCCACCTCCATATGATCCAGAAGATTTTCCGGCATGGAGAGCAAGAATGGAAACATTCTTGATGATGAACATAGAGGATTGGTTCATCCTCATTGAAGGTCTTGAACCCCCTAGGGATAAGAAGGGGAATGTCCTAAAATTGAAAAAGTGGACCCAAGAGCAACGCCAAAAGCTCAAGACCGAAGTTAAGGTAACGAAACTTTTGGAAGATTTAATCCCTAATGATGTTTTGTGCAAGTTAGGGGATTACATGTATGCCAAGGAGCTATGGAGAAAATTGGCAAGATACCATGAGGAGAGTTCATCCTCAAGTGAAAGTGAGGAATCGGAAGTTGAGATGGAGTCAACTTCCGAATCGGAGAAAGAAGAAGTAGAAGAGGTGGAAGAAGCATCTACTTCTAGGATTGAGGAGGAGAGACCATCCTCTACACCGGAGCAACCTCAAGAAGAGCTCTCAACATCCGATCAAGATGAGAAGCTCAAAATTCAACTCGCACCTACCACCACCCTAGGTAACTCAAACACTTTATTTTCAAACAAAAATCATATTATGTGCTTTGAGTGTAGGGAGTATGGGCATTACAAGAGCAAATGTCCAAAGAGGATCAAGAAAACTCCTTCGGCGCCTAAAAGTCAACAAAAGTCAACGGACGCCGGTTCTCCAAGACAAAAGAGCAAGGAGCATGTCATTTTCTTCAAATGCCGACTACCGGGTCATTACCGGAGTCAACGCCCAAAGAAGAAGAAGAAGGGGTAAAGGGGAGCATCACAAGTAGGGGGAGCCACTAAGGCAAACCCTAAGGTATATTTAAATAATGCTCCGTCTAATTTAAAGCATGCTAGAACTAATTTTAGCAATTGTGGTATGTATCATAAAGAGCATGCTAGAAATAACAAACATATGTGTTTAGGAGCTAAGAATGTTCACCTTAAGAATAAGGAGAAATTTGGGACTAATGTCCTTAGAAAAACAATACCTAGGGAGACCATTAGAAAGGTGCAAGAGCACCTAGGTATTAACCCTAAATGGACTAGGCATATGCCTAGAAAGTCCCATGCCCATGGTCTAAATCAAAATTCTAAAATTGGGCAATTAGAATTAGAGAACCAAGCCTTAAGGTCAAGGCTTGAGAAATTGGAGAAGACCCTTAAAATTATACAAAATCAATTTAAAGGGTCAAATAATCAAAAGTCAAGGTCCAAAAGTCAAAGTCAACACCAAGGACCTAAGAGTCAAAAGTCAACCAAGGGCAAGCAAGGTTTGGGTCACAAACCTAAGCCTAAGGTAGCTTATCATAGTGTTCCGTTAGATTATGGAACACTAATTAGGTCTAGGAAGACCAAGGTCAATAGGGAAGTCATCCCTAGAGTTGACCAAAGGGTGTGTCTAGTGGCTAGGGTTTCTAGGAAACCTAGGGTGGCCACTAAGAAGGTTGCAAGGGGAGTCACCCCTAGAGTCAACCTAGGTAAGACCCAAATGACCAAGGCTGACAAGCCTAGGAGGGTCATTAGAAAGGTATCTAGGGAGGTTATCCCTAGGGAATACCTAATTAACCCTAGGAGCTCAAATAGATTTTGGGTTCCTAAGAGCGTGATTGATTCACGCTAGATGGGTTTAGGGTGTGCCAACCTTGATTGGATGGGTAGTTAACTCAACCATGGCAATGGTGGCATTTTAGGTCATTTTCAAGGTTATGGCTACCTTGGGAATGTGGTTTGATTTGAATCCTAAAGGTTTTTAGGATGTGCCAGTATTAATTATGAGTATTGATAAAATGATCGAATATACAAAATTTAGGATTAGAGGTTTTTTAGTGTGTCATTTTGGGTTTTTGGCACACTAGGGAGATTAGTGATAATATGGCAAAATATATTTAATTATATCAAATGACAATTAATATTAAAATTCAGGTATTATTATACCTATATATTTTATATGCCATGATTTGTTTGCCATATGCCATGACATGACATCATGTTTACTTTTATCATTTAAATGTCATGATCATGCTTAGAATTAAGTTTTAAATGTCATGTGTTTTTAGATTTTATCATATGCCATGACATCATGATCATTGGCCATGATTTATTTTGCTATCATTATGCCATGATCATTTTTATGCATCTAATTTGATTAAAATTGATTTAAGGACTATGACATGACTTGGAGTCCCATTTATAAGGGAATCAAATAGAGTTGCCATAGAAAAATGCATGAAACCCTAGTTTAGGGAGAACAAAACCCACATCTCACATCCAATTGACATGTATGTGTATTTATACACCCTAGATACATGTGAGATGCTAGGATATGAGTTGAGTTCAAGGTGCATAGTTTTTGCATCTAGTTGAACCAAAACTCATCTAATTTTAGTTGTGGATCATTAGGAGAGCTCGTGTACAAGTCACATACATAGAGCCCAAGGAATATGATCCAAGATAAGGTTTTGAAAATATTTTAAAATCATTTTAGAAATCCTTGGTGAAGTCTATCTTTTGATAGCAATCACCATTGATGAAGTTGATACAAAATAGGGCCAAAACATTGAAAATTTCAATGGTTTTGAGTTTTGTATCAAATTCACTATTTTATAGGTAAAATATTTTTCAAACATTTTCCCCCCATTGTATGTGTCATAGGTATTATACGTATCAAATTTCGTGATTTTTTGATATACGTATAATTATTTATGATTTTCTGAAACTCGATTACGATCAAATTCGGAAATTTAGTTATCGATCGCCTACAGTGTCGATCGATGAGTGTGGCGATCGGGGTAGGTAGCAGTCATTGCCAAGGCTGATTTCGAGAAAACTAAGTTTGGCTAGTCCGTGTTCAGCCATGGCAAAGGTCCCTAACCACTCCTAACCCTAGGATATGCTTTGGGAAGCATTATAAAGGGTGAAAAGCTATTGGATATGAATTAGGAGAGTTGTTTAGGGTTTGTATCAATTTTAAGGTGTGGAAAGTTCAATGTTGAATTTCTAACCTTAATTTTGATGGTTTAGAGTTCCTATTGGCTTAGGGACTTCCCAAGGACATTGTTGGTGCAATGGTCAAGGGGGAGCAAGCCTTTAGGGGGAGATATCCATCTTGGGATGATGAATGTGTTTTTTCTCCTTGAAGGGGAGAATGTTATCAATTTGGGAAATTGATGGATTTTTAGAAACCCAATTTGGGAATTGGGAGAGTGAATAGGATTGCCTCTCCTTGAGTGATATGGGACTTATCATTAGGAAGATGGTAGGCATCCTAAGTATTGTTGGATCAAGCGGGAGATTGTAATATCTCATTGGGACATGAGACATTGACCTCCTTGGAGAGAAAACCTTTTTGATGTTAGTCAAAAAGGGGGAGAATGTTTGGGGGAGAACATTTGGGATAATTGGTAAAGGATTTGAGTTAGTATTCTAACTCAATTATTTGTTTGGTTTTTGTCAAACATCAAAAAGGGGGAGATTGTTGGTGCAATCGGCCCAGGTCACGATTGACCAGGACTCGAGTTTGGCTTGAGTGAAGTTTTGATGTGTTTTGATGTTTCGACAAAAACATATGACAATATAATTGTCATGGAAAGTCCAAGTTGGACACTTGGCATTTGGGAAAGTCCAAGTCCTGAGTACTTGGCAAATGGAAAGTCCAACATGTGTTGGCAAGGAAAGTCCAAGCATGGGTCTTGGCATGTAAAGTCCAAGCATGGGTCTTGGCATGGAAAGTCCAACATGGGTTGGCATTCGAAGTCCAAGGGGATTGATATTGGCGGCGTAAAGTCCAAGCGGTAGTCTTGGCAGCATAAGTCCAATGGTTGGCGGCGTAAAGTCCAAGCGGAGTCTTGGCGGCGTAAGTCCAATGTGCCTTGGCGGTGTAGACACCGTTAGCATGACATAGCCGATGGAAGCACTTGAAGGCTAGCGCGATGGATGAACAAGTCATGGATGACTTGGAGGGATCCGAGAGGCGTGAGGCTGATGGAGGTGGCTAGAAGGTTTAGGTCTAGGCTAAGGGTGGTCTAGCAAGTATGGGGGAACCATACTTGAGTTAAAACCTCATGTTTGAGGTGTGCGATCGTGATGCCATGTGGCGATCGACCGACCGAAATCAACTAGGGTTTGATGTGGGTTATGGCCTAGCGATCGAGCCATAGGTTGGCTGATCGATGGCTCGAGCAGTCGATTGATCGTGTGATCAGTCGACTGGTGCTCGAGAATTCGGCCACAGAATGGAGTCGAGACTCGACTGGTCGAGTGAAGACTTTATCAGTCGACTGATGGTAGTTCCGTTGGACTTATCCAACGTGGAACTAGCCGTTGTCTCACGACAACAGTGGCATCAGTCGACTGATGGTCCCGATCAGTCGACTGATAGACTTTTTCCAGCACAGGTTGAAGCTATATATGGAACTCGTGATGGAGGAAAAAGCAACCGGTTCTTGAGGGCTATTGGGGCGATTTGTTGGTGCAAATCAGGTCTCCAAGTGCAAGCAAGCAACCAAGCATTCAAGCAATCAAAACAAGTGTTGCAAAGTCTTTTTCTTTACTTGTATTTCATATTTACATTGTATATTGCTTGTATTTCGTTCTTACTGTTGTAAGATCTATTGTAAGGGGTTTCTCCGCCTCTGACTTGTGTCGAGAAGGAGTGTTTATCATTAGTGAGTGCGTGTGCATCACTAGGGCTCTTTAGAGCTCGATCCGTGGAGTAGGAACCGTGCGGTTCCGAACCACGTTATATCATTGTGTTAGCTTGTTGTATATTTCGTTATTGCTTTTATTATTTCTATTTCCGCTGCGCACTAACGAAATTGTAGACACAAACGCGAGCGAATTTCATCTACGCTATTCACCCCCCTCTAGTTATTCCAACGATTCCTAACAGTAGTTGGAGTCGGAAAAGTAGTCATGTCGTGCCACCCTGTCCACTCTTGGGTCGTGGTTGGATAGGTCCGCAGACATGGCCATGCATTTATTTGATATATGTTTTACATATGCTTGTGAGATGCTGCATTTGTTTGTTTCATATGTTTGTACATCATGATACATGACATTTGCGTATTATATACTGTTGTGTGTTGAGCATGATATATGTGTTGGTCTAGACTGTTGTATGCATTTGATTAACATTATGTCCTAGTATGGACCGGGATGTTATTACATGTGATTATATACTGTTTATATGTCTGAGTGTTGGTCGGGTATGAGATTGACCTTGTATGTTATATGGGTTATGTTATTGTATACCTGTTCAGGATAATATAGCTTATGGTGTTGCAGACTGTCAGGTACGTTGGTACATTACTTCATGTTCAGTTGATCAGTTTAGTATATGCATTGAGTATTACTATACTGGTGGTTACTTGTTATTACATTTAGGACTATATGTCTATTGGACTTTTTCTGTATACCTGTAGATCATCACATGTATACTTGTAGATATCTATATCCCTATATGTTGTTCATGCACTTCCTATATATTACCCCTGAGTTTATACTCACCACCCTAGACCATGAGTTTCTTGTCGCCCAGGTAACAGGTAGAAGATTCCTTGGACGTTCGGAGCTCTGGCAGCTGATCCCATCTCACACCGAATGGTTGGATACTATTTCCATATTGTTGTATTCTTGTGGATTGATGTTTTGGGATTTTACCCTGTATCGTTTCCGTATTTATGGTATATAGATGTGTTGTATGTATTTGGCCTTTGATATGGTTTCTATTTTTGATTCATGTTGTGTCAAAGTCACTCCGGAGTGCATAGTTGAGTCATTGTGTATCTATTATTTGTCAGTATATTTCGCTGTGCTTTATGGATTATGTCCATATATATGTTATGTGATTGTGGCCGAAAGGCTTTATGTATATTAGGGAATTGTATCACGTATAGGGGAGATGCTGTCCGATTATTTTCGGCTCGGCATACTCTCGGGGCGTGACATCAAGCATGGTAAGTCCAATAGGGCAGCCGACAGGTAAGCCTCGAGTGAAGAGGTGAGACCAAGTTCTTTGTAGGAGGACAAAGCTAGGCGTCGATCTGATGGATAGTCTGCGTGGGGCTAAGAAGTCAAGATTGGGTTGTATTACTACTACCATTGCATTTCATACTATATGTTTTCGCTAATCTCATTTTGCAGGGAATTAGTCAACTGAAAGATTTCCAATCGACTGAAATCCAGTCGACTTAGTATTGTCTAGTCGACTGGATACCGAGTTGGCAGGATAAGCTAGTGGTCGATCGAAGATCTAGCAACCAAGATGACAAGAACTCCAATCGACTGGAAAGATAAATTTCTTGATGCGGAGCCAGGTGACCTGGAGTTGACTGGAACAGGTCCAGTCGACTGGGAAGGTCGATGTACCAAATTGACGGGCTAATTTAGAGTCGTTTGGAGGGCATTCCAGTCGACTTGAAAAGGCTTATAAAAGAAATGCACAACTAGCTTCGAAGAACATCCTTTTACTATGTTCAAGTGCTGTTACAAGTGTTCATCATCTGCAAAAGCTTTATCCCATTGCAACGACACAACTCCAACACTCCGTGCTCTACTTTCATAACTACTAAAGTGTCGGTACATTTTTTATTTGTTCTTGTTTTTGCTTTATGTACTTTAATTCAAAGAGAAGGTAGCGTGTTACCTTTCTTTTAAGCTTTCTAAAAAAATGAATCCCTCCGAAGTCGAGAGTTTTTGAGTCAGAGGACCTTTTAGTGGATTGTCCATCGAGGTAGCTCTCGGAGAGCTACAGGCCTTGGAGTAGCAACCCGACTAGGGTTGTGAACCAAGTAAATTATATGCCCTTTTACTTTTATTTCTTATTTGTTTAATTCCACTGCATACTCTTTTATTTATAAAGAAAAAGAAAATAAGTTTTAAATCTAAAAGAAATTTTTTATAACTTCCAAGATTCACCCCCATCTCTCGCAACACTATGATCCTATAGGTGTGCCAAAAGGCACGACCATGCCAGGACACACGGCTAGCCGTGTGTCCTTCTAGGCACAACCCAGACTTTGGTTATTTTCGACCAGAGCCAGGCACAACCCGTGCCAGGTTAGGCACGACCGTGTGAGGCTCTGAACATTCTGTTTAACTTTGTTTAGGTGTGTTATGGCCATGCTAAATTCGACGAGGTCATAGGAGGTTCCATAGCCTCTATTTTTCACCGTCTTGGCATGGTCCAACCATATACATCTTCTCTCTCACTGAGAATCTCATTCTCATACTTGTTTCACGTCTCTAGATCACCCGTATTACATGTGACCTAATAGGTTCTCAGTTATGTTGGCCAGTCATAATTAACCCCTTAATTATGAATAGATCATGAGTGGCATCTAGCAAAGCATCATGACCCCTAATTGACCAGAAAGTCTTAATCGACTCCAGAATGTTTCTGAACCATTTAGCAGCTTCAGTTTTTTCGTTCCTTGTTCCTTTCACTCATCCTATACCCACTTGGTTAAGGACATGGTCTATGTGTTTGCCCCCACTAGGCTGGCTACGTCACACCTTTCCCAAGTTAGTTTTTTTTCCTGTGGATTCAAGTTACTCCTATATGTTCCCAAGAAGTCAATCTTCTTAACATGTTTTCTCTAGCCAGAGACTTCTAAGTAACAATCTTGATAAGAGGCCTAGGGTATACATCTCATTTATCAGGAGTGGTGAATCCTTTTTGGGCTATTCAAACACCTTCGATCACTTTGGCTTATACCCAATCATTTCGGAGTTACACCTCATATGGAGATGGCTACGAAGAAGTCAAAGTATATGGCGCCATGACCAAGATGACTTGAATACCTCAAGTCTAAGAAAGCTCGCACTCGAGCTGCAATGAAATCTTCAATGACATATAGAACCATACGAAGTCTCATAGCATGTTACTACAATAAACAAGTTACTATAACTAGCATCCACATGTTCACTCTCAACATCCCTATGCTTCTATTCAGTTACCGAATGATTGGATAAATCAAGGAGCATAACATGTGCTAGTCTCACAGAATCGATGACGTCCAATCTCATCAATTTATCGACTAGGGATAGTTTCAATACTTACATGATTACACATGATAAGATACCCACTAATTGTGATCCAATCATAATTTCTTTCATGTCATGCATCGTATTGTGGACTTCAGTACATGAGTTTAAGATCCAGTCAAATACATAGATAATGTATACTCAAATAGTGAATTTTATTAATAACTTCTAAGGCATTGCCTTAGGACACCTCTCAATTACATCACTAACAATATTCTAATTGACTCAAGTCTAGCTACTGGTGCATAGATTTCATCATAATCTAATCTCTCTACTTGAATAAAACTTTTTGCTACTAACCTAGCCTTGTTCCTAAAAATCTCATCTTTGTCATCAAGTTTGTTTCGAAATACCCATTTTGTACCTATGATGGGTTTATCTTTAGGTGATGGTACTAATTCCCAAACTTGATTCCTAGTTAATTGGGCTAACTCTTCTTGCATAGCAATAGTCCAATCAGGGTCGAGAAGAGCTTGATCTATGATTTTGGATTCAATTTTAGATATGAGTAAAATCTGACTTATATTTCTATAGGATGCTTGTGTTTGAACACCTAGATTAGCATCACCTATTAATTGATCTATTGGAAGATCAAATCTAACTCGAGGTGTTCTTGAATTAGGGTTTATGTTTGATTCATTTTTAGGGTTACAATCAAATCTAGCTTCATTATCTAAGTTTTTATTGGTTAATTCAATGGTTGATTTTGATTTTGATTTTGTATAATTATTTTATTCATTAAATACTACATTGATGGTTTCTTCAATTATTAAGGAATCATATTTATACACCCAATAGGCTCTACTAGTGGTTGAATAACCTAGAAATATGCCACTTAATGATTTAGAGGTAAATTTTCCTAAGTAATCTTTAGTGTTTAGTATATGCACTTTACAACCAAAGACTTTAAAATATTTAATATTGGGTATCTTACTGTAGTATGTTTCATAGGGTGTTCTATTATGTCATTTAATAGTTAAAGTTCTATTTTGGACATAACATGCGGTGTTTACTGCCTCAACCCAAAACCTATCGTGTAACCTATATTCATTTAACATAGTCCTAGCAGCTTCTTGTAAGGTCCTATTTTTTCTTTCCACTAACCCATTTTGTTGAGGAGTTCTAGGGCAAGAGAATTCATGGTGATATCCATTTTGATTATAAAATTCGGTAAACCTATGATTTTCAAACTCCCCCCATGGTCACTCCTAATTCTTTTAATTTTAAGTTCTTTTTATTTTCTAATAATTTGCATAAATTAGTGAATTGATCAAAACTTTCATTTTTATGTTTTAAGAATTTGACCAATGTGAACCTTGAGTAGTCATCTACTATTACTAAATAGTATTAACTCTCATTTAGTCACTTGCCATGTGAGTCACATAGGTCCAAATGTAGGAGCTCAAGTACACCTTTAGTTTTCTCTACATTAGTTAATTTATGTGATGATTTAATTTGTTTTCCTTGTTGACATGCATCACAAACTTTGTTTTCTAAAGTACTTAATTCGGGTTGGCCTCTAACTAATCCATTGTGACTTATTTTTGAAAAAAGTCTTAGATGGGAGTGACCCAGTCTTCTGTGCCACAACCTTGCTTCCTCTTGCAGTGTCATAAGACACTTAATTTAGGAGTGTGGTAGTTCTATTATATAAATATTATTGTTCCTAACTCCCCTAAGTATGATTTTTGAGCAATCAATGTTTTTAATTAGACACTTTGTTGATGGAAATGTAATCTTATAACCATTATCACACAGTTGGCTAATACTTAGTGTTGGTGCAGTAGGCACCTAAGTTGAACCTGAGTTTTGATTATAGCAAACGATACAAAGTTAAGCTCATGTC
Organism: Wurfbainia villosa; assembly: GCA_025175895.1. Taxonomy (NCBI): domain Eukaryota; kingdom Viridiplantae; phylum Streptophyta; class Magnoliopsida; order Zingiberales; family Zingiberaceae; genus Wurfbainia; species Wurfbainia villosa. The sequence continues at coordinate 60,012,294 of CM046002.1, forward strand.
GTTATCTCACGAGCTGAATCGAGTGTGCAGAAGATTGCTATAGTTGGAGCTGAAGGCTAGCGACACCCGGAGGAAGCCACGGTGGTCGGGCGACACTCGAGTGACTTCGGAGGGAGCCGAAGGAATCGAGTGGAAGGCCAGAAGCAAAAGCAACACGTAAGTATCGAGGTAAGCTCGTGTGTGCGAGTGTAAGTGAGGTCGTATCCTCGTTATGGGGATGATCTTAAGCATAGATCCGACCAAAGACATCCTATAGATGGTCTAGGTCGAGATCGGACAGTCGACGACCGTCGAAATTATGTTTTTGTTGAGCTAACTTTGACTTGCAGCAAGCATCACGATCATTTGCCCGGCTTGGAGGACTCATTGCCGTCAATCGATCATTGTCGAAGGTCGGCCTCGATGATGTCGCCATCATCGATGGATGATCGATTCGAGGAGTTAAGGCTTATCACCCCATTTCAAGGAGATTGGTGCTCAATTGTGATTGACTAGGATTCCTCTCGGAAAGGGGCTCAAAGGCTATAAAAGGAGGTCCTAACCTAGGGTTTTATCATCAATTCTAAGTGCTCAAAAGCCTCCGCAATGCTGCGACTCTTCGACGACTCTACAACAACGAAGTGCTGCCAACAACCCTAGTTTAAGTCCTATCTTCGAGTTGTTGGTATAATCTTAGTTTGTCATTTCTCTTAATCTTGCAATTCGTTTGTTAATCGAGGCTTTCTACCATTGCATTTTATTTCAATAGAAGAGAGGGTTTGTCTCTCTATCTTTTGCTTCGAAGGTTTTTGTAATCGTAAAACTCCTACCTCCAACGACGAGGAGTGTTTTAGTGAATTGCCCTCCGTACACGGTCTAGGATCGTTAGGGCCTTGGAGTAGTGGCCGAAGGCTACGAACCAAGTAAAAAAACTATTTGTCTCATTTAGTTTTTATTTACATTTCCGCTGCATTTAATTGTCTACCGAACGATTTAAAAGAAAAAGTGTTTATCGCTATTCACCCCCCCTCTAGCGATCCACTCGATCCAACACTTAGAAGATTAAATTTAAAATTTTCTATTAATAAGACTTTGCGTATTATGAAATTTTAGTTTAGCTCAATATCACTTAATCCGATGATTTTGAATTTCTCGTTGTTTCCGAAAGCTACCGAACCTAGATTTTTGAATCTTAGATTTATAAACTTCAGTCGGTCTTCGATCATATGTCTGGAGCACCCACTGTCCAATATCCATTGATCCTACATACAAAGTAGTTGGATCGGATATCAGAATTTGAATAGAGTTAAGTGTTTTAATCCTAGGTTTCATTTCACCCTTTCTACATGATCAATCAAGTTATCCTCTAGATGTTGTGATATGAATTCAATTTTACTTAGTTAATTTTTTTAAGTTAAATTTAATGTCTTAGAAATTAATTAATCTTCAGTTAGATTCGGATTTATCCTTTATTTAGTTAAGTGAACATTTCGAAAGAGGGCTTCTAGATCGTGGCGAAGCACAGATTGTTAGTATATGAGAGGTGCCCAAAGGCAATTGCCTTATGTTTGAACCATTTATATGATAAATTAAGATTCACTATTTGAGTATAGATGTTTTCATGTATTTTATTAGATCTTAAACTCATTTACTGAATGTCCACGATACGATTCACAGCATGAGAGAATTTGTGATTGGATCACAACTAGTGAGTATCTCTACATGTGCAATTGTGATGTATTGGAATTATCCCTAGTTGATGAATTGATGGATTTGGACACCATCAATTCTGTCGAGACTAGCACGAGGTATACTCTTTGGTGTATTCAAGCAGCTGATTCTCACTGGCTGGAGACATTGTGATGTCCGGAGTTAATCGTGGATGCTAGTTATGGTAACTAGTTCATTGGAGTGACCAGATGTAAGACTTCATATGATTCTCTGCATATATGGATATGTCAATGAAGTTCTTACTATAGCTTAAGTACGATGTTCCTTTGACTTGCGGTATTCAAGTCATCTTGGTCATGAAGACTTATGCTTTGACATCTTAAGCAAGCATCTCTGAGGAGATGTGGACCCGGGATGATTGGATATAAGTCGAAGTGGCCGAAGGTATTTGAATAGCATATAAAGGATTCACTACTCCTTGCGAGGAGATGTATACCCATGACCTCTCATCAGATTGTTACTAAAGTCTTTGGCCAAAGCATTACATGTTTAGTGTAAGATACTCTTGGATACATGTGCAGTAACTAGAATCCGTAGGACGAGGAAATGATACTTGGGCTAGGTGTGACGTAGTCAACCTAGTGGGGACTAACACTATATACTATGTCCTGAACCAAGTGGGTATAAGATGCGTGAAGGGAACGAGGCACGATTCATTGTAGATGCTGAAGGGTTTCAGAAATAGTTCTAGATCAACCATTGATCTTTCGGTTAATTGGGGATCATGGTGTACTACTAGGTGCCACTCATGATCATTCTATAATTAATAGTTAATTATAGACGGCCAACATAAACCAAAAACCTATTTGGTTACACGTACAACGAGTGTAATCCGAAGAATTTAAAACGAGCTTGAGAATGAGATTCCCAGACCGAGAGAAACTAGATTTGGTTGGACCAAACAAGGATCGAGCATGAAATCATTTCAGTTGCAATGGAAGTGTGGATGAGTCGTGTCTTATGAAGACATGATGGGTGAACCAAATTGGTTTGGTTTTAATCCAATGGTGAAGAATAAACCAAAGGGGTTTGGTTTGTTTTAAATGAATGCACCAAAGTTAGTTCGGTTCGTTTTAACTTAAAATAGACCAACTCAGTTCGATTTATTTTAACTTAAGTTAATGAAGCGGGTTAATAGGTTTTTGGTTATGAACCAATAACCGTTAGGAGAATATGTTCTCTATAAAAATAGGGCTTAAGGGTTTTGTGAAAACCTAATCCTATTTTTGTGTTGTCCCTTCCTCTCTTCTTCTTGTGTCGTCGCCCAACAAGGTTGCCGCCCAGCTCTTGTGCCATCGTCCAAGCTGTTGCCGGCGTCCAAGCTCCTGCCGACGACCCTCCGGTGACTTCCCTTGGCTCAGGTGACCAAGGAGAGGCCGACCATCCTTTTTGGGCCGGCAAAACCCCTCCACCAATCTATCCAGAATTCTGGACAGCTTCCTCCCTTCGTGTCAGAGCATCGTTTGGACGATGTTTGGAGCTCCGACAGTGGCTACTTTGCCGGGGATTCGATCTCCGGTAATTCTCATAGGTGGAGGACGAAGGATTCGTCAAACGGTTGACGAATACCTCTCCGGAGAAGCGAGTTTTGGGGACTCATTTTTGAATCCGAATTTTTATTCGGATTGTGATCTTCTCTCGATCACATCGTCTTTGACACGAGGCTAGTGACTCGTACAAAGACAAGGCTCGTGGCTTTGTGAAGTCATCCCGATGATACTCGGCGTGGATACAGATAGAGGCGATTCTAGCGAGAGTCGCTCCAGTTGATGCCTTTCCCGCTACACATGATACGTCAGGTATACATAGAGTAATTTCCTTTTATTGCAAAATTTGAAACTACGATTATGTTTACACATGTTGTACTATGCATGCATGTGGTGTGTGTGTTATAATAAATTAGATTTATTACTTTTTATTTCTCCATTGCGCACATGTTTGCGAAACATATTCGAACACACACTCGCCGCGGTGCCGGAAACCCAACACAGATGTCTTCTTTGATCAGAATAACGACCACTTCTTTAGACAAAGCCACCTTAAAAAATTTTACACTTAATTACTTAGGGTCAAATCCTGGTCTAACTAGTTTATGACGTGGTTAGGTAGCTTCAGTCAGTTTCACTTAGCTAAGTGCACCAAGCTAGATACTCCTTATCTAACCTGAATACACGACTCCATTTCCCTAACGTAGTATCATCTCATCACATCCTGATACTATGTTGTCAAGATTAATTAACCATTTCCTATCTAACCATTCTACTCTAACCAATTAAAGTAAGCTAAGCATGCAAAATTAAAGACTAAACTAATCAAGTCATCATTCTTACAAGTTTAGTATTGGCTCCCCCTATACCATGGAATCGATACAGTCTATCCACATGGTCGATTTGATCCTTGGGGACCCAATACTTGGTTGAATTTAGTTGTGATTTCAAACTTAACTTAAGGACCCATGCTTGGATTCTTCTACAATTATGATTAACAAGCGAAATGAATGATCTATTAATTGATAAAGATCATAGTCCGACCTTGTTGTTCATGGCTATTTGAGATCCAAGGATTAGGTCAAAACCCTTGGAGCCCAGTGCGAACCTTTCCAATGTTGTCCTAAGCTCTTGAACTTGTCCTTTCAAGAGAAAATTCTCTTCCTCAAGTTTTTTGAATTGAGTTGTATTTCTCTCTTGAACTTGACTAGTTGAAGAGGTTAGGCTAGCCTTGTGCTTAAGGATTTTGACTTCCTTAAGTAAAGACTCAACCTTAGACTCGGACTTAGTCAATTTTTTATTCAAAAATTTTATGGAATCATACAAATATTAGATTAAGGAGTGACTCACCTTGATTGACCCTTTTGCACTGGATATGGATCCGTTGCTTGACTTAAACTCGATTTCGGTGTCGGATTCGAACTTAGACTCTGCATCTGCCTTGGACTCAGACTCGGATGATTTTGCCATGAGCACCATATTGTTGATTTGGTCTTGTTCTTCCTCATTCAAAGATTCTTCCCACGTTGCTTTGAGAGCTTTCTTGGGTTGACGTCATTTGGCCTTTAGCTCTAGGCATTCGGCTATGAAGTGTCCTTTCTTGTTGCACTCATATAACTTATAATTTTGTGTAGATGAGCCAGATTTTTTGTCATTTATTGACTTGGTCGGTCTATGTTTTCGATTGATTAGTTGTCAAACTAGATTGACTAGTTCAATCTCCATTGCTTCGTCCAAGCCGGAGTCGGATTCATCATCTTCGGGAGGGAAGGGGGCTTTCCTTTTCCTTTCTTTTGTCCTGCAAGAAAAGAAAGACCTTTCTCGAATAGGGATAGATTAGAATGTTCATGTAGCTCAAACTCAGAAAATAATTCATCTAACCTAATTTTAGAAAGATCTCTAAATACTTTGTAAGCATCAACAATGGATGCCCACAAAGTAGTTCTAGGGCCTTAAGTGCATACCTTATGATGTCTTGATTTTCTACATTTTGTTTGATGGAGTGGAGGTTGTTCATGATGTCTTGAATCTAAGCATGGAGTTGGGTTGTTGTCTCATTATCTTACATCTTTAGATTAAATAATTTATTAAGGAGTAAGTCGCGATTACATACCTTGGTGTCGGATGTTCATTCGTGTAGCTCGGTGAGCTTGTCCCAAAGTTCCTTGGCATTGACGAAGGGGACGACACGATTGAGTTCTTCCTTGGATAGGTCACACTGCAAAATCTGAGTAGCTTTTGCATCGGCTTCGATTTGTCGCTTCATTGCATTGGTCCACTTGTCACAATCCAAGAGTTCACCTTGATTGTTGGTAGGTAGAGCCAAGCCAGTCTGGATGACAATCCACATATCGACTTGTGTTTTTAAAAAACACTCCATCTGACTCTCCTAGTAATGAAAGTCATCTTTGCTAAAGAACGGAGGTCGAACGGTGTTACCCCTCAAGATGGGCCATTTGATTACCTTGCAAAAAAATCGTGAAAAGAATTTCCAAGACTTGCTCTTGAATTAGTAGTGTGGGAGATAAGGGAAAAAAATAAAATACACACAAAACCGAAAGAAAAAACTACTCAAAATGGTGGTTGCACTGAATTTGAGTGCCCCCCGCTCTTATACCAAATGTTGGATCGAAAGATGCTAGAGGGGGGGGGGGGTGAATAGCATTTTAAAACCTTTTCTTTCTTTTGTAAAATAATATTAAACGCAGTGGAAAAAACACAAAGCACAAAATAAGAGGACACATTTATTTTTACATGGTTCATAGCCGAATGGTTGCTAGTCTAAGGCCCACCATCCTTGACCAGTTTAAATGGAAAAATTACTAATAGATTTCTTCCTCGTTAGAGGTAATAGACATGATGATTATAAAAATTAAAGGAGTCGGTAAAAATCTTATCGCTCCTTATAGAAATTAAGTACATGAAAAACTAAGCAAGAATATATTGACAATTATAGAAAAAAGAAGAAGCATGGTCGTAGTAGCGTTGTAGCACGAAGAAGCACCCACGGAGAGCAAGAGCGCTTCGGAGATGATTGATTGCTAGGGTTTGTGTCCACCACTACTTTTATAGACTTTCCTAAGCCTTGACATGATCCATTTCGTCCATATCCAGATCCAAATATGGATCATAATTATCCATAGATCTTATCCCAATGTGGCGATTTGGCCCATGAACTCACACACCAGTCGACTGTTCCTTTTGTCAGTCGACTATCGATGCCTTCTAGTCGACTGTTGTACTTGTGTTTGAAGGGAGGAAACTTCGCTTCCCACTTTAACTCGGTCGCTTGTTCATACCGATCCATTCTACATCCCCGGATAAAAAAATTTATCCTTGACAAGGAGGGATCACCCAAGCTTCCATTCCATCATCGTGCTATTCGATTAGAGTGGTCACTTGAACAAACTTATTGTTCAAGCCACCAACCTCTATCCTACGAATAACTGCGGAATAGACGATGTACAGATCGCCAACTTTTGTGTTTATATTTGAGGTCCAAGTTATTTTAGCCACAAAACAGAATATATAACATATATATGATTGAAGAACAAATATAGACATGTTACAAAAGAATATAAACAAACGTTATACCTCTCGATCTTCTATTGTATGTCCTTCCTCCTTTTGGACGTCGTGTGGACGATGATCTACCAAAAGTCAAAGCTCCTATATCACCAATCTTCCTTCCTTGCTTGCTCCGAGCAAGAGGAAGAATAAGAAACAAAACACTTCTCCTTCTTTCAACCAACCACCAAGCTCCGAGCTTGGTGCTTGCTGCCGGCCAAGAAGAAGAAGAAATAGAAGTGGGCGCCGGCTAAGAGCTTCAAGGGAAGACCCTAAGCTTTGTTTTCACCGGGCAAGGAGAAGAGAAGGAGGAGCTTTTGACGCTGACCAAAGGGGAGGAGATGATGATGGGCGCCGGCCACTTTGAGGAAGAAGAGAAGAAAGGAAATTGTTTCCTTAATTGTGGCCGCCCAAGCTCCAAACCCCACCCTCCAAGCTCCTTGCCGTCCAACCCTAGTCCCTCTTCAATTGTATTTGCCGCCCACCCCCTTGCCTCCTTTTATAGAGTTAGGGATAAGCCTTGTTTTAATCTCCAACATTGGTTCTAGAGATTTAATCTCAACCGTCGGATCTCGAGAATTAATCTCAACCGTCAGATCTAGAGATTTAATTTCTACCATTGGTTCTAGAGTTTTGTTTTCTACCATTGGATCTAGGCTTCATGAGGTTTTAATAGGCTACAATAAGGACCACGAGGAGGAGTTGGATCTTGGCCACCCAATGGATCAAGCCCACATAAAGTCCGATACATTAATGATAATCCAATCTACTAAAGGATTATCATTGCTCTACCTCACCAACCCCAATAAGTTAATATAAGCTCCATATATTATTTGTACATTTTTCTCCCCGTGTTTAAGATCTCGAATGTTCGTCGATTAATTAATTTACTGATCATTAATTAATCAACATCTAACTCCATGAGTAGTACCACTCAACCTTTTCATCATGCCGGACCAAGTCCACCTGCAGGGTTTACATGATGAACCTTATGAGCTCCTCAAGGGGACATCATCATCCTAATATGTAGGACACGGTTTCCTCCTATAATCAACGACACACCATATAAATAATATCATTTCCCAACTTACCGAGCTTATCGATTTAATCTATAAATCTCGCCCATTGGTAAATCAAAGAAATGAATACTAAGTATATGTGCCCATTATTATATCGGGATTAAGAGCATGTACAATATAATATCTGAGGTCCGATTCGATTATGTAGTCAGCAATAAATCGAATCACCTCTAAGTCAGTCCTGCTCAATACACACAAAGCACACTAGTGTGATTCTATAGTCAAGACAAACCAATACCAAATCACACTACAACCATTCCAATGGTTTGTCCAAAGCCATCTCGGTTGTGAGTCTTTACTTATACTTTACAAGGAGCCGATAACATGATCTCCCGTGTGACACCACACACCATATTATCTACAATGTAATGTATTAGACAATATGCATAGCCATAAATATGCAAACAATGATCATGTGATTCTTATTTTAAAAATAAAGATGTTCATACAAAAGATAGACTTTTCAGTATATATCCCAACAATCTCCCACTTATACTAAAAGACTATGTTGTCCTTATACTGCCATACATCTGATTCCCCTTCCCTCCACATGCCTATTAAAGCTCTCGCTAGAAGGGCCTTAGTGAAAGGGTCTACCAGGTCATCCTCTGATGCAATCTAGGCGACAACAACTTCTACCTCCTTTACGATTTCTCGTATCAGGTGGTACTTGCACTCTATGTGTTTACTTGCCTTATGGGCTCGTGGTTCCTTCGAGTTTGCAACTACACCGCTATTATCACAATAAATTGTGATAGTTCTGGGAAAACTAGGAATCACATCCAATTCCATCAAGAAGTTCCTGAGCCATCCAGCTTCTTTGGCTGTCACATACTCAGCTTCCATGGTAGAGTCCGCCACGCATTTCTGCTTGACACTCCTCCATACAATGGCTCCACCTCCGAAAGTAAACACAAAACCTGAGGTAGACTTACTGTTATCCCTGTCTGATTGTAAGTCGGAATCTGTGTAACCTACAGGGAGTTATTGGTCTGCCTGGTAAACTAGCATATAATCCCTAGTCCTTCTCAGGTACTTCAATATATGCTTTACCGTAGTCCAATGTCCCTATCTCGGATTACTCTGATATCTGCTAACCATGCCCACGACAAAGCAGATATCTGGTCTCGTATATAGCATCGCTTACATGAGGCTTCCTACTGCCGAAGCATAAGGAACCACCTTCATATCCTCTAACTCCTCAGATGTTCTAGGACACATCTCCTTAGATAAAGGAACTCTATGCCTGAAAGGTAAAAAACCTTTCTTGGAGTTCTGCATGCTAAAACAATCCATAATGGTGTCTATGTATGAAGCTTGAGATAAGCACAACATCCTTTTCCTGCGATCCCTTATAACCTTGATCCCAAGGATGTGTCCCACTTCTCCCAAGTCCTTCATATCAAACTATTTGGACAACCATACCCTTACGTCGGATAACACCTTGACATTGTTGCCAATTAACAAAATATCATCTAGTATAGTACAAGAAATACCACTACGTTGCTGTCACATCTCTTGTATACACAAGACTCATCCGGACTTTGACTAAATCCATAAGACTGGATTACCTCATCAAAGCGGATGTTCCAAGACCTTGAAGCTTTCTTCAATCCATAAATGGACCGATTAAGCTTACATACAAAATGCTCTTTGCCCTTTGCAATGAATCCCTCTGGTTGCTTCATATAGATGTTTTTCTCAAGACTTCCATTAAGGAAAGCTCTCTTGACATCCATCTGTCATACCTCATAATCCATATGAGTAGCAATGCAAAAGAGAATCTAGATAGACTTAAGCATGGCTATCGACAAAAAAGTCTCCTCATAATCGATACCCTCTTTTTGAGTATACCCTTTCACAACAAGCCTCACTTTGAAGGTCTCAACCTTCCCATCTATTCCTCTCTTTCTTTTGTAGATCCACTTGCATCCAATGATTTTTACACCATGGGTGGTTCTACTAGCTCCCAGACCTGATTTGAATCCATAAATTCAATCTCAGTATTCATTGCACTTTGCCAAAATACCACATCTTTATCTTGGATTGCCTCATCATATGTCCAGGGATCTGGTTCATGTTTGCCAGAGATCAAATCAGAAGATTCTCCCAAGAACATGAATCTGTCAGGCTGTATCACAACCCTCCCACTACGACGAGGTATCACCTGTGTATCCTCTGTGACACGTGGTGCAGTGACTTGTGATATGTCCTCTTGTACCAGTGGTACTAAAGAAGTGACTTCCCCTTTCAATTCATCCAGAATAATCTTACTCATGGGCTTGTGGTTCATCACATAGTCTTCCTCTAGAAATCTGGCATTCGTGCTAACAATCACCCTCTGATCTCTAGGACTATAAAATAAACCACCTTTTGTTCCTCTAGGATAGCCAATGAACATGCACACTTCTGTACGGGGTTCCAACTTACCAGTATTTGCCTTCAGCACATGTGCTGGACTCCCCTAAATCCGAATATATCTTAGACTAGGCTTTCGCCCAGTCCACAATTCTGTGGGAGTAGAAGACACTGATTTAGATGGGACCAAGTTCAGAATATACACTACCGTATCTAGAGCATATCCCCAGAACGAATCTGGCAACTCAGAATAACTCATCATCGATCTAACCATCTCCATAAGAGTCCTATTCCTTCACTCTGCTACACCATTCTGTTGGGGTGTGCCAGGTGCAGACAATTGGGATTGAATCCCAACCTCTGATAAGTAATTCCTAAACTCTCCAAAGAGGTACTCACCACCACGATCAGATCGTAGTGTCTTGATACTTTTACCTTGATGTTTCTCCACATCAGCCTTGAATTCTTTGAACTTGTCAAAGCATTTAGACTTATGGCACATCAAGTAAATGTATCCATATCTCGAATAATCGTCTATAAAGGAGACAAAATACTCAAAACCACCTCTAGCCTGGATAGACATAGGACCACACAAATCAGAATGAACCAATTCCAACACATCTTTGGCTCTATACCCCTTGGCCTTAAAAGGCCTCTTGGTCATTTTACCTTCTAAGCAAGATTCGCAGGTTGGGAAATCTTCCACCACTAATGAACCCAGAGGTCCATCAGCTATCAACCTTTGAATTCTGCTTAGGTTAATATGACCAAGCCTAAAATGCCAAAGATATGTTTGGTTCATCTTCGAAGGTTCTTTTCTCTTATTGGAATTAGAAGATGAGTTATTAACTTCTATTTGCATCGTGGGAGATTTTAGTTCTAGTGGATACAAATTTCCTATCAATGCACCAGAACAGATAATGTCCCTATTCCTTTTTATAACAATTCTATCATTAAAAGAAATAGAATATCCATCCATAAATAATTTAGAAACCAAAATTAAATTCTTTCTAAATAAAGGTACATAAAGGCAATTCTTAAGAATCAAAACTTTATTTTTCTCAAAAGACAAATAAACATCTCCCACTGCAACAACCGCCACCTTCTTGGCATTGCCCAAGTAAACGGTAATCTCCCCCTCAGCTAGTCGTCGGGTTTCCTAGAACCCCTACAAAGTATTGCAGACATGATCAGTGACTCCCGTATCTACACACCAGGTGCTTGTAGATAACACCGCTAAACATGATTCAACGACTAGACCAAAAGATATACCTTTGTTCTGCTTGCGGTTGGGGCAGTCCTTCTTCCAGTGTCCAGTCTGCTTACAAGTGAAGCACTTGCCTTTCAACTTCTTTACTCCTCCCTGAGATCCTCCCACCATCTTTGCTCCACCTTGTTTCTTTTTCTTCTTGCCTTTCGGCTTAGAAGTAGAAACCTTCTGAGCAACCATGGTCTGAGCATGAGCAAGCCATTCTGTCGACTGGAGAATGATATCGACCTAGGTTTCCCCATCAATCTCAACTCCAAGGACTTCCAGCTCATTCGCAGTCTTAGGAGGACACTCTTCGAAGAGTACATACTTGTACTCCTTAGCAGTTAAGATAATATCTAGATTCCTTTTCCAATCAACATAATTGGGTACAGTAAGTTTATTTTCCTTTAGTATCACAGCAAGTGGGTTGAAAATCATTTTTGAAAAACCTAAGAATCACATAGATCAAAACTTTAGATTTCAAAAATTTATTGATTCCTCAAACAATAAAATTTCAAAATCAACCAACACCTCAAAACACCGAGAATATCGTATGCCACGATCGTGTGGACGTATACGAATCCTACATTTGTAAGAGGAGGTTTTACCCATTAATTTTACTATCTTGTCAACCTAACTTTTTGACAAATAAAATTAATAGTTGGTTTCACTTCGGCCCTACAAATAAAAGCAGTCCGATGGGGAGGATACTCCTATTTGCATCTAAGTGTTCACCATTACTCGATACCAAGGAAATTATCTCGGGTTATGTGCCTTCCGATGGGGAAGTACACACGCTCCTAAATAATTTCCTATAACTATATTCGACCCTGTGATCCGCAAACAAACTCATCCGATGGGGAAGAAGGCACTCAGAGCTGACGCACAAGTTTGCTTGCATCACATGTCAAATCGTAATGGAGACCGTAGGAATTTATAAAAATATCCCTCTCCCACTTAGTAATTTAAAATTGAGGAATTTTCTAGCCTATGACACGCATATCAAACAGTAAGCAATTAATATGAAAAATAAAAAATTTCCAACTATTATGGCTTTTGTCTTCAATATGTCTCCCATCATATCGCCATCTCGTCCGCTCCTCCCTACACCATGTACAAGCCATCCGGAGATCCGAGCGGAGAAAAATCTATTTTAATTTACATCCATAGATCCTATACTCCACGAGGAAGTGTACATGAAATCTAGATCGAAAGTAAACTAAAATAAAAAGAGTGGATAAACAATGCCGTATCTAATTACAAAAATTAAATACTAGCCTCGTCAACCCCGAGGATTCAACAAATATACAGTTACACACATACAATCACTTACACACATATGGCCATAATAGTTAGATCCTATGCCTGCAACCAAAAATTTAACCTGTGCACATCCTACTATTATCCGACACATATAATATATGAAAAATGCATAAAAGTAATCGAATCCTAAACATACAAAACCAGAAACTGTGGCTCTAATACCACTTGAAGAGAGGAAACTTCGCTTCCCACTTCAACTCGGTCGCTTGTTCATGGCGATCCCTTCTACGTCCCTGGATAAAAAAATTTATCCTCGACAAGGAGGGATCACCCAAGCTTCCGTTCCATCATCGTGCTATTCGATTAGAGTGGTCACTTGAACAAACTTATTGTTCAAGCCACCAACCTCTATTCTACGAATAACCGCGGAATAGACGATGTACGGATCGCCGACTTTTGTGTTTATATTCGGGGTCTAAGTTATTTTAGCCAAAAAATAGAATATATAACATATATATGATTGAAGAACAAATATAGACATGTTACAAAAAAATATAAACAAATGTTATACCTCTCGATCTTCTATTGTATATCTTTCCTCCTTTTGGACGTTGTGTGGGCAACGATCTACCAAAAGTCGAAGCTCCTAGATCACCAATCTTCCTTCCTTGCTCGCTTCGAGCAAGAGGAAGAATAAGAAACAAAACACTTCTCCTTCTTTCAACCAACCACCAAGCTCCAAGCTTGGTGCTTGCTGCCGGCCAAGAAGAAGAAGAAATAGAAGTGGGCGCCGGCCAAGAGCTTCAAGGGAAGACCCTAAGCTTTGTTTCCACCGGCCAAGGAGAAGAGAAGGAGGAGCTTTTGATGCTGGCCAAAGGGGAGGAGATGATGATGGGCATCGACCACTTTGAGGAAGAAGAGAAGAAAGGAAATTGTTTCCTTAATTGTGGCCGCCCAAGCTCCAAACCCTAGCCTCCAAGCTCCTTGCCGCCCAACCCTAATCCCTCTTCAATTGTGGTTGCCGCCCACCCCCTTGCCTCCTTTTATAGAGTTAGGGATAAGCCTTGTTTTAATCTCCACTATTGGTTCTAGGGATTTAATCTGAATCGTCAGATCTCGAGAATTAATCTCAACCGTCGGATCTAGAGATTTAATCTCTACCATTGGTTCTAGAGTTTTGTTTTCTACCATTGGATCTAGGCTTCATGAGGTTTTAATAGGCTACAATAGGGACCATGAGGAGGAGTTGGATCTTGGCCACCCAATGGATCAAGCCCACATAAAGTCCGATCCATTAATGATAATCCAATCTACTAAAGGATTATCATTGATCTACCTCACCAACCCCAATAAGTTAATATGGGCTCCATATATTATTTGTATATTTTTTTCCCCATGTTTAAGATCTCGAATGTCCGTCGATTAATTAATTTACTGACCATTAATTAATCAACATCTAACTCCATGAGTAGTACCACTCAACCTTTTCATCATGCCAGACCAAGTCCACCTGCTGGGTTTACATGATGAACCTTATGAGCTCCTCAAGGGGACATCATCATCCTAATATATAGGACACGGTTTCCTCCTATAATCAATGACACACCATATAAATAATATCATTTCCCAACTTATCGAGCCTATCGATTTAATCTATAAATCTCGTCCATTGGTAAATCAAAGAAATGCATACTAAGTATATGTGTCCGTTATTATATCGAGATTAAGAGTATGTACAATATAATATCTCAGGTCCGATTCGATTATGTAGTTAGTAATAAATCGAATCACCTCTAAGTCGGTCCTGCTCAATACACACAAAGTGTACTAGTTTGATTTTATGGTCAAGACAAGCCAATACCAAATCACACTACAACCATACCAATGGTTTGTCCAAAGTCATCTCGGTTGTGAGCCTATACTTATACTTTACAAGGAGCCGATAACATGATCTCCCGTGTGACACCACACACCATGTTATCTACAATGTAATGTATTGACAATATGCATAACCATAAAAATATGCAAACAATGATCATGTGATTCTTATTTCAAAAATAAAGATGTTCATACAAAAGATAGACTTTTTAGTATACATCCCAACAGTGTTTCCATCCAATCACTTGCATCACAAGATTAGTACAATGTGCAATAATAGTGATCATGACAGTCTTTGACCATCCGATCTCAACTTCAGCCTTCCCCCAGAAGCCTTTGTCGGATCGACGCTTAAGATTGTCCCAATACCAAGGACGTGACCTTACAACTGCTCCTCACATGGAGCTTACCTTGCTTACCCTTGGTTCTCTTACCTATTGCTTAGCATTTATCCTTTGACCACCTTGACTTCCTCCAGTGTTCATACCCTACTAACCCACTGAGAGATTCTCTAGACGTCATTGACTTTAGCTAAGACTATACAATTTCTACAAACTTATCACAACATATTGTTGGTGTAATCGGCTAAGGTCGCGATTGACCGGACTCAAGTTTGACTCGAGTAGTATTTTGATGTTTGACAATGCATTGATCATTTTTTGACAATGGGTTGACTATATGGTTGACATGGGGTTTACCATATGATGGATAAGTCCAAGTGCGACACTTGACATGGAAAGTCCAAGTCTTGTATACCTGGCATGAAAAGTCCAAGTCTTATGTACTTGACATGGAAAGTCCAAGTCTTGTGCACTTGCTATTGTAAAGTACAAGTCTTGTGTACTTGGCAAGGAAAGTCCAAGTCTTGAGTACTTAGCATGAGAAGTCCAAGCATGGATCTGGGCAAAGGTAAAGTCCATGTCTTGGGTACTTGGCATGGAAAGTCCAAGCATAGGTCTTCGTATTTGGAAAATCCAAGCATGGATCTTAGCATTTGGAAAGTCCAACAAGGAGTTGGCATTTGGGAAGTCCAAGGGTGTGATATTGGCGGCGTAAAGTTTAAGCTGTAGTCTTGGTGGCATAAGTCCAATGTTTGGTGGCGTAAAATCCAAGCGTGTGTCTTGGCAGCATAAGTCCAAATGTACCTTGGCCATATAGACCCGATTAGTATGACAATAGCCGATGGAAGCACCTAAAGGCTAGCGTATGGATGAACAAGTCATGGATGACTCAGAGGGATTCGATAAGCGTGAGGCTGATGGTTGTGGATAGAAGGCTTAGGTC
Organism: Wurfbainia villosa; assembly: GCA_025175895.1. Classification (NCBI taxonomy): domain Eukaryota; kingdom Viridiplantae; phylum Streptophyta; class Magnoliopsida; order Zingiberales; family Zingiberaceae; genus Wurfbainia; species Wurfbainia villosa. The sequence goes on from CM046002.1 coordinate 60,028,172, forward strand.
TAGGCTAAAGGTGGTCAATCAAGTATAAGGGTATCATACGTGGGTTAAACCTCATGTTTGACATTTATCAGTCGACTGGGGTTATGGACCAGTTGACTGGTCAAGTGTTTTGACACTTGGCAACCTAGTCGACTCTGAGAAGTCGACTGGGTTATGACTAGTCGGGAGTCGATTGGTGCTCGACTGTGGCCGCGTGGCCTTGGCAGTCGACTGGCCTTGAGTAGTCGACTGCCAAGGGGGCTGTCGACTGTTATTTGCGGCTACGAGCACAAAAAGTTCCATAGTCGATTGACGGGGCAACAGTTGACTGCTAGCATTTGACAGTCAACTAATTGTCTATCTGTGGGAATTTTTCCAGCATGGACTAAGCTGTTGTCTCACAATGACTACAGAAGCAGTCGACTGATGGGTATGGGCAGTCGATTAAAATTAGCACGAGGTGTAGCTTTATAAGTTGCACAAAAAAAGGATTTTGGGAGTGGTTCTAGGGGAATTTGAGGTGAAGTGTCAATGCATTTCAGGGTCCTTCATGCTCATCCAAGAAACTAACAGGCAAAGCATTCAAAGCCATCTTTTGTAAAGTTTTCTTTACATTGTTTTTGTATTTCATTTGTATTTTCTTGTATTTCTTTCTTATTGTTGTAAGAATTGTTGTAAGAGATTTTCTCCAGCTTCGGAGTGTTTTTCGAGAAGGAGAGGTTGATTAGTGGTGGTGTGCATCACTAGAGCTCATTTGAGCTCTATCCGTGGAGTAGGAACCCTAGGTTTCGAACCACGTTACACCTTGTTTTTATGGGTGTGTTTTGTGTGTATGTCTTTGTTTTAGTTTATACTTTATTATTTCCATTGCGCATACTAATGAATTGTAGAGACAAATGCCAATGAGTTCCATCGAACAAAGAATAACGCTATTCACCCCCCTCTAGAACGTCATCAATGGTTCTTCAATTGGTTTTAGAGCTAGGAACTCTTCTACGAACTAACCACCAAGGGAGCATCGCTAGAGGTTGAAGAGGAGAATATACTTGCCAAATCTTGGACTAGGTTGTGACATCAACACTCCACTGCCTTATGGATTTTATGAAATTGGGGGCTTTAACCAATGGAAGGAGAGTGTAAAAATCTTCCTTACGATGAACATCGAAGATTGGTTCATCTTGATGGTGTTGGTGTAGGGGCACCAGATAATCAAACCTGTATTTTGATTATGGCAAAGACACAAAGTTAATTTTACATCGTTGTCTCACAAGCTAAATCAAGTGTGCAAAAAGGCTAAGCTAAGCCGAAGGTCAGCGACACCCAGAGGGAGCTGTGGTGGTTGGCAACACCGAGGGAACTTTGTGGGAGTCGAAGAACCTAGGTGGAAGACCGGAAGCAAAGCGACAGATCTTAAAGGACTAGAGGTAAGCTCGTGTGAGTGAGAGATGGTAAGGTCGTGTCCTCTGTACAGGGACGATCGTAGGCGGTGATTCGACTAAGACTTCCTGTGGAAGGTCTAGGTCGAGATCGGACGGTAAGAAACCGTCGCATTTACCATTTTTCGTGCTAACCTCTTATTGCAAGGAAGTGGCCAGGCTAGCAATCGACTGATGCTCATTAGTCGACTGATGGAAGGCATCAGTCGACTGATGGCGACGAATCAACCTTTTGTGCTAGGTCAAAACGGATAATGTTTGACGCGACCACTTTGCGATAAAATATGGTACCACCTCGTGATCTATTCCAAAAGAAGAGAAGACTTATTCCAAGGACAAACTCTATAAAAGGAGGGGAGGATTCCAACCCAAACATCAATCAAGATTATTCTCAAGTGCTCCTACAACGCCAAAGCTCCAACACCGTCATAACGCCGACGCGATGACAAGCTTTAATCTTCTTCGTTGGCAGCAGCAATAAGTAATATTTTTTGTTATTGTATTCCCTATTTTAATCGTAACGATGTGAGGTAGGCTTGTTGCCTCATCCTCGTACTTTCGATTTTGTGATCGTTGTCTCCTACCTCTAACGAGGAGGAGATCTTATAGTGCTTTGCCCTCCGTACGCGGTTTAGGACCGTTAGGGCCTTGGAGTAGCAACCGCTGAGTTGTGAATCAAGTAAAAATAAACTTGTCTTTTTATTTTTCCGCTGTTCTTGCTTGTATATCGAATGAACGGAAAGAAAAATTTTATGCTCGCTATTCACCCCCCTCTAGCGACGCTTCTCGATCCAACAGATGGAAGGATTCAAATATCTAAGATGGCTAAAAGATGAAGAAATGGACTGAGGAACAACTCAAAAATTCGAGAAAAATAAGAAGGTAATAAAATTCTTTATTGATTTAATCCCTAATGATATTTTGTGTAGATTAGGTGAATATAAGGATGCCAAGGAGCTTTGGAGCGAATTGGCAAAATTCCATGAGAAGCCTCAACCGGTCTAAGAGGACAAGAAAGAATCCAAGAGGAGGAAGAAAGCTCATCCTCTCAAGAGAGTGAGGATTTGGAGGTTAAGAAGGAATCAACATCCGAATTGATAAAAGAAGTTGAAGAATTAGAGGAAGCCTCCACCTCTAGGATTGAGGGGGAGGAGAGACCTTCCACACCAGAGGAAGAGCAAGAAGAAGCATCCACCTCTGGTAGAGAAGAAGAGCAAGCTCAAAATTCCATTTCCGATCTAGGTAACTCAAACATTATAATTAATGATAAAAATCACATAATATATTTTGTGTGTAGGGAAGCCGGACATTACAAGAGTAAGTTCTCAAAAAGAGTCAAGAAGACTCAATTGGCGCCAAAGGACAAGGAAGTCGGTGCCCAAAGTCAAAAGAGCAAGGAGCATATCATTTGCTTCAAATGCCATTAAAAGGGGCACTATAGAAGCCGATGCTCAAAGGGAAGACAACATAGAAAGGGCAAGAGAGGAGCTACACATGTAGGGGGAGCTAAGGCATACCCTAAGGTATTTTTCAATAATGCTCTTTTTTACGTAATAATCAAAAACATGCTAGGAGTAATTTTAATTCTCTTGCAATTGTGCATAATCATGATAGGCATGCAAATAGCAATAAATATATTTTCTTAGGTCCCAAATCTTGCAATGTTAGGGTTAAGGATAAATCTAGAACCAATAACCTTAAAATAATTCTACCTAAGGAAGCCATTAGGAAGGTAGAGAACCACTTAGGCATTAACCCTAAGGAGGGTAGGCATATTCTTAAGAGAAGGAATAATACCCAAAGAATAGATGAAAAATCAAAAATTAGGCAATTAGAGTTAAAGAACCAAGTCTTGAGGTCAAGGATTGAAAAATTAGAGAAGACCCTTGCGAAAATGACAAATTCAATTAAAGGGTCTAGGAGTCAAAACCTAGGGTCTAGAAGACAAGAATCATCTAGGGGCAAAAAAGGTTTGGGTCACAAACCTAAGCCCAAGGAGACCTACCATAGTGTTCCATTAGATTATGGAACCATTTCTAGGTCTAGGAAAACCAAGGTTACCAGGGAAGTCATCCCTAAGGTTAACCATGGTAGATGCCTAGTGGCCAAGGTTTCCATGAAACCTAAGAAAGGCACTAAGAAGGTCACAAGGGAAGTTACCCCTAGAGTTGACCTAGGCAAGACCCAATTGACCAAGGCTTCCAAGCCTAAAAGGGTTTTTATAAAGGTACTAAGGGATGATATCCCTAGTTTGTACGTAGTAAATCCAAGGAGCTTCAATAGGTATTGGGTTCCTAAGAACGTGATCCCTTCACAATAGATGGGTTAGGTTGTGTCAACCTTGAATAGATGGGTAGTTAACTTAACCATAGTAAAGTTTACACTTTAGGACATTTTTAAGGTTACATGATACCTTGGAAATGAGGGTTAATTTCATATCCTAAAGGATTTTAGGATGTGCTAATTAAATTTGAGAAGTTTGAAAATTTGATCAAATTGGAACGAATTAGGTTTTAGAGTCATGATGTGTCATTTTGGGTTTTTGGCACACTTGGGAGATGAGTGGTTGTGAAAAATTAGTGTAAATTTTAGAAAATAACAATTTGAGCTTAACACTTGGGTATTATATACCTTTTTATTTTATACATGTCATGCTTTGTTTGCCTTGCCATGTCATGACATCATATTTCATTTAATCATATAAAATGTGATGATAATGTTTAGTTTTGACTTTTATGTCATTTTAGTGCTTATATTTTATTTATATGACATGACATCATTATTATTGGCACATGCTTCATTTATACTGATATTATATGCCATGATCATATTTCATGCATTTAAGTTAATTAAAATTTATTTAAGGACAATGACATGATTTGAAGTCCCATGTATAATGGAATCAAATAGAGTTGCCTAGAAAATTGCATGAGACCTTAGATTAGGAAAAACAAAAACCTACATCTTACATTAAATTGACATGTGTGTGTTTTCATACACCCTAGACACATGTGAGATCCTAGGAAATGAGTTAAGTTCATGTGTTTATTTAGTACATCATAATAAACTTAGAACTCATTAAGTGATAATGATGGATCTTGAGGAAAGCTAATATGCAAGTCATGTGCATTGAGCCCTTATATCATGGTCCAATATAATGTTTTAAACTCATTTCAAAATCATTTTGAAAAACCTTAGTGCAGTCTATCTTTTGATAGGAGTCACCATTGATGAAATTGATACAAAGTAGGCTCAAAACATTGAAGTTATCTTTATTTTTAAACTTTGTATCAATCTCACTATTTAATGTGTATTTTATTTATTTCAAATATTTTTCACCCATAATGATTGACATAACTATTATACGTATGAAGTTTCACTATTTTTAAAATTATATATATTTACTTATGATTTTCCAAAACTCTTTTTTGATTTCTGGATTTCTGCATCTACAGAAACCAGTTGACTGCCACTTGGGGCAATCGATTGGCATTGAGTGCAGTCAATTGGTTGTTAATCCAGTCGACTGCCAAGTTGATTTTAGGTAAACAAGGTTGTTTAGCCCATGATTCAGCCATTTTAGGCTACCCTAACTACTCCAAACCCTAGGATATGCTTTGGAAAGCATTGAAAGGGTGAAAATCCATTGGATATGGATTAGGAGAGTTGTTTAGGGTGAGAATCAAAATTTTAAGGTGTGTGAAAGTTTAAGTTTGAAATGTTGCCCTTAATTTTGATGGTTTAGTGTTCCTATAGGCTTAGGGACTCTCCAAGGACATTATTGGTGCAATGGTCAAGGGGGAGCAAACCTTTAGAGGGAGGTTATCCATCATGGGATGATGGATGAGTCTTTCCTCATAGTGGGAAAGTTGGAAATTTAGAGAAGTAAGGATTGCCTCTCATTTAGTAGTATGACACTTATCACTAGGAAGAGTGAAGACAACCTAAATATTTTTGGACCAAGGGGCGTGGGTGATTGTAAGATCTCATTAGGATATGAGACATTGATACCCTTGGGAAGAGTCTTTTTGATGTATGCCAAAGGGGGAGAACTGAGATTTATGTTAGTTAAACCTTCACTATGCTTTGGCTTTGGAAGTGTTTAAGTTTAGGTTATTGTTCCAAACCACATTATATCGGTGTGTTATTGTGTTGTGCTTGTGTTTGTGTTGCTTTATTATCTTTATTTCTGCTACGCATAACAAGTTTTGTAGCAAGCACGATCGAATTCCCTCAAGTCGATGAAGACGCACCATTAACCCTCCCTCTAGCGCTCACCGAAGGTCCTACATAATGTTTGGCGGCGTAAAGTCCAAGCGTGTATCTTGGAAGCATAAGTCCAAATGTACCTTGGCAATATAAACCCGATTAGCATAACAATAGCCAATGGAAGTACCTAAAAGATAGCATATGGATGAATAAGTCATTGATGACTTGGAGGGATACGATAGGCGTTCGACTGATTGAGGTGGCTATAAGGCTTAGGCCTAGGCTAAAGGTGGTCTATCTGTTAGTGATATATGAGAGATGTCCTAAGGCAATCGCCTTATGGTTGTACCATTTATTTGATAAATGAAGATTCACTATTTGAGTATACATGTTTTCATGTATTTGATTGGATCTTAAACTCATTTGTTGAATGTCCGCAATACGATTCACAACATGAGAGAATTTGTGATTAGATCACAACTAGTGAGTATCTCTACATGTGTAATTGTGATGTATTGGAATTATCCCTAGTCAATGAATTGATGTATTCGGACACCATCAATTCTGTTGAGACTAACACGAGTTATACTCTTTTGGTTATCCAAGCAGTTGTTCCTCATTGGCTAGAGACATTGGGATGTCCGTGTTGGGATGTATACTGAAAAGTCTTTCTTTTGTATGAACATCTTTATTTTTGAAATAAGAATCACATGATCATTGTTTGCATATTTTTATGGTTATGCATATTGTCAATACATTACATTGTAGATAACATGGTGTGTGGTGTCACACGGGAGATCATGTTATCGGCTCCTTGTAAAGTATAAGTATAGGCTCACAACCGAGATGACTTTGGACAAACCATTGGTATGGTTGTAGTGTGATTTGGTATTGGCTTGTCTTGACCATAAAATCAAACTAGTACACTTTGTGTGTATTGAGCAGGACCGACTTAGAGATGATTCGATTTATTACTAACTACATAATCGAATCGGACCTGAGATATTATATTGTACATACTCTTAATCCCGATATAATAACGGACACATATACTTAGTATTCATTTCTTTGATTTACCAATGGACAAGATTTATAGATTAAATCGATAGACTCGATAAGTTGGGAAATGATATTATTTATATGGTGTGTCATTGATTATAGGAGGAAACCGTGTCCTATATATTAGGATGATGATGTCCCCTTGAGGAGCTCATAAGGTTCATCATGTAAACCCTGCAAGTGGACTTGGTCCGACATGATGAAAAGGTTGAGTGGTACTACTCATGGAGTTAGATGTTGATTAATTAATATTCAGTAAATTAATTAATCGACGAACATTCGAGATCTTAAACACGGGGAGAAAAATGTACAAATAATATATGGAGCCCATATTAATTTATGGGGGTTGGTGAGGTAGATCAATGATGATCCTCTAGTGGAATGGATTATCATTAATGGATCGGACTTTATGTGGGCTTGATCCATTGGGTGGCCAAGATCCAACTCCTCCTCATGGTCCCTATTGTAGCCTATTAATACCTCATGAAGCCTAGATCCAATGGATGGAAACAAAACTCTAGATCCAAAGGTAGAAATTAAATCTCTAGATCCGACGGTTGAGATTAAATCTCTAGATCCGATGGTTGAGATTAAATCCCTAGAACCAATGGTGGAGATTAAAACAAGGCTTATCCCTAAACTCTATAAAAGGAGGCTTTAGGGTTGGAGTGGAAGAGAAGAATCAAGGGGAGAGGCTAGGGTTTTGGGCGGCAAGGAGCATAGGGAGTTGGCAGCACCAAATAAGGAAACTCTTTCCTTATCTTCTTCTTCCTCAAGGTGGCTGGTGGCCATACAACTTTTCCAGCCCTTGGCCGGTGTCCAAAGCATCCCTTCTCCTTCTCTTTGGCCGGTGGAAACATAGCTTAAGGTCTTCCCTTGGAGCTTTTGGCCGGCATTCATCTTTCTCATCCTTTTCCTTGTTGGTTGGCGGCAGGCAACTTGCTTGTTGCTTGTTGGTTGACTAAAGGAAGGAGAAGGATCTTGTTTCTATTCTTACTCTTGTTCGGAGTGAGCAAGGAAGGAAGATTGGTGATCTAGGAGCTTCAACTTTTGGTAGATCGTCGTCCACACGACGTCCGAAAGGAGGAAGGTCATACAATAGAAGATCGAGAGGTATAACACTTATCTATCTTCATATGCAACATGTTTGTAATTGTTTTTCAATTATATATGCACGATATATTCTGTTTGTGACTAAATATACTTGGACTCTGAACATAAACACAAAAGCTGACGATCCGTACATCGTCTATTCCGTGGCTATTCGTAGAATAGAGGTTGGACGCTTGAACAACAAGTTTGTTCAAATAACCACTCTAATCGAATAGCACGACGATGAAACGGTTGCTTTGGTGTTCCCTCTTTGTCTAGGATTAATTTTTTTTTTAATTTGGAGACATCGATGGGATCGCCATGAACAGCGACCGAGTTGAAGTGGGAAGCGAAGTTCTCCACCTTCATGTGGTATCAGCGCTTCGGTTCCGGACCAAAAACCCTTCAAATTGGTATCAGAGTCACGATTTCTGATTTTGTGTGTTTAGGATTTGGTTACTTTTATGCATTTTTCATATATTATATGTGCCGGATAATAGTAGGATATGCGTAGGTTAACTCTTTGGTTGTAGGCATATGATCCAACTATTATGGCCATATGTGTGTATGTGATTGTATGTGTGTAAATGTATATTTTATTGAATCCTCGAGGTTGACGAGGCTAGTATTTATTTTTTTTTGTAAATTAGATACGACATTGTTTAGCCACTCTTTTTATTTTAGTTTACTTTCGATCTAGATTTCATGTACACTCCCTCGTGGAGTATAGGATCGATGGATGTAAATTAAAATAGATTTTAGTCTCGGCTCTGATCTCCGTATGGCTCGTACATGGCATAGGAGGAGCAGACGAGATGGCGATACGACGGGAGACATATTGAAGACAAAAGCCATAATAGTTGGAAAATTTTTATTTTTCATATTTATTGCTTATTGTTTGATATGCATGTCGTAGGCTAGAAAATTCCTCAATTTTAAATTACTAAGTGGGAGAGGGATATTTTTATAAATTCCCATGACCTCCATTACGATTTGACATGTGATGCAAGCAAACTTGTGCGTCGACTTTGAGTGCCTTCCTCCCCATCGGATGAGTTTGTTTGTGGATCACAGGGTCAGATATGGTTATAGGAAATTATTTAGGAGCGTGTGTACTTCCCCATCGGAAGGCACATAACCCGAGATAATTTCTTTGGTATCGAGTAATGGTGAACACTTAGATGCAAATAGGAGTATCCTCTCCATCGGAGTCACTGCTTTTATTTGTAGGGCCGAAGTGAAACCAACTATTAATTTTATTTGTCAAAAAGTTAGGTTGACAAGAGAGTAAAATTAATGGGTAAAAAACCTTCTCTTACAAGTGAAGAATTTGTATACGTCCACACGATCGTGGCATATGATATTCTCGGTGTTTTGAAGTGTTGGTTGATTTTAAAATTTTATTGTTTGAGGAATCAATAATTTTTTGAAATCTAAAGTAATGTTCTATGTGATTCTTAGGATTTTCAACAATGACTTTCAGTCCACTTGCTGTGATACTAAATGAAAATAAACTTACTGTACATAATTATGTTGATTGGAAAAAGGAATCTAGATATTGTCTTAACTGCTGAGGAGTACAAGTATGTACTCTTCGAAGAGTGTCCTCCTAAGCCTGCGAATGAGATGGAAGTCCTTGGAGCTGAGATCAATGGGGAAATACAGGTCGATATCATTCTCCAGGCAACAAAAGGACTTGCTCAGGCTCAGGCCATGGTTGCTCAAAAGGTTTCTACTTCTAAGCCGAAAGGCAAGAAGAAGAAGAAACAAGCTGGGGCATAGGTGATGGGAGGATCTCAGGGACGAGTGAAGAAGCCGAAAGGCAAGTGCTTCACTTGCAAGCAGGATGGACATTGGAAGAAGGACTGTCCCAATCCGAAGCGGAACAAAGGTATATCCTTTGGTCTAGTCGTTGAAACATGGTTAGCGGTGTTATCTACCGGCACCTGGTGTGTAGATACGGGAGCCACTGATCATGTCTACAATACTTTGTAGGGGTTCCAGAAAACCCGACGATTAGTTAAGGGAGAGATTACCATTTACTTGGGCAATGCCACGAAGGTGGCGCCTGTTGCAGTGGGAGACGTTTATTTATCTTTTGAGAAAAATAAAGTTTTGGTTCTTAATAATTGCCTTTATGTACCTTTATTTAGAAAGAATTTGATTTCGGTTTCTAAATTATTTATGGATGGATAATCTATTTCTTTTAATGACAAAGTTGTTATAAAAAGGATTAGGGAGATTATCTGTTCTGGTGCATTGGTAGGCAATTTGTATACACTTGAACCAAAAGCTCTCACGATGCAAATAGAAGTTAATAACTCATCTTCTAATTCCAATAAGAGAAAAGAACCTTCGAAGATGAACCAAACATATCTTTGGCATCTTAGGCTTGGTCATATTAACCTAAGCAGAATTCAAAGGTTGATAGCTGATGGACCCATGAGCTCATTAGTGGTGGAAGATTTCCCAACCTGCGAATCTTGCTTGAAGGGTAAAATGACTAAGAGGCCTTTTAAGGCCAAGGGGTATAGAGCCAAAGATGTGTTAGAATTGGTTCATTCTGATTTGTGTGGTCCTATGTCTATCCAGGCTAGAGGTGGTTTTGAGTATTTCGTCTCTTTTATAGATGATTATTCGAGATATGGATACATTTACTTGATGCGCCGCAAGTCTGAATGCTTTGACAAGTTCAAAGAATTCAAGGTTGATGTGGAGAAACGTTAAGGTAAAAGTATCAAGACACTACGATCTGATCGTGGTGGTGAGTACCTCTTGGGAGAGTTTAGGAATTACTTATCGGAGGTCGATTCAATTCCAATTATGCACTGGCACACCCAGTGAGAATGGTGTAGCAGAGTGAAGGAATAGGACTCTTATGGAGATGGTTAGATCGATAATGAGTTATTCTGAGTTGCCAGATTCGTTCTGGGGATATGTTCTAGATACGATAGTGTATATTCTAAACTTGGTCCCATCTAAATCAGTGCCTTCTACTCCTGCACTGTGGATCGGGAGTCCGTGATGAAGGTGGATCTTTGGTAAGTTGGAACCTCGTCAAATGCAATGCATGTTCATTGGCTATCCTAGGTGAACGAAAGGTGGTTTGTTTTATAGTCCTAGAGATCTGCGGGTGATCGTCAGCATAATCGGCAGATTTCTAGAGGAAGACTATGTGATGATTCATAAGCCCATGAGTAAAATTATTCTGGAGGAATTAAAAGGGGAAGTCACTTCTTCAGTACCACCGGTACAAGAGGATACACCACAAGTCACTGCACCGCATGTCACAGAGGATACACAGGTGATACCTCGTCGTAGTGGGAGGGTTGTGAGACAGCCTGATAGATTCATGTTCTTGGGAGAATCTTCTGATTTGGTCCCTGGCGAACATGAACCTGATCCCTGGACATATGATGAGGCAATCCAGGATAAAGATGTAGTATCTTGGCAAAGTGCAATGAATGCTGAGATTGGATCTATGAATTCAAATCAGGTCTGGGAGCTAGTAGAACCACCCGATGGTGTAAAAACCATTGGATGCAAGTGAATCTACAAAAGAAAGAGAGGAATAGATGGGAAGGTTGAGACCTTCAAAGCAAGGCTTGTCGCGAAGGGGTATACTCAGAAAGAGGGTGTCGATTATGAGGAGACCTTTTCACCGATAGCCATGCTTAAGTCTATCTGGATTCTCTTATGTATTGCAGCTCATATGGATTATGATGAGTGACAGATGGATGTCAAGACAACTTTCCTTAATTGAAGTCTTGAGGAAAACATCTATATGAAGCAACCAGAGGGATTCATTGCGAAGGGAAAAGAGCATCTTGTATGTAAGCTTAATCGGTCCATTTATGGATTGAAGCAAGCTTCGAGGTCTTGGAACATCCGATTTGATGAGGTAATCCAGTCTTATGGATTTATTCAAAGTTCGGATGAGTCTTGTGTATACAAGAGATGTAACGGAAACATAGTGGTATTTCTTGTACTATACGTAGATGACATTTTTTTAATTGGCAACAATGTCAAGGTGTTATCGGACGTAAGAGTATGGTTGTCCAAACAGTTTGGTATGAAGGACTTGGGAGAAGTGGGATACATCCTTGGGATCAAGGTTATAAGGGTTCGTAGGAAAAGGATGTTGTGCTTATCCCAAGCTTCATACATAGACACAATTATGGATCGTTTTAGCATGCAAAACTCCAAGAAAGGTTTTCTACCTTTTAGGCATGGAGTTTCTTTATCTAAGGAGATGTGTCCTAGAACATCTGAGGAGATAGAGGAGATGAAGGCGGTTCCTTATGCTTCGGCAGTAGGAAGCCTCATGTATGCGATGTTATGTACGAGACTAGATATCTGCTTTGTCATGGGCATGGTCAGCAGATATCAGAGTAATCCAGGGCAGGGACATTGGACTGCGGTAAAGCATATATTGAAGTACCTGAGAAGGACTAGGGATTATATGCTAGTTTATCAGGCAGACCAATTACTCCCTGTGGGTTACCTGGTCGACTTCTAATCAGATAGGGATAACAGTAAGTCTACCTCATGTTTTGTGTTTACTTTGGGAGGTGGAGCCATTGTATGGAGGATTGTCAAGCAGAAATGCGTGGCGGACTCCACCATGGAAGCTGAGTATGTGGCAGCCTCTAAGGCGACCAAAGAAGCTGTGTGGATCAGGAACTTCCTGATGGACTTTGATGTTATTCCTGGTTTGCCCAGAACTATCACAATTTATTGTGATAATAGTGGTGCAGTTGCAAACTCGAAGGAACCACGAGCCCATAAGACAAGTAAATACATAAAGCGCAAGTACCACCTGATACGAGAAATCATAAAAGAGGTAGAAGGTGCTGTCACCTAGATTGCATCAGAGGATACCCTAGTAGATCCTTTCACTAAGGCCTTTTTTAGCGAGAGCTTTTGATAGGCATGTGGAGGGAATGGAGATCATATGTATGGCAGTTTGAGGACAACATAGTCTTTTAGTATAAGTGGGAGATTGTTGGGATGTATACTGAAAAGTCTATCTTTTGTATGAACATCTTTATTTTTGAAATAAGAATCACATGATCATTGTCTGCATATTTTTATGGTTATGCATATTATCTAATACATTACATTGTAGATAACATGGTGTGTGGTGTCACACGGGAGATCATGTTATCGGCTCCTTGTAAAGTATAAGTATAGGCTCACAACCGAGATGACTTTGGACAAACCATTGGTATGGTTGTAGTGTGATTTGGTATTGGCTTGTCTTGACAATAAAATCACACTAGTACACTTTGTGTGTATTGAGTAGGACCGACTTAGAGGTGATTCGATTTATTGCTGACTACATAATCGAATCGAACCTCAGATATTATATTGTACATACTCTTAATCCCGATATAATAACGGGCACATATACTTAGTATTCATTTCTTTGATTTAATAATGGGCGAGATTTATAGGTTAAATCGATAGGCTCGGTAAGTTGGGAAATGATATTATTTATATGGTGTGCCGTTGATTATAGGAGGAAACCGTGTCCTATATATTAGGATGATGATGTCCCCTTAAGGAGCTCATAAGGTTTCATCATGTAAACCCTGCAGGTGGACTTGGTCCGACATGATGAAAAGGTTGAGTGGTACTACTCATGGAGTTAGATGTTGATTAATTAATGGTCAGTAAATTAATTAATCGACGAACATTCGAGATCTTAAACACAGAGAGAAAAATATATAAATAATATATGGAGCCCATATTAATTTATGGGGGTTGGTGAGGTAGATCAATGATGATCCTCTAGTGGAATGGATTATCATTAATGGATCGAACTTTATGTGGGATTGATCCATTGGGTGGCCAAGATCCAACTCCTCCTCATGGTCCCTATTGTAGTCTATTAATACCTCATGAAGCCTAGATCCAATGGATGGAAACAAAACTCTAGATCCAAAGGTAGAGATTAAATCTCTAGATCCGACGATTGAGATTAAATCTCTAGATCCGATGGTTGAGATTAAATCCCTAGAACCAATGGTGGAGATTAAAACAAGGCTTATCCCTAAACTCTATAAAAGGAGGCTTTAGGGTTGGCGTGGAAGAGAAGAATCAAGGGGAGAGGCTAGGGTTTTGGGCGGCAAGGAGCATAGGGAATTGGCGGCACCAAATAAGGAAACTCTTTCCTTATCTTCTTCTTCCTCAAGGTGGTCGGCGCCCATACAACTTTTCCAGCCCTTGGCCGGCGTCCAAAGCATCCCTTCTCCTTCTCTTTGGCATATGGAAACATAGCTTAAGGTCTTCCCTTAGAGCTTTTGGCCGACATTCATCTTTCTCATCCTTTTCCTTGTTGGCCGGCGGCAAGCAACTTGCTTGTTGCTTGTTGGTTGACTAAAGGAAGGAGAAGGGTCTTGTTTCTATTCTTCCTCTTGTTCGGAGCGAGCAAGGAAGGAAGATTGGTGATCTAGGAGCTTCAACTTTTGGTAGATCGTCGCCCACACGACGTCCGAAAGGAGGAAGGTCATACAATAGAAGTTCGAGAGGTATAACACTTATCTATCTTCATATGCAACATGTTTGTAATTGTTTTTCAATTATATATGCATGATATATTCTGTTTTGTGGCTAAATATACTTGGACCCCGAACATAAACACAAAAGCTGGTGATCCATACATCGTCTATTCCGTGGCTATTCGTAGAATAGAGGTTGGTCGCTTGAACAACAAGTTTGTTCAAATAACACCTCTAATCGAATAGCACGACGATGAAACGGTTGCTTGGGTGTTCCCTTTTTGTCTAGGATTAATTTTTTTTTAATCCAGAGACATCGATGGGATCGCCATGAACAAGTGACCGAGTTGAAGTGGAAAGCGAAGTTCTCCACCTTCATGTGGTATCAGAGCTTCGGTTCCTGACCAAAAACCCTTCAGATCGAAGTTAATCATGGATGCTAGTTATGGTAACTAGTTCATTGGAGTGACTAGCTATAAGAATTCATATGGTTCTCTGCATATATGGATATGTCAATAAAGTTCTATTGCAGCTTAAGTGTGATTTTCCTTCAACTTGCGGTATTCAAGTCATCTTGATCATGGAAACTTATGCTTTGACATCTTAAGCAAGCATCTCCAAGGAGATGTGGACCCGAGATGATTGAGTATAAGTTGAAATGTCCGAAGTTATTTGAATAGCCTACAGAGGATTCACCACTCCTTACGAGGAGATGTATACCCTATGACCTCTCGTCGGATTGTTACTAAAGTCTTTGGCAAAAGAATTACATGTTTAGAGTATGATACTCTTGGATACATGTGTAGTAACTAGAATCCGTAGCACGAGGAAGTAATACTTGGGCTAGGTGTGACGTGGTCAGCCTAGTGGGGGCTAACACAAACCATGTCCTGAACCAAGTGGGTATAAGATGAGTGAAGGGAACGGGGCACGATTTACTATAGCTGCTGAAGGATTTTAGAAGCGTTCTGGGATCAACCATTGAGTTTTTAGTTAATTGGGGATCATCATGTACTACTAGATACCACTCATGATCGTTCTATAATTAATGGTTAATTATAGACAGCTAACATAAATCGGGAACCTATTTTGTAAGACGCACTACGAGTGTTATTCGAAGGATTTAAAATGAGCTTGAAAATAGGATTCTCAGATCGAGAGAGACATAGTTTGGTTAGACCAAATAAAGAGCGAGTTTGAAATTGTTTCAGTCGCATCGGAAGCATGAATGGGCCGAGTCTTATGAAGACTTAATGGATGAACCAAATCGGTTTGGTTCTAATCTAATGGTGGAAAATAAACCAAAGGGGTTTGGTTTGTTTTAATTGAATGAACCTAAATTAGTTCGATTCGTTTTAACTTAAAATAGACCAATGCGGTTTGGTTTATTTTAACTTAAGTTATTGGAGCGGGTTAACGGATTTTGGTTATGAACCAATAACCGTTAGTAGAATATGGTCTCTATAAAAACATGACTTAAGGGTTTTGTGAATGACACACGACTTAGGTTTTGGAAACCCTAGCCGTTTTTTCCTCTTCTCCTCCCTTATTGTTGCCTCCCAACCCTAGGAGAGTTGTGGTTGTCGGCCACTTCATTGGCCGCCCAAGCTTGTTTCCGCCCAAGCTCCTTGTGCCACTGACCATCCACTAGTCGCCGGAAACTCCTCCGGCCATCCTCCGTCATTTGGTCGACGTTTTGCGCTCCGACAGTGACCTACTTATTGGAGATTGGATCTCCGATAATCCTCTTTGGTGGAGGACCAAGGTTTCGTCAATTGGTTGACGAAAACTGCTTCCGAGAAGAGAGTTCGTGGAACTCATTTTTGGATCTGAATTTGATTCGGATTGTGATCATCTCTCGGATCACAACGACTTCAACGCGAAGCTAGTACCTCTCGTGAAGTTGAGGCTCATGATTTTGTGAAGCTATCGTGACAATACTCAGCATGGATACGTATAAAGGTGAAACTCACGAGGGTCGCTTGGTTGATGTCATTCCTACTTCACGTAATTCGTCAGGTATACCTAGAGTAGTTTTCTTTTATTGCAAAATTTGAAATGATTATTATGTCTACACTTATTGAATCCTACATATGTGTGGTGTGTGTATTGTAATAAATTAGTTTATTACTTGTTTTTTCTTCCGTTGTGTGCATGTTTATGAAACATGTTTGAACACACTCCCACGTCGATGTCGGGGAAACTCAACAGTGGTATCAGAGCCTGACTGTGTTCCAACATAATCGTAAAATTGTTTTGCGATAGTCATAATTGAATTTTTGGAAATTTTCTACTTTTGGAAAGTTTAGAAATAATTATGGAAATTTTAATTAGTAAAGAAATTCAAATTGGAAATTTTCTAATGTGATTAGGAAATTACAATTTAGGAAATTTATTTCCTAAATTAAATTTGAATTTCCTTAATTAATATTTTTTATAAATAAAATATATGATTAAATTTGGAAATTTGTTTCCTAATTTAATCGGTATTTGATTTGGGAAATCAAATTGCAAACATATTTTATTTTCAAAATTAATTATGAAAATATGGAAACTACTTGTACATGTCATAATTATATGTCATGTAATTGCATTAGATGCTTATCATTATGCCATGCGTGTTGTGACATGTTGATGCATTAGATGCACATATGTATGTCATGTGTCATGCCATGTAGATAATAGTTATTTGCATGAAAAGAAGATGAGACTTTAAAGCCCTTACACAATATTAAAGCCTACACCTTCCATTAATATGGTTAGAACCGGAGTTCCATTTCTTGTTTGGGTTATTGGACTCTCTCCATGCCCGGCTCGAACCTGAACATGTTCAAACCATTGGAATAGTTTATTATTAATATGGTAAGAGTCAGAGGTCAATCGTTAGTTTGGGTTGTTGGACTCTCTCCAAGCCTGACTAATTGG